>JAAFCE010004209.1:14426698-14584365 GCA_013389805.1 Trigoniulus corallinus
TTTTTTTTTGTTTCTTTCGTTGGTGTTTTAGGGCCCTTCAACTACAAGGTTCTGGCCCTCCACTCCCGTCTATCTCCCACCATATCCCCGTCAACCCCGCACACAGCCATACCCCTTCGGACAACCTGCTCCCACGTCAGCTTCGGTCTCCCCCTGCCCCGGGAACTACCGACCACCTGCATTCCTGGCATAGCCCTAACTAGGTCCCCATCCCCTCGTCTCATCACGTGTCCATACCACCTCAGTCTATTCTCCCTCATTTTTTTCAGCGATGTCCACCACCCCCAGGCTACCTCTAACATACTCGTTCCTAATTCTATCAGTGCTTGACACACCACTCATGTAGCGCAGCATTCGCATCTCGGCTACTTGCATTCTATTGACGTGGCTCTTCCTTGATGCCCAACATTCTGACCCATATAGAATTGCTGGCCTAACCACTGCCCTGTAGAACCTCCCTTTCAGTTTGATTGGGACCCTCCTGTCACACAGGACCCCACTTGCCTGTCTCCATTTCAGCCACCCCCCCATTGATTCTACGGGTCACATCGGCATCGATCTCCCCATTGCTTTGGAATTTCAAGCCCTTTTGAACACCTTTTCTTAAGTTTTGAAGCCCGCTAAATGTTGAGGCCCTAGGCTTCAGCCTAATTAGCCTATTGGTAAATCTGGCACTGATTAGCAGTACCCACTTTTCGCAAGCGACCACTCATGGTAGTACAAGCCTGGGTTGCGTTGTTTAACTGCAGTGATCCGACAAGAATTGGTGTGTCCAACGCAATAAGCCGCTCCCAAGTGTTTTAGGGCCCTGAAACTGCATCGATCATTAGAGCCCCGTCCACTGCGTAGTTTTAATGCAGACACTGAACAGACACTATGCTGATGCGTTGTTGTTTGTTGGTGTTTTAGAGCCCTTCAACTACAAAGGTCATTAGAGACCCGTCCACAGCATAGTTCTGATGCAAAGACTGCACAAACACTACACTAATGCGACGATTTTTGGGTATTAGCAGTACCCAGTTTTCCCAAGTGGCCACCCATGTCAGTACTACCTCAGGTTGAGCTACTTAACTCCAGTGATCAGACGAGAACTGGTGTGCCCAACGCAATTCGTCGCTCCTATGCTGATGCGACGGTTGGGTATTAGGTGCCCAGTGTTCCCAAGCGGTCACCCATGCTAGTACTAGCTGGGGTTGCGTTGCTTAACTTCAGTGATCAGACGAGAACTGGTGTGTCCATTTTTTCGTTTCGTTGGTGTCCTAGGGTCCTTCAACTACAAGGTCATTAGAGCCCCGTCCACCGCGTAGTTCTAATGTAGAGACTGCACAGACACTACACTAATGCGATGATTTTTGGATACTAGCGGTACCCAGTTTTTCCAAGCGGCAACCCATGTTAGTACTAACTGGGCTTGCGTTGCTTAACTTCAGTGATCAGACGAGAACTGGTGTGTCCAACGCAACTCGCCGCTCCCGATCAAAGGAGAACTGTTGTGTCCAACGCAATAAGCCGTTTCTCTGGTGTGTCCAACGTAGGGCCTAACACAGCCGCGTCCTAGGGGATACCGCTTTGGTCGGCAATAACAGAGGGACAAGATGGATACCCGACCCTGCCATAGGCGGGAAATTGGTTAGGAGTTGCTTTTTTACCTTTGGAACCAAAAGATTTCTTAACCCCAGTTGAAATAGTCTCAATAACGGGTCAGTGTTCTGTATTATTATTACTTTTTTTGAAATTAAATATTTCTCTAATCAACTCACCCAATCAAAGTTTCAACGAAACGAATTACAAATGGAATCAAGTTGAATAAATTCTTCAGTAAATTACAAAGCGGAGCGGCGCCATTGTTAACAAGCTTTCCACACACCCCTGGAGCAGGAAAAAAGTACGATACGTATGTCTTCTTACATGGATAGTTAGGTATACTAAAATTAGTTAAAAAAAAAAGTTTATCCAATTTCAGAGAGGGTAGTAATCTTTGAATAGGCAAAAATGCATAATTTAATTGCAGCTTATCATAGGTAACCAGACGGGTTTTATCTGAGAGGAATGTAAAGGAAGATAAAAGGCCCATGGACACTTTGCAAAAATACGAAAGTGAAACGCGGAGTATAAATAGTAACTCAGCATGACGAATAAACGTGACTAAATTTTATAATAGAAAATTTGCAACTAAATATGGAAGACACCCATAAATTTTCATTTTTTTAAAGTGTTTGCAACAATAACAACAAATACCTGAAACACTTGTGCAGAATTCAAGGTTTTGGATGTAGCAAATAAAACCTACATAATATTAATGCTTCCAGACACCATATAATAAATGTCTTTAGACATGTGTGTAAAATAGTTATGCTATACATGTTAAAAGGGTCTTAAATGTAAAGAAAACAACGTTACAAGGTCGGGGTAACAAAGTAACTATTTCAAATATTAGCCATCTCTAATCTTTTATAGACGCTATACTCGTAATTGTAAGTAGTCTGACAGTTGTAAGTTATTTAACTCAGTGGTTCTCAACCCGTTTGGAGTCGCGTAGTCCTTACCTGGCAGCCAGTTCGTTCGCCGGAGCCCCTTTTTGATTCAAGCAATATTGAAAAATTAAACATGCGCAGAAATAACTGTAAGTAAATATATATTTTTGGAATGTTTTAGGAACAAGTCCTTGTTCCACTACTTTTAACTACTTGTCCATCGCTGGACAACGACAGACTGGCGTTTGTGGTGCCCCAGGGATCCGCAGCGTTTTGTGGCCGCGGAGCCCCGAAAATCTTGCTACGGAGCCCCATAGCTCCACAGACCACCAGTTGAGAGCCACTGATTTAACTAACCATGTGCTGCATAAGATAGGCAAAAACATCACTAATAACCCTTTCCCCGCCTATTACATGGTCGTGTGCCTCTATAATCCGTCGGGTTGGGTACCTCTTAAGTCCCGTTTCACGGTATTTTTACGCAGCCGGCTGCCAACCTAAGTGGGCAATGCGGAAGCCCCACGTAAATAGAATGCAAGTAGCCGAGATGCGAATGCTGTGGTACATGAGTGGGGTGTCGAGAGCTGATAGAATTAGGAATCACTATACCAGAGGTATCCTGGGGGGTGGGGGACATGGAGGAAAAAAATGAGGGAGAGTAGATTGAGGTGGTATGGACACGTAATGAGAAGAGAGGAGGAGGAGCTCGTTAGGTCCATTACAGGAATGGAAGCACCCGGGGCAGGGAAGGCCAAAGCAGACGTGGGAGTAGGTTGTCCTTAACGATATGGTAGTGTGCGTGGTGGATGGCGACCTGGTGGGAGATAGGCGGGAGTGGAGGGCTAGAACCCGTAGGCCCGACCCTGCCACAGGCGGGATAAGGGATGATGATGATGGCAGGCGACTGGTACCGGGAACACGGGCAACACCCCTGATTATTTAACGTCGGATAATTTCCTTTTTTTCCTGACATTAAATAAACCACATCATTATTACTTTACCTTTAAGGAGTTGCTGGCAGGTTTTCCTGTTTTGAACTTTATTTTTTAAGATTTGACATCACCGATCTTCGCGTTAGATCTGCTCAATATCAAATAAGATGGGTGTCCCTCTAAAATGTTGACTCTACAAATAAAAATAAGAAGAAAACGTGAAATACCCACTTAACAAGAAATTGATAGTTGGTAAATTGGCGACAAAAGTCAGACATGTAAATAAATTAAATATTTATACATACAAGACAAATTAGATTTTTTTCGGTCACGTGTTTCACTGATTAAAAAAGGCAGCTACAGTTTGACGTTTCTAAAATGTTGTTTTGAAAGTAGGTGTTTTCCCCTCCCCCATATCCTCCCGTCATCATCTTTGCTGAATACATTTCAACTAGTAATGCGTGAATGACCGGTCCAAGGGTCGTCGTCCTAATTGGCGTCAACTTTCAAATGCTTTGAATACCAAAACTCTTAACTAGGGAATAAATAAAAACAAATTCACTGTACATCTTCGGTAATAACAAATTAATTATAAATGAACGGGAGCAACTTATATTTTTATATTATGGTCCACTAACCTCTCTGAAGAAATTACTGTAAAAATGTTTATGTGGAAGAGTGAGTGAGAGAGAGAGAAAGAAAAGTAAAGGGGAGATTTTGACCCTGACACGCAGGCACACCAACCACGGCCGTTGTGATGCCAAATTCGCTACAGCAGATGACCGCAATTCACCTTTCAGGCGTCATATTTCTGCATAAAAAATAATAAAAACGACTAGCCTATTCGTCGCAATGTAGCATTATTTTATTATCACATAAATAACCCATGATATATACATTCAAGAGAAATTTAGGATACTACTGAATTTATTAACGCACTCATTATTTTATTGAAACGAGTTCGTTAAATTACTAGTTATCATCATCACTATTTTTCAAAAAGTGGTTGTCAGCATGATAACTCTTACCCGCAAAGTACACCACCAAGGCAACCATATCCTTATTAAGACGAATTGTATCCACACTATTTCGTGAGGATAATGGTTACGACTCATAAAAGAATTTCGTTATTCAAAAGATTTTTCTCAGTACTACCTATTGTTTATTAATGGGGGAATTCACATTAGGTGTTATACCATTGAAATAATATTTTGGAAATAGAGAATGCCAGTTCACCACTCATCTGGCCATTTCTTTCTTTTCTAGGATCTTATCTTGTTTACATACTGTACAAGTTGAGAAATGTACTCTTACCCCTTCAATGCCAAGATGAAACCAATTTCACATCCTTGGAAGGTGAAAAGGCTTCTTCTTTTCTTTTCCATCTTTTGACATTTTCTTCCCATTTACAAAGGTAATCGCCCTCCATGATGGAAGCCATGTAAGGGTCATTCGCAAACAAAATATTGGAATTGAATAAAGGAAAATGACGTTGACATCAAAGGATACGAACGATGTTTAAATTTTTTTCGTGACTCATTCACCAGATTGACTACTTTGCCTGATTTGTTTACTGCAATTAAAAAAAGTCCTGATTTAGAGTGCGGCCGGATGTGTCTTTAGTTTGAATATGTACACACCACACATCGTATGGGATGAGGACATCAAATACATGGAAGGGTCCTAACGTATTACGCATGTTGTAGATGTTTGAATAGCGCCGATCTTATACGGCTAGGGCCAAAAAAGACCTAGTGGTTACCTAACGATTTTAAACTTTTACACACTCCGCATATGATGATGAGAACCCTTTGTTTCAACTTTACTCACCAGGTAACAAAAATTGGTTTCAATGGACTTTTCGACCACAAGATCTCATTTTTAAAATAAAATGACATAGCAAAGCAAGGTTGAATGGCTATGTAAAAGATGAAATTTCCACATGGCCAACCAACAATCTTTCTCAGCAAAATAAAGCATAAAGTTTTAAATTAGTACCTTTTTTTACGACAATCTCAAGTGCTTCAAAATAGTACCGATGAGAAAGAGATGGCGGCCCCATCATGTCTCTGCTTGAACTCCACTCACCAGGGACAATTTTCCTACTTTTTTTTGCCTTGTTTCTAAAATATTTCGGAGGTTAAGGTGTAAATTTGCCACATCTTCCACGTTGTCAACGCACCTATGCTTGTTCCTGTTTCAGGAAAGAGGCTGGTGAAAAAAAAATTCAAAATAAAATGTAGCTATCAGTCAGCCTCTATAATAAAGCGACGGGTTACATTAGGTATCTAAAGAAATCTTTAGATAACTGGAAGACCCCAGTTAGTACTGACATGGGTGGCTGCTTGAGAAAACTGGATACTGCTAATACCCAATAATCGTCGCATTAGTGTAGTGTCATGATCACACTCTTCTGTCGACTATGGCAGGCACGGCAGGATTAACAAGTTCTGGTCCTCCACTCACATCTATCCCCACCAAGTCCTGATTCACTCCGCACTGCGCCATGTCCCAACGTACAGCCTATTCCCTGTTTGCTTTGGTCTACCTTTGCCCTCTTTCTTAGGAAACAGTCTTCGATGCGTCCTTTAAACCAAACATTTGCAAATCGGCCGAGTCTGAAAATCAAAAAAAAAAGTGCAATCTTTTAATCTCACGATGGAGTGAGGCTTAGTTGAATGAATTGCAATTTGACCCAGTTTATGTTTGTGGCACCAGCCTGCGACATTGCACAGGAACTCATCAAATTGACTTGCCTCACTAGATGTCCCTTTTAACATTGTGCCCTTGAGGGGCATATTCATATTATGAAAAACTATGCTCTGACCTCTGCCAGGGTTATTTCCCCAATTCGCCACTGCTACAGCTCTAATCCTCAAATGTTGTTCCCCGGAATTATGAAAATTATCCCAAAATGGCATTCTAACTAGAAAACAATGCATGATAACAATTAAAAAGCCTAACTAAGACCCTTAAAACTCTAACTGCTGTTATTTTGTATTGCCCATCGTGGATCACAGAAATTCTGTCAAAAAGCAGTCAGACGTATATGCAAAGTAACTTAATGACAAACCCCTAGTACGCTCTTCACGTCGAACCAATCATCCTGTCGAAATTTCAAGAATTCCTAAATCTGTGATGCCTATTTTACTTCCAAGTATAAGAGGGGTAGTCGAGCTCCCCTACGAAGAATTATTAGTCACCACATATTTCAAAATAGATAAACAGCCTCTTAATTGTAGAGTAGTGAGGTAGGCTAGTCATCTCAACACTGGGATTGGATATGAAGCATGAAAATTGAACATATGCAAAAGTTTAGCCTACAGGACTCCAGTAATTTTTTGCTCCTCAAAGGACTTAACTCCTCTCAAGTGCTTTAAAGAGTTTATTGGATCGTCACGGTACATATTTAAATTCTTTTTCAAATTCTCTCTTTGATATCTTTTTTTTTAAGTAAAAGTGCTGCATTGTTTCAGGATGGCTCTTCACCTCTACTCTTCTTCTTTTGAGTTTATAGTGGGGTTATTTTTAAGAAAAAAAATCTTAACATCTTCAAGGTTAAGAGAATTTTCTTTGTCCCATTGACATATTGCTACGAGATGTAGCGTGACATTCTTAGCATTGACTCAACATTTCGTACAAATGATTGGTTGTACATATACTATATGTGTGTAGATATGGGCTGTTTTTTGTTGGTTTCCTGTGGATCCAACAAGGTCAAGAAGTGAGTATCCTTACGAGACCTCCTAGGTATGTGTGTATACATCCCTTCACCATTTACATTATCTAACCCTCCAACATCAATTACCCTTTTTTATTTTAACCCTCCGCCCTTCCAATATTAAACTTGAAATCTACACTTACACCATGGTCCCCGCTGTTGATGACCTTTATGTCTCGCCAACAATATTCACATATGTCTGGGTAAAATTCTTGGCTTACAGCTAGTCTCCGTTATAGGCCTCCCCTCCAAAATCACTTTCTTTACATAAAGTTTAAAATCATGAATATGTTAACAACAAGAATTTTTTTTACAAGTATGCCTCTACGTTGAAATTTCAAACGACTACATATTCTAATAGTGATATTCCGTATTACTAGAGTGACCCTCATTAGACCGGCTAAATTAGCATTACTAAATTAGCAGACGTTGATTTGACGTACTGATAGTATAGAAATGCTGTGACAATACATGGATATAAATCGTGTAAATCCATTTGAATGATGTCGTAATACGATTGTTTTGTAATGACAAAATACCTAAAACAGGAATATGTATGAAGTCTCCACTGCTAACTCGTCTGTTTAAATTTAGATGAAAAAGGAAGATTTCCCATGTTACATTCTGGACTACTCTGTTGGCCTTTAATACAAATATGATATTGCAAACAGCATGTACCAGTTGCAGTTTGTCACCTTCATTCATCTTTAGATCCCGATTATATTATACTCAATCCGGGTTATGTCAAGGTTTGTCTTACATTGATATAATTTCGCTCACCTACACAGGGCCATGGATTTACTACACCATCCAACGCAAGTCAGCTTGGTTTCTTTCTCTTGTTAATAAGAAACCACTAACCTCTTTCAAGGGCAGACTTGTCCATGTTGAACTGAACAGATAATATATCAAGAAAGAAAAGGTGAAACATTCAAGATCATAATACAGAAAACATTTCATAACTTTTCAGTTTCTATTACGCACTACTGAAAAAAAAATCAATGAATTAACTTTACTATACATCTAACATCCTGAACAAGTTTCTTAATCAATTCTCTTTGTTAATATGCATTTTAGAAAAGGGGGACTGTCAAGGGTGCTGCAGTGACATCTCTACTTGACACACCTACAGTATCTCGACTATGAAGTAAAGAACTTCCTAGAAACCTTCAATTCTTAAAGCAATTTAGATTACCAAAACTCTTCAAAGACTTACTCATGAGAATTACCGTCATAACGAGTAATAATTCCAATAATCAAGCTGCTACGCTATTGAAACGAATACAAAAGATACATTACATTAATTTCTGCCATTCAATTGTAGATTATGATTTAATATTTCAACAATAAAAAAAATTTATTTCGTAATTTAAATTCAACTATATTACTTTTTTGGCAGCATCACCAATACGACAAGAAAATTAAAAATAGGAGAAACATAACCTGTAGGTTTTATTCTTACCAAGATGAAATTTTCTTTATTTATTTTTGAAAGGAGAAATGTTTGCAGAAAATTTGACTAGTGGTCATTTCTTCTTAGGACAACTTTACCATTCTGGCAACTGATGACTTACAATCGAGGGAGGAGCTTGAATCACTCATACCTACAGATAGTTTTAAATAATTGTTATAATCCTACCCACATCATCCTACTTCCTTCGTCATTTTTTTTATCCCTCCTCCCGAATTAATTTCCACATCAACTTAAAATGCATGATAGGTGAGCTGAATTTCTTAGCGTCATTTTCTCATGAAATCAAGTGAGCATGTAAAAGTTTACAAACCATCGGTGTATCTATAAAAAAAGGTGTGCGTGTATTGCGTCTCATTTGAGCATCATCATGGATGTGTTGTTTTTTTCTTTTTCCTTTCTGGTTTAAAAGAAAAAACACAGCTTCATCCTGCTTGTACTAACAACACTGAATAACTGACCCCTGAGGCTATTATTGTCCATACAAAAATACTTCCAATATCCAACGTCTTCAAGAACTTCTTAAGTGGATGTACGGCCAACCACGTTCTCACTTTCTTTTGAGACAACTTCCTAAGAACTTGTTCAACATGGGAACGACAACAACAGCCTACAGAAACAGAAGTTGGATTGCAGTCTTTTACTTATTTCTTTTTATTGCAAAAGGTAAGAATTTCAGTGTCTGTCTCTCTTTTTTTTTAATTTTAATTATATTACCTGCTTTTGCCGGTATTATAGAACTCACAAAATCTTTAATTATAGCAACCTGAAATTTTTAAGACATTGAAATTAACGATTCATGCTCATAATAATAAATGAAAATTTTTAAATATTGTTATAAAACACAAACTACTAAAATAAATTTATACTTTACAAAGCTCAGGCAGCATACTGAAAATGATAAACATAAATATTTTAGGAATTTTAAAAAAAAGAAAATTAGTTGCTAGATTGATTTTTATCAACTCCACTCAGGTAACTTTTTTAAATATTGCTAAGGACTTATAAATTAAAACACATTGCTCACTTTAGTTTATACTGTATCAATATATTATACCGAATTAATTAAAATTGTATAATATTAAGAAAAACAGTTATAAATTTAAAACGCAAAACACCATGGCTTCAAATTCTTTCATCTTATTAAAACGGATAACTAGCACACATTTCATAATATTAATTAGTAATAAATGCAGTTGGCACAAAAAAAGGGAACCATTTAATCATTTTTGGGATTAAAGAGTGATGATTACATGCTGGTATATAAAATATTAGTAATTATTCAAATCTAAGTGCTTTAACCAATATTCCTGCAGGTTCCAGACACCTGGCTGGGGTGACCCCAGTCAGAGCATGTTCAATGGACCCGCAGACCCGACCCTGCCACAGGGGGGATAAGGGTATAATGATGATTCAAATATAAGTTCTACCAAGCTTGTATATTTTTCTATAAAATCCATGGTTTTCCCTAATAACTTGCGCGCGCCGTTGGATGAGGTGCCATAATTATTGTTCATGCTAATGATAAGGTTTCTTATGCAAATCTTCTAGTTGAATATACAGAATACTAAAATATTATAATGCACCTTAATAATGATGTACTTCTTGTGTGCAATTTATTCTGTATTCCAACCGGATGGTTTATTATTATATACCCTATAAACTTACCGAACCTTATATACGATGCAAAGGCTAGTAAATAAAACAATATGTGCAGTAAATTAAAAGTATACAACATCAGTAAGTTGTCAAAAAAATCCTATAACCCAGTTTGAGCTTTCCGACACTGCAATTGTTTCCGTCTGTTTCTACTACGTGGTCAAGTGTGACAATAGAGTAAATAATAACTACTTTGATCAGTTAATCAAAGAAAAAGAGATATAAGGAGGGTGGATAGTAAAAAAAAACAAGATATGATGCCAATAAATGGGCATACATATTTTGAGAAGTTAAAAATATATGTGCATCCTGTGGGGTAGGCCGGCATCCCCCCATGGCAAGCAGCGCCAACATTCCTGTGGGTTCCAGACGCCTGGCTGTGGTGGCCCCAGTCAGAGCGTGTTCAGACAACATAGGGGCAAATCTTAGACTAGGAACATGCAATGTGGGAACCCTTACTGGCAAATCAGGAGAATTAGTCACTATCTTAAAGTCACGTCATAAGAAGAGGGGAAGAGGAGCTCGTTAGGTGTATCCCAGGAATGCCGGTAGTCGGTAGCACCCGGGGTAGGGGAGATCAAAGCAGACGTGGGAACAGGTTGTCCGTAAAGAAATGGCAGTGTGTGGGGTGGACGGGGACCTGGTGGGAAATAGACGGGAGTGGAGGGCTAGAACCCGCAGACCCGACCCTGCCACAGGCGGGATAAGGGTATGATGATGATGAAGAAATATATGTACATTAAAAGATCCTATTAGATTTCACTTATAAGTCAATACACGTTAAATGAAAAAAAAAGCAAATGATATCATGGCACATGACTAATATTCTGACTATAATGTGAATGTTGTCATTAATTGAAAAAAATTATCATAACAATGCATGAGAGTTCCTGAATATGACGATTATAATAAACTGCAACAAGAAATTATGTTGATAGAAGTCAACAAAGACTACGTGTTATTCATCTCAAGCAGGTAGAAATCACTCATCCACGCTCACCTGCGTCACAAGATGATTAATTGAAATTTGGAATTCATAACAAAAAATCTTTGGTTACACCAGGTACCAGGTCAACGTGATTATCTGGCGTGTACCCTGTATGTCAATGCCTTAATATTTACCAGCTTGGGAACCATAAAAGTTGGGAGTTTATAGTTGCATGACTGTAAATCCTAGTAAATATCAGTAAATACTTTCAAAGAAAGAGAAGGAAACTTGAAAAAAAAACAGGTTCATAGCCAAATTTCGAAGAGTATGAATTGTCAGTAACAGCATGCTTAACTCTTGAGCTCATAATCGTAGATTTGGTCCATACCGATTTTTTTGTTGGTGTTTTAGGGCCCTTCAATTACAATGGTCATTAGAGCCCTGCCCACTGCGTAGTTCTAATGCAGAGTCTGCACAGATACTCCACTTTGGGGTATTAGCAGTACCCAGTGTTCCCAAGCGGTCACCCATGCTATTATAATCTGAGCTTGCGTTGCTTAACTTCAGTGATCAGACGATAACCGGTGTGCCCAACACAATACAGCCGCTCCGGTCCTGACCGAGGTGAATATCCCAAGTGGCCCTTCTATCTATGGAAAATAAAACCCTAGCCCTCCCCCTCTTTGGTGCGTACGATGCCAACTGCACATCAAATTCCCAGGTGTAGACATCACCTCAATACTGTGGTCCCAGAAAGTACTTGCACACCCACAAAAATCCTGTAATTTAAAACATATCATACTCAGAAATGTACAGAAAAAGATAATTACAAGTTGTGAACTGTTTAATCATGTGATATACCGGTACACTTTATTTTGAAATTAATACTTGCGTGCTTTTGCAATTGCAAAAACCAGAAAATGTAGGAACAAAAGGCATCTGCAAACTTTAACCAACATTAGAAAACAGTAAAAAAAAAATGATACTTTAATACAATGAAAAAGTTGGGGGAAATGCCAGGTTAAAAACCCAGCAGAGGCGACTACATTTTCAGGTTTTTTTCACTTAAAACAAATTCAAATGTATATTACGAAATACAACGTGTATCACATGATTAATCAGTTCACAACTTTAAATTAACTTTAAATTTTTCTGTACAGTTTAGTCTCATGTATTCTAGAGGTAGCCTGAGGGTGGGGGACATCACGGAAAAAATAAAGAGTAGAATGCGGTGGTATGGACACGTAATGCAAAGAGGGGAGAGGAACTCGTTAGGTCCATTACAGGACTGTAAGTGGATGGAAGCACCAGGGGCAGGGGGAGACAAAAGTAGACGTGGGAGTAGGTTGTCCGTAAGGATATGGTAGCGTGTGGTGATCTGGCGGGAGATAGGCGAGAGTGGAGGGCTAGAACTCGCAGACCGACCCTGCCACAGGCGGGATAAGGGTATGATGAAGAAGTGAAATTTTGGTGGGTGCGCAAATACTTTCTGGGGCAACTATATAACCAAATATAGCCGTCAGGTGAGTGGCAGTCACTGCCAAACACTGAAAAAGAATGACCTCCCTGCCCACACAAACACCACCAGGAAAACACATCCGCTGAGACTTTCTTCTAATTTAACAGAAATCACCAGTCTTGTCCCGAATTGAACCTTGAGCTTTTGAGGCTGGTAATGACACCTTCACAAAGCTGCTTAGAAAGATTTTAGGGATGGAAAACGGATTCTGCTTCCCGGATAACATAAAACTTCACGGGATTTGTGGTTAATGTTTTTGAAAACACAGGTGCCTTTCCAAAGGAGAATTTTAAATATGTTACTGTATGTAGAATCCTTCCTCATGCAGGAAGAACAACCCTAAGTATTATGACGGTAAACTTCCGGGAAACTATTCTATGAGTCAGAGAGACCAAATGAATTCATGTGATTTCATCCTTTTAATTCCTGCTAACTTGAAGGCATGTCGGTTCTTCAAACGATTTTAAAATACTAGACATTTTTGTGGAACACCTTGTGACGTCCACTACTGTACATTCGAAAATATTTTCGACACCACTGAAGGAGGTTTTTTTTTTCTTGTCCACTTGCAAAACAAATTCATGATATCATCCTTTGATCAATCTGATTTGAATTGTAATTGAGAAAGAGAATTACAATACAATGCATGAATGAATCTAGAAACAAAAATGTCATCTATTTCGCAATTTTACTACAACCGAGATTTCAAACCTGATGACGATGATCTTCTAGGAATGCAAGCAATTACGAAGCGCCTGTAATAAAAATCGACAACATTTTCAACTTGGTACACAGGGCAGCAACTACAATGAGGCGTAATGGCTGTCAAGGCCATTTAAAAACCTTGACACCGCCTTATTCTTAGAACAAAACTAACCCCTTAGGGTGAAGGTAAAACGACGTGACTCAGAGAAAATAATGAAGTGGTGTTTCATGAACCTGGGAGGCGTCTGAAAAACCCAGACACTTAGAAATCATTGACTCGATTTACAATCACAAAATAAATTGACATTACAGTACTATAATCCTCGCCTTGTACTGCTATAGTACTACTGTAAAATGAAAACCAGCTCTTATTCACGTGCTTGGGAGAGGGGGGGAGGGTTAATCCTATTTCCTATCCAAATGCCAAAAAACTCATAAAAAATTCTAAACAGTCACAAAAACAGAGGTAGAGGGCTTACCTTTCGCAGTTGCTTATTTAGTTTACGTGAGTGCTGCAGTATGTGTGGGGTAGGCCAGCATCCACCCACAGACAACCCGGCCAATATTCCTGCGGGTCCCAGGCGCCTGGCTGGAGTGTCCCCGGTCAGAGCATGTTCATCAAAAATATGGGCTAATCTTAGATTAGGAACGTGGGGACCCTTACAAGCGAAGCAGGGCAATTAGTATTCTAAAGCGTAAGGATATGATAGTGTGTGGGCAGGACGGGGACCTGGTGGAAGTTGAGGATAAGAACCCGCAGGCCCGACCCCGGGAACAGGCGGGATAAGGGTGAGATGATGATGATGATGAGTATTTTCACCAACGGATCGCATTATTTTCAAAATGTGTTCCGTCTCAAAATACAACTAATCATTTTCACGAATTATTTATACTTTAAATTATTCTTTTACTGTATTTGTATGTTTCGATTTCATTTTATAGTTTTTTTAATATATTTTCGGTAAGGAAATTTAAAAAAAAATTTTTTGGCTGATGGAGGAGGGGTTATTGTCCCGGTTTAGCCCGCGAAGAAAAATGGTCACCATAGTTAAGTGCCAAAGTTGCAACAATTTGTCAGAAATAAATCTACAGAATATCCTATCTAGTTACTGGCCGGTAATTTCATTTACAGTTCGTCGTGGACCAGTGCTTTGTCCTTTGTCACTTACAAGTCCTTATTCATCACTCACTTTTATGTATCCTCTTAGTAACTACAGTAGCTTTAAGCGCCTCATTTCATTTCCTAATACAGTACTTTAGTACCCTTCACCCAAAACTATAAATCCAGAATTTTCCCTAATGCCCACTAAGTTTAAACTGTTCCTAATGTGCTTATTTCTAATCCTACCGTCTCACTCTTCACATACAGTATATATTTAATACTACCAGCAGCCCGCCTCCGTAACTCAACCAATAGAGTGCTTGGCTCCTGAGTTCAGGGTGGGCAGGTTTACTACTGACCAAAGTAGGAGGTCCATCTCGCTTGATAGGTAACACCGGGAAAAGAGGATACCTCACGATCGCCTGCTGCCGGAAGAGAAGCAAAGCTGTGATCCCGTTTGGTGTTGCATACCACCTGCAATGTGTAGATCGTCAATATTCCCAGGTGTTGCAGATTCTCCCTGAGCAGGTTGATGACTTTCAACCTCGACGATCAGACGTTAAAAAACAAAATAAACTAAGTTAACATCCGTATCACAACTACAGTATATGCTGCCAATTTCAAGACTCATGTTTTTCAGTACTGAGATTGTCTTTGTTGTTCTGGTATGCAGCAATTCTGAGGTTTCGTTTTTTATTTAATCATTACAGCTAGTGGATTTTCAGCCTGTCAAGATACGCCACAAGAGGTGCGTATTTCTAGAGGTCAGAAGGTCGCCATTGTCTACTGGGTTGGACAAAATACAGTGGAGGAAGCTTCTACCGTGGATGACAATAGTGACGGAACCGAAGCATCTGTAACAGAAGGAACTGTTAACGAAAACGAAATCCCGAGTACGACAAGCGCGGACATCATCTCTACAATTGTAAGCAAACTTCTGTCTGATGAACAAGCAACTTTTTATCAGAGCACAACAGTAGAGTCCATAAGTGCTAGAGATGGAGAGGAAGTCGATGCCACAGAAGCCCGTCAGCATTTCCTATCGACAGAAGGAATTTTACCAGATTCTAACCTTGACAATGAACAGAAATTTCCATTAACATCCTCCGAATCCTCTACCACGACGTTGCCGCTGGCGACATCTGCTTTGAATACAAATGAATTACAGGAAGACACCAATGTTACTGAATCAGTAACAGAATTTCCAGTTTCTGGAAGATTTAACAATCTTACCTCCAACGAGGAAGAAGAGGATCAGACTAACGAAGAATCGTCCACCATAGGGTCCACAACCTCAGAAATATTAGAAACAGATGCACTACACGAATCAAGTAATTATAACGTATCTGGTCGGAGTGATGATGCAGAGAATGACTTAAATTCTACAACCACTGAGGTTCATCAAGCTGATGAACTTCAAACTGACGGAGGACTGCAGTTCAGAGATGGAGATGATACGATTACTGAAGTGGAATACTGGAGTACTACTCCGTCTTTGGTAGAAACAAAGACAAGCAGTGAAGCACAGGTTCTAGGGGAGAAAAGCGCTTCTGACAGCCCAGTGACTTCCACCGCTAATAATGAAGAGTCAGATCTAGAAACTTCTATAAATGAATTAGCAGGAAGACATGCAGTCGAAAGCACAAATGCAGAAACTACAGCCATACATAACGAAGCGGATGCAACTGAAAGTTTTAGTCCAAAAACTGTTGATCAAGAAATCGCAGAGAACTTTGAAAGAGACAACAGCACCAATGATAACCCTTCAACAGATAACTCTACGGCAGTTCTTCTAGATGCAGACAATACGTTGAACACAGAAAACCGCGGTAGGCTAGTGGAAGAAACTAATACGACAGACCTGGCAACGCATGACGAGGATGGCATTACTGAAGAGAATTACAATAACACTGATAACTTACTTGGAAGACAGATTAACAATGATACCACTACTGACGAGTCAATAGATTCCAATCTAGAAGCTCACTTAGCTGCCTTAGACAATTCAAGTTCAACAGCAGCTTCAAACGACGATGAGACTAATAGTGAGTCATTATTGGACGCCATCACGTCCACAATTAGGAGCTTGTTACCTACTTTAGGACCTAGACATGTAGACGTTTCAGAAGTGACGTTAAATGAAACACCAGATCAGCGAGTCACATCAGAATCTACAGATACAACAACAGCTTCTTCTGAAATCATTTTCCCTAATGGTGCAACAGAGATTCTGGAGTCGTCCATCAATCCCAGGGATCCTATTCCAGTAACAACAGAAGACAGTTTGGCAGGCCGGTCGGTATCTGATGAAGATTTGGATACGGATTCTGAAAATCATACAGAATCCAACTTGTCCCCGGAGCCTAAATCCTATGATGTAACTACTCCTGCCCCTGGGTCTGATGAGCGAACAGAAGAAGCAGTAAATGACAGTGAAGAAGATGAAGAACTTGAGGAAATGGATGGCAATACACACCCTTCAGATTTACCGTCCACTGTACGTGATGATGATCCTTTAATAGAGTCAGCTCGAAAAATTGATCACTACCCGCAAATATTCGACGCTTTCAACTCAGCCAATATTCCTATACTCATCCCCTTACCAGAGGATAATATTCCAGTGACCGATGACCGGCAGGATGCTACTTTCATTGACAATTCAGAATTAGAAAAATCAAAGCCTACATTTGTGAGACGACCTAGTGGCAATTATGGAGATATTCCTCTTCCACCACCATATTTCTTACAATTTCCATCACGATCTCGTGGACCTCAATCACCCTACGCCTTAGAAAGTCTTAATAAAGACGTCGTCATGACTTCGGCAACGTCCCCTCGAGAAAGCCCCGTACATTATGTGTCAGTATTACGTCCTCCTAATGGCATTTTACCAATTAGAAGTTTACGGATGATGCCACCAACGGACCAAGGCAGATCCAAGAGAAGTATCAATAACACAAACTGCGAATGGATTTTTAAAGTAAGTTGTTCACTATACATACCGTGATTGCTAAACAAGTTTTGTGATTACTTCTTGATGATATTGATCTGATTTGATATTAGAGTGATCCGGGAGTTCCTTTGCTCTTGACATTTAAGTCGTTCAGCACACCAGACACACCAGACTGTGTAGATCACTATATTGCAGTAGAAAGAGAAAGCAACGGCTTCCAATCGAGGTAAGAATTCTAAATAAAACACGAATAAGAATTCATTTCTTGTGTCAGCCATTTTTGCCGCCAAAGATTAGAAAACGCGCCCGCGTACTAAATTATTTTACGCATGCGCACACGACGGTGTAGGGTAATGGTGTATGGTGTTCCAAAAATGATCTCGTTCTATGTGCTGGAAAATGTTTCAAAATATACTCAGCACATTTGCGTTTAAAAAGCTATTCGAATCTTTATATTACAATTTATGCAATTAAGTAGTAAGTTTACAACAGTGGGGTAGGCCGGCATCTCCCATAGACAACTTTGCCAGTATTCCTGCAGGTTCCAGACGCCTGGCTGGGGTGACCCCAGTCAGAGCATGTTCAGTGGATCCGCAGACCCGACCCTGCCACAGGCGGGATAAGGGTATGATGATGATGAAGTAGTAAGTTTACGAATGCTTACTCTACTGCTATGCAGTTTTGAGCGCTTAAGGGGGCTTATAATAGGATCTTTATACGATGCCCATATGCAGTGGGTCTCTTAAGGACTTATGAATATGAATATGTAATCCTTTGTGACGGAAACCTTGCTAGGGAGATTTTTCATGCTAGACCCATTTGCCTAGATCTCCACCAGCACCCTAGCAACATCTTTGCCTTCCGCACCCATTCCAGCCGCTCCACCGCAGAACCCATCACCCCCAGAACCTCATCCAAGGTGGGGGTTCCCCAACCCCTCCTGCAGTGATCCAGCGCTGGACAAGCCAGTATCACATGCCTAACATCCTCCACTTGGTCCCTACATAATCCACAGCCCTCCTCTCCACCTGTGATCTTTGCCATCCTCTGTTTCGTCTCCAGTGACCCAGCTCTTGCCCGAAACAGAAGTGAGCTCTCCCACGTATTGTCATAGATTACCTCCCTCTCTATGTTAAGCTTGTTCCCATACACCCTCAGCGTTTTCTTTGCTGTCCTTCCCTCCATACTGTCGCCACTGCCCTAACCCCCCACTCCGTAACTTTGTCCTGCACAAGTCTTTGCAGTGTTGTTGCCCCCTCCTTGCCCTCCCTGGGTTGCAGTGTTATGCCTATCTTCTTTGATATCCTCCTCTGCTAGTTAGTAGCAGAGGAGGATGGATTTCCTTCTATAGCCCCCATATCCTGCAAGGGTATACCAACTTACTAACCATTTCTCTCTGACTTACCCCAGAGGCGGATTTCCGCACAGGCGTATGAGGCACGTACCCAGGGCCTAATAAATCAAGAGGGGACCTCAAAATGAAAAAAAAAATATTTTATCTGTTATTTTTTTCATAATAAAAATAATTATTTAGCAGTATTCCCTAAATGAAATTGACAAGTGAATAACGTCAGCCAGAGTAAAAAACGTGCGTGTAGAATGCACATTGTAGGGTGTAGGTAGTGAAACTATTTAGAGAGGGGCCTCAAAATTGAATTGCGCTTGGGGCCTCAAAATTGAATTGCGCTTGGGGCCTCTCAAGTACTAAATCCGTTCATATCCCGCCGAGTCCCTGATTCGACAATTATGTCATCTTGTTGATATTTTTATTTTAGATGGTGTGGAGCATCCGGTGATCGGCCAGGTCATGCAGCATTTGCACGTAGTGAAATTCGATTGAATCTATTTTCTAAAGGCGATGGATCTTTCCCTACAGGATTTTCCGTTGAAGTTCAAGGTATTTCTTTGACCATATAAGTATTTACAGTTCTTAGTTAAATGGTGATTCATTTATAATGCGTTACTCTACTTTTCTAGCACTCGATTTAAAACTTTTAAGAAAATATGCTGAAGTGCGAAGAATAATTAAGAATCAATAAATTGGTTGTTGTGTATGGTCACCTAGTGGACAATAAGCATCAAGAGGAATTCATACATCTAAGTGAACTTGTTTCTAATGCACCTGTTTAGCACATTTTCATCTAAAATGTTTTTCATATCAAAATATTACTAGGCCAGTTAATGAATTGAAGCTTCAAGCTTCTCTTTCTGAATGGCTCCAATAGCAGTGCAGTAGGAAAATACAGTACTTAAAATTACCAACTTGCACAACAACAAATATTATCAGGAAATTAGCGTTTTATTTATTTAATAGTCCCTTCTTTTGCCCTCACCCCCCCATTAAATGGTTGTGTGACTTCAAATTGTGTAAACTTTTTAGAAAGGTAAACTTTCTGTTTATTTTTAAAGCATAAGGGTACTTAATAGAGGGGTGAATGAATTGCAGGAATTCAGTTGGGAAACATTAAGTTCATTGGTAAAGTGGATCTATTTCTTACACTTGTCTGTAAAAACGTTTTTTTTAGAAATACCTGTTTAATAGTTGATTGTTTATCTTCAACAAAACGCATGAAGTGAATCGATCAGCGAAAACTTAATTTGAATAACAAGAAACTTCTGTTAATCTGATACGTTGTATGTGGATTTGCTCTTCCTGGAATGTTTCTATGTCATTCAAAATGTAATGTCCTATTAAAGTTAAACAATATTTGAAATAAGTTGTAAGATTATTCAAATCGTATGTCAAACTTTCTATTGACATAATCTTATCAGTCGACATCGGAAGTCATTTGGCACTCGGTCTGTGGCCTGTCTGTAACTTGAGCCCAAAGTGCAGATTCACACCTCTTATAAGATAAAATTGAAGTGAGTTTTTGTCGCATAGGAAACCCGCTCCGGGAACTTTGAACTCTCGAATCGGGTATACCTGGGATCTTACGATATTCGACATTACTCGTAATCCTGTTACTTTCCAGTATTTAGAGTGGCTGTATTACGTTGGACACACCAGTCCTCGTCTGATCACTGAAGTTAAGAAACGCAACGCCAGATAGTAGTGGCTTGGGAACACTTGGTACTGCTAATATCCAAATCGTCGTATCAGCGTAGTGCCTGTGCAGACTCTGCATTAGAACTACGCAGTGGACGGGGCTCTAATGACCTTTGTAGATGAAGGACCCTAAAACAAATCCAGTAATCAGTCTTATCTCAGGAAATGGTTTTGGTATTAGGAGGTAACCAGCTATGCCCAATGCAATTCTTTACCTCTACTTCCTGTTTGTCTGTCTATTCACAGATCACCTGCCATAAGCGGAAGAAGGGCTAAAGTGCTGCCTGCTCATTCTTTTACGATTCCTATTCATTTGTGACAAATGCTTTTGCAATTGGCTCATTATGATGCTTTACTGCGCGACTGATGTCACTTTTGGGTGCCCTATACCTCGACAGACAAAACCTATATGCGGTACCATCATACAGAAATAGTAACCCTCCCTGTCTTGGTCTACATCCAAGTGTGATTACAATACCCATTATGCACTTAATAAAGCACTAGTAGGTTTTTGATTCAGACGGATCCTGGCACCAATTCCAAGGTTCTAGGGTTCTGTGAGGGATTATTACGGGGTGAGTAGCTGATCATATCAACTTCCTTTTCAAGGGTTCTTCGAGAACCATCTTTTTTTTTTACGTTCTTTCTTGATGGGAAAAGATTTTGAAATGTTGGTCTACAGAATTGGTTTACCTTCAATACAATTCCTTTAAAAATGAAGAAAATTCTGCAAATATACCAGACGGTAGCACACGTTAGGTATTTTTGACAATAAAAATAACAGCATCGTTCAAATGTCACGCGAATTTCTAGCATCACATATGCATTCAATACAACACGTCACGTGTTCGGAATTCGTCAATAAAAATGCGACGAAGCTATCTTGGGTTTCAGCAGCGACCAATAGATGGCGAACACGTCTAATCTCTTGATATTTTTTTTTCTTAATTTAGCATGTCTTTGGAGAAGTCTGATAATGGTGACTTTTCTGTAGAAATAATTGATGGTCGCGTCGAGCCTGTTGAAGAAATTAGAAAAACCGAAAACAAACATAACTATATACGGTTTACAACAATGAATACAACGACTAAAATTATTATATGCGCACTCGGCGTCTTTACTTGTTATTTTTATTTTGGATTGATTCAGGAAAGGATGTAAGTTTAATGGTTACCAGTTTAATAGCTGTATGTATTTTGTGCACCTCTTTGAATACAATTTACAAAGCGTCAATTCAATCAATTTTACGTGATTTCAACCACCGTAGGTGTCCTGGGGTTTAAGCCACCTTGACACTAGGCTGTGTTATTTATGTAATGTTTTGTGTATGTTTGAACATAAGCTTATGTTGACAATTGGGGCTCGTCCACGTGTAACGAATACTTAACGACAGGTACTCACGCCTAAGTGGTTTCCACATATTTTCAATTTGAGATTTTATTTAAGCCAGTATTTCATATTTAAGGCCAGTCTGAAACTATTAAAAAGTACGTACGATATCCATTCGACTCTTCCCCAAGTTATACCTGTCAATCTCAAGCTGCTACGTCGCCAAATGAAATTCTTGCATAAAATTAATCTTATAACTTTTATTTTGCAGTACCAGAGGCAGTTATGGAGATAACAATGAAAGGTTTACCCATACTATTGCTTTGGTCTTTTTTCAATGCGTTGTTAATGCAATTTTTGCAAAGATTAGTAAGTAAGAACTATATCATTTGGTCGTTGTGTAACTTGATTTTTCCCAATTATATAATCTGATAATTTGATTTCAGTATTAGTTACTGTAATGCCGCAAGGTAAGGACTCAACGAGGTCTTTATATTATGCATCTAGTAGTTTTACATACTTGACTGCGATGATTACGAGTAATATGGCTTTACAACATGTTAATTATCCAACACAGGTACTCAAGATTGTGGGTTTTTCATATCAGAATCTTTTAAATCAGTTTTTAACTTTTGAAAATGTTTTAAAGGTTGTGGGCAAGTCCTGTAAACCCATTCCAGTTATGTTACTAGGAGTATTAATTGGACGTAAACGATACAGTTTACAAAAGTATCTTTTTGTATTAATGATTGTTATCGGAGTGGCACTCTTTATTTATAAAGATGATGCAAAGTCCAAAGTGCGAGAGTCAGTTTCCATGATAGGTACTGGAGAAATATTATTGGTAAGCATACCTTTTAAATTCAAGCGTGAAGTCTGTGTAAAAAGTAATTTTAAAGTATTCTTTTCTTCTTTACCTTTCAGATGATTTCTCTCGCAATGGATGGGTTCACTGGAGCCATTCAAGATAGGATGCGTGCCGAGCATCAAAGCAGATCTGGTCATATGATGTTGAGTATGAATCTTTGGTCAACAATGTTTTCGGGAGTAGGTCTGTGAAGCATATTTTCTTTAAAAGATGAAATATGTTAGAAATGTAATCCCTTACTGATGAATTTCCTTTTTTTAGCTTTATTGCTGACAGGCGAAGGCATTGAATTTGTGCATTTCGTTAATAAGTATCCGGCAATAATCTACCACTTGTTAACATTTTCAGTTGCTAGTGCTTTAGGACAGGTAAACGGTTTCTACACCACTCTAATGTAAAATTTGTGTGGTTTTTTAAGGTTTGAAATAATTTAAATCTTGTCATATTTGCAGTTTTTCATTTTCTTAACGGTGGCAGAATTTGGACCACTAACGTGTTCCATTATCACTACAACTCGGAAACTTTTCACAGTATTAGGATCTGTTATAATATTTGGAAATGCCCTAAGTGGGAAACAGTGGCTAGGAACAACACTCGTATTTACAGGTATTTCTCGAACATTTCATTTTATGGCCATAAAAGTGCAATGTCGACTAAATATGGTAATTTTAATAGGATTGACGTTGGATAGTTTTTATGGAAAAAGTGGAAACAGCAAAAAATAGCAAATGTTTACCAATCTAAGCAGAGCATACAGCAAACAGAGCAATTTGACCATCAAAGTCCAGTAGATGGTAGTTGCTTTGAAGCACAAACTGCTGTTCTGCGAATTTATTTTAAAGAAATTCTGCATGAAATGCAGTAAAAAAAATTATAAATCTATTATCGTATACAAACTCTAGTGAAATTTAAAGCCGTTTTAGTCATAGAAATTAATGTTCATTTGATGTCCTTAATTTCATTATTAAAGAAAATTGTAATTTATTTTTGGCATCTCATCATTTTTTGTTACTGTATTTATGTAAATAAATATATTTAAAGAAAATTTTTCGTTTCGTGTTAGTTTTTCGGCACAATAACCAAACGCAATTTATGTCTATGGACATAAACAAGATTATTGCAGTGGTTCAAAGTGGTACATGAAACTTATAAATTATTTACATCATGATACGTATTTTATTAAGATGTGACGTATATACTATGTCATACAAAGGATTTATAATTCACTTGAAAGATTAACGTTTTATGATATCAGCATTATTTTTGTGAATGTGGTGGGCATTAATCCAGCTAACGTTGTAAATCTTAATCATACGTATTAGGAGTAAGCGTATCACAATTGTCAGCTAATCAACCTTGAATTTCTACCAGGTTGGATTGTGATTTACATTTCGTTGACTAATGATCACACCTTCTAAGTCCAATAATATAGTTGATTGGTGAACCATTATTCTGATGCAACTTCGGCTACTATATATAACTGATTCCGTTAACATCTTAAAGATATTTATTTCTTAAACGATATCTGTATCTCACTAATTTCTTTTCTGTTTTGCAACTATAATCTTAATCTACTTACTACACAGAGATGCATTTAAATGAAAATGGAAACAAAACAAAACCAAAACTAGAGCTCAAGGTAAACGTTTGCTTTTAATATTTTTAAAATTTAGGTATAAATTAGGGTAAAATAGTGGAAGATGGCCGGTACAATTAAGGTATTGGGACAGGGCTGGGAAATCTCGTTGTTAATGCATCATGTCCACTGACCAGGTGAATGGGCTAAAGTCATGTGACTCACCCCGATCTTCGGGACCCGTTCAACCTAAGGATGATCCTTGGGATGTTTTTGCTGCCTTGCAAGATGACGGGGTAAGGTGGTCAGGTAAAATCTGGTTTATGCCATCAAAAAATGCTTAACACATGTCAGTATAGTAAATAAATAATTAAAGTAATAATATAAATATATGAATGTTTTAAAAAATTGTATTTCAAATCAGTTAAAGAGTACGAGTTCCCTCCAATGTGAAGTTCTCATGTAATTTGTTATTCTGGTTCCAGATTATTCAAAAAAGGAAAAATGTCGAATATTTGCCCTCAACTTAGCAAAAATTTTTTCACTTTTCGGATTTTTGTACATTTTTATTTGTTCTTTGGATTTGCTAACATCCGCCTTTCAACTTCTTGGTGGAAAAGCAGTTGGTAAGTGAGGCTTTAAATTATAAGATTGCACCAATGATTGAAGTAATGATGAATATATTCATCTTTCAATTTCTGCTATCTTCTATCAAAATATTTCATTATTTCACATAAAAATAGGGACCATATTTCAAACCAGCGACTTACTTCAAAATCCAGTAGTTGGTGTCATGATTGGTATCTTGGCAACTGTAGTGATGCAGAGTTCCTCAACTTCCACCTCCATTGTGGTAACGATGGTGGCCTCAGGCAGTAAGTGTAACTAAAATATTTTCATATTTAAGACAAATATTATCAGACAAGATGTCACCACCTCTCAATTAGCAATCAGGTTTAAAGTCTGAATTTCTAATGACCATATCACATACTCGACATCCGATTTGATAAAAAAATATCATTTGGACACTTGCAGCACTTAAAGTAAGTCTGTAGCCTCAAGTGATAATGACCATGCAATATATTCTTGTTTGGACACTTAGATGTCCCGAAACCCTTGAATTAATTTTGATTTTTACATACATTAATTAGGAGCATCATGTTGGTAGTAATATTACGTAAGGATATGGTAGTGTGCCGGTTGGACGGGGACTTGATGGGTGATAGGCGGGAGTGGAGGGCTAGAACCCACAGTCCCGACCCTGCCACAAGCTTGATAAAGGTATGATGATGCTGATAGTAATATATTGTGTATTCCAACAGTTATCCAAGTTCAAACGGCAATTCCAGTCATCATGGGTGCAAACATTGGAACTTCTGTCACTAACACATTAGTGTCCTTTACTCAATGCAGCAATCGCAATGAATTTCGACGAGCTTTTGCAGCAGCTACAATTCACGATATGTTTAATTATTTATCGGTGATTACTTTTCTGCCACTTGAAGTACTTACTGGTAAGTAGAACTAGTAAGTAGTTCAAATTTCTTCAATTTATTTTTTCTTCAAACATTCAATTTTTTTTTAGGATATTTATATCATCTAACGGATGCCATTATTGATACCATGAATTTAGAATATCAATCTGAAGCAGACGTGCAATTTTTATCCATCATAACAAAACCATTTACAAAACTTATTATTCAGGTTAGTAGTGCACTGTGCATAGAGTGAAGTGTAATGATATGCTTTGCTTGACGATGCATAAACAGCTTTAAAAAAATTAAAATTATGAATAATGTATATCCTTTATGTACTTAGTTAGATAAAAGAATCATCACAGATATCGCGACCGGAGGGGGTAGTTACAAAAATGAATCGATGATTAGAGAGTGGTGCAAAGATCCCGTCACTCGGTTAGACAGCATCAATTACACAAGTACTTTTAAAAGTTCAATTGATAAAATTATCATTAAAAATACAACTATAACTGGAGCAGAAAAATGTGAGTTGAAGTTTTTACGCAAAACTAATTAAGCAGCTAATTAATAGATATTAATATTGATTTGTGAATTATTCAAGGTGGCGCAATCTTCAATCGACTGAATCTAGGTGATGCAATTACAGGTGGCATACTTTTGGGAATCTCAGTGGTTGCACTGTCCGCATGTCTCATTCTGATGGTAAAAACGTTAAATTCCATGTTGAAAGGACGTGTTGCTGTAATGGTCAATAAGGCAGTGAATGCCAACTTTCCAGGCCGATTTGCATTTATTACTGGATATCTGTGTATGCTAATTGGTCTTACAGTTACAATTTTGGTGCAAAGCAGTTCCGTATTTACGTCAACTCTAACTCCTCTTGCTGGCATAGGTGTGATCTCCATAGAGAGGGTCTACCCTTTGACACTTGGTTCCAATGTTGGCACCACTGCCACTGGCTTGTTAGCATCTCTTGCAGCCAGTGGACCGCAACTTCGCAGTTCCATACAAATAGCTCTTTGTCACTTGTTCTTTAACTTATCCGGAATATTGCTGTACTATCCGATTCCATTTATGAGACTTCCTATCCCTTTAGCAAAACTTTTGGGAAGCAAAACAGCCGAATACAGATGGTTCTCCATCATGTACTTATTAGTGGCATTCTTGATTCTTCCAGGAAGTGTGTTTGCCCTGTCCATTGCTGGCCCCACAGTGTTAATGGTAGTGACCGCTCCACTAATAATAATATTATTGATGGTAATTACAATTAACATATTACAAAGCAAATATCCTGTGATTCTTCCTAGATGGCTGCAAACATGGAATTGGTTGCCCTACTGTCTCCATTCCTTGAGACCATGTGACAATGTAATTATTCAAATTAGATTTCTGTGTTGTAAATATCGTCAGTGTAATACCAAAGAATGCAAATATGATCATCAAAGCATTGCTAATTCTCAGACACTGATGATGATGGACTGCAGCACTGAGGAATGCCCCGTGTAGATAATAATTGCATTTTTTGAATAACCATGACAAAAATAAAGGATACGCAAGCAAGAAAGGAATCAGACGGTCTTGTAAGAAATGATCTGTCGCTATCGATAATAATTAATGTCTAGCACAAGTGTACAAATACTTGAAAGGACTTCAGATGTGGAATTCTGGCATTGTTATGATCTAGTCATCAGTTGTCATCTTATCTGTAGTCATGACTGCTTTTACACAAGACAATTATAGTACTAAATTATTGTTATTATTATTGAGGTTTTATATTAATTACATAAGATGGACAACCGTTTAAAGAGTGGTATGGATGTTATCCAGACTCAAGTAAGTACACAAGATCCACTCGTAAAGATTCACGGAACACAGCTCTCCTCGTCACGCTTTGGACACAACTGGTCTGCCTCACAGTTCTCCTTAAATGGCTAAAATTCTCAAATCATGACTTTACAAGAGTTACATACAAGCAGGGCCAAGAGGATGAGAAGCATGATGGATGATAAGCTAATTCAAATACAGTATATCAAAAATGTACAATATGTGATGGGCAGACAATTAATTCATGTTTTTAGTTAAATATTTATTGTAGTAGTTAACGGTCTATACATAAGCACATGCCTTGTAAAACATCTTTTTAAACATTCCTAATTAGGTATTATGACAGTACGCAATGTGTGATGTTGAAAATTCAATTCAAGATGAAATAATCTAAAACAATTAATAGTTATGAAGGATAAACGCTTAACAAAATTCCAATACTACTAAGTGAGATTCTTTTCAAAAACAAAACAAACAAAAAGAGATCTCGGTAAACATATGGTCTAAAGATAAAGACAGTTCTTCTTTCAGCCCCCAAAATTGTTTTTAAATATAGTTAATAAAATGTAAGTCTTCATCAATATTAATTATATTCAAGTCTCTAATTATGAAACATAGCACCAAGTTGACAGTCCATTATGGATTGCAAATTTTGAGACGACAGTGACTATTCAATAAAAATCAATAGTATTCATTCAAAAAAATTGCATAACATCCCAAATGCTTCTTTCCTAAGGGACTTTCAAAATATTCAATGATAGGCACTTTGTAAACGCTACATAGCATCACCAGCAGATCAAAAAAATTATCAGAGATTACCCCAAATACGAGATGATCAAACTTTTTACATTTATCGACAGCAAATTTCTGCCATTAACGCTACTTTACCTTACAATTCTCATAACAGAAAGGACATCAAATTTGGAATAATCTCACTATCACGTCATCGCTTTCTGTGATTAGTATAAATATGATATCCTGAGATTTTAATAGTCCTTTAAACATACGCAACCATGAGTACTAACCTTCCATATTTGTCCGAATACAAATTTATGAAAAACACTTTAAAAGGTGTGCTGGTAGTAGTATTAGTTGAAAACACAGGCGCGATTTCACAATAAATATTACGTTAGAACTTGCGTATTTGTTTTGAAGCATTTGATAATTAGCAAAATATCCTCCATTTTAGCAAGTTTCAAGAAAAAAAAGTTTTATATTCTGACAAATACGACAGGCCTTTTCAGGATGGAAAGTATAATTTAGTATTGAAATTGAGTGCATAAATAAAGATGAAATGAATTTCATTAACATATATGCCAGAATAGGTATTCAACACAAAAACCAAAAATAAAAATTGAGAATCGGGCAATTGCGAAGTAATGAATAGTATAAAAGTAAAACCGCAGAACATTAATTTCACTATGAGTGATGAGATTTTCTTACAACATCCGATATACTTTTTTTTTGTTAGGAACAGGAACTACACGCTCATTATTTTAACAAATCAATCCTCCGAAATGGCAAGACGATGACATAATTTGTTATATATCAAGATATGGAAGAGCAGATCTTTCTTTTCAGTACAAGTCATTATGAAAGTTACTTTTAAATTTTAAGTAAACTGCCATTATTAGAAAAATCATGTCTGTACAACTGTGGACTACAAGTGGTCAAAAGTGATTGAAATTATATAAACGTCTAGTTAAGAGTCCTTCTACGTATTTGTTTACAACTCTTCCAGGGTCAATGGTGATCGTCAAACAATAAAGTGAAATAAAAGAGTAACAAAAACTTTATTAAATGGGACGGGTAAAGTTTGCCGGAAACAAACCCTTAACTCCTGATGATTCCACATAACCCATTAGCCAACCTTCCTCCTAAACGTACAATATTACATATATTAACGTAAATCTGAAAAGTTGTATAAGTAACTATATATTTTGTTTCAAACCTGATCATCAGGATCTTCATATTCAATCACGTTTATCAGTTCTCCTACATCAAAGGATAATTCATCTTCATCCTCTTTGTCATACTTATAAGTTGCTCGAACCTAGAGTGAATTTAAAATTACATATACACTGTTGGCAAATATCAAAATGCTAAATACCAACTAACCCTATACAACACTCCTGGTGGAAGATTTTCTGTAGTTGCCCCAACAGGAATATCATATAACTCTTCTAATTTCTTGCCTTGAGCTTTATTATGTATAGTTGGACTGCCTTCATTGGTCTACAATAAGACAAAGGAGTCAACAATAAGAAAGGTACTTCCCATAATAGCCACTAGATATTTCATATATTTAATGATAACACTAACATCCGCTTCTCCATCAAGAACTGGCGTAGATGGCACTGCGTTAACAGAAGACGCAACTTGCTCATCAGGCGGACTTTCCGTCGTTGGACTGTTTGGAGCTGAAAGTTAATAGTCTGATTTTCTCCATCCTTACGTATGATCATGCCAGAAAACTTGAAATAAATTATGTCACTACTTAATTACCACTATCTTTATTTAAATTTGTAGCATCGCCATTAGTCAACCGTTTTTTGTGTTCATCCTTGCCAAATTCAATCTCTTCATACTGACTATCTTGTTGCTCTTTTGTGGGTGACACAGGAGACCTGAACCAAGAATACATATAAAAGTCCATGCATAAAAAAAACACTCTAGGTTATTAATAAACTTACCCCTTTGGAGTATTTGGTAAAGACGATGACCTAGAAATACTAGTCCGTTTTGTGTTATATGTGCCTTTCTGGTTTTCTTCTGCCAACTTATCTAAAATCTCACTCAACTCACTATTCACCTATTTTAATGAGTTAATCACCATCATTTTTAGTGACAAAAAATAACGCCGAATAGTGTCTAGACAACAAACAACATTTGATTACCTTCGCAGTTTCCGCGTGAAATATCGACTCTGCAATAAAAAGTGATTGCATGTTGGAGATAAAGAATGGAATTCGGCTAAAGATAAAGGAAATAAACGCTAAAATTTTGTAAACAATTTTAAACAAAATAAAGCACACATGGTTTATGACTAAATAACCTGTCATATAACGCAGGAAGTTCATCGTACAAGTCCCTATTGAGATGCTCATAAAGTCTTTTCGCTTCATCCAACTGTTCTTTTGCCTAATAATTTTTATTTCCAAAAATTATATTTTCAGAGCAATATCTTCGACAACATTTCAATATAAAGAAATCAGAAACCTTTATCACTTTTGCATCATCTCTTTTCTTAGAGTTTATTTGTAATGCATCGTAGTTATGTCTACAGCTATCATAATCAACCAATTTTCGGCCTCGTTTTTCAACTTTTCTCTTAATAAAAGAGAAACAAGTTTTAAATAATAATTAATTTAATTTTTCATTTAATGCACCACTGCAAGAAGACTTACTCTAACTTCAGGAAACTGACTCTGATAAATATTCAGCGGGCCCATCACTTGATCATTGAGCTTATGACAGAAATCTCCCCATAATAATTCTAGAGTCTGTAAGTAATTCGCCATTAGAAGACAGTTTAAATATGTCATTAATTTAATATTGAGATTGAGAAAAAGTGTTTCACGACAAACCTGTGTACGGCCACTAATTAACTCTCGCCCAACCCAATCTGTTTCATAAACATCGTCCAGCATCTCAAATAAGCCTTTACTGGCCGCTTGCAAAGCTAAGACAAGAAACGATTTTTTTTTCACTCCCATTACCTGAACGTCAATTAAGAAGGAATGTATTCTTAAAGATTATAATTTCTCTTAAAGTCACAGAGCTATAAGAAAGTAACAACGTGTAGTAGCTGCAATTTAAACTCCCACTTCCAAAAGAGTAACTTAATTGCAACAAATTTCAAAATAAGTCATGTGAAAATTCATCTCAATTGTACACATTTTCTCATAACGTGTTCAATTTCAATAAGTCACTTTTTGTGGGTTAGAAAAACAAGTGAAACCCACCTTTCACGGCTGTAACATAGTTTTTTAACTCTTTTTGCAACCTATTTGCTGCTGTCTGAAATTAACAACAAAAAATTATTGGGTATGGTGACGTCTGTTATGCTATTCGGAACGTAAATTGTGCAACAAGACAAACGTTAATGAAAAATACGATAGTACATCAATGTGTTTTAAATGAATTCTGATAACCTCGATTTTACAAACGACAGAGAACATAATTGCGGAAGCAACTAGAATAATATGGCTGTAAGCCAGAAGAGAGACAACTTGGCACAGGTTTGAATATATAATAAACTCGGCATAGTCTAAATAAGGGCATTAGGCCAATCACAAGCATTTCCAGGAATCTGTCTTTTTAAAAGGGCCAGTAGTATTTGTAAAACATTACACAGGGTGAATTTTAATTCAGTGTCAAAACTTCACACAGTGGAGTGAATCAAAAGAAGCATTTTTTATAAGCTCACTATTAAAAAGTTGCAATGAGAAATGTGGCAAAACATAAGCATGCAAATTAGCAAATCAAATGGGTTAACTAAGGTTAGAGGCCAAATTGAGAAGCTATTTAAGTGAAATTTAAACAGAATGACATTCCGTACTACAGTAAAAACATGGGGCCAAACACAAATCGAGAGCTTCCTGAAATATATTTCGTTTATGGGCTTGCTGATGGAAATGCATGCTTGGCACAAGGATTGTTCTTATGGCAGACGTTTGCTAGACCGCAAGAACATTTCAGCATGTCCATCATCAACTGTGTGAAACTGTGACATTAAGAACAAACAGGCATAGCGCAGGGACCATTTTTCGTAGCAAGGTTTTCATAGGAAACTTTGGGCCCTAGGTTATAGCATAAAAATGCTTCTTTTGCTTCACTCTAACACTGGGTGAAGTTTTCACACTGAATTAAAATCATCCTGTATATTTCGGCTACACAAATGAATTATTGTAGCTTATATAAACGTACTTCTTGTTTCTTAAAGTTGTTTAAATGTTCGTCAAATGCTTCATCGACTGTCCTTTCAGATTTTCCAAGACTTTGTAAAAGCTGGAAGAAATGAAAAACAAATTTGAAGCGGTCAGTAAGGGCAACCTTTGAAAAAGAGTGATAATAAGATTATTCAATGTTTATGAGTTGAAAACTATCAACGACGACTACATAGGAGATATACAGCATATCTACCCTCCATTTACGTGCAACAGAATTGCAAAAATTCCACAATGATGATTTTTCGACTGGGATTGAACAAATGTTTTATATCTTTAAATATACCAACCTCTAACCGTTCACCCTTAAATAGAAACATTCAGTATTTCATCCCAGTTCAACACCATTAAAGCTTAAGTAATAAATGGCTTATAAGTGCACATGTTACACAAACTACCACCTCGATGAAGACAACTTCTTCTCTCGACATAGGACGTCAATGTTTTCAAACGGATATGCTTATGATAATCATCTTCTTAGTATTTCTTAGAGAACGGGTTGGGGACTAAGCCAAGCAGCCATAACAGGCCAAGCCCTTAGGAGGCTGCTCGCGGGAGATGAGGGGGTAGGTATAGAGAATGTAGGAGAGGGGATATTTGCAGCACCCAGCGTTCTTTACCAACCACCCATGTTGGTATTAACGTGGGCTTGCGCTGCTTAACTTCAGTGACCTCACGAAAACTGGTGTGTCCAACGCAACTTGGCAATGAACTACGTAAATACAATGACATGAAATGACATAAATACAATGAACTACGTAAATACAACAGTAGTAGAGCTAATAAGGCCGTTAACCAGGCTATCCCCAACTACAGGGTTGACTATCATTGAGTTTGAATGTCGAATCAGAAAAATAAAAGCATAAATTGCAATAAAATGATAGCGAGAGTCAGACCAACTGGATGTCACAACACTTTAACAGCGTTTTATGACAATGAGGTGTTACAGCGGGACTGGACTTATTTCGGAACCCACACAGGAGTTAGTACGATTGAAAATGAACAGTACCATAAATTGCACAGTAATCATGTTGCATGACTGTTAGGTATTAAGCAATACATCATTTGTATTTAATAGCAACCTACAAACGATACAATGTTGAGAAACAACCAGTCCCCATCACAAACAAACAACAAATAACAATTGCATCACTTCCGAAATGATTTTTTCCCAATGTTGTAGGAAAGTATCGAGTTTATTAAAATGCTAGCTTTTTATTTGTAATAAGGAAGCACAATCAGTCCTAAGATCTTGAAAGAAAACCAAAGATAATGACTATATCAAAAAACTATTTAACATAAAGAGGACTGCCTTCTGCATTATGTACAATAATTAACGACAACGGGGCGTATAATTTGATTTTGATACCAGCAGACCTCGTGTCCACCGCGATGATAACTATCAACCTTCAAGATTAAGCCCACGTAACAGATCGCCATTTTTACAATGTTTCCAGTCTGACATTCACGGAAACCGATGGGTGTCAACCCAATGTTATGTAGATAGTCAAATGACAATAAAAAGATACAGTCCCATTCAAATTCTATCGGTTTCTCACAAATTATTTTTCGTTTTGTGGAAAGTCATAAGCATTCATCAAAACTGTCACACAAGGCCCTTTATAAAATTCTGATCACCATTTGCTTAAAACAGTGATGACTACAAATTGCCATGTCTGTTAATAAAAGCAAACAATAAATTGCAACGTGGCTGCGCAACTGGAAGAACTGACATTTGTATAATGTAATATGCCAATTCTGGATGATGAGACATCGTATAGAAAGTGCTCCAGACCAAAGTAATTCATAATTCCGGCGTCATAAACGTAAATTACTAGCGTTTGAAACCAACAACATGAATTTTTGTGAGAAAATGTTAACAGCAGATGACAGCGTTTATCTTATCAATCACTCGCTTAAAAGAATATTTCAAAATAAAGGGAACTCCTGAGGAGATTTCATCTACTATTTATGCAAAACGTGAAGGATGACCTCTATGACTTCAACTGACAAGTCAGTGATGCTATTTAACACACTCGATTTAGCACCTTTAAAACTATTTTTAACTTTAGACAAACAAAACATGGCATTTTCTTCCCAAAATTCCTGAAGAGAATGCTAAAAAGGAAATATGCAGTATAGGTTTAATAATAATAACCTAGATTAATGCTCGATTGAAAATTTTTAAACCACTTGATGATCACAACCTTTACTAAAGGTTAACAAGTCTGCTGTCATCATCTCAAGGACAACCTGCAGGGTACAAGTAATGGATGACTTCATCTACCCAATGTACCTGGTCGTTACTCTCCATCTTGGCCTCAAGGAAATGTCTAGTCAGTAGTGAATTCTTATATGTACTGTATTATTAAGATCTGAGGTGCCCATATTTTCAGATGCTTACTTAACATGATTATATATTAAGATAGCCATTTCAAGCTTTGCACATAGTTCACTAATTTTAGATATTCCTATTCTACTAATCAAATGATTAATTACTGTATTTATAATCATTTTACTAACTAACAATTTATTTTTTTTCTTAACTACGAGAAGTAGTCTTTTAAGAGAATTATTATTTTAATGTAGAGTGCCAACTAAAAAAACAGGGGGTGGGGAACCTACGGCCCTTTGGTTACTGTTCTAGCCCTTACATACTACTCAGATAAATGAATGCGGCCTTCAGAAATGAAAAGATTCCCCACCCCTGATCTAATACATTGGAACAAGCGACAGGATAGTAAGACTGACATCCACCTCGACTACGATGGTCGTGATATAAATAAAGACCTACCAACCAGACCTTCACATCAGAGAGTCACTTTGCTTACTCAACAGTTCTAAAATGATAGAAAGCAACCAATTAGGAATTAACATTATTTTAAATGCAGCGTAATTCAGAGACAACTTTTAACAGTCGAGTGAACCATCACTAGCCTAATTAACAGACCAAACAATCAGTTGCTTGTAACCAGCTGGAAAGTGCGCCCATTCACAACTAATTTGAGGAAGAACTTAGCAAGTCTAAAAACTAAATTTGGCTAACATTAGTAAATATGAATTCATTATAAGAAGAAGTAAGCAATGCCGGACAATATACTAAATGCAAATGACATACTAAATGAAATGGAGATCGCCCAGAGGTGACTATCACATTTCGAAATGAGCCTACTCCCACAGATGTACGTTACATCTTGAATGCTACATAATCCGTATATGCAAAGAAACGGTACATGACACAACCGGTATTTAGTTACTCAGGATCCATGAGAATGGTAGACACGTGTATTTCTTATCAGCAATGCCATCAAAATCTAAACAATTCCGTCTGCTTAATTTCCTAAGATAATTATACTACTTTATCGCTTCATTTCATATCCGACCACAATTTCCTTTAAATTATTTTTTAATCGACTGCCCCTTCTTTCGCAACAATTAGTTATTGCGAATTGTCACAGAAACTATCATTTTATCCCAAAGAAATTATGTATGAACCACGTGACATTAATTTCTCAAACCACATTAAAGTATTATAAAGTATTTGACAACGAGAAATGGAGAAATAAAAAATCTCGCGCAATCTTACTTTATAGTCACTATAGTTCACATAGCATGTAGTAGATACTTATCAAACACGAAACGGACGTTGGAAGAAAAATATGTGAACACAACACATTACAATAAGGTCGCGGAAGACAAATATATATAAAGTTTCTTCCCATATAACAACCTTATCAACCTATCTTGTCACATCCTAAATTATGTGACTTTATTTCAGCATTGAAAAAATATTTGAAATTAGACACTGGGATAAGGCGTACCATACGACAATAATAATTACAAGGAAGCGGACAAAATTTTATTTCAGAATTTCCTGATTAACACAGTATGAAGAGAATAAGGTAAGGAAATTCCTTGTCTGCAGAATCTCAACATAATTGGGGATCAAATTACAGATTGCTAACTACCAAACTATCAGTCCTATTTCTTTAACCGTATTAAGGCTGACAATTGAAACAACGAAGCTTAGTGATCTAATAAAACGATTTGCTTGAGTGCATTAATCGTAGCTCGTCGAATGAGCCATTCACGATGTTATATAATTTGAGGTTTGCTCTAATTTCCTATCCCTGATGAATAGCACTGCTTTCACGCTACAATACGATATCTACAGAAGGAGATTCACTCCATTTTACTCACAATATATCCTGATTAATTCGAAGCTTATACGTAGTATAATAAAGATGTAAACGCCAGTAAATACTAAGATCGCTACGGAAATTTATGTTTTAATTACAGACGGTTGGTGGGCATAAATTTAATTTCGCCAACACATTCAAGAAGTATTATCTAGGGTGGATACATTTCATTGTGAATTTTACCACACCTAGAACTACATTGGTGTCAACCGAAATTAACAAGTAAACTCTGGAAAACACACTACCACTTTTGTCACTATATATATGTACTAAATTCTGTTGGGTTGCTTGAATTTAGATATGCTGGCTTGGAAAAATACCAAACGAGAAGCCAGGGCCATTGATATAAGCTGATCCAACCCATTTTAAGCTGGGCCTTATAAGGAAAGTAGAAATCAGGTTGTGATTCTGCGTCCTATAAGTAAAATTTCACGTCACTCAAGCCTAAGCATAGCAAGGAAGCTAGCGGAAGAAATGTTGGTTGAACTTCAAATTTGCTCCTCAGTATATCTTAATAACTGCATAAATTTCTCGAAGTGAATGATACAAGCCTTCTTTCACGGATGAGTATTAAATAAGTACACTTATTGCCATCCGCAAGAAGAATAAAAATCTACACCTAATGCAAGCAGCTATAAAACTTTGCATTATACGAAAACGTGAGCAAACGCTAGTTGTCGGTTTATTGCTAACAATTTAAATTATCGTCTTTAACAACACATCCTCTCATTTTAACCTAGCAATCACGTTTCTTAATGACGATCTTTAGGCAATTTGTATTTGAGGTCATGTAATAAACAAGCTCTTGCATTCCTTCCGACCAAAAAAGAAAAAGGGCACTTCCGCATGACATTGATTCAAGTGCAAGAGAAATCAAAAAGTTTTCTTGATGAACCAGTCTTTGAAGGTGATGGTGACGATCGTCTGTGTGCGCATCGTATAGATTACAAAGATATTCATTTCTTAAAATGAATTTATAAAACGACGAACAGTAACGCATTTGCGAATGAAAGTAAGAAAACTTAAAAGCACCAGCCAATTAAAAATATCAACTTAATTAGTTGAAAAATTTGACAAAATGACTGACAATTTAGTCCTAACAATGAGTAGGCTTCTATAAATGGTAAAGAAGACAACAAACTTAGCAAAAGGCACTCAACAGGTGCACATTATAGCCCCCACCTACAATAAAAACGCACTTAAGTACGAGATTTGAATTAAAAGTTCAAAATATAGGTCAAGCTTAAGATATGAAAATGGTACACAGACAACAACTTGAACTTGGACACGACGATAAACACCATAAGTTCGACAACTTCAAATGTCAACTGAACTGCAAAATAAAATTAGTAAGAATACTATAATTTGTCTTCAAAATGTCTTGAACTCGCGTCTTTATTCTTCAAAATATCCCTCTATTCATACCTTCTGAAACGTATATTAAAAGCGTAAAAGAACTTAAATGTTTAACATAACTACATAAAATTGTAATTGAACATTTGAACAAAATTAAGTAGTTAAATATTAATATCCTCTCTCTCTAAACTCTTAGATCAATATCAACAGTCTACGGATGCAGGGCTCGAAGCTCAATCCATCTCAGAGGAATGCGTAGGAAACATTATAACATGTAAAAACTATTTTGTACTCGCATTCACAATAACTTAAAAATAAAGTAATAAATACATTACTTGTTAAAATATGGTGATATTTTACATGACATTACCTTTTCCTTGGCTCTGCCAGCATGTTTTTGAACAGCCTTCGTAAACCCTCCTTTCACGTCCGCCATTCTATCTTTCTTGTTAATGGGTGTCTGTCGTAGGCTCACGGAGATTCTGGTTTCTAAGCGTTCATTGGATGATATTTCTCATCAGAGGTTATATTGAAAAAATCACTTCTAATAGTCAACTATGTTTCTTTTTAACTTTATAAAATATAAAAAATAATTTAATAAACAACTAAGATCATTTAACGCCAATTTACTAATTTAAAATCTCACCAATAGTAGTACGGTTTTGCTACGTGTGCTGAATGACTGTCATTCATCTTGGATTTCAAGTTTCCAAAAAAGCTTGACTCACGCCGAGTGTGTAAAGTGTGTTTTAGCGTGAGTGATCTTGCATTCTCATTTGACAGCAAAAAGAATTTCAAATTTCACTGGAGTAGTCTTCAAACATAACTTATAATTCATAAAGTTTGAAATACAGGTTGTGCTGCAAAAATGGTAGCGGAGCAAGCAATGGACGTGGAAATGAAAAGTGCGGACAGTCCGGTGACCGCAGTGGAGACGGATGAAGTCAAACCTGACACTGATCTACTAACAATTGAAGGTATATTAAACGTTTTAATTATGTGAATAAATCCGACTTTTAAATAATTTGCAAATGTTGATAGCAAATGATAGAGTTCGCATCTCCGTTGTATTTCACAATGACATTCGAAGGTTGCACTACGACCGAAATGATGAGTCGTCATTTTGAAAGCATTGCGCATCACTAATTAGGTGTCATTAACATTGGCCTGCTTTTTGAAATTTCAGATATTAAAGAACATGCTCGTCATATAGAGAAAGCCGCAGTAACCAAAGAGCCCAGATTTATCTTGAGGGTTTTGCGAACACTAATGTCAACACGAAAGAAGTTGAATTCAAATATATTAAGGAAAGTCATTCATGGGTTTTATACACAATCATCAAGAGAAAGAGAGTCACTGTTATCATTTTTAGATGAGGTAGGTGAAATAAAGAGACGTCCCTGGTAAATACGCACAAAATTAATTGCAGGTACTGAAATACTGTAGGTAATCATAATTAAATAGTTTACTGGTTAAGCCAAGAATTGCCATTGAGATCTGTCACAAGGCAAGTGTTCTCAATGTTTTAGTTCCTATTCTTACGTTGTCATTCACAGTATGAAAGTCTGATTTCGTAAAATTTAAAATTCACGTGAATAAACCTATTTACTAGGCAGATGATGCGTTGGTACTTTATTATAAAGCAACATAACAATGTTTCCAACGTGTGTATGATTAAACAATTTATATTTTTTATGAAGCCTATGGAAAATGATGGGCCTGGAGTAAGCATACGTGTCCGTAGTAATAAAAGTGGTATCACCCCGCTGTTACCCGAAGTCGATGCCTACATTCACTTGTTATTATTACTGCATCTTTTGGATCAAGAAAAAAATGAGCAGGTTAGTTTTGCTTAAGAAATTCATATACCATGTTTCTTGTTTTATTATAGGTGTTTAATTTCCATTTTTAGGCCGTGAAGTGCTCAGATCTTTTAATGCAGAAATTATTAGCACAGAATAGAAGAACCGTTGATCTCTTAGCTGCTAAGTGCTATTTCTATCACTCTCGGAGTTACGAGCTTACAGGACAACTGTCCAGAATACGGAGGTAGACTACACAGATATATTTCACATTTTATATACCAAATACCGTAAAATCTCATGTAATGCCCGCGTATTATACGCGAAACATAGGGTCATTTAGTGCGGACTATAAATGAAACCAAGGGTTCTCAATGAAAACTACTCCTCATTTTCTGAACATTTATTACACTTGACAACACGACTTTGCACAGTACGTTCTTATTTATATGATAATGCAATATAAAATCTTTCACATTTCAATTTCATCGTCAGAGCAATCTGACATTTCATGTTCAAATTCATTTGATCCCATTGCCCCTACAAGTTGCACCACTGGCTACAGTAGGAATTGTAAAGTGCGGACTATATATGAAACATTCCCATCGCTAATGCGGACTATAGACAGGTCCGGACTTTACGTGAGATTTTATGGTATCCTAAATAAGGATATGTATCACTGTTATACTAACGTGTGTGATCAATTAGAATTAACTAATCTCATCTTCTGTCGATGTAATCCTAGTTTGACATAACCAGTTCTTATCAACCCCCAATAAGTGAATCTTACTTTTGAAAATTGAGTACAATTCATTATGTAGGATATTTGAAAGTGTATAATCGCACTGCTACTTGTAAGTTACTTTTCGTTAATGAGCTTCTTTCATATCATTCGTTTAGTTTTCTACATAGTCGCCTTCGCACAGCCACATTGAGGAATGATTTTGAGGGCCAAGCTGTCTTGTTAAATTGTTTGCTGAGAAACTACCTCCATTACAACCTTTATGATCAGGCTGATAAACTTGTTTCCAAATCAGTGTTCCCTGAATCTGCATCCAACAACGAGTGGGCAAGGTTCCTGTTTTATTTAGGTGACTAACTTAACATTCATGTCTTTTTCAACTTTTGTCGCGTCATTTGTGTTAACGAGTTTTTACTTTTTTTGTAGGTCGTATTAAAGCAATTCAGTTGGAATATTCAGAGGCTCATAAAAATTTATTACAAGCCATTCGTAAGGCTCCACAGCATACAGCTGTTGGCTTCAAACAGACGGCACGTTATTTCTTATGCTAAGAAAGTGATTATTATTTGTGTTATTCAAAATTTGCTTCGTATGTCCAGGTCTATAAGCTGGCCATCACAGTAGAATTGCTACTTGGAGATATACCAGACAGGGCACTTTTTAGGCAAGATTCATTACGTCGCTCTTTGCAACCTTATTTTCAGTTGACACAAGGTTTGTTATTTGGATTGTACATAATTATTAAAAGTATTGAGCATTATTGAATGACATTATCTTTAATTTTAAATAGCTGTACGAGCTGGTAATTTGGGATTGTTCACTGAAGTATTGGAGAATTTTGGACCGAAGTTTCAAAGCGATCAGACATTTACGCTGATTTTACGATTACGTCACAATGTTATAAAGACTGGCGTGCGAATGATTTCTCTGTCCTATAGCCGAATATCTTTCTCAGATATTGCTCAAAAACTACAGCTAGATAGCCCTGAAGATGCTGAATACATCGTCTCAAAGGTGAGGGGATTTCTTCGTGGTATATAAATTCAATTGGATATCTTTTTTACATGATTTGTTTATAGGCTGTTAGAGATGGTGTAATTGAAGCAAGTGTTGAGCATGACAAAGGATATATGCAATCAAAGGAGAATATTGATATCTATTCAACTAAAGAACCTCAGGCAGCGTTTCATCAAAGAATTACATTTTGTCTCGAAATCCATAATCAATCTGTGAAGGTATGAATCTAGTGATGTATTCTGTTAAATACAGTCAATTTGATATATATCTTTCGTGGTTCGCCATAGCAAAGTTTATGAAATTAGATATAATGTTCGACCAAGATTCCAAATATATTGTGGAGTCTGGTCCATTGGCGGAAAGCAGTCTGAAAATTTTTAAGATCGTGTTTCAGCCACACACCGATCTGTTAAGAGAAATGCGGTTGATTTCTGTGTGTAATAATAAGTAATCATCAGAACCTGCTCCCACTTTTCCCATAAGGTCATTCAGTGACCGAGGGCTTATTCCCAGTGGATATTTCCTTCCGTATTTCAGAGTTAAGCAACTATGGAGTGTTAACATTTGGGGCGGTTGGAGCGAACATTTTTGTCCACATTTTAAGAATGAAGTTAAAGAAAGTGAATGTGTTAATGAGGGAGCTAGAAAGAATTCAGTTCAGATTAAATAAATGTAAAAGAAATCAGATCAAAAATATATTGTAACCATTTTCAGGGTCTGATGCAACTAGTTTTCGATGTTCATATTATTCGGGTTTTATATTAATGCCAAGGCAATGTTGCGTATACGACTTCCGGATGTTTCTTATGCGTCCCCTGCCTGTGGTAAGAATCGACTAAACGGTTGTGGCATTAGATACACCCGGGGGATGTATCTAATGCTGAGAACCTGGTGGGTGATATGCGGGAGTGGAGGACCAGAACCCGCAAACCCGACCCTGATGGGATAAGAGTATGATGATGCGCATTGATAACGATATGTTTATTTATTCAGTGATGAGAACCTTTTAGGTGGGACATTTTGCAACTCAGGCCAACTGTTTCATAATACGAATTTAAAGCTTTATCATAAAAGTTTTACCGTTTTGTTACTACTTGTAAGATAATATTTTACAAAGTATTAAATTTTTCTTTTAAGGCTATGAGGTTTCCACCGAAATCATATAATAAAGACTTGGAATCTGCAGAGGTAAGCTCAAATTATTAATTTTAATGAATTAGCTTTAAAATGTTTTGAGTAGACAAGGATACCTATAGTTAACTAATTGTCAAGAGCTTCCTTTGCTCCCAGTTTTAACGTTTGTTCTGCAAAAGCAGCTTTTAAACTTATATGACGTGGGACAGTGTCTGCCAAACATTTTAACGTTACGACACACTGGGCGAGGGGAATTTATTTTACGGCACACCAAACAGTGTCACCCCCATTATACCGTGATATATTGCGAGTACGTCACAACTGTCCCTCGGTCCTTGGTGCCTTCGCATATTATTTACCTATATGTTTTCATCTTTAAGTCTTTTGCGGCACACAGTTTGGCAGACACTGACGTAGATTGATTCAAAAACGATTAGGTGAAAATTTAGATATTTGGTATTGTTGCTGTTGCTTTTATCTCACAGCATTGTATGTGGATTTGTCGTCTGCGATAACTTATAGCAGCTCTAGTTCTTCATTGTAAAAAACTTATTAATTAATAAAGTTGTAGCTGTTTTAGTTTTCATACGCTAATGAGCAATCCGACAATGAAACATCATAATAAAAAAACTTTAACACTACCTATTACTTTGGATATAATTTAAAATCAGCACAACCTAAAGTTGTCTGTCTCAACCTTGATGATAATGGCATCATATAAAACGAAATCGACGGTAATAAGATACTATTAGATTTGTGCTTCACAACCTACACAATAGACTGTCACACCTGCCTTTGGATGCTACCGGTATATTTATTTCCAAAGTTCTGGGGTTGAACTTATAGTAGAAACGGGTGCTCAACTGGTCATTTCATCAGCCAACGAGTGTCCATTTTGAACTATTTAGTGCAAGTCTACCTTTTATGAATGATGTAGACATTTTTTTCAAGCTCTGGGAGTGATCGTGTTTAAGGTTTTATGGGTTAATAAGATAAGAAATTGTGCGGTCTAAGAAGAAGGGGAACAAGCTCTTAAGAAATAGATCCTGATAGATATACTTGAAAATTGTTCTCCTGAGGAGATATTTTTTATTCATCGCTGTCTGAGAATGCAAGTAAAGAAAACTTATCAGGTTTTCATTTTTATGGTTGTTCTCCAGCCCTCATTCCCAGAGGGGTCGGATGGTGAGGTTGAAATCTACTTCGTCAAATTGATGTTGTTGATCTGATTGCAATTCCATACACTATTTGTATATAAATTGATGATAAATAGTTAACAGATAGAGGGGGTTATTGGTGAATTTGGTGGTGTAGTTGCGGTGTTGAGGTTCTGATGCTGAAGATGAAAAAGAGAAGGGTTATTGAATTACTTTTTTTTTTTTAAAGAAGAATGGGTTGGTGAATTGGACCTACCTGTACTTAGTTAACTACTATAAGGATGTTGCTTAATGGATACTTGATGTGTGAGCGATCTTATATAAACGTCTGTGGCTGGATCAGCATTTTATATGGATGTTGCTTTTCATTCATTTTTCTATGAAAAGCCAGTCAGTCCATTTTTTGTGTACTGTCTGAAATGGTCTGGGGCCTGTTCCCACTTCTTTTCTTGTTAGTACAACTATGGCTTTACTCCTAGATTCTGGACAACGCATGATTATCCACATGATAAATGACGTGTTACATGAATGAAACTTTCGGTCTGTTGTTGTTGTTTGTTGTTTGTTGTTGATTTTTTATACTGTGAGCCTTCATGTATAATAGCATCTCCATGTTTTTATCTTGCAAGTCCAAGGGAAGGTAGATCATATAGAGCCCCCTCATTACGTATGCACGTTGTAAACGGATTCGATTATGCAAAACTCACCCCTCCCTGTAAGTAAATCTCCCATCCAGTGACACACCCCAAGATTCCCTTGTGTTGTGATTTGCATGCACAAAGTTTGGGTCAGTTTTTGTCTATAGGGTGATTGTAGGAAAGGGTTCAAGATGAAAGGGGCGAAAACATTCAGTCCAGACGTTTGATGTCTTCTAAGTTTTTCTTGGATTGAATATATGAAAGTCTACATCGAATGTCTTGAATGAGGGACACTCACAAAAGGTAGTAGAGGAGTTGAGATTGAAATTTATAGTTATTATTTTATGACTATTAATCGCTCCCATATAATAAGTTCACTTCACACACACATGCTATCAAATATTAAAAATAAATTACTTCGCATTTGCTATTAAATTTTTTTCCTTATGTTTAAACAACTGCTACATAAACGAAATAAGTAGATGCTGTTGGTCTTGAGCATCAACTAAATTTTTTTTTTGTAATTTTTTTTGGTCTGTACCAAGATGCTGTAAGGCTTTGTCTTGAGCGTGGACGTAAATAATGAATGTTTGAAGCCATCCCTGCAATTTCTGTCTACATTTTAAGATTGAAGTGTCTGTGTCTGCTTTTATAAAAAAGGCCAGTTTTTTGCTTTGTAGTTTTATACCAGGTTCTTTGCATAGGTTACAACAGGTCACATTTCATTGAAGAGGGAGAGGCCCAATTTCTCAGGAAAAATCCCCTTTATTCGGCAGAGCTGCTTTTTTTTCATGTCCCTTAACCCTTTATATGTATGTCTTCGCCATGTAAGCTTGTTGCTTTTGCTTGTCGCTCATTCGCATGGTTTTAGGGAGTGATTGAAAGAGTGTGCGCTAATCGGTGTTGTGTCCGCTCTTTCATTGATTTTTTGAAAGGGTTAAACTAGAAATCATGAGAGATGAACAGGACAAAAAAATTAAAGGAAAGAATTTAGAATTCTTTTCTAATACATGCATACTTTTCTGATCTTCAGTTTGAAATTTTGATTTCAAATAAATGCTGTTAGATTATCAAAGTCCAAATTGCTTAGACGTTATAGTATGTGGATTCGTGGAAGTAACACTTGGCAGACTTTTGATTGCGGGGATACTTTAGAACAGATGACAGAGTACCCCGAGATACGGATTTCTTGTTGTTTGTTGGTGTTTAAGGTCCCGTCAACTACAAGGTCATTAGAGACCCGTCCACTGCATAGTTCCAATGCATACACTGCACAAACACTACACTAATGCGACGGTTATTGGGTATTAGCAGTACCCAGCTTTCCGGAGCGACCACCCATGTCAGTACTAACTGGGCTTGCGTTGTTTAACTTCAGTGATCAGACGAGAACTGGTGTGTCCAACGCAACTCACCGCTCCCCGAGATACGGACATGTGTGAACTGAAGGAAGGAGCAGCTAGTTAGGGTCATCACCTGGAGGACGATCATAGGCAGTAGACAGGGTAGAGGTAGCCATGGCACGCATGGGAGCAGAAGTTAAGGGCTAGAACTCGCCAGTCAGGCCATTTCTCTCTCTATGTGGGAAGTAGGTTAGTAACAGAATAAAGAAGACTAGACCGATTTTTTTAATATAGATTGACCACAAGTTAAATTATAAAACGTTTATGCTGTTTGTGAGTGATTTTAATGTACAGGATGTAATTTTTAAAGTTAATTTATTTTACAGAAATTTGCGTTTACTTGTTGAAGTATTAGTTAATATGGTATAGTGTGGCTGTTTTCGTTTTGATGAATAAAAGGCCCCCATTTATAAATACCTTGATGATTTCTTCTCGTGGGATATGAATAAACCTTTTGTTAACTGGCTCCTCATGAATATTCGCCTACCTACGGAGTTAGTACAGTACTTTTTCTATAGTGTATTAAAACCTGACAAAGCCAGGTGATTGATGTTGAAGTAGAAAATTGAAACAAGACTCAGTACTTTTCTTTTCATCTAAGGCAGCCTAGACATATGGTGGTACTTTACAATTGCTAGTAGTTTCACGAGTGGTCACTCGCTAAAAATTACTATGGTGCTATCGATTTGCTGCTTAGTCCAGCTAAGTGGCTAAATTTTTTGAGTGAAAGATTACTAATAGGATTATATACTATATACATATTTTTCTAAGTACAAAGTGTGGTATGTGTCGTCCGAGGATTTGTAGTGGTCAGTGCCTTGGCCATCTCTCGACCAATCCGATTTCTGTAAAGAAACACTTTTGTTTACGTAACATTATCCTGAAATCTTCAGACTGCATTATATAGATCGATACTGAATTCCCTCATCGTGTTTTGCCTTCAGTATTATTAGTTTTAAGTATTAATGTCGGTGCAATTACTTTAATGATCAGAATGCATATATTGTATTTTTTATATTAAAAATGAGCTTCAGTGACTTTGTTTACGACTTTACTAGATTTAGCAAATATTGCCCTGATATTAGTTGAGACCGCCTCGGTGGCACAGGTGTTAGCGTGTTCGACTACCGGTCAGTGGTGGGAGCGGCTTATTGCGTTGGACTCACCAGTTCTCGTCTGGCCACTGAAGTTAAGCAACGCAACCCCAGCTAGTAGCTAGTACTACTATGGGTAGCCGCTTGGGAAAACTGGGTGCTGCTAATACCCAATAATCGTCGCATTAGTGGAGTGTCTGCACTAGAACTATGCAGTGGAATGGGTTCTAATGACCTTGTAGTTTAAGGTCCCTAAAATACCAACGAAACGAAACAAAAACAAGTCAGTGGTTCAGTGTTCGATACCGAATCAAGGTGGATTGGTTCCTGTGGCCCCGTGTGGGGTACGATGTCATTTTTACGTAAAAATATCCTCTCTACTATGCTACGGGGCAAAATTCCCAGGTGTAGGAGCTCGTACCCTTGTCGTGTCGACGGTTTGCCCCAACGAACAGTAGGCCGACGATAAATAAGGATAAGAGTTGCAGCTTTAGTTGGCTGCGTAAAAATACCGTCCAGCGGATCGCCCACTTGTCCATCCAGAGGGGCAAAGATGGCTGCCCAACCCTGCCATAGGCGGGAAAAGGATTGGTAGTTGCTTGCATTGATATTAGTATAAGTATAGGTCATATTTAGAAATGTTAATATAAAAACAGCATTATTATCTTCACGTGATGTGAAGTCATCATCTTGGAGGATGTCACCACGCAATTTAATGGTAACTTAAGATGATAAAATCAAAGTTAGAAACGTATTTCTTAGAAAAAAGCTATGCAACGATGAATTCCGTTAAATGCAGCGTGTCATCATTATATAATCAGCCTACTTGAACGCCGCCCATGGTGGGGGTTGGCGAATTTCGTCCTGTTCTCAACCAGATTCCCTGCCTTACACGTTAACATTACCTGATTCCAATGATGTATGGCATTAACCTGCTCATTTTCATCTCCCTCACAGCTTGCCCAGACCACGTCTCCCTTCATCTTATCCTTAATGCCCGCAATCTTACTCTCCTGCTCGTAACATACAGGAATTTGCGGGGGAGCGGCGAGTTGCGTTGGACACACCAGTTCTCGTCTGATCACTGAAGTTCAGCAACGCAAGCCCAGTTAGTACTGACATGGGTGGTCGCTCGGGAAAGCTGGGTACTGCTAATGCCCAATAATCGTCGCATTAGTGTAGTGTCTGTGCAGTATATGCATCAGAACTATACAGTGGACGGGTCTCTAATGACCTTGTAGTTAACGGGACCTTAAACTCCAACAAACAAACAGAAATTTGCCTCGGTCGCTCAATCTTTTTGGCCCTAAGCTCATGGTACACTTCATATCCTGTCCGAGCGAAAAGGGACCTCTCAAGTTCCTTTTCGTATGGAAAGGAGAGCGCGGGTATTCCGTGAGAGGTGTACGATATCCTAAGAACCTTTTTACATCAGGAAACTGCACACCTACAAAATTTTCAGGTATAAAAGCTTTTCCTCCTTTAGCTATCTGGCAGTGGTTAATGGTTTTCACAGCTAACATGCCGCCGTTAAATTACCAAATGAATCACATTGTGATTAATGTACTGGCACTTATTCTCAGTTATATCGTCCCTGGTTATTCCCCTCAGTCAGTACCTCACCACAACTATCCGCTACAGCAACGGATGCCAGATTTTTATGACTGGATTAAAAGGCACTCAAAAGTGATTAATGCTACCACTCTCCAAATGTCACTTTGCTCTCTCCCGTACCCGAAACATCATCCAATAACTTATGGCTGCACTGCACTGCATTGGACACCAGTTCTCGTCCGATCAGCAACGCAACCCCGGGTAGTATTGGCACTACCCAGTGTTCCCAAGCGGTCACCCATGCTAGTACTAGCCCTAAAACACCAGCCAAACAAAATCAGCTTTAGCTTCTTTTTCATTCTAAAATGTTTAATGATACACCATGAATTTCTAGGTTTCTGGGTTCTTGTAAAGTAAAGCTATAGCACACGATATAATAGGCTTATCTTTGACAAGAGTGATAAATCCAAATTCAGTAAGTTGTTGGTTGGAAGCGGTTGTATTGCGTTGGACACACCAGGTCTCGTCTCATCACTGAAGTTAAGCAACGCAACCCTCGCAAGTACTAACATGGGTGGCGGCTTGGGAAAACTGGGTACCGCTAATACCCAAAAATCGTCTCCATTACAACTATGCAGTAGACGGGGCTCTAATGACCTTGTAGTTGAAGGACCCTAAACACCAAAGAAACATTGTAGCACCAATGACCTGTTCAGTCATCGTCCAAATGCAAAATCAGAAGTTCAGTACCACCATAAAGTAACGGTATTGAACAAGAACAGTTGTAGCTAAATGAGGGACGTCTGGCAACTCTAGTTATAAACCATAAAATGCAGTTGCTACTACTCCCTACGTTTTGCTGGGATAATTTGGGAAATCAAGTGAGAGGATGATGATACAGCTTTGCTAACATTCCTCACTGTTTCCTAGTTTATATAATAGAAGGATGGATGAGAGAAAGAAAAAAGGTCCCCTCTCTAGCCATGTGGTTTGAAGGCATGGTCGTTTTCTCATGAGCAATGGACCACGACATACCCTCGGGTTTGTGCTTCTTCAGTCTCTCCTCTTTCTCTCGGTTGCTTTATTGTATCTAACAGCTATTCACATGACTGAAAAATGAACCCATCCCACTATATCACTAGCGTGTATGAGTTTGGTAGGAAAAGAATATTTATGTGCTGGATAAGTGTAGTATGATGAAATAAATGAAGAAACCTAGCAAGTGCCATTCACATTAGAAGAAAAGAGCCTTCTTCACAAGCGATTTCATTTGGCGTACCATTAAAACATTGTTAATGCGATTCATTATGCAAATGTGTTTTTTATGTGCGAATGTTGAGAAGATGCTGAGATGATCCCTCCTCGGGTTGGTGCTTTTGCCATCTCCAATGTGAACACGCCAACACAATAATATTAATGATCTGAGTCATTGAAAGTACGTTAGTGACGATGAAAATACTACTCTATGTGAGAAAGAGTGAGAGCGATAAAGAAAAGGGCTAGATGTAGACGGTTTTTGAAAGAAAAAAAAATAGCATATAATATATACATACGGAATTAAGAGAAAAGGCTGCTGATTGCAACAAAATCAAGATAAGAGGATTGGTTCATGGAAAGAGTTTTTGAAGCCATCGTAATCCTTTACGTATAGATTTAAAAGAAGAAACATTGCAAAATGAATTTATTTTCTCCTTATTTCTGTGTTATTTTTTTTTCGCCCTCTTTCATTAAAGACTGGGTCTTAGAATTGCCTTCCGACAAAAACATCCTTATAATTGGAAAACGACTGACATTTTCAATAAATTCAAAATGACATTTTAAATTACTAGCTTCATCAAAGTCTAGCATTATTGAAAATCTGTAGTATTTGCAATAAATGTACTTTTCCAACTGGAAATTTTAATTGCTTTATGTGGTCCCCATTCAGTTCAATGTGAAGACCAGTTTGCCGCCTGTAGCAAAAATTTCAAGAGTACCGGCGACTTTCAAATATCATTCACAATAAAAGAAACACAGAAAAATATAAAGAAAGACAACTAGCAGAATTAAGACAGGAAGTTAGGGAGTAGAAACAAAAAACGTACAGTGTTAAACTGATGAAGATGGTTAAGAAAGGGAGCGGCTTATATCGCGTTGGAGACACCAGTTCTCGTCTGATCACTGTTCAGCAACGCAGCCCCGGCTAGTACTGACATGGGTGGCCGCCTGGGGAAAGTGGGTACTGCTAATACCCAAAAAATCGTCGCATTAGTGTAGTGTCTGTGCAGTCTTTGCATTTGAACTACGCAGTGGGCGCGGGGGGGGGGGGGGCTCTAATGACCTTGTAGTTGAAGGGCCCTAAAACACCAACAGAACAACAAAAATGGTTAACAAATGAAAGTTGGTACTCCTTGAATAAGGAAAGAAATTTTAATTTTGAATTCCTGGAAAAATTCCTCCATACTATTCTCAAATGTGATAACATCTTATAGGTAATAAAATAATTTATTTTAGATAAAGAGGCACCTCAAAGTAGACACTTTTGAGGGTGCCTGCTAAATTGAAATTTGAGAAGCTCAGTGAATTTTTAGTAATTTGGCATACAGATGCAACATTTGACAAGGGGGATCAATAGATGATGCTCCGACATCTCGAGTTCATCAACCCTTTCTTTTTCAAATGTTTATATTTTAAATTGAGTATCAAAAATAATTACTTGAAATATTTGTCTTAAGATGTGAAAATTCTAGTCAACGACAAGTGTGCGAAATTTGCTAACGGAAACGTATGTTACGTTGACAAGCAGTCGGACCTAGTGGCATATCCATCTACAGTAGTCGTTTTTTTACAATAAAAATAGAAAATATATCAGAATATCCATCCTATCATGAGTTCGCGATTGAAAATTATCTTTAGGTGATCAAGATTAAAATTTTATTTCTTGTCGTCATATTTAAATATTATTTGTGCTCTTTTCATTTTCTTACCTAATTGATTAAGTATTGGTGTGGAGTAGGCCGACATCCCCCCACAGACAAACCGTCCAACATTCGTGCAGGTTCTAGACGCCTGGCTGCGGTGCCCCCAGTCAGAGCAGTCTCATCGAGTAGGGGCTAATATCAGATTACGGGGGTCTGGTAGGAGATAGGCGGGAGTAGAGGGCTAGAACCCGCAGACCCGACCTTGCCACAGACGGGATGAGGATATTATGATGATGATAATTGATTAAGCATTGGTATTGTTAACGTTGAAAAATAAACCTTTTGCCTATGTTTCTAGCAAATATCCAGTATTTTTTCTACTCGTAATGGAATGTGGTGCCCCTATTACGTAAAAGGGCACCGAAGGAATACTTTCGCAGGAATAATTTCTTTGTAAATGGGTTACGAGCAATTTTTTTCTTTTTGAAAGAGAATTATCAACTACCAATCTGTTTTCTGCAAGTTCTGTTCATTTCATGTATCGTTTTTCGTTTCTTACAAATTCGTCGTGGTTTCTTAATTGATGGGTTGACTGTTTCTTAATTCCATCACCCGACACAATCGTCTTATTATTTGATGCCAGTCTAATTAGCAGTAGAAATAACTGTGACAGGCTTTGCACATGAAACATACGCCCAACTTTTGACATACACTTCGATTTAAGAAATTAAAATTACCTAAGAATAAATTTCATTTTCATGTTGAGTATATAAAATGACTAGTCGAATGCTTTCGCAATAATATACGACATACATTTGGAAAGTTTTTTGTTCGCAAAGTTTTCAGTTTTTAAATGTAGACGGCATTTCAGTAAATTGAGAGATGAATACACATGGTGCTCTTTTGTGAAATTTAATGAATTCTCCGGAGTGCTAAAATATTTTTGTAAGTGATCTTTGTAGTATTCAGATATTATATTTGAGACGTACCTTCTTCAGTTTGATATAAATTGAAAGAATTTTAATTTCACATGTCACTAGTTCCTGAAACGAATGTCTTTCAACTAAAACAGATCTTTGCGAGACGCATTTTCTTCTTCCAATTATTGAAGTTAATCTTATTCCGTCAAAGGAGTTAATTAGGCTAGGTGTGTAAGAGTTTAATAGTATATAATTAGAAGTACTCACAGTTAAAGAGTTTAATAAAGTTTTGTGGTGACGATTTCTAGATGAGTTGTGCGATGCAGTCCTTGGAAATGCAGAATTAGGAGTCAATTTATAGGCATCGCACATTGGAGTGAAGGTTTATTTTATTATCGGTCTTTTTTAAGTCAGGATCATGATGTCCAGTTTTAACACTGATTTAGATTTTTTTAAAAGTCATTGTAACATTTTGTCGATGCGATTTTTTTTCACTTAACTGGCGTTTATCCCTATAGTTAATCTCATTACATGTTTGCTCTGACCGCCACTAACAAGTCTTTGGCAGGAGAGCACTTTTGCTTTCATGAAAAGCTCTTTAGAAATCATCCATTAAGTAGAGATTGGTTTTGATTTGTTGATGTTTTAGGGCCCTTCAACTACAATGGTCATTAGAGCCCCGTCCACTGCATAGTTCTAATGCAGAGTCTGCACAGACACTATGCCGTTACGACGATTCTTGGGTATTAGCAGTACCCAGTGTTTCCAAGCTATCACCTATGTTAGTATTAACTAGGGTTGCGTTGCTTAACTTCAGTGATCAGACGAGAACTGGTGTGTCCAACGCAATACAGCCGCTCCCAAGTAGAGATTGGAAAAGGCTTGTATATTTATTGGTGCAGCTACATAGGGCAAAGGGATTAAGGTGCTTTTTCCTAAAATTTCTTCATGCCATTCAAGACATTGGTATAATTTATCGAAAGATAACGGTCTCCTGTCCTGATTTGTTTCTAATCAATAAGCGAGAAAATTACGGTTGTATCTGTCTTCTCTTCCAAACTTGGTTCGATATAGACGGGAAAATTTAACCTGTTCTTGTATTAATTCAGCTATAATTACACATTCAATAAATATTCTGGAAATGTGTAACTCACATAATGTACTGTATGTTAGGACAAAGTTGACGTTTGACAGCCACATGGGTCACTTATTGACTTGATAGACTCATCTCCTACAGCCACATCAAAAACCGTTGTCGTGCATGTTGTTCTCAATTCCGGTTGCATTTGACGAATATGATCGTTTTATATTTACATCCCGTGTTTCTTTTTCGGAAAATAAAACTTTAAGCGTTGCTAAAAATAAAAACGATTGTTAGAACTTTACAGCTTAGAATGAAATAACGGCCATCTTCTTTGCCATAGAATGGAATAGAATGTTTACGGTGGCGCGTAAGAATCATTCTATTAAGATGATTGACTGAAATATTCTTTCCTGCTTGATATTTGAGCTATGCGTAATGTTATTACCATTACTGATTATTGTTTTTTATTAGCAGTGAAGTGAAGTTGAAAATGTAATAACGTTTGCTTATTTTATTTAGGAACGGCGTGAAAGAGAGCAGCAAGATTTGGAACTTGCTAAAGAAATGGCCGACGACGACGATGACGGGTTTCAATGAGTTCTGGTCATGACTCCTGCAGTTATGAGAAGAACAATTGTTTTTTCATATGATGAAGTGATTGGCTCTAAAGCATACTGTATATGTTATGCCGATTATAATTCTATTGTAATAAACTTTAACAATTTATTGCAACATTTCCAAATATTGGAGTGCACAATCAGAACTTATTTTTCAAAATGGTGCTTTAAGTCGTCATTGTAGATTTAAGTCTCAATAGCAACATATAACGTGTGTATGTTAGGCTATACACTTTTTGTATTTATTTGTTTTTTCCCCTGTTTACAGCAGTCTCAAATTTCGGATGAAGTTCAAATTGTCACAGTTATCATTTTGGTTAATGTTTTTCATCATAAAATACTAACTTTGGTTTCTGTTGCCGCACTAGTTAGTTAATGTCTTTTTCGAATCTATGCTGTTCAGCATGTGTTTAATTCATTTATTATATTTAAAAATGCAATTTTTTATTTGCTACGTGTGGTAATATTTTAGTTCTTGAGTAGAGCGTGGTTTCAAAATTGTCGTCAAAAATTCGATGTTACTCTGATTAGTTCTGATAATTCTCAGTGGTTAATAAAAATATTTTCAACGTAGTAAATAATAATATGGCCTACTATGAAGTTTTATAGTTTAATAAGAATGAATACTATCGCTATCATTTTATAGTGAGGAATAAAATTTGAAGGAAAAAAAAGATAGTGAAGAGCTATAACACTTATTTCTTGTGTTTTTAAATGCGGAAGACTCAAATTTGTGGTTTTCGTAAATTCGTTTAAAGATATCGCTAATTTGACTGCTGATCTTTAAGATGAATTTGTGGTAGCTACCTTTTAAAATATACTTTAGACTCGAGTACTTTCTACCTTATAAACATGTATTAAGACACGTTAGTCCCACGTAATTACCATACTAATTGTCTAATGGCTAATAGTCTTTCATAAATTGGGTGATATTTCAGTGCACTTCTATTCTATGAACTCATTATTTAAATTGAATTCATCATTTGACATTCCCAGTACACAGCTCAACTTATCAGACCTCAGGACCACATTTTCTTTATTTTTAAGTCGTCAACTTTATTTTGCTAAAGTGTACATATTCCTCCAGGTTCCCAACTTGAAAGTATTCGATTCCAGAACAAATAGTTTAGGGCCTCTATGAACGTCAGACAACCCCGCCTCGGTGGCGCAGTGAGTAGCTTGCTCAGTAACTGCATCAGTTTTTCTAGGTTCCAAGCTGGACCGAGATGGGTTGGCTTCTTTCGGGCGAGAGAGATGCCCGAGTGCGCCTTCCTTTGGGATGAGGAGTAAAACCGAGGTTTCGTGTGGTGTACCGTGGCATTTCCACGTTAAAGAACCCTCTCTACTATGCAACGGGTAGATGAGGCCAAATTTCCAGGCGAAGGAGCTCGCCCCCTGGCGTCGGTGCCCGCAGGGCCGGTCCGTCCATATGTTCAAAGTGTGCAAATAACGCGGGCGGCTGCCGTGATGGGGCGGCCAATCAATGTTAACTTGTAGACAATAAAGGGGGCGGGGCAGCATCGACATAACTGCACGGGGGCGGCGGGAACCTATAGGACCGGCCCAGGTCGGTGGAATTCCACACCGAATAGCATAGGGGTTGCAGCTTTGATCGGCGACCAGTTGCGGAAAAACACTGTCCAATATATCACCCTCGGGCCCATTCAAAGGGATAAGATGGATACCCGACCCGGCCATTAGCGGGAGAAGTGCTAGGAGTTGCTGTTTTTGTGAACACCAGACTACTGTAAAAGTGACATAGTCACATAAACTAAGATCCACAACATCATCATCATCATACCCTTATCCCGTCTGTGGCAGAGTCCGGTCTACGGGTTCTAGCCCTCCACTCCCGTCTATCTCCCACCAGGTCCCCGTCCACCCCACGCACTGCCATATCCTTACGGACAACCTGCTCCCACGTCAGCTTCAGTCTCCCCCTGCCCTGGGTGCTACCGACCACCTGCATTCCTAGTATGGTTCTAACGAGCTCCTCGTCCCCTCGTCTCGTTACTGTCCATACCACCTCAAGACTAAGATCCACTACATAAAAACTTATTGTCAATCAGAATACTAAAGGAGGATCAATAAGACATTAACCGTGGAATTCATTCAGAGAACAAGGGTCAGATTTGGGAAATGAGTGAATGGATGGACAGTGTTAACCCACTGGAATCAGTACCGAGGAGTTAGTAATTTACCGGAAACTTAATAATCTTTGATTAAATTATTTTTCCAAGTGGCGAAGCAAATTTATTAATGGTATAGTCAGTCTGGAAGGCGCTTCAGCGAATTTACATGTAACGCTACTTCATAAGTATTTTCTTGTGTAAAAAATCTTGTCACTGATTTCCAACGCTATACGGAAAACACGATGTTGAAAGTCTTTTCAAAAATGGCTGACGCAATCGCTTAACATTTAATAGAGAATTTTTAAAGGGTGCGTTGCTGTGCAGCAGAGTGGCGCAGTGGAAGCGTGCTGGGCCCATAACCCAGAGGTCCGTGGATCGAAACCATGCTCTGCTAAGAGTTTTGCATCCATGAACTTAGTATAACTTTAAAACGGATAAGAACAACTTTAATTTTTATAGCCAAATGTGATTTAGCAGTCGAGTTTAAGTAAACAGTCAGCATTCCGAAATTGTTATTGAACCATTGTCCATTCCAGAGTTGCTGTTGATCATTGTCCGTCTTGACCACTACATTCAAAAGGCAACAACAGCAAGTCGCTTGCCACATTATTATTGTTTTTGCATTGTGTCAATTCGTGGGGTAGGCCGGCATCCCCCAACTGACAACACAGCCAATATTCCTGTGGGTTACACTCGCCTGGCGGGTTTGGCCCCAGCCAGAGCATGTTCATTGGACCCACAAATCCGACCCTGCCACAGGCGGGATAAGGGTATGATGATGAACTTATTATAGTTTGCGTTTTTGGGATCAGGTAAGACGTGTGAAAAATTCAATTTCGTAACTAAGCAGAAGAAAACGTGATGATGACTGTAGATAGCTAGCAATCGGAACGATTCGTTTGGAAATTCAGTATTTCGGACATGCATCGGCCTTCCTCCCCTCTTCGGGGGTTTGTGCTTTAAAAATTTGGCAAAAGGGCTGAAGGTAGTAGCGGAGTGGCGCAGTGGAAGCATGCTGGGCCCATAACACAGAAATCCGTGGATCGAAACCATATTGTGGAAGCATCATATTACGTAAATGGCTAAGTGACAAGAAACTTTTAAAAACGTTCACTTGGCAGCCAACGGGAAACCGCTTTATGCCTAAATTGGGGAACTTGCAGGATGTTTGTTGCGCCAACAGGTGGGGGAGTCGGCCAAGCAGCCATAACAGGCCGTACCCTGCGGGAGCTGCTCGCGGGTGAGGGGGGAAGTAGGATTAGGGAAATTAGCAGTACCCAGTGTTCCCAATCAACCACCCATGTCGGTACTAACTTGGGTTGCATTGCTTAACTTCAGTTAACTTGCCGCCAACGCAACTCAGCTGCTTTCACGGGAACTGGTGTGTCCAACGCAATTTTGTAATTTTAGTGAAATTTGGCTGCAGATTTTATGAGACTCGCTACTTGTCTAATAATCAACGACCTTGAATTTCTGCTTTGCCGCTTTTAATACAGTATATAAACAGTGGGCCAATTTTATCTTCTCATTCAGAAAAACGCATTTATTTTGCCATAGATTAAAAAGATATATGATAAATAATGATACCACCTTGCAGTTTAATTAAACAATATGCAATTAGTTTTACTACAGATTTATATTGCCTTTTTTTTTTTAAAAAAAAACAACCCTAGATATAATTTTTTAATGTGTCCTACTAGAGTCCTGTATGCGAGTCCTCATTTATTACGAAATTATTACTTACTTTTTGTTGAGTTTAGCTGAGTTGCTACATTTAGCAGACGTTGATTCTTAATTAGTACTAGCATATAATATTTTCAATTTAATTGTATACTTTTCTGCAAAAAAAAATAGCGAGAATTAAGACAATGAAACTTCAATTGCATCACTAAAGTATGCGAGATAAATCAGTAGTCAAATCTTACTGTTATGAGATCTGTCTACATCTACACGTCACAACATGTAGAAAAATATTTTAAAGAAATCATCTTCATCCATCCCTCTTTAGCCTAAGATGAATAGACAGCTACAATGTTGAAATGTATCATCATAAGTGACATTTAATAATGAAATACACGTTGCCCATTTCGTTTCAAGTCATTAACATACAACAAAACCATTTTCTACGTCTCTTTTTTTTTCTGCATGTGTTGATTTACGCCTTCAACTCTTTCAATACTTTTCTTCTCCTCTCCCCATGTTTCATCCCTCCGTTAGTTACTCTTTCTTTAAATACCGGTTGTCATTTTTTTTAAACTTGCTATTCGATTACAAGCCCGGTGTTGTCCTCGGCTGCTATTACGTTGTTTATTGCTTTTGTTTGTTTCTCCATTGTTGATGTTTGTTGTTGTTTTGTTGTTGTTGTTGACGGCGCTCCTCAGCAGTTCGTCTGCGTCTCGCAGGCAGGTTGTGTCTCGTCGTTCGTGTTCTGCGCGGGAATGTAGCTTGGCGAGTTTGGACCGTCACGAGCCTCTGGTCATGGTCCAAGCATCTTGATAACCCGTTGATACCCGAATGCTGTTACGTGCCTTCAGTAAAGAAAGGTCAATCGACGTGACTGTAGTTATATATATATATATTTTGTCGTCTTTTCTCTATTCCTCCTGTGGCTATTTCTGTAAAAGGTAAACATTACCAAAAAGAACACGTGGGTTGCGTCGTCCATATTTCCATTGCAATTAGTTGTTGACGATTGATGTTCTTGTGTATAGTCAAGTTACTTTTAGTTGGAATTTAATGGCATCACTTCTGTTACAAGTTCAACCCTTAATGTTTCTAATCAATGGTTTTAATTACATTTTAAATGTTACCGTAAACAAAATCTTAATACTACGTATAGTGAACTATAAATTTATACTTTTACCCTTTATCCACCTGTGAACTGAAAAAAAAGATATTCACTTGATTAAAATCCTCAGTTGGTGTTGGAAAACATTGGAACGCATTAGTAAATTGTTCAACCCATTGGTTTTGCGAAAGCAACACATTTTCAAAAGGTAAGTTCATGTTTTTTTTTATTAATACAGATGTAGTTTCTAACCGTCGGTTCAGGTAGATGAAAGATGGAAGTTGACCCAGAAGTTTGTTGGCGGTAGATTTGAGTATTGTACAGGTTGAAAAAGTTCATTGTTGTAAGGGTGGCACATATAAACTGTTTTTTATTATATTCTGACCGCTATCGGGTTTTTGTCAGTGGGATGGTTTTTTTGTTCCCTTTTGGTTCATCTCTCCGAGTAGGTTTTTTAAGGGTGGATTGAATGATGATGAGGAGTGTATTGTTAAAGGAATAAACGAAAAAAGAGGGTTGACATAAGGGAGGATAACACTATTTCTAAGTGTAAGAAAGGCCGATCTTTTCTTTATAATCGCTGACTTTTGATTTCGACACATTTGATTGTGATGACATCAAAGATTGAGAAAGAGAGACGAGTACTTCAATGTTTTATTCAATGAATTATTTTTTAATATTATACACGTAAGAAAATGTTAAGCAGCGTAGAAAACACGCTCAAAGACGGCGCTTTAGCTAACAGTGTTCGATCGATTTTTCGTTCTCGTTCTTTTTTTCCTGAAAAGATTGCGATGAGTTTTTTTTTCGTAGTACAGTCAGTACAAGCAAATCAATACGTCGGGTGTAGTAAAGCCTATTTTAACAAAAAAATGATTTTAAAAACGATTTTAATTAGAAAACATTAATTTCCTTATGTATCAAATTTGTGTCACTCACAACATGAATGATTAAGTGCCTTTAAAGAGGTATTTTTTGTTTGGAATAGGCTAGCAAAATTTTTTCTACGCTGTCAAAAGGCTTAAAAATATGCATTTATTTGATCAGTCAGCGGTCATCCGGTTAAAATTTTATTGATATCTCATAAATTAGCAATTTGTTAATGCCATATCCTAGAAGGTGTAACTTTCAGATATGGATATTTTGAAAAATGTCAGTAATTTGTTTACATTGCAATTTTCGGTGTCAAAATGTCGAATTGATGAAATGGGCACCAGTGTGATAAAAAGCCCTAAACGTTTTTTTTTGCTGCATTACGAAACATATGAAAGGGTTAAATTGGTATTGTAATAATTTTTGCTAGTGTTAAACCAACGCCATTAGTTTACAATAATTAAATGCAGAGTTGTTTATGTAGCCATTCTGAAGTCATAGTAAGATGTCTACTACGTAGTAGTCAGTATCAGAAATGAAATGAGCTTATTTCTGGTAGATTCTAAATCACAGAACTAATTATAATACTCAAAATAGTTTTGTTATATTTAAATCTAAACTGTCATATGTGTTAGCATGAATATTAGCGTCTCATGTTTGTATAATTTTGGTATACATATAACATAACCATCATACCAGCCATGCCGGTTGTATGAAATTATGCGCAACGCATCAAATACGATCGTCTTCGATATACTTTCGATAATAGTAACACGTTTGAAAACGAAATACTGTATTATTCAGTTAATCTGTATATCCCTGATGGCAGAGAATTTATTTATTATGTAAAATGAATCACTTACCTGAATTAGAAGTTAACTAATTTTTCCTTTGCTTTATAATTTCGTTGATCAGATCGATTTTCAAATCTTACAATATTCTCCAAGTTGGTGTCTGCAACGCGTGAAGGTCGCAGTTACCATGCATAAACTGCCGAGGTTATCTTCAAATAGGTCATTGTATATGTTTATATAAATGTCTTACAGCTTTCCTTGAAAAAAATATTATACAACAAGGAAATGGTATAGAGCTCATTATAAGACAATTTTATATAGGCTCCTTTGAGCGCTAATCATTTTCTGGTATAACTTACTCTAAAATTGTGCTAGTAACAGTAAAATTATCATAAATAATCATGCGTATTATATCCATACTGAATTTCTGAAGCCAGGGTATTATTATTATTTAAAAATTGAAATATAAAGCTATACTGGGAACGTATCTACATTTTATGTATGAGAAGAAATGGGAAAATATTAAATTGATAACTGAAAATTTATGGGTTATCTTAATAACAATTATCAATAATATCTCTCTGAAGATATTTCTCCATTTTGATTCAAGTCTTAAATTTCTACTTGATGTCTTGAATCTCGCTATTTCTTTCTACTCATTATATTGATAATAAAATCTTAATCAGTAGCTCCAAGCATGATTAAGCCTATACATGTATAAGAAATAATATTAATGCACTGGATTTACCAGCATATCGAATATAGTGCAAAGCAAATTTTAACAGCTTTATTAAGGCGTATATCTGACTGATTACGAAACAAATAGGGGGCCTACAGCATTTTTTAATTTTTAAATATAAATAATCATAGTTGAAAAAAAAATCCTATAGTGGTCCTAAAAACTTATTTTGTAATGTGAGAAATTGTTAAAAAAATTTTAACTGCCTGAAACAGTATTATCAGCAAGTATACCGTAAAGGGTTAATAAAGGGTTATTTTAAATTTCGCGCGTAGGTGGTTAGGGCCGTTATCTAAAATGGCTTGCATAACGTGCAGGTCTGTACCATCAGATGATGTACATACAGTGTTTAACGAATCTAATATGTAAATCGTAAAAAAAATTAAGCTAGATTCAACATATCAGGGATTAATAATTTTAAAACTGAATTGTTTGATCTCTGGTGTTTCGAGGGTGGAAATTATTCTGTGCTGTATGTATATCATGTTGTAGAATAAGGCCTAAAAGCTGAATATGTCAAATGCTTGATTTTGAATTAAGAATGTAAATAATCTGATTTCATTTTTCAACTACAGTATGATGTCATTTCTTCTTCAAAGTTATAACTTTAAAAAAATCACTGTATTACAGAAATTCAGATTTTAAAGGATTCAAAAAATAGTAGGTCAAATGTGATTGATTATAGACATTTAAAAAAAGTGCCTTTCTAAGAGTGAAAACTGAACTAAATACCCCTTTCTACTTCGATATAAATGCATAGAGGCCCTTTAGTTATTTTTTTCTGCATATACAAGCATGAAAAACCCTCCTATTAACTTACCCTATGGGCAAGTAGGTTCTGTGAGTAGCACCTTGCTTGTTTGACGGCTTTCATTCTTAGGACCCTTTTATGTGATAACTATAGGGTCATAGTTTGTGGGGTAGTGTTAAGTTTTTGCTGAGTGTTTTTTTTTATTTTGTTATTGAGGTACAGTATGTGTATTTTGATATGGACCCTTATTGCCATTGTGATTGACTATGATATAGAAAAGGCTCGTCGTCGGCTGTCCCTTAGCACTGGCTTAATATATTATAATACACCTCTCTCACTCGTTTTCTCTATATATATTTATTTATTTGATCCTTGAACATACTACATACTATATGTATTGCAAAATAAATATTTGAAATGGCGATTTGAAATTGATGTAGTGACAAGTTGTTCGCGGAATGACAACGTGTTATATATATATATCCATGATCCATGTTAGAAATCATCATCAGCTTTCATGAGCGTTGATTTAAGGTCTTCGTAATTGATGGAGATGTTATAGATGTCATATTGTTGTCCTATGCTATCTATCAAGTCAGGTGAAAAACAATCATCATTTTTAATTCAAGATGTGAATTGCAAATATACAGACATAAAATTAATTTACAGGTAAGATTTAGTAATATGAATGTACACGTCAGATACTGTTTTACTGAAATATACACGGTATCCTGTCTGCCCTGTTTGGGGTTCTGAACCCTTTTCTAATTGTTGTCCATCTGAAACAGGGAACACAACAACAGGGCAAATTCTTGGGCAGCGTTTTCACGCAGCCCGCTGGCAATCTAATGCTACAATCCCTGCCTATTTTAACGTCCACCTTTCTTCATTTGGAGGCAGTTTCTTTTACCGACACCAGGAGGTGAGTTCTTCTACCTGGAAATTTCGTCTGTCTTACCTGTTTATGTGAAAAGTTTTTTTTCCACGTGCAGGTGACATCTTATACACCCCACATAGTATACTGCCTGTTTTAAAACAACTCCCCATTCTAACAACGTGCGTTGGACACACCAGTTTTCGTCTGATCACTGAAGGTAAGCAGCGCAACCCCAGCTAGTACTGACATGGGTGGCCGCTTGGGAAAACTGGATACTGCTAATACCCCAAAATCGTCGCATTAGTGTAGTGTCTGTGCAGTCCCTGCATAAGAACTATGCTATGGATGGGGTTCTAATGACCTTTGTAGTTGAAGGGCCCTAAAACACCAACAAACAACAACAACAACCCATTCCAATACGGAAGACGTTTTGGCCATCCCTCCTGAGACACTGTTCAATGTTGTCATTCAGCCGTTTTTCATGTCCACTTCTTTCACCCCTTCTGTTACTGTCCCGTTTCTACTCCATTTTCTTCTCCATTCTATCTGGTGAAATAGGATGGTCCGGTCTACCGTCCTACGAACATGACTGTTGAATTTGTGACGTATTTTGTTATCTTAAAAGTTTGACATGAAAAATTAAAATTTTTCTTAATATGATGAAAAATTGTTGCTTTATAGGGGCCTGTAGATGACGAAAGTTGTTCAGTGTTTAAAAGACCAAAAATTTTGCAATTGAAGAAATGGGTCTGAGTTTCAACATTCAGAAGATTGTCTAATAATTTAATATCGTTATTTTTGAGCCACGGTTTATTTTGTAGAAATTGAAATATTATACAATCTTCCCGGCCGAATGTTAAGGGCTTGTTTTAAACTATGATGACCATTTAAGATATGTTGTGCGTCATCGTTGTCGTTGTTGTCATATATGTTAAGAAATTGAAGGTTCAACTTTTCGTCTTCTTCTTCGTAGCAGTAGACAGAAAGTTTGTAAAAATCCTGGGTAACCACAAGGCCGACAATTTTGTCTCATGAGGCTTGAAATAAAGCTGCTCTTATCTGTACTTTTAAAAGTGACCTGCTTCGCGTGTGGGGATCACAGTATGGTTAGTAACAATCGAAAATTCATTATAGCCAAGGTTTGCTTTTCATTATGTTGGTGTAGACTAGTGAGAAATAGACAGAAACCCTTTCCTTATCTTAGTAATGTCTCTCTCTTTCTCTCTCTCTCTCTCTCTCACAGGGTGTGGTTTTCTACAGGCGAATAATAAGAAGCTTCAACGTCACTATTACATCCCCTTACATGAGAATATCACTGTAGGACCTCAAATAAAGCCACAAATTTACGAAGCTTCAAATTTTTCCTCCAATTTTGGTGTCAAACTAATAGCATTGAAACCACTATAATTCACCATTCCGATTATTTGAGGTGTATAGCGGCATCATTTAGTGCCTCTATGATGTTTCATGATGTCCTTTTGTTGGTATTGTGCATTTCATTATTTGAGCACCTTGTTAAAATGTCAAGAGATTTTTACACAATATTTTAATGCACATACTTGAATATTAAAAAAAATCGTCTTATTTCTAACAAATACTTGCTTGAAATTCAAGTGAGATACAATTAAAAATGCACTGCACTGATATTTTTGCCAATTAGATTCCTGTTTCAGTGAGTAATAAAAATAGGTGTAAATTTAATTATTATATTTTGCTCCATTTCAAGCCCCTTTCATAGTGCCAGAATTTATCTTTTCAGAAATCCCAAATTTAAACTTAAAAAGCACTCTAATATTAAATAATAATTAAAAAGGGGTTTCTTCCATTAATATAGTTGATGTTATTAACTTAGAGTAGAGCAAAGATGTGAATACCATTCATTGTATATGTGCGGAAGCGACTAGAGCAGAACAGTTGTAGATGTTTTAATTAAGAGTACCTGGTATTTCGGGTGTGGGAGAAATTACGAAAAAGAAGTAGACTAAAGTGGCATATGCATGTCATAAGAAGAAGAGGGACAAGGAGATGCTTAGGTCCGTCACTGGCATGTGGGTTGTAGAGGCAAGCCAACGCAAACATGGGAACTGACATAACACTGGCGGGACAGCGCATAGGCAGGACATAACACCGTGTGGGGCGGATGACGATCTCTATAAAAATAGATTGGAAGACCTGAACTCGCAGATCCAACCCTACCATAGGTAGAATAAGGCTGTGGTGATGATAACGGCTTGCGATGTAGTCTTGAATGGATTACAAATATTATAATGTAATACAGCAATACGATAAACCCGCTTCGGTGGCGCAGTGTGTAGCAAGCTCAATAACTGCGTCAGTAGTTCTAGGTTCGATACAGGCCCGATGTGGGTTGGCTTCTTTCGGGTGAGAGAGAGAGACTCCGAGTGCGATTTCCTTCGGATGAGAAGTAAAACCAAGGTCCCGTGTAGTGTACGATGGCATTTGCACCTCAAAGAACCCTGTCTACTATGCAACGGGTAGATGGGGCAACATTTCCTGGCGCCCCAACGATTGCAGCTTTGGTTGGCAACCGGTTGTTGTTGTTGGGGTTTTAGGACCCTTAAACTACAAGGTCAGTAGAGCCCCGCCCACTGTGTAATTCTGATGCAGAGACTGCACAGATACTATACTAATGCGACGATTTTTTGGATACTAGCGGTACCCAGTTTTCCCAAGTAGCCACCCATGTCAATACTAGCTGGGGTTGCGTTGCTTAACTTCAGTGATCAGACGAGAACTGGTGTGTCCAACGCAATTTGCCGCTCGTCTGCAACCGGCTGCGGAGAAACACTGTCCAATATTCGCCCTTATGTCCGTCCATTCAGAGGGACGAGATGGGTAGGACGAGAAGGGTTAGGAGTTGCTTTAATACAGCAATACGATAATACAGCCGAGATGAAACAAAATTTCACATATAGATTTAAATATAATTTCAGAATCTTAATATATATATGTATATAATGTGATAATCTAACCTAAGAAAAGCACTATCACAGATTTCAACAGTATTATGATTAAGGCAGCACTGATTGGCTAAAAAAGGGTATTTCTGGATATAATGCATGTCCAATCACTGATGATGGATGGTCTTATTGTTGCTGTGCTCTTGCTTCTGCTGCCGCCTAAATGTTGGTATCAAGGAAATCACTTTGTATTAAAGTATGATTTTTGTATTATAAAATATCACAGTTATAGCCTTGAAAATATCAAAAAATTTTTTCATGTAAAGGCACATACTGTATATTTGCACTGTGAATATATAACCTCGAATTTATTATAGTAGAAGGAAAGTCTGAACAATTTCTGGCTTAAAAAACGAAAAACCACATTTTTTTTTTAAATATTGAATTTAAAAAAAAATCCAAGTTTAAATTCTGACTCAATTAAATTACTGAAGCATTCACTTTTAGTAATTTAATCCAACATCTGGGTTCTGACGTAGACTATTCAGGCCTACTATACCCCAACATGAATATAAGAGACCATTAAAAAAAGGGTTGTGATATCAGGTTGGCGGGTCACCCAATTATAAAACCCCCTGTTCAAAATCGTCCAAATTATGTCGTCAAGATGTCTATTTTGATCTCCCTCTCCTACGCTATCTGGCAGCACATTAGGCAATTTTACTTTTCCATTTCTGGCTGAATATGTTGATCTCATGGAAACTCAACCCTGCCATAGGCGAGAAACCAGTTAGTTTTATGTAGCAGCCAGCAGCAGGAATATAAATGTACCGGTGTAGTAGTAGTATAACTTTAAGGCATATCTGTATACAATATTTTGTTATCACTTATGTTGTTGGCATTTTAAGTGATGTGCAGTAAAATGAGATCATGGGGGTTGGAAAAATAGTTTAGTCGGCCTCTAAAACATTTAATTTAAAAATGACGATTATACATTGACCTCCACGTACATGTGAAGAAATAAAAATATGAAATGTACATTTTGACAGGTGAAATGGGGTGGTAGAAATAGCTTCAGGGGCGACTCGAAATCTTTCAGAGAGAGAAAGGGTTGAGAGAAAGAAAAAGGAGACGGAGAGAGAGGGAGGGCGAGAGACCAGAAACTTGAGTTTCTACATTATGTAGTTTATAGGAGTGAACACGACGACGACGATATTATTATATTTGTTACTGCATCAGCTTCATGAAGGTAATTTTTTTTTTATTAAAGTCTAGTCTGGTTTAACCCTTTTGGCATTTAAAAGAACTTGTGAGATTCAAGTCTGAGCTGAAGAATGTTTAGCAGGAGGGGAGGATGATAGTTGTGTGTTAGTTTCTTTCTTATATGTATATCCAATACAAAAAAATGAGAAAGAAAAAAGTCTCTTTACTAAGAAACCGGTTTCAGATCGTACTCTAGATCCAAGGATCTAAAGTTTTTCAATCTGGAAGTGCAATAGTAGTTGTATTACCTTCCTTATATCAAGAAGAGCAGTAGTCTGTGAACAAAAGTTGATGCATAACTTTTTGTTATCTGTTATATTGATATTAGCTCAATTTTCATTCATTTGACATAGACACATTGCTCATTTTACTATTTTAATATTAGACTGTTTTATATTTATCAGCAGAATTTCATGGTGCCCTTACTTTTACTAAGTATATTAGAGCGATACTGTGATATAATCCACCTGCTGACGTTTGGTATTAGGCACAGTAGTTTTCGTGACTCTTAAATAAATATATGCTCAGCTTTGTAAATAACATGTAGAGAAAAATTATCTACATCATGAAAGGTTCATATCAAGGTAGATGAAACATGAACGAATAAAAGAGACCATATTTTTCCTTTGCTCCAATTGAAATTCACTCAGGAATTTCTATTGACATTAAATGTCGTAGAATATATCTATTAAAATATGTGTAATGATTTTTCAGGAATATAAATTTAAGCTTAAACTAAAAAGTAATCAATTGATGAATTTTTAGTTAGACTTTTATATTTTTGATGATTTTTTGAAAGCACTTCATATATATTAAAATTAAATTATCATTTACGGTGGTGGCACTCCAAATCATTTTAATTTCTAAATATATATCAAACGATTAGATACCTACTATTAGGGCCTCCTCCTCCTCCTACTACTACTACTACTAACGAAGAGGGGGAAGAGGGGAAACCGAAAGTAGAGATAAAAGTTTCTTTATATTTTATTAAGGTTTTCTTCTCATGTATTTAAAAATGGATACCCACTTATATGCTTGAAATTCAATGGTTACATTTTTAATTAAGTTTGACGTTTTTTTTTTGCCTACTCGTAGGCCCTATATATGATTTGAATATGCTAATATTGATTGGTTGACGTTATTGACGATAAATAACGTAAAATTATTATACTCTCATGATGGATCCAAGTTTAATCTGATGTGTCTTCAACATTAATATATATGAAAATATCACGAGCTAAGCGTAAATCACGAGTACTACCCTCTGATATTGTCATGGTGGGTATCATTATATGGTATCACTCTCTACAGAGACTATTTCTAAGTATATCATAATGGCTCCATTTTAGAGAAAGGCTGAGAGAAAGGGGGGGCCATGTCGTTATGAAGTTACTTTTTCTTGTAGATTTAAATTTGCTTTATGAGCAAATAGAGGCTGAAAAAGACAGAGAATAGAGGGTGGTAATCAGTTTCTCTTTGAGGTGTACTCATAAGATATCTAACAAAATTTAATTTTTTTTCCGCCCAGTATTGATGGCATCCACGAGAAGATGACTAGAGCCTACTACCCCTCGTTGAATGCACATGAGTGTATATAGGATTGTAAAAATTGATAAGTCTTCTCCCCTTACCCTTTCCTTTTCCGTCCCATTTCAAATCAGCCAACCATCCTTCTGGATCGACAAGGGGTTTTTGATAGGGTTAGACCTCATACTACATTATATAGTATTTATTTGCTGAAAATGTGTATCAAACGTCAATATTTTATACATCCATATGCATCTTATATATCAATATTTAGAATAGCAAAGATATACTTAAGATTTTCCTCCCTCTTTCTGCCTCCTTAAAGTTCATCCAGTCGATTTGAATTAAGGAAAAACTTTGCAAGATAAATTGTTCAAAAGATAAATGATATCATTAACTATGTGCATTTTTTTAGCAAAGCTAATTAATTTTCATATATGCAGGGAATCCATTAAGATTTTTTTCCTTCTTCTTCTTCTTATTTATGAAACCATGTATGGCCAGCATATCTCTTGTGAGTTAAAATATCATAGGCAACCCAGCAAGCTTTCTTGAGCATCATAAATTACATAATTAATGTAAATGACGGTCGTCGCTTTATCAGCGTAAGACGTTTTATTGAAAATGCATGCAGTCAATTTTTTTTTGACTTTTCGAGTGCTAACCGAAATGGCTGCTTTAGAAGTCATTCTATATCTTCAGGGCAGTTATGTATGTATGCATATTTAAATATATACAGCTGTATATCTCTATACAATTTTTGCTCCCACATTTCAACAAACCTTTAATATTTACGAGACTATGTTTTAATATAGCGTAATAATAATTTATAATGAAAACTAAATCTCGCAGAACGTGTACAGTAGGCCTACATGTAGTTTTTCGTCTCCTCCCTGTCGTTCTATCCATTCGATGAATCTGTGTTTCTAATCTACTGAATATTTCAATCCTAGTTTGATGTGTGAATTACAATGAAGGTCGTTTTAAAGTGTCGATAATCGTAACAAAAAAGGAATTTTAAATTACTGTGAACGTGGCAGAAGAAATTAATTTTAAATAAAATCTATTATTATTACACAGCGGGGTCGAGACTAGATTTTCGTAGAAATGAAGGATGTAAGCGCATCGTCACTCACTAGCGTGGGTGACAACACTTGCGCCATCTATGATAGAAAATGCTTACTACTTCACAGACGAACTCAAATCTATGTTCGAATCGACGAATACCAGTAAAAGGTAGATTTTGATCGTTAGCATATTGTTTATAATATTTCATTCGTTGAATCGTGGAATCCTTAATCATTATCATTATGTTGAGATCAACTATGCAATGGAGATAAGTTATGAATGAATTAATCAAAGATTTCAACCGCCTTTGCTTAATCTAGAGTTCGACATGATTGAAAATCAACATGTCTGCCCGAATTCTAAATTGTTTAGAGCCAAAAAAGCAATTTCTAAATTTGGTCATCATTTAATTGCAAAGTTGTTGACAACAAATTTAAATTACTATCGTACGTTGGTCCAAGGAATTATTTTGACATAATATTAAATGGGATGGTTTCAAAATTGTCGGACGTATGTCTATGACACATTGTTGTCACTAAATTGCTAAAGGTTATCACAAGCCATTAAACCTACATATATAATTCTTTTTGTAGCTGTCTATATATTGAAAATTATATCATTTCTCGCGTGGTAAACCTACGTCATCTAAAGTAGTAAAATTAAATTACAGATTTTCTTCTTAATTGAGTAAGGCACTAACAAATGCTGTTCAAATTATCGTCCATTTATAGTTTTTGCATCTTCTTGATGTATTTTGCATTAGAGAAAAGATATCCGTAAAATTGAATTCCCATTGCGTTACAAGATGGAAAAAAATCGCTAATAGCATTTCCTAAATTATTATTAGGTATATGAGTGAGCTTATTTCTGAAGAAACAATAAAAATTTTGTATCAAAACGCTTTGAGAACATTTTGGATGCGGCAATAATTTTAGGCTCTGAGACGTTCTTGATACGAATATGTATGGGTCGGTTCTTGTGCTATGAAATGATCGTTCTATATGGATCATCAATTTGATTTTATGTCGTTATCAACCTAATTATAATTCTAACGTATTAGGATATTAAACTGTAAGCATATATTAATTCGATCATAAATTAAGAGTTTAATAACGGTGTCTTGCTTTCTCAGAGTCGATATCTCTAGTGACATTTTGGATATTTCATACTTCGTATTAGGTATGGTGTGCCGAACAGTAGGCCTACAGTAATTTTTAAAGAAGTACGTTGAAAGTATAAGGAGTTGTTGCTGCTGCTTGTGCCTTTCTAATTATAATGCAGGAACATAATGAATTTTAATAGTTGTTTGCCAAAAGTTATGCTTCTTTTCTCTCTGATAATGCATTCTCTGTAAGCATCTATTAGATTGGTATTTCAATATATAATGCTGTTTTTATTTATAGTGGGTGCGACCCAAAAATCACATTCGTAAGTCGCTTTCACATCCGACTCTTGTAACTTGGCCTTTGAAATGAATTGAGGATTTCGAGTAGGGTCTGCCATCGAATCTGGGATAACCTTGAAAGCTTAATTATTCATCCATCCTGAAATCTTCCATCGTGGTCATCCTAGCATAGGTAATTATCTGCCCAACAAAATTTGGCAGTTATTTTGCTGACCCATCTATGTCGATTGAAAACAATCATTTTCATTTCAATATTTGCCAGCAAATTAGGCCTGCACTTTAGATTAAAAATTCATTTATAGTTACAAGATAATAGACAATTATCGGTAACATTTTAATTGCGCCTGTCGTGAAACGGAGCAGTTACATATGGCTGGCTGAATGACAATTCAATAATATGCACGATTATTAGTTTGTCTCGCTTTTCTGAAACACGGGACAGTCTCTTAAGTCCTTCACTGAATAGCTGGTTAGTAAAATACATTTCTACTCAGCCTGATGGCAGGACATTTGCTTTTTTTTTAATCCTTGCAGTTGTTTACAACTGACACAAACAGTTGAATTCTGCATCTACGAAGTATTGCTCGACTAAATTCGTGATCTCATATACGTACGTATCTCGCTCTCTGTGTGTGTTGACCACAGAAAGCTATGTGCCTCACACATCCCTTCTGACAGTGGAGAATATGTAGGTCTTCCAAATTCCAGGTGTGCAAACTTTACCACCAGCAACACTCACTAGCTAGTATGTCAATCCTAGTTATCAGCACTGTTAATTTCAAATTGTCACGAATGGGGAAAAATTGTATGGAGCTTGAAATATATCGAAAAATGTACGTAATGATTTTGGTTAAATTTTGTCATTCGTGGAATTTTTAGAGGCTTCTCATCGTAATAAATTCCTTTGAACTTTCATCGTCAAAAACATGTTATAATTATTATTTAAGGATGGCATTTTCTGCACTTCTATTGTTATATTAGTGTTTATTGAATAGACCATGTTTAACAGACTGTATTCGGGAATGAAACATTTTTATTTATAAAATCTAAAAAAAAATACCCATGAAAAATTGACTAGAAATAGCAAAGCAACTCCTAACCCTTTTCCCGCCTATGGCAGGGTCTGGTAACCATCTTGTCCCTCTGAATGGACGCAAGGGAAATATATTGGGCAGTGTTTATCCACAGCCAGTTGCCGAAAATAGTTTCAACTCCAATGGTTATTTATCATCGGTCTACTGATCGTTGAGGAATTCATCAGTCGTCAGAGGGAACTCCTATATCTGGAAATGTTGCCTCATCTACCCGTTGCATAGTAGAGAGGGTTCTTTTAAGTGCAAACATGTGAAGGTGCACTCGGGGCCTCTCTGGCACCCGAAAGAGGCCAATCCACCACGGTCCAGTATCGAACCTAGAACTATTGACGCAGTTCCCGAGCGTGCTACTCACTACGCCACCGAGTCTAAAAATTGACTAGAAATGGTTTGTAATATTACATTTGATGACCTAAATTTCTATTCAGCGTTGTTTTTGGAGACTTTAATTGCTTTTAGTATAGGTTCAGTCTTTATTAAATTATATAACCAAGAAAATGAGTGGTTTACCGGAAGTTAGCTATTTATGGGCTATAGATAATTATAGGCAGTAATATATTTGCTTTACTTCTGTTAATGTATATACTCCCACATTTTAACTGTAATTATATCTCATCGGCCCTTGTACTTTTTAATTGATTCATTCTTGTCTTCGCCGCATAAGACTTTGCCAGCATAAGGTGGGTGGATACCCGTGAGTCTGAGATTTCTTAGAAGGAACCAAACGGCAAAAGGTGCAAATGGACAACATTGATAGCAGAAAAGAGACAGGGAGATAGTGAGATAGGAGCTCACCAAGGGAATAGCTGCCCCCTTAAAAAAGCTGTTCACATCTTCTAGAGTTCACTTCCTCGTCAAGGAAATTCTAAGATGAATAAGTTACTTGAAGCTGAAAACTTCATTATGTCAAGTTTGTGTAAGTAGCTTCGACCAATAAAAGAGGTACCTTGATCTTTCTTCGCCACAGACTTGGAGAATTTCCACTCATCAATGTAGTCCATAAAACGTAGATCCACTTAACATATGCAGCCTGCCATTGTAGCTTGTCTGCCGGTTCGTACCTGATGTTGCCTGGTGATTCTTCTTCTGACGGGAGGGCGTTGATACCCTCATGTGTGCCTTATGTGAATTGGAAAATAATGCTGTGACTCCGTGGGGGGGTGTCACATTTATACATTACGGTGATGTTGTACACGTGACTACATAGAGAAGAGAGCGGCGAGTTGCGTTGGACACACCAGTTCTCGTCTGATCACTGAAGTTAAGCAACGCACTCCCAGTTAGTACTGACATGGGTGGTCGCTCGGGAAAGCTGGGTACTGCTAAGACCCAATAATCGTCGCATTAGTGTAGTGTTTGTGCAGTATATGCATTAGAACTATACAGTGGACGGGTCTCTAATGACCTCGTAGTTGATGGGACCTTAAACTCAAACAAACAAACAAAATACATAGAGAAAAATATGTGTTCATGATAATCAGTTGTGATGCATACCTTGGCTTCGATATGTGAATTTCAGTTACATTTTCAACTGTTTTTTTTTGTTAAATCGAAAACCTGACTATTTCTAACTTATATATAGAGAAAGGTCCATTTGAAGTGTATAATATTATTTAAAGCAATAGAATCAGTTTCTGGTAAGGTTTTCGTAAAAAGTATCAGGAACAGCGAGGTACATTTAGATGCACCCAAGCTTTTTCCAAGCGTCGCTAGAAACATTTTTACAGTTTTGCATCACTACTCAAGACTATTTTTAGTTTAGGCACAGGACGAGGAAGCCCTATCCTAACATCACCTTTCCTGAATTAATTTCATGGGTTGGGGAGTAAGCCAAGCAGCCATAACAGGACGAATCCTTAGGAGGCTGCTCGCGGGACATGAGGAGGTAGGTGAAGTGGACGTAGGAGAGGGGGAAATTTGGAGCACCCAACAATCACTACCAACCACCCATGTTGGTACTAACGTGAGCTTACGCTGCTTAACTTCAGTGATCTCACAGGAACTGGTGCGTCCAACGCAACTTGGTTGCATATGTACCTTGTGTTCCGGAGTAGAATATCCTCGCTGTGTCCCAACATACTTGTCAGAGATGATTTAAATGATTGTTACATTCTGCTGTCAACCATAATGGTAAAACATTGTCAAAATTGTATTCCTTCTTAGTCCCCAATGGTGGTCACTTTCCAATTTTTCCGTTTGTTTTACATGTTTGCCTCATCATTTACTTTAGCGCTGGAAAAGCAGACTTGCATGGTCTGTATGGCTTAGAAAAGGGAAACGGGCAAGATAACGACGACAAAAAATAAATAATGGATGTACGGAATCTATCAATAAGAGGGAGAAGGAAAGTATGCCCAATGAAAGATTTGTATGAGGCACAAGATACTTTTTCGTGCTCTATCGATTACTTCATCATATGAAAGTCTTTGAAAATAAATTGATTAAGTTGAAGATAAGTTGATGGTACTTAGGGCTATTCACCTGAGAAGGCGTGTAGCCGGTGGGTTCGATTAGTTTGACTTATCGAAACCACTGGCTAAACTGTTGCGTGATTGTCTCATGAGTTTCTGGTAAAGGATCGATTCTAACGCTGAGGTCGGTGGCTCCTTGTTGGACTTGAGGAATATCTCAAGCGCATTTTTTTCTCCAATAAGAAGTAAAGTCATGGTCTGTGTGGCATATGTGTGTGAGAATAATGTGTAAAGTCTCGGAGAGTTCTCAGGTGATGATAGAAAGATGCTAAATAACCCAATATTTCAACCAGCCTACCTTCGAACTGGGAAACTTTCCGTGGTTTTCCTAGTCAATATTTAAACTGAAAAGTGGTATTCTTTTCTCAATTTTATGCAGACGAATAGGTTGAATCTGGAACTTCGATGCAGGTAGCAGGTGAATGTCGATTTTTTTTACCTGTCATCATATTGGTTAAAAATGGTAATATTTTCAGACCGAATGTTGAAAGATCACATTTATCATGCTTTCTCCAAACGTGAAATACAATGAACAGATTTCATCTTTTGATTTAACCAATGCACGTATTTGGAGTTGTTACATATTTTTTGATATCAATTCAAAAGAAAGGTTTTTAAAATGACGAATGAGCATGTGCATAAGCATATGAAAGGATTCAGAAAATTTCAGCTATACCGGAACAGATAAAGCTTTTTCGTTTTTTTTTAAAAAAATATTTAAAAAATATAATAAATAACTTTTTAGCATGTCGACTGAACTCTTGAATATAAAACATAATTTATTGCCTCTTATATGGCATGACATCTGAATTTGAAGCTTTAAATGGCTTTTGAGGAGTTTTAGGTTTGTTTCGGGCACATTTATTGACGGTGTATGTGACGTCGTTAAAAAAATGGATGATTTTCATCTAGACACCTTAAAAATTTTCGATTTATTTTTTTCAGGATGGCAACCATTGTGCATATCAATATTCAGAATATAAATATTGAAAAATTGTATATAAACTCCATTTTTGGTAGAAAAGTGGCAATAAACCTGCGTTCCAAGATGTTAGCACTATTATTAGACATAGCTAAAAATGTATGTCATAAAAATAGTTTTAGAAGCATTTTTCATTCCAAGGTGTTAACTTATAATTGCGCGTAATACGCATCCACTTCGTTTTAATTATATCATATTTGCATTATTTAACTTTGCGAATGTGATATGGGACATTCCTCTTATGCCAGTAATAAATGATTATGAGATTCCTGTTTTATGATGAAATCTAAAGGACATTATCAATAACTCATAGCTAACATGGCTGTATCTATGAATGTTTACAGCAATTGGTGAACATTTTTTGAAGAATAGTACACATTTTTTGAAAATATGCTATAACTGTTCAAACAAGTGTAACTAGACATTAATTTCATGTTTGTCGTATACTTCTTGACTGCTGTTGTGCAAGCTGTGCTTAGTGTGCTATATAGAGCACATTTCCACAGCTGAAGGGCGGAAAAGGGGTGGGGACTTCGTGGTTCAACATTGGATAAACAAAGGAGACAGTCTACCTGTTTTGCCTCTTTTTTTTTTCAGGACAGCGGAGAATTTTTACAGTCAAACTCGGATATAACACACACCGTCGGGACTGCTCGTGTCTGTGTCTTATAACCGAGTGTGTGTTAAAACAGAAACAATGCTAATGATGCCAAAGCTATGTTAACTGAACAAAAATATGCTAATTTCAAGATAAATTCAACCTAGACTAGTCGACCTAGACTTGTATAATTATACCTCAAGACGCACACACTTGCAGTCAGCTGCAATTTTGCCAGATTCCACACTGCTGAGAATTTTATCCTTTTATCATCATCATCATCTCACCCTTCTCCCGCCTGAGGCAGGTTCCGGTCTGTGGGTTCTAATCCTCCACTCCCGCCTATCCCCCACCAAGTCCCCTTCCACCCCACATGCCACCATATTCCTTTGCACCACCTGCACTCACGCCCGTTTTGGTCTTCCTCTACCTCTGGTGCCCTCAACTACCTGCAGTCCCACAATGGACGTAATAAGCTCCTCCTCATCACATGCCCATACCACCTCAAACGCTTCTCTCTCTTCCTTTCCGCAATATCTGCCACCCCCAAGCTACCCCCTAGCTTCAGGTCATGAAACCCCACACATGTAGCATAGCTTTCGTATCTCAGCCACTTGCATTTGCCTTTCATGGGTCTTCCTAACAGCCCAACACTCTGAGCTATATAGCATAGCGGGCCTAATGACAGTTCTGTAAAATTTGCCCCACTTTCCTGTCTCCACTTCAGCCATCCTGCATTAACCCTACGGGTCACGTCAAAGTCGATTTCCCCATTGCTCTGGAAAACTGATCCTAGATAGGAAAACTCTTGCACCAGATAGCCTTACTTAAGCTGTGGGGTATGCCATCTAGTTTCATGTTACAGCTGTTTGTTATATCCGAGGTCTCTCACACGTTGAAAGTGCTGTAGGGACCAAACCAGTTGTGTGTTATATGCAATATCCGAGTGTGTTATAGCCAATCAATTTCTATATACTTATGCATTAGCGCTGGCTGGGACTTTCCCTTGTGTGTGTTATAAGCCAAAAAGTGTTATAACCAGGGTGTGTTATAGCGAAGTTCGACTGTATATAACACATATTTGTCGCCATGGACCTCTGTTGTCCGTTTATCCGTCTCAGTGGCTTTCGTAAATCCATTAGGTCAGCAGCCCGACCCTACCATAGACGGGAAAAGGGTTCGGAATGTTGATGCTCGATGCTGGGGATTTGAACTGGGGCTTAACCTTATGTAAAGTAAATACTCAGTATACTAAATTATGGTTTCTGTTTTCGTTCATTTATTGGAGCCTAGGGGTCACGTGAGTCTTGCGGATTTCTTTCTAGAAAAAATTATTTTTAGATGCATAAAAAGGGTTTAAACTCGCCGAAGTGGTGTAGTGGTTAGCACACTCGGCAACTGCGCCAGTAGTTCTAGGTTCGATACTGGACCGAGGTGGGTCGGTTTCTTTCGGGTGAGAGAGAAGCCGCGAGTGTGCCTTCTTTCGGATTAGAAGTACCCCGTGTGGGTGTACGATGGCACTTGCACGTAAAAGAACCCTCTTTACTACGCAACGGGTAGATGAGGCAAAATTTCCAGGTGAAGGGGCTCGCCCCCTGGCGTCGGTAGCATTCCCCAACGAACACTAGACTGACGATAAATAAGCGTAAGGGTGCAGCTTTGACCGGCAACCGGCTGCGGAAAAAAACTATGACCAATATATCACCCTATGTCCATTCAGGGGGACAAGATGGGTACCCGATCCTGCCATAGGCGGTAAAAGGGTTAAGAGTTGCTTTAAAAAGGGTTTAAAAGACGGGTCACTGTCAAAGTCTCGAATAACCATTAATAAGGCCCTTTCCATTACTGGTGATGATAATGACTCCTGAATAAAGAACCAAATTCAGTAGCGCAATTTGTCCATTTCTTATGGAAAAACACAAGATATATTTAAGCTCAAGCAAGTGACTTTTTCTGGGTGAAAGAGAAGTCTTGAGTAAACCTTCCCCTATCGGATGGGAAGAGGGTGTAAAACTGTCATCGATTAGTGGCAGTAGCAAAATTTCGAGATATAAGAGACCATTTGCAGAGGTCGATAAATTTATCTTCAGAGCTGAGAGGGCGTCATTAAGTAGCACAATAATCAACAGTCGAAAAAATGAAATGTATCGTTATTATGATGAGCCCCAGTTATGTTCAAGCTCAAATTAAGAGGTAGTTGAGTCTCTATCCCTTAATTTAACCACCTAAATAGTCATTTAAACTATTTATTAGGCACTGTAAGAAATTAATATTGATCCTCAATTATTGGACATCTGCATTGATCGAACAGACTATGAAGAAAATGGTTAATTACTTTATATCCTTATCCCATGTACATACCGTGTGCATGCATATGCTGTACACACACGAGTTGCATCTCTGATGAAGTTTTGCAAATTGGACGTTGATGACGTCATTACAGAGTTTGTCAGAAATGAATCGCACCTGTGAATGCTCTTGTGCAGTAATGGTATTGATTTACTGGTCATAATACACACGTGACTGCTATGCAAATAGAAACCTCAACAGGGACAAAATGATTTATAAGCTGTGGGAGCAAGCGCCGTTAAGTGGACAGTCAGTAAGAAGGATCTTGTGTGTGTTGAAATCTAGAGGTCCTTCGATGAGCTAGTGAGCTATTTATATTAGAATCATTTATACAGGATATGTTCCGATTATTCCTAATTCAGGTGTTTAGGTATCATCTACAGCAGTGGTTCTCAAAGCGTGTTCCGTGAAACCACTTCGTGTTCCGCAAAAAACTTTAATGCACAAATAAAGCAATGGAGAGATACCCTGATGTGACCCGCAGAATCAATGGGGGAGGGGGTGACTGAAGTGGAGACAGGCAAGCGGAGTCCTGTGTGATAGGAGGATCCCAATCTATTTGAAAGGGAAGTTCTACAGGACAGTGGTTAGGCCAGCTATGCTATATGGATCAGAGTGCTGGGCAGTGAGGAAGAGCTACATAAATAGAATGCGAGTAGCCGAGATGCGAATGCTATGGCACATGTGTGACATGTCGAGAGCTGACAGAATTAGGAATGAGCATATTAGAGGTAGCCATGGGATGGTGGACATCGCCGAAAAAATGAGGGAGAATAAGCTGAGGTGGTATGGACACGTCATGTGAAGAAGGGAAGAGGAGCTCGTTAGGTTAATTTCAGGAATGCAGGAGGTCGGTAGCACCAGGGGTAGGGGGAGGCCAAAGCAGATGTGGGAACAGGTTGTCCGTAAGGATGTGAGAGTGTGTGGGGTGGACAGGGAACTGGGGGAGAGATAGACGGGAGTGGAGGGCTAGAACCCGCAGACCCGACCCTGCCACAGGCGGAGTAAGGGTATGATGATGATGATGTAGAAGGTGTACAACCTGCTTTAAAGTTTATGTTGAATTGTAAGTGTTCCGTGCTAGTAAAATGTCACAGTTTAGTGTTCCCCGACTTCAAAAAGATTGAGAACCACTGATCTACAGGAAGGATACTGTGATAGTACACTTCCTTTGAGGACTAAAGGTGCACTGATAGCCACCCCATCATCAGATGGAGAACCTTCTTGGATTTCGGGTTAGGGGCGAACCTACGTAACTTGAGCTCAATTATACTACGAAACTGAGGAGCGGCTGTATTGCATTGGACGCACGAGGTCTCTTCTGATCACTGAAGTTAAGTAACGCAACCCCCAACTAGCACTAGCATGGGTGACCGGTTGGGAATACCTGATACTGCTAATACCCAAATCGTCGCAACAACGTAGCGTATGTGCAGACTGCATTATAACTACGCAGTGGACGGGACACTAATGACCATTGTAGTTGAAGGGCCGTAAAACACCAACAAAACAAACGAAGCTCAGTTAATGCCACCCTTGACCATTGAATTTTATGTTATTTCGCATATAGAGTTTACCAGTTGTCTTCTACATCTTATAATTCGTCACAAAGTTGCTCTCTTGCAGGAATTACGTAATCAAATAACGGATAAATTGGATGGCAAATTAAAAAGAACGTATTGCCTAGGTCGTACTTGTTACACCTGCCAAGAAAATATTAAGTGCCACTGAATTTTGTTAACGGGTTATTGAAAGACAGTAGAGTAGAAGTTGAACTCAGTCAACATAGCAAGTTATTTACATGTGCAGTACATTGGGTACATTCATTCATCCTCGAGAGAAAAGGGAAGTTTGTCCACCCTTCACATTCATAGCTGACAATAAAATTTTTACTGGACCAGGAACTCGATAGATGACTGAAGATGGAGAGGAAGGGTGTGAGATGCGAACTCTCTTAGATTTTTGTGGCATGAATAAATTATGTCACTAGCTGGAAGGGGCGGATATTCAACAGCGAAATCAGACAAGGTCTTAAAATAAAAAAAACCAAGGAAAGGGTTAGTACGACAGTTCTTAAGTAGCGTGGACATTTACAGAGAATGGAGGGTGACCGTCTAGCAAAACAGATGCTGGCGACCAACGTTAAAAAAGGACAGGAAACAGGAGGTAGTCTAGAACAGAGTCAAAAGCTGAAGAGGATGATTGCTTTGACAAGTAGGCCAGTCCTTTCTGACCTTCATGTTGCGCTTGAGTACGAATGTCACGAGGACTAGTCGCCAACTTATTAAAAGACATTTCTTTGGAATTGCTTCTGTGCAAGTTGTTTGTTATTGCTTCATTTAACGTCGACTTTCAGTTCTGAATGCCATTAACCAGCATTGGCAAGTTTGCCAACGTTATTTTACAGTGTAGAAAGGGGTGGTTTTTCTTGCAGGTGGCATCCACACATCTTACTTCTCATCCGATTGAAAACGCATCATTGATGTTTCTTTCCCTCTGACCCGCTAAATAAGCTGTCCGTCCTGATCACAATCGAAACATAGTGCCATGAATTGAAGAGTCCAAAATGGTGCAAATTAAATGCGAAGACCGCAGATTTTTGGTGGAAACATTGTACATGATAAATTGTATAAATTATACAACGGCTTCTCAAGCATTTTCTGCAGCCACAATATAGTGGTGCACCGTGATAAAGCCAGAGGTAAAAGAAATCAACTACTGACCCTTTTTCCACCTATGGCAGGGTCAGGTACTCATCTTTGTCCCTCTGGAAGGCCACGTGAGCTATCTGTTGCACGGTATTTTTACGCAACTGACTGGCGACCAAAGCTGTAACCTCCTATGCTTATTTATCGTCGGCCTGCTCGTTGGAACATTCCAGTGAACGCCAGCTGGGCGAGCTCGGGGCCACGGCTTCACTTCTTATCCGACGGAAGGCGAACTCGTGACCTCTCAGTCGCCCAAAAAAAGCCTACCCACTTCGATCCAGTATCGAATCTGGAACCACTGACGCAGTAGTCGAACATGCTACCCCCAGCGCCACCGAAGCAGTTTATGATAGAGCCAGAGGTGTGCCACAACTTTTAAAAGAAGGACATTTTTTTTTGTATGTTTAAAACTGACTGAATTATTAAAGAACTAGTGGGCCCGTGCGATTAAATCGAATAGAATATCAATATCGATTTAATCCTTCGTAGAACTGTCATGGAGTGAGGCTACCCAAAAGTGAGGAACAGCTTCACCCTCAGAGAGTATGAGAGAATCTTTCTAATCTCTTTGTGCGATGCAGTTTTGGGGGTGGGGTAATTCCATATCCAACAGTAGCACATTTACGGATTTTTGTGTCAATGGGGTCTTATAAATAGTACAAGACTGTCATCTTTCTTTAGCGTATTAATATATACAGTATGATGATATGATGATTATAACTTTCTGGATTATCGATCGAAATGCCCGTTGAGAGTGATTCTCTTTGCTGAAAAAAAAATTAATAAGCTCTCTATCTTGCATGCAGTGATCAAGTCCTGCCCGGATTCGAGAATTTCGAGGAATTTTTGTTAACCAGAGAAGATATGCTTAAGCCATTTGCGCATCATGGTATTACATAAAAGCTGTGCATGCCTTCAAACACTTCTGTAAGGAAGTTGGAAGTATTTTGTCTAAATAGCTCAATGAAAACTGCTACTTGAGGAGTAGGGTCATAAATATTCCCATAATAAGCCATTGTTTATGCCAAAAAAGGCACCTCACATTTTTAACCTTCACCCTGTGTGACACCTGACAGGGTGAAGGCTAACAATGTTAGAAATGGCTCATGCATTGAATTATGAGGTTGTCATTAATAGAGCGTGTTTTACCCGTGAACCTATTAAAGGGAGTTCGATTCTGGTTTACGCTGGTGAAATCTTTCGATCAAATTCGGTTTTATGTATCACTTACCTCCAAATTTGATCCTCAGGATTAAATAGGCCTGGAATAGTTTGAGTAACATACATACGTGGAAATTGTACGGCAGCCCTTTTCAGCATGCTGTGCTCATAGGTCACTTGCCTGGAAGGGTAGGAGTATGCCCTCGATCATATTAAACAAAAGTCCTAAACTGAATAATTGGGAAGAATGTTGACAATGTAATACCTTGTATTTATTAGATTTTCATTGACCTTCTAAAGTTCATCACGGTGGCGCAGAAGTAGCATGCTTGGTTGGCTACACGTCAGTGGTTTCAAGTTCGATGCCGGATCCAGTTTTGGCTTCTTTCGACCCAGACAGATGCTCCTAGCGAACCTTCCGTAGGAAGGGAAATGTGTATGGTGCTATTTGCGCGTAAAACCCCTTTCTAAATGGAAGGGGTAAATCGGCAAATTTCCAGGTGTAGAAACTCGCCCTCCTCCGCTGTCGGTGGAAGGGAAGTGCCCTAATGAAAAAAAGTAGGCCGACGATAAATAAACATAAAGAATTACATAATTAGATTTTCAGTCAGTAGATCGCCCATGGGTATGCGATCCTGCTATAGGCAGGGATAGTGGTCATAAAGATGTAATCCTTTGTGATGGATACTTTGCTAGTGGGATTTCTCATGTCAGACCCACATATAGGTATAGATCTCCACCAGCACCCCAGCAGCATCTTTGTCCTTTGTACCAATTCTAGTCGATTCACCCCAACACCCACCTCTCCCATAACTTCTTCCAATGTGGGAGTTCCCCAACATTTCCTGCAGTGGTCCAGCATTGGACATGCCAGCATCACATGTCATCCTCCACTAGATCCTCACACAATCCACAGCCTCCCCCCTCCCGGCCTGTGATCTTTGCTATCCCCTGCTTCGTCTCCAGTGACCAGACTCTTGTCCTAAACGGAAGTGAGCCCTCCCTGGTCTTATCATAAATTACTTCCCTCTCTATCTTGAATTTGTTCCCATTCATCCCCAGCGTTTACTTTGCTGCCTTCCCCTCCATGTTCTGCCGCCACCGCAAGTGACATTCCACACTGAGAACCCCAAAGCTTTTAATCACACCATAAGGACGCCGCCAGTCAGGCCTTAGGCCAGGGAAAGCAATGGTCTGTTCATCTTCTAATTCCGGTTCGTGGGTGGACAGTTGAATAAATGCTCCTACACCTCCCTCACCTTCATTCGGACAGAAGGCGTGCCAAGTCTCCAGCTTATGATAACCAATGATCGAGACCAGGATAGACCTAACCCACGTGCCTATGGCGATTTTTTTTTTGAATTGAGTAACCCTTTTGAGGTTATACTGATAATTGTACCTTATTAAAAACAGCCAGAAACAGTTTTACTGTGGACATTTTGCAAACCAGTTTATTGTCCCATTTTTATGACTAGGCACTAATCACTAATTAAGAAATTAGAGAATTAATTTTGGCTGACCCACCTGGCGTAAAAAAGTGTTTCATCATTTAAATGTCCGAAATTCGTCATTTATTCTTCTATTGCAGTATTGTATGCAACGCAAGACAAGGTTTTTCGTTCAAAAACGGCTTCTGTTGATATAGGCTAACCGACACACATCTACAGATAAACGATTTATTATAAATTTTTGGCATTAGTTAAGCGTCGTAAACTATAAATACATTATATATAAATGCAAATTTTCTGACCTAAAATACTGGATATATATCGCTGCTTTATTTTTATATAGTAATTGTTATGGGTTAGGAAACTTACCGACAAAACTCTCGTGTTGGAATGTGACCTATATGCCATATTTTTTGAAGTTTCTTTGTTTTTAACTAACTTGGATGAAAGGATAATGAGAAACCTAATAACGATAATATACTGTAAATAATTAAGTGACGTTACCGTACAGTACCAAAATTATCTTGAAGATGATTATGAAACGTGTTTAATTTTGAAATGAGGATAGTGACAATGGCGTAGTTATTTTCTTTCTACGTACTTTTCACTTGGTTTTGTGTCCCTGATTATATTATAGCGTGCTACAAGTTCAACTCTTTTACTCTTTGTCTCGTGAGCTCCTGGTTATAGATTCGATCCTGCTCACCTGTATATTTCCCAAGTGTAAGTGCTTGTTCCTCCTGGCGTTGGTGAATTACCATCAGATCTAGGTAGGCCAAATTTAAATTATGAAGTTAAATACTATATAATGGCAATGGGGAAATTGATGCTATATTGCAGGGGTGGCCAAAACGCGCCACATGCGGCCACCCCTGCTATATTGTCAAATAGACATGTATTGCCATGAGTTTTGAACACAGTTATCTAAGATTCTGACGGCATTTAACGATCGCAGGCACGATTCCCACCGAAGATGATGGTATCTTTTGAGCTGTAGAGCGGAAATTCAATTCTGGCCGAGATGGGAAGCTCTTTGAAGCGACAGGGTAACCTGAAGTGTTATTACCTGGGTGCTATGCAAGGGCAGCTGTGTTAAAATCAAATTGGCAGTGGAGAGAATAACTCAGTCCTAATTATTAATTAATTGAAAACCCCAAGGGACCTGAAGTCTAGCTACCTATTCTGAAATTCATTGCCTACCTGCTATAAAGGCATCTCCTTTCAGAAAGCTCCCCACCTTATCCTCCTCAAGAACATTCCATTGCCGAATGGTCCCTGGAAAAAACAGCAGTAATATGAGTGTCCTTTCCCTGATCCCCTTCAGTTTAAATTTATAAAATAAGAGTAATAAAGTGACAATCCCCGACGGGGAACCGAACTCCGGTCCCCCGCGTGACCGGCATTGACACAAACCACTATAGTATCGAAGACACCTCAGGCAGAGGGATCCCACGCTTTCAAATTTCTAAGAAAGTTTGATAATTTAGAGATGTACTCTTATTGCCCCGCCTCGGTGGCGTAGCAGGTAGCGTGCTGGACTTCTGTGTTAGTGGTTCGAGGTTCGATACTGGATCGTAGTAGGTTGGCCGCTTTTGGGCGAGAGAGGGGTCCAGAGTGCGTCTTCAGTGGGGGAAGTGAAGCTGTGGCCCTGTGTGGTGTCCGACGTTATCTATGTAACGGGTAGATGAAGCAAGATTCCCAGGTGCAGGAGCTACGTGAAGATACTGTCCAACAGATCGCCCATGTGTCCATCAAGACGGGAAAAGCTTTAGTAGTTGCTTTTGCAAAGGTGTACTCGTAGTGGATAATATTCCTCCAGGCCTCGAGTACATGTGATGTGACCTCTGTATAGCAAAGAGCCCTTTCTGCGCAGAGAAAAAGTTCGTAAATTGGCAGAATTCCTGGAGTGAAAGGTCGCTCTCCTTTGGTATCGTTTAATGAGTTTTTGAGCTGATACGTTGTCCTCGAATCCACCATTTCACTAATTTTGATATATTGGTATTTTGAAATTCAGATTATAATAATGATTTGTATATTTTGTCTCGTCTGTAATATTTTTTTTCGTGAGGGGTTTAGTGCTGCTGACTACTCTTTTGCAATATGTCAGGCTCGCGATATAGAAGACAAAGATATAATCTTAATTTATTATTTGATTGCATATCAACTCATTTCAATTTAATTACATGCGAACTTCACTGGTGCTTATAACGTCATGAATATTTATAAAACGACGATGATGACTCTGACGGCCTCCTGATTTCCCTGAAGCAGGATGTGGAACTAAGTGAAAGTCGCATTTGTTGTGTCCAACCACCGGTCGATTCAAGTGTATGGTAATACGGGCACCCGATCCTGCCATAGGCGGTAAATGGGGTTTGTGGAAGAAGGCCACCACATTGTAGTGTGATTTCATTGGCGCTGGCCTATTACACAGGACACGTCTTGCCTGTCACCGTGTGGTGATTTGCAAAGAAATAAATTTGGGAAGAGAGTGCGAATGATGCAAATTCTTAGTGACTTATCAATTGGAGACGGGGCCTAAATAGGTGAAAAGGGAGTGTGGATTCATCAGTCTCGAAATTGAATCCTTTAGTCTCATTAAATCATTAGCGCAATGTGGTGCTAGAATGTGACAAGTGCCATCATCCCGCTGCAAATTAAGGGGACTACGTATAGAAAGGTCAGTCGCCTACGTTTTTGAATTAATAAGCACAGACGTTTGTCAGACATTGTTTAATGACCCATTTTACTTTGAAGGTCACCCAGGTTCACAAAGATGCTAGTGCTCTATTAAACGTCTCTTGACAGATGCGTTGCATCAACACCCATCCAATTTTTGTCTGCAAAATTGGTTGTTTAACTTCATCAAAGAAGGAATTGTGCTACAAAATTGTTAAATTAAATACAGTAGTTGGGTGTGAGGATTTGATCATTTAGCGTGGATCTGTCAACTCTGAAGGTCATTTACCGAATCGGTAGGTAGGGAAGAAGGGGGTAGGAGGGAAGAGTTGCGAACCCTGTCGTCTGGGAATTTTGTTGACCTACACATTTTTTTTACGAGCAGTGGTGCGACTTGGTACACGCCTCAATGAGTTATCGGACGGAAAGTGCAGTTGAGGTTTCCTTCCCCCACCCGTCCCATTCCCTCCCATACCCCCTCCCCCCCGTGTCAGCTCGGTCAAGATCAAAGTTGGGATCCATAGGCTTAAAAGTTAAGCATGTTGTCAGTTGAACTAACAAAGAGGGGACTCTGGTTAAACTGAGGAACGTCTCTCCACCTACTCGTTTAATGTCTTACGATTTTTAATTTTATATTCTGAAGGAATCGATTAGACATTTCGTAGTTTGAGTAGAAGAGTGCAGAATTGTCCTTTGACCTTTTTTTTTACCTTTCATTAGTATTCTGCTATTGATATTCTCTTGTGGGACGTTCAAAAAGCGGAAGACTCAACTGATTTCAAACGTGCAAGCCAAAATTGAAAAGGAACTAACATTTCTTTACCTAATTTTTGATAAACTAATGATATGCATTACTAGGTCGACCACGTACAAAATTAATTTAACCCATTTTAAGAAAACGTTTATCAGTTTCTTCTCGGTGGTACCAAATTTACCCAGTGGATACCATTTTGCAATTTTTTTGGCATTTTAATATTTTATATTTGTCCACAATTAATGTCTGTCGTATGCCCTGTGTAACTGGTGGGAATAATGGGAATCCAATCTAGTAAATAAACAACATTCAAAATTTTCCTATCGTACTTTTTGATCGCCCACCCTTTAGAAGATCCTTCGCCCTCTGCCCATAACCGTCCTTCGTTCTCTGATCAAATTATTTAGGGAATGATGTTGTTGTTGATGATGAGGATGAGGACGACCAGCCTGAAGTGGTAGAGTTGTCGCAGTTATCCCTAAATATTGCTACTCATCTCTCGCTCTCTCTCCACGGTTGAATTCGTGATATCCATGGATGGATTTGTTTGTATTGTATATATCCACAAGATGTAGGCTGTCTAGACAGTGTCTATGGAGTATCGTACACAACTATCATAAACAGTGGTGTAATTTGCATGTGTAAACAGGTTCACCCCTTTCGTTCAACCTGTTATACACCTGAAACTATTAAACATTGCATGCCTGCATGTACTTTATGGGCTATTGCTCTTTAAGATTTTTTTTTTATCATCGTTCTTTGGAAAATAAACCTATTGTGTTGAAAGGGTTGAATGACGATGGAGGCGGGGAGGGTCAGTCATAAAGGATGTCTGGTATCCGTTTTTGATGTTGTTGTTGTTGATGATGATCATGGTGTTGTTGTTGTTAGTGGTGGTGGAGGTGCAAAGAGGGAACCAAAAAATCAGAATCCGAAGAAATTGAAACTGCACAGGCTGTTTGATTTTTCTTACTTACTTTTCTTGAATAATACTTGATGTGGTTATAGTTATATCGTAAAATTTTAGTATAGAAATTTATCTTCTTTTTTTTTGAGTATATTTTTTTTTGAAAGAAATGGTGTATATTATACCAATTGTAATTACTGTATAAAGATGATACTATTGAGCAACTGAAAAGGGGTTCATGGTATTTTAAGTTAAAAACTAAACCGTAATATTAATGTAAATTTACATAATTTTTTTTCCTCCTTAAATATTGAATTGAGAAATGTCTCTTATAAAGGGTTTGTTTTAAAAAAGAAAGAAAGAAAGATAGGGAATAAAAGTCTGATTTTTAAGACAATATGAATTGAATAAAAATTACCCATCCATTTATAATATACATATCGCAGATGTTAGTTAATAAGAATAAAAATGGTTTGAAATTTATAGTGGTAATTTGAAAAGTTAGACGATTGAGGTAATGAGCAGGACGTTATGAAAAGCTGGTATGTTTTTAGGTGGTGGTGCTAAAAGGGTGCGTGCCATATAATGATTATGACTTAATGCCTTTTTATCAAAGTTTAAAACTTGGTTTGATCTAATCAGATTTTAACGTTTGAGGGTGTACTTTTTTTTTTTAATATTACAAATCCTTCATTAATACTAATACGTTTCATTATTTCAAGATATTTTTTTCTTGTATGGATGAAAAGGTAATTAAAGAACACACAAATATATTTAACCCACCTGTTTAAATGTAGCCATCATTTTACTATATTTTTCGCCCGATGACGTTTATTATTATTATGAATGTAATATTAAAGGATAAGAAAAACGATTCAATGTGCAAGAGATTCGGAATAAATTCCGAAGCTACAAGCACCCTACATTAATTCGTCAATAACCCTTTATCTATCTAATCAGTCCGATTATGTCTTGATACTGATTATGTCTTGCCGAGTACCTTCGTTTCACCTTAAGGAAGGTCATATGTCAACCAATTTCGATGACAAATCAACTCTTTTTTTGTCTATCTACTTCGGATATTCAATGGTTATGTGCTTGACCGGTGAGCCAGTTGCAGGTTCGATGCTACCCGAGGCAGATGACATCTTACAGGTGGGAGAGGGGGCACCTTTCCTGTAGGATGATGAGTGTATTTGGGAGACTGACCTTGATATCTCAATTGATAAAGCCTTCTTTATTTTTTGAGAGCACAAAATGTATTTTCGTATGGCCCCCCACTCCTTCTTCTTTGCTCCTGGCCTAGGTGCCTTCTGGCCAAAAAAGTGTGTGCTGTATTGTCACCTGCACGCTAACTAATCCTGAACACCGAATCAGGTGTAACAATATTATAATAATTATGAGTTTAAATATTTGTAAAAGGCATCTGTCAAACTTTGTAGTTATTTTAAAATTTTCTGAAAACCAGCCATGAGTAGGCCTACTGTAATTTTATGCCAAATGTCGTCTTGTTGATGATTTTTAATTCGTGATTGTAAATTTAATTTCTGAAAGTAGTTTGGCAATTATATTGCGCTTTTCACATTCAGCATCCCAGACTAATGACCTTTTTAAAGGGCCAATGAGATAGAAAATCACCATGGTTGCACTATGCATGTCTGCACGACTGGGAATTGAACCCAGTCCACCTTTCCACCAGACGGATAGCGGATTATTTCTTCCGCTCGTCGACGACCTTCACCTCCTTTATGAATACTTTGCCATTATCAATCTCAAAAAAAGGACAGGGCAACAACAACAACAGCATCTTAAAATAGCATCAAGACGTTGTCCACTTTCTTACAATAATCACTTAAGCTAGTTACACGTCATCAAATAAATTTTCTTTTAAAATCAACCTGCAATTATAATGCCTGTATAATTGTATCTTGATAACAGTTTTATGTATGCGTGATTGTTGAAGTTCAAAGAACGTAGGTTCGCATCTGACCAAGGTCGGTGACTTTCTTTCTGATTAAGGTGGGGGGGGGGGGCGTAAAGTATGCAGAGAGGTGAAAAAGGTATTCATATCAATTAAGACCGGTGCTATGGTATTCCATACTTAAAAATGGTTTTTTTAGAATTTTATTAAAAACGCAGGTAGGCTTATAAAGCCCTAACTCATCTAATTAAACTTAACGTGCACATTTTAATCTGTTATAATTCAATTGTTCCTAAATTCTGTTAACCATAGCTAACTGATTCGTAAATGTTTTTGTGATAGAATTTAGAGAGAAATTTATTTTTCTTTTATGTCTTTCTCTTGTCGACTTATAATCTCGCGCATCCATTTAACCCTTTCGCTGTTTTTTTTCCTTAATGTGTATGTGTTAACGGCGTTTTAAATTGGGCCCATTGCATGTATGCAGCAATGGCAGTGGTGCAGAAAAAAAGGCCTAAATATTTATTGATGTTACTAATAAGTTTTAAAATACTGTGAGTTTTTATTTTACTTTGGATATCTAAACTGCCTCTTCATTATAATGTATAATACATGCACTTGATAGCACTTTCGTGTGCTAACTACATCATTTATTGTAAATACCATTTAGGCTTTATAATAAATGCCATCATATTATTTTCTAAAAAGGAAGAAAAATTTTTCAAAATTAGGTCTTAAGGTTTATCTGTGAAAATTTGGAGTCCTTAGTATGAAAAGCAGGCCCTTAATAGTTCTTATCATACACTGATTTTTTTGTGACATACTTTTTATTTTCTAAATGCGCTACCTAAGTTGCTTGCCATCTTAGGGCCTTATTATTACGATGTTAGAAAGAGGAAGGTGGATTTGCTGTCTTGACAAATGTCTTATAAATTACAGAATAATTGCATAATACAGATTGGCAATCACATCTGATGTGTACTACATGTGGTGTAGTTAAATCTTTTTTCTCTATTTTAGTTCCATTTCTTTTTTTTAATTTGTTTTGGGCATTTATGATATAGGGCAGTGGTGGCGAACCTTTTTTTGAAGACGGGTCACAATAACACGAAAAAAGAGCAAAAAAGTTGTCTGCGGGTCAGTTGCAATCACTATTTAATTTTATGACTAAAAAATTATTATTAATAATGAATATATTAGTTTATTAAAGTAGCAAATAGAGAACATCATCAAAATGCCCTTATCCCGCCTGAGGCTGGGTCGGATCTATGGGTTCTAACCTCCAGGTCCCCGTTCAACCCACACACTATGATACGATAAACTAGATATGATTCACGTTCGGGTGGGTCACTTAAAATTGCACGGTGGGTCACAGGTTCGCCACCACTGATATAGGGTATAAGGGCCTAAAGAGAATGAAAGGGAAGTATTAAATGACATAAGAGCTAAGAAATGTCTATCATCATGGAATAATAGGAATAATTTTTAAATAAGGACCCAACTCCATACATAATTAAATGTCATGACCCACTTCGGTGGCCCAGTAGGTAGTCAACTTTGTAATTGCGTCAATGGTTCTAGGTTCGATACTGGACCGTGATGGGTTGACTTCTTTCAGGCGCGAGAGAAGCCCCGAGTACGCCTTCCTTGGGATGAAAAGTAAAACCGTGTTCCCGTGTGGTGTACAATGGCATTTGCACGTCAAAGAACCCTCTCTGCTACGCAACGGGTAGGTGAAGCAAAATTTCCAGGTGTAGGAGCTCGCCCCTTGGCGGCGGTGGAGTGCCCCAACGAAATGTAGACCAACGATAAATAAGCATAGGAGTTGAAGCTTTGGTCGGCAGCCGGCTGCGGAAAAATATCGTTCAATTGATCATCCGTGTGGCCATTCAGAAGGACATGATGGGTACCCGACCCTACCATATGCGGGAAAAGAGTTAGGAGTTCCTTTTTATTAGCTGTGTTTAAAATATTTGGCATTTCCGCCTCTCGTGTACCTGCTGACAAATGAACATTGTCATGTATTGCAAAATTTGACAAGGGAGTCCTGTAGTGGTCCTAGACTGGCGGGATGAGGGATTATGCATTCTCCTAGCGTTGTCGGAATTCAATTTTTAATGCAACTGCAAAATGTATTTTGTGTAAATATTGAAAAATGTCTCTTTCTCTATTTTATACACTGACCTCATGTACTACTTCAGCTCAAAGTACTCAGGTTCGCATCTAACCAAGGCTATTAAATTAAGAGAGACCTAAAGTGCCCATTTCTGTTAGGTAGGAAGTAAAAAACAGAGGTTTCTGTTGCTTGGGTGTGTATTGTGGCTCATTTCGTTTCCAATCCCTGGACATGCGATTAGGGTACTGCCCTCTGTCAGTAGAGACAGAGTTCGATACCCAGAGCATTGATCTATCTACTCGTGCGTAATATAAAATAAAATGTATGATAATATTGTGATAATAAGTGGGTTAATTTTTAGTCCTAATTTTTCCGAAAGGTTTATTTTTTTTTATTCTTGTTATGCTAACGATTTTAGTTAAAAGGGAAGTTATTTTTCGGTCGGTATCTTATTTATAATGTTCGTATATGCAAATTATCAGTCGCAATTTTCAGTGACAAATAGATTTATAGGCCTATAAAAAGTATAAAGAAGACTGACGAGGTGTAATGTTGCAGTGATTAAAAGACTTTAAAAATTGACACGTACAAGAAATGAGACATATACTCACTGTCTCTTACTCTTTTGTGTTATTGGAAATCTAAGAAAATTTTCTAGTTTACTTTCCGAGAATAGTTGCGTCGTATCTCCTTTTCTTTTTCTTAGGACCACTATATTGTGTTTTTATTCGGCACACTATTGTTATGTCTGAATAACACATGCATAATGTAATGGCATAATATGCGCGAAAAGCAGTAACTAATCTGTGCAACCTCTCACCTTACTTTCTTATGATAAAGAATTCGATAAGCGATGCTTTCTCAGAACTGGACATATACATTCATTTAAGGAGCTTATACTTTTCTAAAATAGACTATATTTAATCTTAGATTATTATTATTACCATACTCTCGAGAACTTATTAGACGACATAACGTCTCGTTGGTTCGGTGGTTGTGTACCTCAGTGGGGGATTCATGGCTTTCGTTCAAGCCTGGCCGCAAGGAAGTACCAAGTGCTTCACCCTGGATGGGACGTTTATCCGGTGTATGGTTTGTTTGCTCTGTTGGTGTTTTAGGGCCTTTCAACTACAACAGTCATTAGACCCTCGTCCTCTGCGTAGTTCTAGTGTATTTTCTTCTTGCTTTGTTGGTGTTTTAGGGCCCTTCATCTACAAGGTCATTAGAGCTCCGTCCACTGCAGAGTCTGCACAGACACTACGCTGTTACCACGATTTTTTTTAGTATTAGCAGTACCCAGTATTCCCAAGCAGTCACCCATGCTAGTACTAGTTGGGGTTGCGTTGCTTATCTTCAGTGATCAGACTTGAACTGGTGTGCCCAACCGCAATGCATCCGCTCCCCCTCGGTGTATGGGGTGTACAACTTCACCTAAAATAACACCTTTCTACACGAAATAAGATATTCATGGAGGTCGACAGAATTCCGTGATGTAGTGGTTCACTCTCCTTTTGTCAGTATTTTTCAGAAAACGTGGCCTTCGATTGGCAGTTGGCTGTGTAAAAAAAATGCCGTCTGGACCCTGTCATAGATGGAGAAAAGGTTAAGCAAAGGATAATGAAGACGATTGAAGTTCTAGAAAGAAATCCATGAATAAAAATATTTGATTTTTTTAATTGAGGAAGGATAAACTACTAATATAATTGATAACCTACTTTAGGACTGCCGTTGGGTTCAGTTGATCTTGTTGTACATCCGACTGCTGTACTTGTGCTCCGAGTTCAAATCCCGACTGCCAAGATAGCGCATAGGTTCATGTGTCGTTTCATGAAGGCTATTTTTTTTCTTGAATATGGGTTGAGAACTTTGATATTAATAATAATATTTTATAGGAAACCTAGTAAATGCTGTGTTTAAACATAACATTAGCCAGTTTAACGATGCAAGAAACAAAATTGGAGAAACTAATTTTGACGAATATGAAAACAGCTTATATTTGTTGTTTATTATCCGATATCCTGTGAAAATCGATTGAGGGAGGGGTGTATATTTAATGGAAACGAGATAATATGCATTGGAAAATATGCATTGTGGTGTGTGGGTGGTCCTACTTGTGTGAGAACTAAACCACTCTTTTCTTAAAGTTATTTAAAATAATAATTCATCCTAAAGACGGTCTAATCACAGTCTTATTTCAGACTTAGAAGAAGAAGAAGACGACGACGATGAGAGAAAGAGATAGAGTCTAGAAATTCAATTTAGCGATGCAGAGATGATTTAGATCATGGTTTGGGGAATTTTTTCAACCCCCTTTCTTTGTCTAAAAGAGAGCGGTTTGGGTGTATGTGTGTGTGTCGTTGATATATAATTGGGGTATTTTGTATCTTCTTATGAATTATTCCGGTAAACGTTAGTATATGGACCCATAAAATAGCGGTGTATTTGCAAGCACCGTAAAGGTTAAGTCTATCAGGTCAAATTAAAATATAAGAAACTAACTGCCAGGGTGTATGCTCCGGATGCGTGAAAGGTAAATTAGTTAATTAGTGAATTTCAAATTGAGCAACTCTTGGGGATACCATTTGCTACACTTTATATTAAAGTGTGTATACAAATTCATATAAAAGGACTTCTTTCGCCTTAGCTTATACGCTATGCTACAATTTGAAAAGCGAAAAAATTAAACATAATATGCTTATCATGGATATACATATATGCAGATAATATGAAAAGTTAAATCTCGAGGAGGTGAAATTAAATAAATATGAAACGAGAAATTTGTATAAAGTTTATTTAACGGTAATTCAGGTACCTTTTAGACGGAAGTCAAAAGTTTGATTCATTCCTCATAATAACTGATTCGGATGTGCAGACATCTCAGCCGGAAGGTGTTGTCTCACATCCACAAACGAAACCCAGGACCTTTTACTTTTTATATGAAAGGCGAAGTACATTTTTGTCTCAAACGAGAGAGAAAACAACTGATCTTGTCCTCGGCCAGGGTCGACCTTAAGCCCATTGAGATCCAAAATGTATATGTTAACTTTAAAACTTTTGTGATTTATTTCGCTATTTAGGAGCCGAAAATCTGATATAGATCTCAGATTCCGGGACGGGTAGGATTTGGAGAGGGTTTTAACCGGTATGGACAATGTCTGGATGGAATAAAATCCGCAACCCTTTCTACACGAAAAGGAAATATGTAGAGTTATAGAATTTGGAGGTGTACCTCTACTAGAGACTGGTCATGATTTCGGACTTTGGGGCACAGTTTAAGACACCTCATTGTCTAATTCTAGTTTTACCGGCCCAAAGTTATTTGACGTGCTCTTAAGAAGCCTCCTAAGAATCATTTGATAACGGGACCGTCCTGAATGGGAATGCAGTGCAGTAGTGCATATTAGATAACCGTATATTCAAATCTGCCCAAGTTCGTTTGATATGCTTATTAGAAGCGTTGGCAAACAGATTTATTGAACGTGTAAGGCCTATAATAAAAGTCCAAGTGGGAGAAATACAGTTTCCCTAATATTGCTGAATACCTTTGAAGTGGCGCTTTTCTAGTCCCATCATACAAGAGACAAGTGGTACTTGTTTCCTAAGTTTCGATTGATTGCATGCTCACCCTACACCTATTTTCTATATAGCAAGAGTGGGTTGTGCTGACTATAGAGCTACGACGAGGCTGTACTTATGTCTCTCGCTCTAGAGTCTAGATACACAACCTCTTAAAGTCAAGATATCCATCTTATAAGCTTTCTTCATTCACCCTTAAATTCGTCATCTTACATACAATGAAACTGGGTTACAATATTGAACTTGCTTCCTTATTTTTTTTTCGTGTTACCAAACTCGATCCAATACCAAATTCTAGTTAGTTCCGGATCTAGTTTTAGGTCCTGTTGTTGTCCATAAATCACCCACTGGTTTCTTTACGTCGGTGATAACTCTTTCATCTCATATACTGCATAGTTTACTTTTAACAGATTTGTGCCTAATGTTGTGCTTGGACCCGCCCCGGTGGCGTAGTGGTTAGCACGCTCGGCAACTACGGGTTCTAGGTTCTAGGTTCGATACTGGACCGTGGTGGATCGTCTTCTTTCGGGCGAGAGAGAAGCCGCAAGTGTGCCTTCTTTCGGATGAGAAGCAAAACCGAGGTCCCGTGTGGGTGTACGATGACACTTGCACGTAAAAGAACCCCCTCTACTACGCAACGGGTAGATGACGCAAAATTTCTAGGTGTATGAGCTCGCCCCCCTGGCGTCGGTAGCATTCCCCAACGAACACTAGATCGACGATAAATAAGCGTAGGGGTGCAGCTTTGGCCGGCAACCGGCTGCAGAAAAAACTATGACCAATATATCGCCCTGTGTCCATTCAGAGGGACCCTGCCCGACCCTGCTATAGGCAGGAAAAGGGTTAGGAGTTGCTTTTGTGCCTAATGTTGTGCTTGAGTGGGCCATTTTTAATGAAATTTCGTTGACAAATTCATTGCACTTTGCTAGTATAATTGATTCAAATCACTTGCCATTAATGTACTTCCTTAGTTTTCTAAACTCGTCGTATAGTAGGATCACCGCTAGGAGAAAAATTGTTGCTATAATTTTGATGAGGCGTTATTAATTCTGACAAGCATATTACTATTAATTTGGAAGTTTTCTTACAATATACCACATCTATCAAAGAAATGGCGGATGTGGTTAGAAGTTTTTGCCCGCGCCCGCCCGAATATTTAGTGAGAGAACGTCGTGACATCACATTATGGATGCGCACCACAGGCGGGTCATGGGGCAGGCCAACCTAAGAGGCTGCCTAGGACGGCAAGTTTCAAAGGGGCGGCTAATTTCTGAGGTACTTCCTTGCCACGCACTGTATCTGTCATTTAAAATGTCCATAGTCCTGGGGTACCCATACTTCTCTGATTGGTGGGGGCTTTTCTAAATGTTGACTGTTTCTCAAGGCGCCCTGTTGTAGAGGCATAGCCATGCATTAGCGATGGGACAAATGCCAAGGGTTTGAAGAGCGCTCGGACAATTTAGAACTGCCCATCGCCGCCCGCCTCCATTAATTTTAATGGGGGCGGGCGGCGATGGACCCACTTGCCTAGGGCGCCTGAAACTCACGAGCCGGGCCTGTATAATGGATGCCACCATCCATCCAGATTCTTTTCAGAAACCGAAATTTCTTTTCGTCGCATGGCTGCCGTGTATAATTTTTATGTAATAATATTTTACTCCATTCCATTGTGGCGAGCTTTTTAAAATAATAACTACCTATTGAGTGTTTGTTGGCTGTCGTTCATCTTACTGGGAAAATGATATTTTTAAAACTTTGTCGAACTCATTAAATAATCTAGGCACACGACGTTAAACAAGCTGAGCACTACTCTAAAATGAAACCCACCTTTTTAAATTCACTGGCACTATTATCATAGTGCAATGCAGGCGTATGGACTCCTCTCCTTCTTAGATGTTTTTAATGCATAAACAGTATCTTAAGTCTAGTTATGATATCGTACATAGACACATTTACATACTGTGTAATATGCAACATTTGAGTTGCCATCTCTGTAGATATTTACGGTACATAATTGCAACTATGAAAGGGATGAATTCAACCCATCTACTTTACCAACTTCCTCTTGAATCAAATTTATAGCCTTAAATCCTTGAAATAACGATATGCATATATTTTAGGATATTTTCCTGGACTCGATGCATGCAAGCATATATTATACTCACTCATTATATCCAGATAGTTTTTAATCACTATCTAGGATTATTTTAGATATTTTTTTCAAAGGATTTCAGCAGTATGAAAGTGGGAAGATAATCGAGAAATGTCTTAAGTTTTCTTTACGTAAAACTTAATAGTCCTATTATTATTTATATCTGTAGTTTGTGTTTTATTGTAGCTCTGAAAAGGTCAAGGTTTCTTTTTTTTCCTTAAAAAAAAGAAAAAAAGAAGCAGTTTTACCGTATTTTTTGAAATCTTGAAGCCGTCTATTGCTTACATTGATTTTTGTTTTTCCTTTTCAATTATGCACTAGCGGCTGTCTGTATAAACAAAAGGCTTATTGTACTCTCAATATTTATAACCTTGGATAATGTTATTACTTTATTGGGATGAGGCGTTATTTTATCCTTCAAATATTTCTTCTAGGGCTAAGTGATTTCAGAAGGTAGATCAAAAACTTTTACATACATGATTTGATTATAGTCCGTCTACTGATCTTACCTGGACGGACCTGTGTCAGTTTATATGGACCATTGATTGACAAATTCATACAATAGATAGATACCTAGGCTAGTGAAGGTAATGCAACGTTTTTTCGTAATTTAAAATTATTTTCTGTAGTTATTATTTTGCCTTGTTTTAACACGGAACAAATTCTTCCTTGTTATCTTACCAAGCTAGATTGCATGTCCATTTTGGATATCACGTGCGGCCAAGTTGCGTTGGACACACCAGTTCTCGTGTGATCACTGAAGTTAAGCAAAGCAAACCCACGTTAGTACCAACATGGGTGGTTGGTAGAAAACGTTGGGTGCTGCAAATTTTCCCCTCCTACATCCCCTACACTTACTTCCTACTCTCCCGCGAGCAGCCTCCTAAGGGTTCGGCCTGTTCTGGCTGCATGGCCTGCTCTCCAACCCGGTAGTGTAACATAGAAATATAAATACATTCACTTTATATACAGTAAATGTTAGTTTGTCGGTAATATTTGTTATTTATATTTTAAAAGTGCACCATTAACATTATAAATAGGTAGGCCTAAATGCTGATTAGGTTCTTACTAGAGGTCGGTATTATTACTTTACTGATCAGAATTTCGAACTGCGTGTTTGTGGGACAATTTGTGTTAACTAGTAGTGTTGTAACTAATCTTTCCTCATAGTTAATGCAGGGAACTTGTGAACTGATTGAAATTCGATGGCGAGTTGTCTCGCTATCGGCTAGTTTAGTAATACTGTGTTAATTAAACAGTTATGTGGTTGTAAATGTTAACTACAGTTAACCAATCCAGGTTACGTGTGGAAAGCTAGCCCTGCTTTACTTTCTTGTAGTCTCCATTTGTGCCTGGAATATCATAGTCTTGAAGTTTAATTGCTACTCATTTTAAGCAGGACCTATTTGTCCAAGTTAGGCAACATCATCAATTCGTTGTCGTTAAACTACTTTTATATGTCAGGAGTTTTACAAATTTATGTGGCGTGCATTATATTTCTTTAGAAAAAATAAAGTGCTTGCTTATAAAACGATTCATTTCTGAAGTGACTGGTATTTTGATGTTATTACCTCTACAAACAACTGGTGAGTTGGACTGGATTTTGTTTTTCGCCATAAAGGTCTACTTACTACTGTCCTATTACTGAGCAAGGCTCTTCGTTAACCTGAACAGTTGTCGCCTACTTGAAATATTAGATTTAGATAGGTTTATGCGCGATAAATGTATCAAGGATAGATCTGGCAGGGAGGGCTCAAACAAATTTGAGATGCAGGTAATAGAGGCGTGATAAGTTACTATTCGAATGAATAAAGGTGCAGAGTTTTAATTTCATAGTCCTCGGCCCTATCACGGGCGATAAAATCATCTGTAATGAGGTTGATAAAGTTGATGATACTGAAATTTGACAAGAGAGGAAAATAGTCACCAAATTTATAAGCGGATGCTTAAAGGACGTCCTCGAGGAAGGAGAATTGGGTCTTTTCGGTAAGACCTTGGTGATGGTTCAAGCTAATGTTTACTGATTGTTGACAGGGACAAGTTAACTCGTTTTATGGGTGCGACCTAATACGATAAACTTGAACACGCCCCTAATTAGGTCTAAAATGGGCTCGTAAGGAGTATTTAAACAATGGCGAGCATGGGAAGTTGCTTGTTGCCGTTGTATGGATACATACTACTACTACCGCATTTGAGTCCAGCATCATCGTCAATAATGTAAATGAAGACAATATTTATTATATGGTATCTAGATTGGTTGTTGTAGTTATTATCTAGTGGAAAATGTGAGGTTCCGCACGTTTAATAGGGAATTGGTGTGTGTGCAAATCATTCATTAACGACAGTTGAAGTCAATTAAGGTGTAATTGCGCAGTTAATTGTATTCTTGTATAGTCAGGTATTGGATAAATATACTTGAATCGTAGTGGTGAAGCAGCTGGGTTTATATATTATAAATATAATTTGAAAATGACGAATAATATTTGAATGAGACAGAGAAATTGAAATTACGAATTTGATTTCTTCCTCCTCTCTCGGCCCATTGACCCTCTCCTCTAAAACCTTTCACCTTCGTAGAGGACTAGCAGTCAGTTAATATTATTAACAGAGACGTATGAATGGTCAACAATTTGGTATTTCCGTTGTTTTTTTTTTTTTTGTGTCGTAAAGAAAAATAGAGATTTTAGTTTCAGGGATTTGCCTACTATGTCCTTTTGGTGACCTTCTTCTGACAATAAAAAGATTTAAATGGTACAGACAGCATTTAATTTAGATTTAGGTTCTCGTAATTTTCATCTGGTTTAAGTATGACCCACCGGAATGGACAAGTTTAAAATAATAAAATTTGAAATTTATGAATCTTTGAACGATATAGTCGTCATGCAACGCCTACAGCTGTTGTGATAAATAGGGCTATAAGTTTAAAAGTAAGAAATCCGTAGTCTCAATATGTTATGTAGGTATTATTTTTTCGCGTTTCTGTCTTTTGTTGTTTGGAGAAGGTAGTAATTATAATGGGAAAAATCGTTTTCATATACCTACAACCATCAGTAGTGTACTCTTATTATTTGTAATTTAGAAACCAAGTCGATTTTAAAGAAACTCCAAATGAATGCATAAATTTGTTTTTAGATATTGTGGTCAATTTAAGTATCGAGGTAACTTCAAATCGAAATAATGTGTTGATAAGAGTTTACTCAGTAAATAAAATCCTCCTTCATTTTGGTGATAAAAGAAATTCAACAACTTTTGAGTTCACATAAAAGTAATTCATTTTTTTTTTTCAACCAAAGAAGTAGATTATACTGCATTCACAGTAATTGAAATGTACATACCTAAGAAAATGTACTATGTGTATCGACTCTTTTAACATTAATGGAGTTTAAAATTTTTCAGATTTACTCTTCTAAAAAAAATATAACGTTATTTTTCAGATTTCGTTTTTTGTTTTAAAAAAAGGAGGGGGGGGGGGGCGAAGAGAATTATATGTAAAGAGCACATTACTTTCCACATGCTGAATTGTTTGATATCATTATGAAAATGTATGAACGTAATGCAAAAATGCCAGTTTCTTTGAATATAGTATAAGTTTTTTAATGGTCAGTGATAGCGTTTGAGGTTTTGAACATACTCTTACTTGTAAAATTCAAAGAAGGGGGTTATAGGATTAATTAGTGTCTTAGATGATAGACTTATGACCAGTGTAAACGGGAATTAAAAAATGCTACTACTGAAAAACACAACAGACATAAAAAAAGTGAAAACGACGGAGTCGTCTTCTTCTTATTCTTGTTTTCACTTTTCTTTTAGGCTGTAAAGAAAGAGTGTTAGATACATAATATGTAAAAAAAAAATTCAAGTGAAGTTTAAAACTTAATTTTTTTTTCCATGTCAGTACATAAAATACGATTAGGAACTTGAATATTGCTCTCTATCAGACAACCCCCGCAGTAAATTATTTAAATTTATGAAAGAGAATGTTAATCACAATGCACACAGAAATAATAATACTCGTAGGCCTACTACTACTTCTTGGCTAAAAAGTACTTATAATATATAAAAAATGATAAGCATGTTTTGTTTTACAACTATGAAGTAATACTGACAGTTCCTTTTACGTTTATTTATGCCCATATATATATACGCACACGCTCGTTGTACTTTAAGGAATTTTAAAATGCTAAAAAAATACTATAGGCAGTGTATTTGAATTACATAGGCGTTCTTTATTTGAAGTTGTTTTTTTTTTTTTTTAAATTAAATAGGGATCTTTAAATATGTGAATGAATATCACTTTGATGTTAAACGATACGATGCTGTTGTACTCCTTGGGGGTGGCCTATATAAAAGCAACTCCTAACCTTTTTCCCGCCTATGGCAGGGTCGAGTACCCATCTTGTCCCTCTGAATGGACATATGGTGATATATTGGTCATAGTTTTTTCTGCAGCCGGTTGCCGGCCAAAGCTGCACCCCTACGCTTATTTATCGTTAGTCTAGTGTTCGTTGGGGAATGCTACCAACGCCAGGGGGGGCGAGCTCCTACACCTGAAAATTTTGCCTCATCTACCCGTTGCATAGTAGAGAGGGTTCTTTTACGTGCAAGTGCCATCGTACACCAACAAAGGACCTCGGTTTTACTTCTCATCCGAAAGAAGGCACACTCGCGGCCTCTCTCTCGCCCGAAAGAAGACGACCCACCTCGGTCCAGTATCGAAGCTAGAACTACTGACGCAGTTGCCGAGCGTGCTAACCACTACGCCACCGCGGCGGGTTTGGATGTCGCCTATATCTGTATCTAAATTTCCAACCTTTTTAAAAGTTGCAAAATTGTTTTGTGAATAGGTGCAAAATTCTGTTAGAGTCCCATTAACTGACGTTTTACCAAAAATTAAGCGGCGCAGGAGGTAGCGTGTCCGACTACTGCATCAGTAGTTTCAGTTTCGAAACTAGATCGAGGTGGGTTAGCTTCTTTCGGCTGGGAAGGAAGTCCCCAGTATGCCTTCCGTCGAATGGAAAGTAAAGCTGTGGCCCCGTGTTGTGTGTACACCGTGCCATTTGTACAAAAAAAACTCCCTCTACTATTCAACGGGTAGATGAGGCAAAATTCTCAGGTGTAGAGGCTCGCCATCCCCCTTGCGTAGGTGGAATAGTCAGTGGTTCTAGGCTCGATAGTGGACAGGTGGGTTAACTTCTTTCGGGCGAGCCTTCCTTCGGATGAGAAGTAAAACTGAGGTCCTGTGTGGTGTACAATGGCACTTGCACGTAAAGGAACTCTCTCTGCAATGCAACGGGTAGATGAGGCAAGGTTCCCAGGTGTGGGAACTCGCCCCCTAGCGTCGATGGAGTGCCCCTATGAGCAGTAGACCGGCAATAAATGAGCATAGGGGGTTTGCAGCTTTGGTCGGCAGCCGTCTGCGTAAAAATACAGTCCAACACATTTTCCATGTGTCCATCCAGAGGGTTATAGATGGGTACCCGACCTTGCCATGGGCGGAGACAGGATTAGTAGTTGGGCAATTGTCCCTCATACTTATATGAAAGAAGGTAACAGTACAGTACAGCACCTACATTTTTAAAGCAAAATTCTTGACTGTAAAGTACAGACTGTAGTTGGTTTCCTGTTGTCGACTAGGAAGAGAGAGCAGCATCTAAAATGTTGAATAATATTTACTTGAGTTTGTGTTGATCCAAGTAACTACTAATAAATTAATCCACACATTTTGATTATACACGAATTGGGGAGAAAGTTTATGTCTATTAGCAACAATATAACTGTAGAAATTACATACAGGTCTTTCTGTAAGTCGATTGTGTACTTTTCTCGGTTTTAATAGCCCATTCATAAAGTTACAAATATCATACGATGTAATCCTATAGATATCCACGCAGATCCTTATACAGAATTTTAAGCTTTTCAATATCTGTCATCCTTTACGTCTTTTTTATCCTCTAGAAAAATGGTATTGAGAGCAATTAGCACATTTGAATGTAAAACTTTTATAGTGTTGCCTTTTCTGCTCGTTTAAATTTTTCGTCAAAATGATGATAATCAACGAAAAGTATATAAATCAACTACATTATAAAACGCCTTGGTTGTCTGAATCTAAAGCTCTTTCAGACTTCTTAAAAACGTCACATCATGATCATTCTTAACTGTTTTCCTCGCCTATGGCAGGGTCGACTACCCATTTATTTTCCTTTGGTATCAGGAAGACCCAACTGCCGACCTAAGGGTTACAACCTCTGCTATTTTAACCTCAACCTCTTTTGTGTCTCCGGGCAATTTCCTTTACCGATATCAGAGGGTTAACTCCTATACTTGGAAATTGTGGCGATCTACGCGTATGTTTTGTTTAGGGCTTCTCTCTCCCGCTTGTCCGCTAAAATTCAACTACTTTGCCCAGTTTGCCGGTCCTTCAATCCATGGGTGAAGGCTTTGACCTATCGAGACAGGCCCCTACTTTTTCAGACAGAAATTTATTAAAATATTTTTTACTACAGACGACAGGGCTATCAGATTATCAGTCAGCCTCATTTAAAATGTTCCTACTTATAAGTTCTAGATATCTCTGCGTGGTCATCATTTGATCTCGCCATTTACTTACCTGTTTATTTATATCTTTCTAGATATCTAGAACTCAAGGAACGAACCTCCATACTTGGGTCTGATAAGTCACGAATAATATGGTATTAATGATGATGGTAATCTTTAGGCAAATTGAACTTAAACCTCATTAAAACTGTTTTATACAAAATTCACATACAGTATATACTCGTTAGAGCTTCTAGGCCTACTGTTAGGGAAAGACAGCGGCTTATTGCGTTGGACACACTAGTTCTCGTCTGATCACTGAAGTTAAGCAATGCACTGACATAGGTGGGCACTTGGGAAAACTGGGTTCTGCTAATACCCAAAAATCGTCGCATTAATGTAGTATCTGCAACAGAACTATGCAGTGGACGGGGCTCTAATGACCTCGTAGTTGATGAGCCCTAAAACACCAACGAATCAACAAAAAAGGGAAAGAAAGTAAGGGCCCTACAGTGAGACAGGAGTCTGACAACCGTAGTTCATAAGCGTTCACCTACAAAAGTATTCTACCTTTAATTAGAGCAGCGGTTTTCCACCTTTTTCAAGCGGTGGATCCCGTATCATGTCGTGGTTAGATGGCGGACCCATATTTAATATGCAAATATACCACTTTTGTTGTTTTTTGGACCTGCTTGCGGACCCCTTGGCAACATGCGAAGGACCCGAGGGGCTCCACGGACCACAGTTTGAAAATCCCTGAATTTGACAATAGCAATTCCTAAACCTTTTCCCGCCTATGGCAGGATCGGTTACCAATTTGTCCCTCTGAATGGACACAAGGGTGATATCTTGGACGGTATTTTTCCACAGCCGGCTGTCGACCAAAGTTGCAACCCCTATGCTCATTTATTGTCGGTCTACTGCTCGTTGGAGCACCCCATCGACGCCAAGGGGCGAGCTCCTAACCTGGGAATTTTGCCTCATCAACCCATTGCATTGCAGAGAGAATTCTTTGACGTGCAAATGCCGTTGCAAACCGCACATGACCTCGGTTTTACTTCTCACCCGAAGGAAGGCTTGCCCGAAAGAAGTCAACCCACCTCTTCCCACTATCGAACCTAGAACCACTGACTCACCTTACTGCGCCACCGAGACGGGGTAATTAGACAATAATTACGTTTAATAATATCTCTCAACTCAACATTAAGTGAAAAGGACGTAGACAGGTCCTGCAACTTTATGGCAGAGCCTTAGGAGTCTGGACAATTATCCATATTGAGATTTGAAACAGTCTCCATTTAAACTTTCTTCAGGAGGTCCTCTGAAGTTCTTAGTTGTGTCTTTTGTCTAAAACAAAGTAGTGAGCCATTGTCTTTGTTGTTAAATGTTAATCACTACCCCTAATCAGAAACCAATGATGCTGAGCAAGAAACTGCTGCATAATAATAACAACCACGAATCATTTTGTCTATATAGAAATGTTCTTTGTAAATGTATCCAGAAATTTGATGACGTGGTCCGAATTTAATGAAATTCTTTAAAGCTTTCATAATAGAATTAAAACTTACAATAATTTTTGACCATATTGCCGTTTTTTTCTTCTTCTTCAATTAATCCATTTTTCCCGTTGAGTTGCTTGCTTACGAGGTTACTTACCGACATCAGAGAACTAATTCCCACACCTGGGAATTTTTGGTGATCTACAGGTGTTATTTTTTAACGCACCCATTACGCGGGACCACGAGATTACTTCCCATTCGCGCACTTGTGGCTTTCCTTTTGCCCAAAAGAAATCACTCACCTTCACTACGATCGAAACTGTCAGCATGAATTCAAGGAGTCAAATGAGAAATGAACAGGTAGACTTACTCATTTTCTTATAGGACAGAATCAGATGCTCATAAGTTTGGATTGTCCAAGTCGAAAAGGTCAGTAGTAGGATCGAGAAAGAGCCTGACAGGGTGAAATGCAACGAGAGAGAAAGAGAGAGAGCATTTTCAGAAGTGATTATCGACATTGTGCTACAACCCTTTAAGTTGCTTCTGACGATATACAAAGATGTTGTGGGAGGGAAGGAGTGTGTGAAATCTTTCACTGGGTCAGAGCTACGCAAATTACTCGAGTATCTTGACTTTAAAATAGATCTTATATCATCAGTCTATATTTTTCTAATGTTTGTTGATGAAACTAAATTATTAATTGAACTTTATTAGCTATGCAAAACCCTGCAATTTCCAATTACTATTAAGAATTGGTCTTTTTTCTCCATTCAGACCAGTGTACCCCCTAACATGTTATTAACGGGCTATACACTGTAGCAAGCTATGTAATTTCTTGATGTTGGTATACTTGAATGGGCCGCCGAATATGCTTAACTCTTTATCAGACCAGTACAATAGGGTTACTATTGTATAACAATTATTGTTGAACCTTTCTGTGCGAGCAAGTGGCGCACACATGAGAATTGATTGCATTGAAGTCTCTTTGTATAATGACATTTTGCGTTGTTAAGGCATAATTATTTTAAAAATCAATTTTTTTTAAAGTTACCTTTTATGAGACCAACAAAAAAATTATTATTAGAATTTATCAAATGCTATTTCTGATTCAAAGAACTCGTGGACAGTTAGTTGTCAACTAACCACTTCTGAAAGTTGCAAGGTTTTTTTTTCCTTTTTTTTTTGGTTTGAATAATTATTATCAATTGTGTAAGATATTTTATTATCAGCTATAAGCTTTTAAATTTGACCTTAACTTAGTGCAACTTGTTTTCGGTTTGTGACAGGAATTATCAGGACAGAAAAAAAAGAGAACCCTCCCTTGTAGCAACATGTTAGGGTTGACTCGATTAAGTATTTAATTTTGAGCAAGTTGTGCAAGTATCTTGGTTTTCATGTGTCTGGATTCTCAGGATTCAACTGATTTTCAGGTTTTTATCAGGGTATTACACCTCTGGAAGTTCCAGAGACATGAAGGACAACCATTTCTGATAGTATACAGGTGCAAGTTTGATTCCGATTGATTTTAGTGTTTATTGTTGATCGAAAAGAAACAAGGATCCAATTAACCCCTTTCATCATGTTTGAAGTTGTGCATGTAGGTCATTTCGATTTGAAGTAATGGCTCCACCTTTCGCAAGCTATTAGTAGAATCCCGTGAAGGAAAGCGGAGGGGTATTTTCCCTGTCCTAATCTGGACAGATTATTTGGTCAAAACAACCGTAAAATTCAACTTTATTCAAACCGAACTTTAATAATCAATGGCTATTTTACTTGAGATTTTCTTACAATTCTCCTATTTCACGTCTATGGCAGAGGTGGGTACCCATCAGCTCCTGCAGCCAAGTTGCGTTGGACACACCAATTCCCGTGAGATCACTAAAGTTAAGCAGCGCAAGCCCACGTCAATACCAACAAGGGTGGTTGGTAAAGAACGTTGGGTGCTGCAAATTAACCCTCTCCTTCATCCTTTCACCTACTTCCTCGTCTCCCGCGGGACGAGGTATTACGTTACACACACCGGTTCTCGTCTGAACCGTCTCGGTGACCGTTTGGATGTCTATCTATGTCTATGCTACACTGACGGGTTGGGGAATAGGCCAAGCAGCCATAACAGACCGAACCCTTAGGAGGCTGCTCGCAGGAGAGGAGAAAGTAGGTGTAAGGGATGTTGGAGGGGGAAATTTGCAGCACCAAACGTTCTCTACCAACCACCCATTGCTGGTACTAACGTGGGTTTGCGTTGGTTAACTTCAGTGATCTCACGAGAACTGGTGTGTCCAACGCAACTTGGGAACGCTGGGTACTGGTAATAGCTCAAAATCGCCCCGTTACAGCGTGGTGTCTGTGCAGACTCTGCATTAGAAGTACGTAGTGGACGAGGCTCTAATGACCTTTGTAGTTGAAGGGGGCCCTAAAACACCAGAGAAACAAAACTTGGCCGCCTTTCAGAAGTATGCAGGGAAGCACAGTGGCCCTCTAAATATTTTTGCCCATCTCGAAACCTACTTTACGCAACTGAATATTACATCAAATTACATATTTTATATTGGAAATTTGTAACTTCATATTTCCGTTATTAACTTATCAATTGTTTGGACGGATATATTTTCGTGTTTGTGTGTGAGTGCTCTTATTTTCTAGCTTGGTTGAATAGAGAAATGATATCTTTGATAGTATTGTTAATTAATTTAATTTGTACGTCTCCTAAACACTTTAGTTTTGCATCTTGGTCCCATTTTAATTAACTGTATAGTCCAATATTATTGTTGTAGTATTTTAATTGGCATTCAGCATTAGGAATTTCTATCGAGCTTCTGTCATTGATTAATGGTATCCCGAATAAGTACAATGAATTCGGAGATATCACTTCTTGAAAAATAATTTTTTTTTCTCTCTCCTTCTTCCTCTCATTCGTCTTCTTGGTTTAATATAAAAATTGTATAAGACACTGCATAACCAACCGATACTTGACAGTTGTATTCACCTAATGAATGTGTGCTATAAAATTGCCTATTGGTTGAAAATGTGGATTTCAGTTGTCAAAGTTGAGCACTGCTCCTCCTTTTCTCGCAAAGAAAGCTTCATTTTTATTGGAGAAGTAACTTATTGAATTTTTCTTCCTCTTTTTTTCCACCTGTGTTCAACGATATATGCTTTTCATGCCCTACCTACTTCATAAGTTCAATTTACATTTCATAACCATATAGGGACCCTACGTACATCTAATTACATAATGAATGTACTTTCATACAAAGGCGCGCCCGTAAATAATAAATAAACATATCCTTGTCTTAGGAATAGTTCCAAAATTACGCGTATGAAATTAATTTCAGTTGGGTCGCAGTTTTCTAAATTTAGAAAATATAAATAATGATAATACTTTAATTGAAAAGAAATGTTTCAGTTTTGTAAAATTTGTTAAAGGATTTGGCAAATCGCTTTCATAATTTCGTTTATTCTTCTAGCCATTTGCGCTAAAGATGTAAGTTCTAGGTACCCAAATATGGCGGTGTGGACGAAAACCTGGTATAGAATAGAAAGGAATGGTTTGGCCCGGAATCCGCAATCCGATTCTGCCATAGGCTGTATGAGACTGTCATGATGATCATAGGGAGCGGCGAATTGCGTTGGACACAGCAGTTCTCGTCTGATCACTGAAGTTAAGCAGCGCAACCCCAGCTAGTACTGACATGGGTGGCCGCTTGGGAAAACTGGGTACTGCTAATATTCAAAAATCGTCGCATTAGTGTTGTGTCTGTGCAGTCTCTGCATAAGAACTATGCTGTGGACGGGGCTCTAATGACCTTGTAGTTGAAGGGCCCTAAAACAACAACAAACAAACAAACAAACATGATAATCATAATTTTTGAAGATTTGGGTTTTCTTTTGTTTAATTGGTGTTTTAGGACCCCTTTGTATTTTTTTCAAGTAGAAATTATCCTTTGTCCTTTTAAAAAAATGTAGTGAAATTTCCAGGGTGTGGGACCTCGTCAATTTCTCTTCTCTAGGTTAGCTCTCCCACTGTTAGTCTAATACCCTCTGAAGACAATCTGTAACGCTCAGTTATAAATACCGGTTTTGTTTCGGGGCCCTTCAGATACAATGGGCATTAGAACCCGGTTCACTGCGTAGTTTTAATGCAAAGCTTGGACAGGCGCTCCAGGGTTACGACGATTTTTGGGTAATAGCAGTATCCAGTGTTCCTAGCTGGGGTGGCGTTGATTAACTTGATTGATCAGACGAGAACTAGTGTATCCAACGCAATGCAGCCGCTTCCAGTTATGCCGGTAATTCAGCCCTTCTCAACCTCGAAAGGGTCAGAGTTTCATAAAGCAAACGGCGAATTTCTTCAGTATGACGAAATTTGATATACTGTAGTTTAATTTTGTTCCCCCCCTCCCTTCCTTTTCCTCAAATTATTTTGCATATTAGCCGTAGCATGCGTTGTTAAAACTTCAGGGCACTGTATCTTAAAGAGGGGAGGGTCGAGACAAATGGCAGTGCTCGATCCCACAGTTATCTTGACTGTCAAAGTGAAGGTCGTCATATAACTCATTCACAGTCATCGTCTCTGAAGAGTTCAGTTTTTCCAATTTTTAGACAGTGCCTCTGGAGCAGTAACTGCCATACGTCGATTGTGGACAGGCAAGGCAATCATGGTCAGGTGCCTCAGGAAGGAAAAAAACGCCCACTTGTTGCAGGTTACAAGGTGACTTAGGGAAATAGTGAGACATTGTTATTATATTTCGTACCTATAAAAGCTCCTATGGATCCCTCCGAGTAGAATAAGTCTGCGGTATCCCTAGCATATTCTTAACAGGTGACAAAAGGGTAATGACGTAACAGGCTTACAACCAGTCATATAAAAACCATCGTCTAACGTTTTTTTTTTTTTGTACACCATAAATTTGCGATGTCTACCTCTTCTCTCTTTCCCCTTGTCTATTCCTACCCTCCCATTGCCTCTTAGATGTCTGGATGGACATCTGGAATTCGTGGATCTTTGACCCTAATAAGTAGCAAAAAAATGACCCATAGTGCACTTTTGAATTTATTTGGGATGCACCAGCCATCATTCCCTGAAAGGGCCAAACTGCGCCAGCAATATTTCTTCATAATGAAGATGTCACTCAGGGTACCTGTATTGGATTTCGAGGAGGATTCAGACGCTCGATCCTGACTTAAGGCGATAGTTTCGTTTCGTTGTAGACAAAATTAAAGATGTGGTCCTAGCCAAAATTTTCACAACTGATCCCTATCTAATTTTTTCCTATTCATACTTAAGTCGGCTATTCAAGTGCCTTTAGACTCAAATATTTTGACCGACATATTTGCGGTGCACCTGTGGGACCACATTATTATCAACTTATGTTGCTCAGGTCACTACTCAGCATTTATTTGGCATTTAGCACTTCAAATGAAATACAGGGTGGTCAGAATGATCCACCTTCTTGTGTGCACCTTAATGTGACTATGTCTCTGCCCGTGGGTGATATCGAAATTTCTGTGCTCAGGCCCATGAATTTGTTTCGGTGAAGTACAGTAGACCTACACTTTTCGGTCCTCTATATATCTTAGGTAACATTTTGGCAAATGCGTGAGACCAATGGCGTCACTAGGGGGGTGCGGGCCGCACCGGGTGACGCCACTCGCACCATGAGAAATTGGGTGACGCTACTGTGTGAGACTGACCACCAGAGTCATAAAGCAGTTCCACATCAAAATTAAGACTGGCCCATAATGTACTGATATTAAAAAGCGCCTTTCTGTCATAGAAAATGTTGACATAAATATGTTCCATCGACCCAGGTGAGGATCGATCCTTTACTCGGCATATGCAGAAAGGACTATCGATGAGGTATTTTATGCCTGCCAATCTGGTAAAGAGAATGGTTGAGCTCAAGCAGTCTTTAGGTAATTTTTAGGAAACGATTTTCGCTAATTAGGATGACCGGGTGAGCGCCTGTATTTCGCTGGAGACACCAGTTCTCGTCTGATCACCGAAGTTAAGCAACGCAACCCCAGCTAGTCCTAACATGGGTGACCGCTTGGGAACCCTGGGTGCTGCTAATACCCAAAAATCGTCGTAACAGCCTAGTGCCTGTGCAGACTCTGCATTAGAACTGCGCAGTGCATGGGGCTCTAATTACCACTGTAGTTGATGAACCCTAAAACACCAACAAAACAAGCAAATAAGCTAATTACGAGGGGCAAGGCTTAATTCTCAGAATTTAATCAGAAGGTGTCCTAAACTGTGGCATTTTCACCTTATAGGCTATAAATTTATAGGCATATCTCGGTAGCTAATTTGATGCAGCGTACTTTCTTCTTGAGTTCAACGTACGCAGGTTCACTTCCTGGTCGAAGTTGGCAGTATGGCTAAATGTTTAAAACAAAATTGGGCAGTAGATTGACTTTGCGACATTTGTAGGCCCTTCTAAATATTTGGAAAGAAACAGCGGATTTGAATAAATATTTTAGACCTGAACCTAGCCCACATCGGACGTTATACAAAAAAAAGAGCCTGTGATCAGTTTATTGGGTTTACGGTCCCGTTGAGGAAAGGCGAATTGCGTTGGACGCACCAGTTCTCGTCCGATCACTGAAGTTAAGCAACGCAACCCTAGCTAGTAATGACATGGGTGACCGCTTGGGAAAACTGGGTACCGCTAATACCCAAAAATCGTCGCATTAGTGTAGTGCCTGTGCAGTCTTTGCATCAGAACTATGCTGTGGACGGGACTCTAATGACCTTGTAGTTGAAGGGACCTAAAGCACCAACAAACAACAAATGCATCTGCCGGGGGGGGAGAGGGCACGCTTTGACCTCAGGAGGCATGCTAAACACATTTTTACCGATTGAGTTAATGTCTGTAGGTTAACCAATAGTAATTTCAATTTAATCTACCTTTCATAGCCAATAGGTACTTCAGTTTTGAAATTGGACTCTTCGATTTGCAAATTTACCTATAAAATAGCCCAAATTTGTTCGCGCAGCTGGTGAAATTTGTGTTTATGTCGCGCAAATGACCAATCATCATCATCATCACACCCTCATCCCGCGTGTGGCAGGGTCGGATCTGCGGGTTCTAGCCCTCAACCCCTGCTTATCACCCACCAGTTTACCATCCACCCCACACACTATTATAATATCCCTTCGTACAACCTACTTCCACGTCTGCTCAGGTCTTCTCCTGTCCCGGGTGTTTCCGATAACCTGCATCCCTGTGATGGACCTGACCAGCTTCTCCTCCCCTCTTCTTATCGTTACCGGTAGTAACCTATAAAAGTTTGCTCTTATTTGGTTGTGTCAAATTGGTCTATAACTTAGCTACTTATTAAACGAAAATGCAACGTAATTATGTTAAAGGGTTTGCTAGGTCATAGCTAAAGACCGACGTCTAAGGAAACTAAATCGGTTGACCCTGAATATTACAAGGTCGACTTTGGTATCTTTTCATTTATTATATTCATAAATACACTTTTGTGGTGAGTGTTTTGGACATTAGATAAGAACAGGTAAGAAGTCAAAGGTTGGGGAAGGGGAGAAGGAGACACTGCAAGCCGAGCAAAGGGTTAGTTAAAGTGCTTCTCAGAGGGAACGGAAAGGGATAGAATTAAAAACATTACATGAACTCTTAAACCAATTATTGCTACAGTTCAGACTTCTCTGTCATCATTTATTATTCCTAGCCCTTTCGTGCCTCTGGCAGGGTCGGGTACCCATTTGTCTTGTTGATACCTGAGAATACGTAGGCGAAATGTTGGACGGCCGATTGCCGACCTAATCCAACCACCCCTGCATATTTACTGTTGGCCTGGCTTCGTTTGTTTTACCGCGCCCCGGAAGGGACAAACTCTTACACCTGCCTATGTTACCGAACTACGTGTAGGGCCTATATTTAATGTGGTCCTTTTGACGTCCAGTGGCGACATACATCGTGCACCCCTCACAAAGATACTGGCTTTACTCCCTCCCTATCCGAGGGATGCTTTGGGGGAGGTTCCTTTTCTCTCTCGGCCAGGATTGAACCTGCAACCATTAACCATGACTTTATATATGCAGCCCTTTCATACCCTTATAACTTGTTTCACAATCTTGTTGGAGCTCTTCGTGTTTGATTTTGGAAGTTGATTGTTCTTATTAGATTATTAAAGTATTTTGACGTTGGTCACTCGCGCCAGAGGGCAAGAAGTTATTTTTTCACCTGGGAATTCCTCTCATCTCACACCTGTTTTATAGGAACTGTGATTTTCTCTTCAGGTAATACAAGATAGCACCGATCACTACATGAGAACAGCACTGGAGTTTCTTTCATTATGTTAGGCTAATTACACTCGATCGGTCGAGTGGTATATTAAACTCCTGAGTTTGTAGTCAACAGGTTCAAGTCCTGGTTTCTTTCGGGCGAGTAGGGAGCGGCAGGTTGCGTTCGACACACCAGTTCTCGTCTGATCACTGAAGTTAAGCAACACAACCCCAGTTAGTACTGACATGGGTGGCCACTTGGGAAAACTGGGTACTGCTAGTATCCAAAAATCGTCGCATTAGAACTCCAGTCCCTGCATCAGAACTACACAGTGGACGGGGCTCTAATGACCTTGTATTTGAAGGGCCCTAAAACACCAATAAACAAACAACAATTCGGGCGAGTGGAAAATCTAAGTGTTGTATGCTGGATGTCATTGTTGCATGCTAAAGAGCGCCTTTGTCGGGGAAAATAAATTAATGATGGGCGACATTGACCGTGGCTAGGATCGAACCTGGGTAGTAAGTAATGTTTACTGCTCCGAATGGATTCATGTTGCATAAATATATAACTGCCATTTGAATTATTCTCACAGGTGAGAAATAATGGGCTATTCATAAATGTGCGTAATTTTTCTAGCAACGTGTGAATGACCATCGTATTGATCTGGTGACGTAGTAGATTTTAATATATTCGCATTTGGTGGTAGGTCGAGGGTTCGAGTCCTGTTCAGATTCATGATTGTAAATTACGTATTTTCATCGAAACTCAGCATATTTTTCAATTAGGAAAAATATTATACCGAATAAAAAATTAATAATTTTGTCGGAACTGGACATTCTACCGATAAAATTGTATATTTGAATTTTTTTAATAACATTTCTTAAATATAAAAAATATAATTTTTAGTGCAATATATATTGTGTTACCATTATTATATCCATAAAGAAGAATGCTATTTTCTTCATAATTATTAGTGCAATAATTAATCTTGTTGGTATTTTGGGTTTTTTGTTGGCGTTTTAGGGCCCTTCAACTACAAGGTCATTTGAGCCCCGTCCACTGTGTAGTTCTGATGCAGGGACTGCACAGACACTACACAAATGCGAAGATTTTTGTGACACTAGCGGTACCCAGTTTTCCCAAGCGGCCACCCATGTCGGTAATAACTGGGGTTGCGTTGCTTAACTTCAGTGATCAGACGAGAACTGGTGTGTCCAACGCAATTTGCCGCTCCTGGTATTTTTGGAGAGGGGGGAGTGTTTATATCCTTGCATGATCAAAAGTCATGTTGTGGGGTGTAGCAACAGAAAGCCAATGTCCAGATTTGTCCATCGCAATGCACTGATGTCCCTCCCCATTATTTATTCTTCTGCATTTCTTTTTTTATTTACTTTTACTCCCTGGATATCAGGATCTGATGGGTATCCAATCCACAATCCAGGAAAGTGGTCTAAATATATCTCCTTATTACCGCCAAGGTGAACATTGTATTCCTGTGATATAATAGCGTGATCTTAAAAGGGCGACTGAAAGGGTTATGACGTCTAGGTCGGTAGTCCGTGACTGTTCAGTGTTCGCACTCGTGAGGTCACTTCCTCGTATGGCGGTCAGTTCTGTTCCTCTGATTTCTTCTTTTATGTATCGGATTGGATCTTTTGAAATGGTGGATTACTAAACCTCCTGCCATAGGTGGCAAACGAGTTAATAGTTTTTAGCGTAGATTAACCTGATAGGGACACCCGAGAAACGTCTTTAGACATGGCCAAAGATAATTATCGTGCGGGTGTGTCATCTGGCCAAAATAACAGCCGGCGAACGTCCTATTTGTTATTAATCGATATTTATAAGTGTTAGATACAGTTTTTATAAATTTTAATTGCATAAAAATTACATGTGTAAAATGACGGCCCATTGAAAATTATTTAAGACGCTATAAACTTCAGGTAAAAAAATTGTTTTCTCAGTTTTCTGCCCCCCCCTCCCCACCTCCTCTCATGCACGTCACTGTAATTTTTAAGGTATTATTATGATGATGTCTATGTATTTTTTTTTTTTAAATATAAAGCTTTAATCTATTTAACTTTTCATTTAACTCAAAAACTATAATTACTGGTCCGCAATTTTATAAAATTGAAGGCCCTCAGCCAAAAGCTTATGATGCATATTTGTAGGATCCATGGACTCATGCTGTTTATAATTTGAGAAAAAAGGTATGCAATTCAACTAGAAATTATATAATGTTCATTTGGAGTGAAATTATCTAATGGATTTTTCTTAGAATTGGATTCCTAATGATAGGTCCTCAAATTACTTCATCAAAATACATATTTTTCCTCTCAAGGTTGTGGATATATATAAACTTTTTGATAAATGTCATTTGACTTCTCTTCCTGAAAGTTCTTTCTGGAAAAATCCAGCAATGTTTTCGGCTCATGTTCTGGCAAAATAAAAGCCCGTCTCGGTCACGCAAGAGGTAGCGTGCTCGACTACTGCATCGGTGGTTCCAGGTTCGATACTGAATCGAAGTGGATTGGCTTCTTTTGGTTTCCTTGTTTGTTTGTTTTTTTTTTTTTGCTAGTGTTTTAGGGCACTTCAACTACACTGGTCATTAGAACCCCGTCCACTGCGCAGTTCCAATGCAGAGTCTGCACAGATACTACGCTGTTACGACGATTTGGGTGTTAGCAGTACCCAGTGTTCCCAAGCGGTCACCATGCTAGTACTACGTTAACTGGTTGGAGAGTAAGCCAAGCAGCCATAACAGGCCAAACCCTTAGGAGGCTGCTCGCGGGTAAGGAGGTGATAGGTGTTGAGGATATAGGAGAGGGGAAATTTGCAGCATCCAACGTTCACTACCAACCACCCGTGTTGGTACTAACGTGGATTTGCGTTGCTTAACTTCGGTGATCTCACGAGAACTGGTGTGTCCAACGCAACTTGGCTGGGGTTGTGTTGCTTCACTTCAGCGATCAGACGAGAACTGGTGCGTCCAACGCAATACAGCCGCTCAGCTTCTTTCGGGCAAAAGAGCGGTCCCGAGTACACCTTCCATCGGATTGGAAGTAAAGCTGTGCGGCCCCGTGTGGTGTGTACGATGTCATTTGCATATAAAAGAACCCTCTCTACTATGCAACGGGTAGATGACGAAAAGATTTCCAGGTGTAAGGGCTCACCCCCTGGAGTCGATGGAGTGCCCCAACAAACAGTTGACAAACGATGAATAAGCATAAGGGTTGCAGCTTTGGTCGGCAACCGTCTGAGTAAAAATACCGTCCAACAGATCGCCCATGTGTCTAAACTGGCTCCAGAGGAACAGAAATGGGTACACGACCCTGCCATATGCAGGAACAGGATTAGTAGTTGCTTCTTTTGCTCTGACAAAGTAAACCCTTTAAAATTAGTGCAGGAGAGGTGACCATGAGTATGTTTCTCCTAAGTTCTAGTATAAAATGTATTAAATTCCTGAATTCAGGGAATGTCATATCTTATATTGCACTCCGTTAATCGGATAAGAACTGGTCTTTTTTTTCCGCAAAATGGTCATTGTCCGGGTTCTAAGTGTTTTAAATCTTGAAATCATTATACACCTACACTTCCATTTTATGCAAAATTGACTATCTCAATCTCACTCATTATATAATATAAATTATTTTATAACTGGTCTTTATTTTCCAGATTGTGATATTAACATCTCACTAAATTCCACATATAATTTGATATTATTTTTTCGTTGCATGTTTGACAAAATGAATATCATAAATATGAATTGCGACTGTCTTTTATCACTTGCACTCACAAACGATTTCTAAGCAAAAAAAACAACATTTTCGTCATTTTATATGCAAAATTACATATATAATTAGTTATTAGATGATGGGTTTATGACTACTTTGCGTAGTAACGGCTAGTTATTAAAACAAAATAATGCGACTGAATTTAAAAAAAGAAATAATTGTGACGAAAACATACTTGTCCAAGAAATTTATGGTAAGACCCTAGGTCCTAAATTATATACAGTACACGTATGGTAAGCGAAATTTGTTTTTCCTTTTGAGAATATTCTTCTTATTTACTCAGTATTTTATTATAAATTTAATAGACGTGATAAGAATAAATTATTATTTCACGTTATTACTAATTTAATATCATCGAAACTACTCTCAAATAGAATTAATAATACCTGACCTAATCCCCCTCCCCCTCTACGTCAATGGACCACTTTCTACTCGTATAAATTTACATATAAAATGAGTAATCAGAGGAGATAGAGATATTCACCTATCAATTGGATGCCGTAATATTCAAAAAAATCCATCATAAAGAATAATGATAGCAGCCATTATTGTTGGAATGTGCACTGTTTTTTTATTGAACCAATTCACGTGTCGTCCGTCATATTTCAGATATTTCTTCTGTGGCCTTTAATAATTAGAAACATAATTCTATATACGAAGAATGTGAATGTCGTTGTCGTCGTTGCGATGGTCACATATTTTCAACCATCCTAGATCTAAAGAGAGAGAAAGGGAAAATAATAATTGAAATCACGTTCTCTTTGCTTCGCCATGTTTGAATGTGGTGATGTTGTTTTCGTTTCGAACAGCCAACAAAAATGGAGCCGGCACGTGAACTTTCGAACACAATCCCGTAGGAAGCACCCCGCCCCTAACCCCACCTCTAAAAAACGCGATTCTGTCAACAATCACTACGATTGGTGGGTTGGTGCACGTTCTTTTTCTTGTCGTCACGTGTGGGTCGCGACTATTGATGACGTTACCCCCCCTCCCTTCTTCTCCTCTCCCCTCAAATAGTAGGGTTGGTCTTCGTGACACCACTTGGAAAGCACTCCGCCGCACGGATATACACACAACACACATATGCACACACACACACGCCGAATAGCAACCATATATAAAAAAAAAATACACTCGAGATAAAAAAAATAGCTTCTCTCGCACTCTGCTGCCGCACGGTGTCGTTTGTGTTTTGCAAGCATCAGTTCACATCTGTGCATTCGACTGCCAACCACTCCGTCGATCAGTCGCGTTTCGTGTTTTTCCTCGCCCCACGCCCTCTCTTTTCTCTCTCTCTCTCTCTCACTCACTCATCGGCTTCAGTTAGGAACAAGAGAAAGATAGAGCGAACCCACGTCCTTGCTTCGTTGCAATCGTCACGCACCAAAACTGCCCTGCTCGTCGTCCACCCACGTGGGGACAACAAACCAATCAGGAACCATGAGTGCCCCATGACGTACACTTGTCATCATTACGTGAAACGTAATTCGTGTGTGTCCCTCTATAGCAGTCCACCATTCCTACCACCACCACCACCCTACCGTGGTTATTATACCCTATTGTCCTTTTTACGTAGTAATAATAGTGTTGTTGGAAGTACTTTTAAGAGAGGGGGAGTGTGGTCCCTTTTTCTCCTCCTCTTCCGCTTGTCCACTTCCACATTCCCCACCACCTCTTCTTCCTCATCCTCCTCCTCCTTGACCACCACCACTTTCAGTATTTTTTTGTTTGTCATTTAAACACTTGTGAGTGTGGTGGGGGGACAGGAATAATACGAAGTAATGGATTTTTACGGTTTCTTTTCGGTGTTTGCGCTCTTTTTATTATGTGTTTGTGTGGTGTAAAAAAAGACAACAAATAACAAGACTTGAAGAAAGCTAATATCTAAGAAGAAGAAAACTTTCTCGGCTTATTCTCAATGAATGAATGAATGAATGAATGTGTGCTTACGTTTTCGTCACTGAGAGCTAGTTCTGCATCTTATGATCATTTTTATTATTATTATTATTATGTGTGTGTCATGTGTGTTTGTGTGTTGATATGATTTCTTTGAGTTGTCTTTTTTTATAAGTGATTTTTTACCGTGTGATTTATGATTACGATATCGGTACCGGTTCAAATCTGAGGTATACCAACATTTACTACACCACCACCCCCTCCATCTTCCGCTTTGACATCTATTTTTTTTTAAAAAATTAATTTTTGTTAAGAGAAAAAATATATACGCGAGAGAAAATCACGTACTTTTGACAATCTTTCTTCTCTCCAGCTTTTTAACCCGGTAAGTTAGTCATCCGTATTTCTTAATTTTATTTTTATTTTTTTGCTTAATTTAAAACTAATTCACTGTTTTACCTCCATTGTATATTTATTACTAGTACTCATGTAACATCTAATTTAAAATGATGCACGACTTAAATTTGCTGCATTAGTGAATATATATATTTTTCATTAATGAAATATTCAGCTTGTTAGTTTTTTTCTATTAAGTGATGCAACAACAATGCATAATGCAAGAAAAAAACTTGCCTGTATCTTTATAATTGTGTAAGAGCAGACTGGATTGAGACTCCGCTTAGAGTGCAGATGACCCGAGTTCAATTCTGTAGTTGTATAGACGCTGAGAGTGATGGTATCAATCTTGAATTTTTTGTAGGATTGACAATCTGTTTTATTCCAAATTATTATTATATTACCAATTTTTAAAACGTTTTGTGAAGAAGTTAATAAGAGAGGTTGTTTTATTTTACCTGTGGTAAATTTATTTACCTCCATTCATTGGTTGCTGTAGCGAGGCTCAGTGGTTAGAGTATTTTTTTTTCGTGAGTACATAGTTACAGGATCTGTCTTGGCCGAGGTGAGTGGTTGTTTCGGGTTAGAGGAAAAGTCCAAAATACTCCTTCAGTAGGATGGAAAGTTAAAGCCGTGGCCCCGTGTGGTGTGTACGATGTCACCTGCACAAAAAAGAAGCTTTTCTACAATGAGTAAAATATTGAGGTATAGGTTTGAGGGGAAAATATCCCAAGGAAGAAATTTGTAACATTAGGTCGGCAGCCGGCTGCTTAAAATACCGTTCAACAATTCACCCGTGTGTTTCTGGTTGCAGTTGGACAAATTGGTACCCGACCCTCCCATAGGCGGGATAAGGGTTTGGAATGATAGGTGACTGTAAAATTGCAGGCTCTCAAGATTGGCATTTTACTTACGTGCTTGGTTGTTGGCAATTTTTCATACAAATTATTTCAACAGCTGAGCTTCTTTTGCTTGCTTACTGCTGCTGCTGCTACTGCGTGTGAGATGGGGGTGGGGCAGAACACGTTGCTGCTTCAAATGAAAACTCATCCATGAAGCAGCTTCTGCACTTTTTCGTTTGCTCTCAGCCCATCTCTTTTGTAAGCACAACCCCTAAGATAGACGTCGTGTATTCGCGCAATCACCCATCTTTACTCCACATCTCACTTTTCTGTACGCACTTACTTCTTCACTCCTCTGTCTCTCTCTCTGAGACATTCAATCTGCCTCTCTCTCTCTCACACACACTCGCTATTTCTTCCCTCAGTTGCAAGCTACTTCTTATTACTCACTGGTCTTTTGTTATCATCGCTCGCTCTTAGTCAGTTCTCTTTCCTCTTGCCTCTCACTCTCTTACTCTATTGTGTGCTACTTCAACGGGTTTTTCAACTCAACATCTCCTATTCTATATATCTTGCTATCCCAAAAATCTTGATCTCGTTTCGTCCTCATCCGGAATAGAAAACGCCTTTCTACGGCTACTGTTCGGGTAAGCGGGGGTTTGCATTTTCGCTTTCCTTACAATTTCTCTCTCTCTCCTTTCTCTCTACTATACTTTCCTATGTCTCTTAAATCTTTTACGATATATTTATTGTTTTTAGCTTTAAATCTTAATGTTTCTCTATCTGTATTTTTGTCTATGATTGCGATTCTCAATTTTTTCCTCGAATCATTGTGACAGACAATACCGACTAGACGAAATTTTAATGCTAACATTCTATTAGCGCTCTCATACTAAGCAGAGCGGGAAATCGCTTTAAATACCCAGGCGAAATGTTATTCAAAACGCGCTCTCAAGCTCAATCGGAGCTGGTCAAGTAGCTTATTTCTGTTACGTAGCGCTTGAGACATAAAGCAGTACTAGTATATTAGAATACAGTGATGTCAAATGGGTACTTAACTGTACGCATGGGTAATAGTAGTCGCGCGGTATATATGCTGTATGTTCCAATCCCATACCGGGTATTTTGCTTTTTTAGTCTCGTTGAAATGTCTCGTTAATGGTAAAATGTCATGTTAACTTTGTAATGAAGTCAATACATTTTTGGATAGTGGTCATCATTCTGAAAGTGGTGACCTTTTAGTCACAGCATAGTTGTCAGAAATTTAAGTCTACTGTGTGGGAAGGGGTGGGGTCAAAAGATGTTGGGTGTACCGGCTACTGTAGCCCCTACCACATTAAGTTTTATTAATTTTAAATGGTGAACTGGGAGAGTTGACTTAAGGTCCCTCCCTATACACACTCAGTTGTATCTTCAGTTAGATCGCTACGTGTGTGGGCGAATTTCATCGAATCTTGCGTTAAAAATTTTGTTGTTTGTTGGTGTTTTAGGGCCCTTCAACTACAAGGTCATTAGAGCCCCGTCCACTGTGTAGTGCTGATGCAGGGACTGCACAGACACTACACTAATGCGACGATTTTTAGGTATTAGCAGTACCCAGTTTCCCCAAGCGGCCACCCATGTCAGTACTAGCTGGGGTTGCGCTGCTTAACTTCAGTGATCAGACGAGAACTGGTGTGTCCAACGCAATTCGCCGCTCCTTAAACATTTTGAACTGAGGATCTTTTGGAGTGGCAAAAGATTTAACTGAAGATAAAAATGAGTGTGTAGGGGGGAGTCTTCACAGCTTAATGAGAAACTATAATTCGGGTTAAAGACCATTGAAGTTTGTTTAAAAATTAGTTTAAATCGCAGGTGGTGATAAGTTAAATAAAATTCTGAGATGGGGCGAGGCGGCGATAATCTTGGAAGATGACCGGGACAGGCCTTAACCAGGAAATAAAGTGCCCAACGCAACCCCTACTTCTACTAGCATGGGCGATCGCTTGGGAACACTAGGTACTGCTAACACAGTAGTCTCTGCATTAGAACTACGCAGTGGATGAGGATCAAGTGACCATTGTAGTTGAAGAGCAGCGAAACAAAAATATAACGTGCTCTACTGAGTCCTATATACCATGTCATAAGCACCAACCTCCAAATTCTCATCTCATCGGGCGTCGGATAATAAAGGACTAAATCAACCAGGTTTTTTTTCGGGGTTATGGATGAGAAGGTTCGATCTTGGCCTCTAGTGGTGGATCCGGAAGGAAATTTCGACGCCACCGCCCGTCGCCGCTAGAACAGTGGTCTTCAAACTTTGTCGACTCACGGAACACTTAGAACTACAAGTTATTTGTGGGGGAACCCCATCCCACCTTTAGAAAATTATATCTTGCCGCTGCTAACGAATTTTCATTTTGACTCGCAGAACCCCCCAGAGATAGACTGACTGGGAACCCCCATTGAAGACTGCTGCGCTAGAAGATAAAGCCAATTCCCAACTTGATATCACTGCATCTCAATCAACCCTTTCAACACCAAACTTTTCAAAAACTGCCTAATAATTTGGAAGTAGTATGCCCGCAAAAATAGACATGGGACGTCAATTTAATATTTGGGGAATATAAGCTCTGATACTAGGGAATATGAAGCGGTTTTATATGGCAGCTTGGTAAGCTGTGGATAGTGAGCGGATAGCGGCTGTTAAGAGTCGCTTCGTGTTTCCTCTTTAACATTTTTGCTCGGCGCCCATTAATTTGAATGTTTCGCTCGCGAGCGGGTTCTTTTGCGTTTGTTTTGAGCTACTCATTGAGCGTACCTCTGCTTGCTCTTGCACTGATGCTCATGGTGGTGGCAGTTTCTTTTGGTGCGTTTCTTAGTGTCTGGGTGACCGTGGCTGATGGTGCTGCCGCCGCGATGTCGTTTCTGTTGCCGTCGCCGCCGTCACACGTGCGTCTTCACCCGTGCTTAGTTCGGAGGCAGTATTGCCGATGATCGTGCTTTGGTTGTAGCGGTGTGTGGTTGTCCATAGAATCGCTGTGTTTTTATTACTATTTTGTGAATAGACTCGCTGTCGTTTATATATATTTATTGCATCCAATACATTTCTTTTTTTTCCTATCTTATCCGTTCTACTTGATTATATTTATATATAAACATCATCGCAATTTTCTTAATTCTCTCCGATTGATGTGACGTCTTCTTAGACAGTTGCAGGTAAAATAGTGTTTTGTTTTTCTGTTGTGCTTCTTGTTTCTTAACTTCGATCCTTCATCCTGAATAATTTTCTTGTTTTATTTAACTTTAACGCTTGTGGCATTCGTCAAAAGGAATCTTTAGACTTAATATTTTTGGCAATGCAGTTTTTTTTACTTAATCGGGCGCGTCTCATATGCAATCGCAGACAGGCGAACTTGTGTCTTCTTCTTCTTCAAGTGTGGTACGTTCGATAAGAGCGTACGTTGGCGGCGCTGCAGTGCGAGGCTGCTACCGTGTGCCGTTCTTTTTCGAACGCACAAATTTTAATTCTTCTTCTTCGAATGTTAAGACTACGCCATTTCATATTTTGAACAGCCGAACATATATTTTTCACTCCGAGTGAGTAATTTCACACGGATTACATATAAAATAAAAGTTCCTTAAGCATATCTTTTATTCTAACATGATCAACGTGCATTCACTTACGGGATATCTACCAACGAGTTTTCATAAGGGTTGAAACCAAACACAGCTATCACACACAAACAGTACAGTATTTATAATTATATTTTCTCAATTTAATGATTTCGTTATACCTATATATAATATATAGATAGTTTCATCATTTGCTATTATTCTTATTTCATTGTTATTTCATCCGATTACTAGTAAGAAAAACTATCATAAATAACCGTGTGGGTCCTTTCGCGGTTGTTTTACTGGCGTCATTTTGAAGTAGTCCTGCCTCTTTGTTTTTTCGTATTACCATCTCCGACAGTCAGCATTATGCGATTGTAGGTAATCCGTTTTTCATCGCCCTGTCCGATTTTATTCGCCTGAAGAGGACTTTATGTTGTATTTTTGTCAGTAATAATATATACTTTTAAAAATATCCCGTACATCCCGCTAAAAGTATGCTTTGCTATGCTTTGGTGTTTAATGACGAAGATGATGACGTACCTTTTTTATTCATCCGCCTTGGAAAGAAACCCCTTAGCCACCCGTTCATAAAACGTCTTCACAATTTTCATTTTTCTCCACATTCAATTAATAGATATCTGAAGCATGCTTAGTGACTGAATAGGTGTTACGAGATAAAGATTTGACGAACGAAAAGGGCATGTCATAGAGGCAGTTTTTTCCTCCTGTCTCATGTACGTATCATACAGACATTCATAGAGTACATACAGATCCAAGCTTTGTTTTTATCCACGTATTCATATTTATAATATATTTAACAGGATTCGAATCGTCGTTTTTATCGTGCATTGGGTAAAATAGTAACGTTTATGAAACGTAGGAAAAGTCAGATGATGTAGTTGGCGAACGAGCAGCTAAAAAAGTCTACTACCCCTCACTCTCCCATGGTCGATTGTGTAATTAGGCTTATCTTCGTGGCACGGCATTAAGCCTACTATTGACAGCGTTCATTGTTTCTTTTAAGGTTTAATCGGATGGCGGACCCGTTGATAAAACCGTATGTATCTCGTTAATGATGGCTTTGGTGTTATATAGTCTGCCACTTTTTCATATTTGTCGTTGTTGTAGTAAGGTAGTCGTTTTACAATCTTGGGTAAATGAATTAATATTTTTGCAAAAGTGTAGATATATAAGTCACCGCGACATATAGAAACGATTTAAAAAACAAAAACAAAACTAGTAGGAGTAAGCCTAAATATAGTATACTGTACGTTATGGGCTCATCCTACCAGACTGTGTTTGTGGGTTCAAGGTATGTTGATGTTCTGTTTTGTAATATCAAAACATATTTTTGTAATGGGTTGTTGCCACTGTTCTGTAGGGCGAGTTCGTCTGCAATCCTTATTAGGATATCCTAAGGAATACAGGTATCTATGAAAGCCTTTGTGGGGCTCCACAGATAAGATTGCCCCATTGATTGTACCAGTGAGGGCTACAGATATTACGTTGGCTACCGGTCACGTAAAAAACCAATTAAAGTGATTATAAATTAATTCCCTAACCGCCCACCACTTGTCTTTCACTATTTATTTACCCTTCTAGATATCTAGAACTTGTATGACTTGGCCCATTTAGAAAGGATGGGAACCGGAAGATGGTGATAATGGTCGTTAAGGCGAAATGCCAGTGTCGTGTTCATCACGGTATTTTTTTTTTTTTAGTGTAGTATAGTAAAAACATTTCCAAATATCTGTGATGTGGAACCGTGATGTATTTTTAAAACTTCTCCAGTATTTTTTTCTCGCATTACCTATCACTTTTAATTTAAATAAATAGTGATAGTGCAGTATGTGGGTTCCACGTTAGCAGTTATGCACTACATTTAATAAATGTTTACTTACAGAATATATAGGGCTTAACATCTAGCGTTAGAGATTGCGTTACGTGGACATACTTCAGGATGCTTACTTAATATCATTTATACATAAATATATGAATGATTACAATTTTTTTAAGGTGCTGATCATTATTTCCAGCGTATTAAATAATTGCATATTTTCAGATGCTTGCTCTCTCATAGCCAGGTAGTAAGTTTGTATTGTTGTCCAGTAGGTAAAGTGTTTTCTTATACTGTATGTAGTACAGTATATGCTTTATTTGTTCCTGTTCACCCCTTTTCTTTCTTCATATGCCTCTTCCGTAGCATCGTAAGCTATGACGTATTGTTTCGTCATTTTTTGAAATTTTATAATGACGACGACGGCGACTGCTCTACAGAAAACCTGTTTTCCTAGATTTTGGAGTAAACCCGGAAAAAAAGTAGATAAGGAAGCGGTTTTTGTTTTCTGTTTGGCATTAAAAGAGTGAGAGAGTGAAAGATAGAGAACAATAACGGAAAAACTGTCAGAAATGTTTATTGTCCAGTTAATCTTTTCTGGTTAGTGTGTATTTATTTGGGGAGGAGGTCTTAGCAACATAAAACGTTAATCGTTACTTTTTATTGTGATAGACTGGCATACTCATTCCATTATGATTGATATGTCATGGGCTAGTTATGTGCAAGTGGTTTGTTTACAAGTGGTGTATGGTTGATTATCAGTTTTTGTGATGAAAGCGGCGATGATTGGTACTTTGATAATATACTTGGGAGCGGCTCATGTATCTCTTAAGTGACTGAAATTGTTTTTATGCATCGCATCGTGTCGTGAGATTTCATTGTTATGTCGCCTTCTTATTGCTATTACCATTGTAGCTACTTGTATAAGGAGGCTATGGCTTTAGTTGAAAAGTGATCTGTTCTCATTGGCCTATTGAGGTCCTGTATGTGCTCAAGCCCACGCTTAATGTATGAAATAATAAACTGTTGGTGGCACTCCGACTGATTAAAACCGACTCTTGTAGAGGTGTCCAGTGTGAGGACACGAGAGGTGTTGACTGTATCTGAAGCTTGGAACTTGAATTGTTTGTAGGTAGATTTTTCCCCCAGAGTTAAAAAAGGCTACTAGTTTTTGTCAAAATGATATTGTCATCAGCATATACATCATTTGGTGCATTCTTTTACTTCTAAAGTGCTGTTATGTAACAGTTGGAGAAAGTGATGGGACCCAGATGTGTTCGTAACCTCCAGTCAGAAGTAGAGGAGATGCTTACAGCCTAGTGAAGGACGTGCCAAATCCTATGTATTTCATTTGTTGTCTGCATTAAAAACTAAGCTCATAAAGTTCGCTCGAATGATACTCCTAGGCATCCAGGCCCGTATCCAAGGAGCGGTGTGGGGGCTTGTACCCCGAAACTCGTGTTTTGAATTTTTTTTCCTTCGCCCCCTTCATTGCTCATAATGGTGCTCGTTTGGTAGCATGCATTGATCTAATGAAATGAATTTTAAGTTTATACCAATGCAATGAAACTATTGCTTTTTCGTAGTTTTCTTTCGTGCACCATCCATCAGAAAAGCTGGATACGTGCCTGTACACCCCACTGAGCTAAGAAAAGAGGTCTATTGACTACACTATTGTGAAGGTACTATGGTAGATCATTGTTGAAAGAAAGAGAAATATGGCACCGGGGGCGGATGAAGGGGGAGCACTTTAAAAAGGTGCGCCCCAAATATTTATAAATATTCAGAATCCTTTAGTATAAATCTAGCTATCAATTACAATTGGTCCTCTACTGCCCCTTAGACAATGCCCTATCTCCAGTGGATTAGCCAACTGCAGATTGGACGGCAGTATAGAAATGGGGATGGCAATGCAAATATGTCTCATCAGTTGCAAAGTTGAATCCTGCACTAGTTGGAGTATGCTCCCCATTGAGGCACTGAGGGGGAGCAACTGCCGCATTGCTCCCCCTGGATCCGCCCCTGTATAGCACAGTGGGGGAAGATGGATTGATCTTAATTGTAGGCAGGAGCATTGAGAGCTAGAACGTTCAGAAACAATTCTGCCATAGGCGAGATAAAGGTGTGGTGATCTTGAAGTGCTGTAGTGCAATAGTGTTGGAGGGCTTGTAAGTTTCGTTGTCATTAGTACCCTTGTTGGCGTTGGTTTACCCCGTAAATATTTGTCTCCAAAATACTACCAAGATGAACAACCTAATTAAAGAATTGTACAAACTGAAAAACGCTTCTCAACTTTTTTTTTCAGCTCCGCCTTATCCAAATAATGTAATACCGTATTGGGAGACCCACATCCAATTGTACTTAAAACTAGTAAAATGTTTAGTCATATTTACAAATAATATTATAAACTCCTATTGAATGGAACCTAATTAAGTTTATTGCCTTTAATTGTCTGTTATTGACCTGCAAGATGTTTTTTCATCTCTACTTTGAGCCTGAGTCCCATGGAGCATGTTTTTCTGTTACCGGACGGACTATGGGTCGATTTAAATCCTCGTTCATGGAATGTTTCCTTTGAGACTTTTGACTTTAATCATGTTAGGTCTATTTGATCGTTGTCACTTTTTATATTAAGATGGTTAAAAGAGTTTTTTTTAATGTGGTTATTGGTGTGAATGTAGATTAAAATTTTAACTTACCTTTTCCAGTTGGAGTGATATCTAAAATGATATCCAGAGGAGCTACCCTTGATAAAAAAGTAGATGTCGTTTGTTTACTATTTATAAAGAATAATAAATGCAAATTGACTTTGCCATTATTTTCACGTTTTTCAGTTTCCATAGAAATAGTGAGCTTTTAATTGACATCTAAGCTGCTTCTGAATGCAAATTTAATCGCTGCTGTTTTTAACTAAAACTCCTTATTTTTTTAAATGCATTGCTAAATTCTTAGCACTAAATCGATACACAATCCATTTACTTAAGTTTCAGAAATACAGTATATCAGGGATGATTTTTTTTAAAACTTGAGAATTGCATGTATATTTCCAGATATTAGTACTGATTGTCTGCAGCGATCTTGAAACGAAATGGATGTTCTGCTACATTAAAACATATTTATTATTTGCAATTATGGGTGATTTGATCGTTAGTCAAACGACTCAAATGTTGATAGTAACTCATTGATTTTGTATATTAAACTTCGTTACCGTTTATTATTCCTAATCTTGCTTCTGCTCGCTGCTATTCGTTAGCAAGTACTTCTTGCATAATATTTAATTTGACTTCTCGTTGGTTGCACATTTTGACATGGCTATTTCAAGTTCAACTGCCTTGTTGGAGGTGATTGTGCATTCTGTGAGTAGTCGTTTTTGTATTCGTGGGTCGCTTATTCCACAAGCAAATCTATCACATAGCATTTCGTCTAAGCTGGGTCCAAATTCGCAGTGTGCTGTCAAACGTTTTAATTCAGTTGTAAAGTTTTGGATGGACTCACCCTGTCGTTGGTCCCATTTGTAGAAACGGTAGCGTTCTCCTATCCTAATGGGTTTTGGTGAGAAGTGGTTTTAGAGCACTTGGATTAGTTCATCGTACGTTTTGATATTTGGTGTGGATGGTGCAATCAGATTTTTCAGCATACTGTAAGTTTTAGGTCCAATAAAGCTCATCAGGGCTGCTGTTTTCCTGTCGTCCTCTATCCCGTTTACTAGGAAGAAGAATGCATCAGGAATGATGAAGGATGATTCAGGATCGAATGCATCTACGTTGCCTAAGAAATGCTGCAATTTTGCAGTTGATTTTCTAATTGCACTTTTCATAATTCCCACTTCTTTTGATATTACTGGATACTATCCGTTTATGTTGGGTGTCCGACCTTTTTCTTTTCACGTTTGTAAAATCTCATCCTCGTTGCCAGGTTTGTTATGTCTTTTATATTGACTGAGACAGGCACTGCACATGGATTTTAACACTGTTATTGAAGGATACAAGACTGAGAGTTAGATACATGAAAGGTCAAGATGTATACCGGTATACATATGATGATGATATAAATATTAGGTGTTAAAAAAATGGTCATCCTGTGTGACGAATACAAAGGGTGAGGGCCATTGGTCCTAACATGTGCAATTACATGACACGTTTTATGTTTGGATTGCAAATTTCGTTGTTGCTTGTTTGTTTGTTGGTGTTTTAGGGCCCTACAACTACAAGGTCATTAGAGCCCCTGCAAATTTCGTGAATTGAAAGACCTGGTTCATCCAGGGCTAAATATCAACCTAAAACATTGTGAACCAACGTTCAATTTCTTATATACAATAAATGTTCTTTAGCATCTTGTCTAATTGGATCCATTCTTATATTGGAACATTGACAATGCTTATGAACTTTTGCTTTTATCATGTCTGATAGCACCTTGCCATCAGGACGCTAAGGTGCTAGCACAGGGTGGTAAACTATTTCTCTATGTAGAGCACGTGAACATTGTACAGCGCCGGCCCTATACGCCTATAGGTTCAGCTACCCGCGTGCAAATATGTCGAGGCCCCCCCCCCCTCATTACCTTTCTTTTCGGAAGCATCGAAACATTAAAAGTTTGGTGTAGCATGCAGTGCATGTATCTAATGTGCCTGCGTGGAATTCTCCTCTTTATTGAATGTGAAGTTGTGCTTAAGGTTATTTTGACAAAATAAATAAGAGACTAGTGAACGAAATTGTGGTAGTTACATCATCAGTTTAATGAATGATACAGACAGTGGGGACCTAAACCCTGATCAGTCAGTCGTGGTCATTAAGCAGAAATGAAGTAAAGATATAGCACTGCAAAAAAGCAACTCATAACCCGTTTTCACGCCAATGGCAGGGTCATGTAGCCATCCTGTTCCTCTGAATTTCCAGGTGTAGGAGCTCGCCCCCTGGCTTCGGTTGGAACCGGCCGTGGAAAAATACTGTTCAATATATGGCCCTTGTGTCCATTTAGAGTGACAAGATGGATACCCGACCCTGCCATAGGCGGGTAATGGGTTAAAGTTGCTTTGGTACCCGTTGCATAGTAAAGAGGGTTCTTTTACATGCAACTGCTATCGAACACCACAAGGGACCTGAGTTTTACTACTCATCCGAAAGAAGGTTCACACGGGCCGTGAAGGCACGCCCGTCCTAAAGAAGCCAACCCACCTCGGTCCAGTATCGAACTTAAAACTACTGACGCAGTTACCGAGCTTGCTACCCACTACGCCACCGAGGCGGGTCTGAAGCGAAAGGACTGAACTCGTAGAGATTTATAACCGATGTCAGGGTGCCATAGATGCGTGGGCGGGCTTGATGTCCCTTAGTGACCGATTGTCTGTAGACTACAACCAACCATTTCTGATTATTAAATTTAATGGTTGCATGTACTCGATGCATTGTAGTTAGTTATGAGTTTAGTTTGTATTTAAACTATTGTGCTGGCGGTCGTGTAAACCAAACGTTAATGTGTTGTCTGATGATACTGAGTACTACCTCTGTTATGAAAAGTAAGGCCAATTATTTGAATAAGGGCGGTCATTTAATATGTCATTTATGATTCAGCTCAGATATGGTCCATTTTTTTTTGAAAATGTGGAACAGTTGAAAATTTTAGAACCGAAAAATTGTTTTTTATTTGCTTATTAATTATACAGTGTTGTTGGTGGTAATTTTGACATTTCCTCTAAATGTGAAAGGGTGATGGTGTGTATAAAATGAAATTGTTTAATGAACTTCATCTTGGTGCACATCTTGAATATCTGAATAACCCAGGTTCAAAAGTCAACTGAAATACAATATCAAGGGTGTGGATTATTTCTTTACCCCTTTTTTTGTGTGTTTGACCTCATTTCTGGACGGGCGGGTTTGTTTAAAGTGTCTTATTTCTCGAGATTAATTGAGGTTGATTTTCATATGTGTCTTCTTGGGTGGTGTTACTTGTAAAAAAATATATTTTAAAATTTAAAAAAAATTGGTACTCCTTATTCCTTAACGATATGTACTGCGTAACGAAGTTTTGAATAGAGGGTGTTAGGGTGCCATTTTGGTTAGGTGCATTGCTTTTTTTTGTGAACAGAATACTAAATTTTAAAGTTTTTTTTGTTTTGCGATATATAACTTTGTATGTAGCAAGAAGAAATTATTTTTATTTAACTTTTAACAAAAGATTTACTTTTTAAAAGTTTTCTACCCTCTTCTTCTCCTAGCAGATAATCGGTGTTGTGGCTTTTGTCTCTTGACCTCTTTTTAACCACTGGTCAGCAGCCCTGATCAAGAAATACAAATACACTTATCTCTTAGCCTACTATAGTAGGCTATCGTAATAATAATAATCATCTTTGTGATGTTTGTATACGTTTACTTATTGCATGACGAGTTTTGTATGGGTAATTTTTGTCACATGTAATTGTAGTGACCATCAATTTGTCACCGTACCTCTTCATCCACTTGACCAAAGCTGCAAGTTGGAGTTGTTATTGTTAGGTAGCGTTTAATATTTTATCTCGCTTAAATTATGTCTTACAAGTCTTATGTCTTGCCCTGTTTTGATGTGGAAATGCTTAATAGGACCATTTTATCCTCTTTAAAAAAAATCAACTAACAACGGGACAAGTGGGTTTGGCCACTACAACGTCAACCATAATGCATTTATTCAAGTAAATAAATAAGAATGAGTATTTTAAGTGAATAATGTTAATTCCCTGGAGTTTGGCTAAAGCTTATTAAGATATAACGCGCATGCCGATTAAATACTGCAATCCAGCATAGGGTCCTAGAGTTTTAGTTGTAGATGGTCCTAAGGCTGTTGCTGGACCCATCATCTAGCTAAATTACGATGTCTGTCATTAAGTATGTGTGTTTGTGCGTGCATTTGCGCCCTCAAGTTTATTAATATGTCTAAGTTGGCCACTTAATTCAGAGGGAACCAAAGAAGTTATTTTTGTATGATTTACTTTATGAAAGTTTTGTAATATGTGTAGCCTTACATTTAATTAGCTTAATTGAACTTCATTATGAGAGGCTATGTCCGAGTGAGGAAAACTTAGTAAAACCTTATGTCTCCATTTTAATGAGAAATGATTTTCTGTGTTTGGGAATTCTTGTTTTATTGTCCTGTATGCCAGATATTAAAAGCTAATTCAAAAGATGGGGTGGAGCTGACCTTTTTGGAAATGCATAGTGTATACATGAAGTAGTCTTTGAGAGATGGTCATCTCTTCTTCATACTAGTAATATGTATTTATGTTTGATGTCAGTCTTTAAACGTGCCGTACAGTAAAACCTGCATAAACCGGACCTCGTATAAGCTGGAAACGTGGACGAACGGCGGAAAATACGTTTTGGAACGAAATAATTTCCTATTTAAATACTCTTAACCGGAAAACTACCTAACGTGGAAACGGAATAGTTTTGGGAACCGTTTGCATAAATGACGTGATAATACTGTACAGTGCAGGCATTAATTTTTAGAGTGACTGTACTTGCACCGAGGTTCTAGGAATCATTAAGGCCATATACACACTGAGCTACCTAATAGTGAAGACACGGCAATGCACTTGAAAAGACATGTTGGGGGGGCAGAATAACTTTTTATTTACGGACTTTCATTTTAAATGCCATAATTCTAATCCAAAGTGATCATATTTTTTGTATTTTGTTTTATTAAAGCACAACTCTTTATAAAACAGAAACCTGTGAAAACGGAAAAAAATACTGGAATGATCACGTTCCGTTTTAGACAGGTTTTACTGTATTTGTTTCGTTGGTGTTTTCGGGCCCTTCAACTACAACGGGCATGAGAGCCCCGTCCGCTGCAGTTCTAATGCAGAGTCTGCACAGACACTACGCCGTTGCCATGATTTTTGGGTATTAGCAGTACTGTATCCAGTATTCCCAGACGGGCATCCATGCTAGTACTAGCTGGGTTTGCGTTGCTGAACTTCAGTGTTTGTTTGTTGGTGTTTTAGGGCCCTTCAACTACAAGGTCATTAGAGCCCCGTCCACAGCATAGTTCTTATGCAGAGACTGCACAGACACTACACTAATGCGACGATTTTTGGGTATTAGCAGTACCCAGTTTTTCCAAGCGGCCACCCATGTGAATACTAGCTGGGGTTGCGCTACTTAACTTCAGTGATCAGACTAGTACTGGCGTGTCCAACGCAATTCGCCGCTCTGAACTTCAGTGATCAGACGAGGACTGGTGTGCCCAACGCAACAGTCGCTTCTCCATTAAACGTGTCGCAGTACTCGTGATAGAGTTAGGGCTTTTCGGAGACTCGATCGTCATTTGATGACCTTTGAGAGGAAGATTACTTGTTGGGCATAAATTGCGATATTTTCCGTAGACATTTGAGTAATTGCGTAAATTTGATTTGTAAGATGTGTCCCGAGTCAGACTCCGTATTGTAGAGGTTTAATTTCATAGGCGTGGGACTCGGGGTTAATGATTCTGTCACGTGGAAGCAGCAGACTATTTTGGACCCTGTCTTTATTCACTACTGTGCTAAAGTTGTATTATATTCTTAGGAGTGGGCTTTAGAATTTTAATAGACGAAACTTAATTACTGAATGTCTGTTGTAGATGTTTATTTCGTTTTTAGTAGATATAAAGTTTCTGTTAAACAACCTCTGAATGAGCTGAATTCAATCTTGTTAGTGTTACTGTTAGTACTGTATATATATTTTTCTCTTGCCATCTCGATTTTCGGTTCCTCCTCCTCTTCCTCCACCCATCCATCCCGCCTGAAGTTGTCCTCTTGCGACACCCGGTCATCCATCATACTCAGCATTTTTGTTCAGTATACCATTGACATGTGGAGGTGGAGTACTAGGCTCCCTCCTACCAAAAAAAGGGACTGCTGCATACCATACTAAGGAGTGAATCAACAATCACAAAAGAGATATAAAAAAGTGCGATGTGTGACCTATATATAGAAAATGTTTGAATGTCATTTATCAGGAATTAAAAAATTGGATGATGAAAATGAAATTCCCAGGGTATGCAGCTCAACTTCTTGAGAATAGCCTGGGTTATGTAGGGTTTGTTCTTTTTCTATAGTTGAAGTACCATCCTCCTTCTTACCTTTTTCCTTAATCTTATGACACAGGGGAGATAAATGATGTGACTAGTTTTGGTTTTATTGTTATCATTATCCCACCATTTATCTGCCGTTGGGCAACACAAGGGTGGATAGAATGCAAAAAAAAATTGTCCCCTGAATTAGATAGGTAGCATTTTGACAAGTATAGGTTTTAAGAAAGGGGTTTTCCATTTTTTTTTATCCGATGGGCTATTTTGGTCTGTGTATCAAATGGGCTCGAAGGGTTTTATATTCAGTCACAATAAGTTCAATCCGAGACTTGCAGTCTACTACACGACTTTAAAATTAATGGATCTGTCATTTTAACGTCTCTTTTTTTCCATATGGGACTTAGAAAGCTGGTGCATAACGTCAGCTCAGAAAATTTCAATTATCCCATCCAAGATAAAATTATAATTAATCGGAACTGGATGTAAGCGTGAGTTTTGAAGGGCAAAAAGGTGTGTAACACTCTGATATACAGTTAAGTGAATTACTTGAGTCTGATGTGCAGGTGAACCCCAGTTCAGTTTCTCAATTATGGAAACATGAATGGTAGTAGTAATCAAGGTTCTTGTTGTGCCTATTGAGTCCCAAGAAATAAAATAGTGAACTTGAACTAACATTACATTAAGACCAAGTTCACCAGACTTTTAGTATTTTCAATGGTTTGCACTTCGGTTAACAAGTTACTGACACCCTCGGAATTGATTTTGTTTTGGTTCGTTGGTGTTTTTAGGACCCTTCAACTACAAAGGTCAGTACAGCCCCATCCACTGCGTAGTTCTAATGCAGAGTCTGCACAGACACTAAACTGTTATGATTTCTGGGTATTAGAAGTACCCGGTGTTCCCAAGCTGTCATCCATGCTAGGAATAGCTGGGGTTGCGTTGCTTCACTTTAGTGATCAGACGAGAACTGGTGTGTCCAACGCAATATAGCCACTCCCTTGGAATTGAGCTCCCGTTTCTGAACATCTTCATCTGTGAATGATATCGCCACATGGGACAATTTTAGTTTCTCTGTAGAAGTTTGGTAACAGTAGCTTGAACTGGAGTTGCTTACACTGGTAAAAATGTTGAGGTTTGCTGTTTTTTTCATGCAGTTGTCAGTTCAGGACACTAAGAATGTTTGGCACTGCCTCCGTTTCAGGAAGTTCCTAATATTTTCTTCAAACCCTACACTTAATCTGTCCATTATTATGGATATTCGTATTAATTAATTACCATTATTACTTCGAGCATAACGATATTTTAAAATAAAATAAAGTACAGTAGCAGCTTTGCAACTAGAAGTTACGGGACGAGACCTTGGCGTAGTGTTGCCAGATTGGGCTGCTTTTTAAGTGACCTTGCTACAAAGAATTCAAATTGGGCGACACACTACTTTTCGGCGAGCAATAAATCTTTAAAATAGGCTACTTTTTTTATATTCATGTATAAAGGTGTAAAGCAATCATCGTCATCATATCCCTATCCCGCCTGTGGTAGGGTCGGGTCTGTGCGTTCTTCCCTCCACTCCCGCCAAACTCCCACCAAGACCCCGTCCACACCACACACTACCATATCCTTAGACAAGGCGCAAAATGAGGCCGCAGGGTGACGCAGCGTAACGCAGCCCTGCGAAATTCTGCTAGCAGGCAATCACCACACATTGAATCGCAGTTTTTCAACATACTGGTTTGCAATTTGCGTCAACTAAAATGGCTTTCAACGTAACAGTGATTGCCTGCTAGCAGAATTTCGCAGGGCTGCGTTACGCTGCGTCACCCTGCGGCCTCATTTTGCGTCTTGCCTTACGGACAAGCTGCTCTCACGTCTGCTTTGTTTCCCCTGCCACGGGTGCTTCCAACCAGCCGCATTCCTGTAATGGACCTAACGAGCTCCTCCTCCCCTCTTCTCATTACGTGTCCATACCACCTCAACCTATTCTCCCTCATTTTTTCCGCGATGTTCTCCCCTCCCCCGCCACCTCTAATATGCCCATTCCTAATTCTATCAGCTCTCGACCCCCCCACTCATGTACCGCAGCATTCGCATCTCGGCTACTTACATTCTGTTTACGTGACTCTCACTGCCAAACACTTTCATACATATAACATAGCTGACCTAACCACTGCCCTGTAAAACTTCCCTTTCATCTTGATTGGGACCCATCATCCCCCATTGATTCTATGGGTAACTTCCGAATCTATCTCCCCATTGCTCTGGATCACTGATCCTAAGTACTTCACCTTTTGCACTTTTGTCACCAGCTCGCCCCCAGAAACTAGTCCAACTAACCAGACCCAGCCATATAAAATGAACCTAACCTAGAACAAATAAAAGTAAAATTTGATCAGGAAAAGTGCATAGTAGCAATATTATTATTATTATGCGTCCTTCAGCACATGATTAAATTTTATTTGGGCTACAAATGCTTCAAATCCGCTACTTTTGGTGCACAACATTGCTATTTTTAGTCTTCATATCTGGCAACACTACCTTGGCTGGACTACTACTTTTTCTTTTTTGTTATTCAGCCTTCTGTAAAGCACTAATGTCCGGCAATTTTTTTTTAAACAATCTGAAATTGGATTTCGGTTTACTTAGTGGTGGCCTTTACTCTACTCCTGTGTCCACGTAAGATAAGGCGTTGCATGCAGAAATCCAAGGGAACCATTAGTTCCGTCCACTTCCAGTGTGGTTTGTTGCTGTCCTAATTTATGTTTTCGTGTTTTACCTTCGTATTTTATGGAGACTACTTTGTTGTAATCCCTGACCAACAATGTGTGCACATGTAAAATAAGTCATTTATTTGAGACCCCCCCCCCTTTAAGTAAAGCAGTCATGATTTGACATTTTATTAAGTATGATAGGTTATCGAGTACGGGCGAACTTGAAAACTTGAAATGTTCCTCTAGTTTTTCCTACTTGTCTGATTTTTGGTTGCTCAACCGCGATGACTGTTAAAAATTGGTGTAGAAGTCGTGACGGAGAGGAGAGAGGGAGAAACAAAGGTAAAATCATGGTCATTGTGCAACCGCAGATCAGATTGAATTGAATCATTTTTAAGAAACGTTGTGAAATATTTGTTGCACTGTTAAACTTGTTTTAAATTTCGTTGTCAGACATTCACTTACTTGATGATTATCGGATCTCACTCAACACTTCTCATATGGAGGTTCTACAGTGGGAGGGAGCTGACATGGAGTACTTCTTTATGAATCCATAAAACGCCCCCATTTCGTCCCTGCCACTCCTCCAGTTTTAGATAACCTCCTTGTAGAACTTCGGACACTCTTTTCATAATCTTAAGCCTTCAAACACCGGTGTCACTATCTGCTTTGCAAGAGTGTTATTTATGAATCTCTTAAATTCACTCACCATTTTTAGGTTCATCGTCCTAATCTGACCCAACTACTGTTAATTATCAAGTTTTTCTGTTCGTCCAGTTCGGGTTTCAGGGTAGACTTTAAGACTGTTCCCTTCCTCTGTCTGTCCTGTCTCTTTATCTTTCCAGTGCTGGTCTATACCTTACTCTAGAGGTCTTTCACTGAAGTTTCACAGATTTGCGGATTCCTCTGTGCTTCTTAATCTTTGTTTCAATAATTGAGGAGGTTAGAATCAAAACGGGAATTCTCCCAAAACTCATTCTGAGATAATCGCCAAAAACCTTCTGGAGTTTTGCCAGCATGTATGCAAAATGTAGTAATTGTTTTGGAAATTTTAGGGTCCCAAAATTGTGAAAACCACTGGAAAACGCCCTGAAATGATAGCTTGAAGTGTGATATTTCCGCATATGTGCGGCCAAGTTGCGTTGGAGTGCGGTCAAGTTGCGTTGGAGTGCGGTCAAGTTGCGTTGGAGTGCGGCCAAGTTGCGTTGGAGTGCGGCCAAGTTGCGTTGGAGTGCGGCCAAGTTGCGTTGGAGTGCGGCCAAGTTGCGTTGGAGTGCGGCCAAGTTGCGTTGGAGTGCGGCCAAGTTGCGTTGGACACACCAGTTCCCGTTAGATCACTGAAGTTAAGCAGCGCAAATACCAGCGTCAATACCAACTTGGGTGGTTGGTCAAGAACGTTGGGTGCTGCAAATTAACCCTCCTTCTCATCCTTTCACCTTCCTCCTCATCTCCCGTGGGCAGCCTCCTAAGGGGTTGACCTGTTATGGCTCCCTGGCTTGCACCCCAACCCGCAAACTAATCCAAATCCAAATCTCAATTTTGTCAAAAATGGAGAATTCCTGTTTTTGATTCTAACCCCCTCAATTTACATTCTAACATGACGCATGAACAAAACTGCCATTTTACTTGGGGCGCAACAGGGACAAACGCACCAGTCCTTAATAGTTGAATCACCGTCATATACAGCTCCAAAGCTAGGGATTTGAACTCGGAATTACATGGATGCCATGTGAATGCACAATCTGTTCATACCTCCATTCAGGAACGATGTTGGAAACTTGCAATATTATGTTACTAAATTGGCATATCTATTCACTTATCCTAATTATTCTCCATGTTGGGCAGTTTTCAGGTGTTCATTAATGCCATTCAGGATACATAGGTTCAACTTGGGCCCAGGTCAGTAATTTCTTTCTGAAAGATTGATTGATTCGTTGCTGTTTTAGGGCTCTTCAACTACAATGGGCATTAGAGCCCCCTTCACTGCATGGTTCTAATGCAGAGTCTACACAGACACTATGCTGTTACGACGATTTGTGGGTATTAGCGGTACCCAGTGTTCCCAAGTGGCCACCCATGTTAGTATTAACTGGGGTTGCGTTGCTGAACTTGAGTGATCAGACGAGAATTAGTGTGCCCAACGTAATGCAGCCGCTCTTTCTGCAAGGAGAGAATTTTTTTAGTTTATACAATGTATCATTTAATTTAGTCGTTTATTTCAAATACGTGCAATGACAAGTGATGAATAATAGACTAACCTGCATAATATCCCAACTGACGTGTTTTTTTTTCTTTCTGATCTCCAGCTGCTAGGCTGCGGGGTGTTCGGAGAGACTGTCGAGGTGGGTCCGCCAAACTGGACGCGGCTCCACCACGTATGCACGGATGCGTGGGCCGTATGAAACGTGCCTCAACTGCTGCAGGCTGCCTGTCGGACGACCCGGGACTTCTGATGGAGCAACGTGAATATATAAATCACTGCCCGCCACCGGAAGCTGGTACAGGCTGCAGCGTGGGGAGTAGCAAAGTGCTTTCCAGAAATGCCAATGGCACTAGTAAGTGATTAACTTTTCAACTCATACTTTCTTTTTTTTTTTGTTATCTTTTATTTTTTTTTTAAATTAAATTAAAAAAAGGAACGCAATTTCCTCATATGTTCAGAATGGTTTTAGTTTGTAATAACGAGTACGTGTGGTGTTTTCAAAATTGAGAGAAGAGGCACCTGGTTAATTGTCATTGTATTGTTGATGTGTCATGTGACCACCACTTGTGACATCGTTGTCTGCTGACTAGTCCTATTTATTCCTAATAGCCTTAGAAGCTTTGACACGCAGCCTGGTATGACGTAGCTTTGATATTTTACGATTAACGTAATAAATTTGTAGTCCAGGTAAGACTTGTTGATAATTTACCTCTGCGAGGTAACGTTGTTGATAATTGCAAGTCAATGCTGCCTGCATGTATGCGTTTGTGAATTGTAAAATGTAAATTTCCATCTTTTTTTTTTTTAAAGAAGTGAGTAGTTAGATATCTGTAGTGAATGTGAATTGATCAAACGATGAATAGCATTTGGAAGAATACAAACACCACTGACAAAACGATACGTAAATATAAATAGGAAAAAAGCAGGTGTGATAGCAATTTACGACTTTCTTCGCATACCTCATTCTGTTTAACTTAATAAGTTTTAACTTTCAGTATTATTTCTCCGTCCTGTTAGGAGCGTTTTGTGTCTTTCTACTTAAATTTATTCATTTTATTTCCAGCTTTAGTCTCGTGTTACTTCAGGTCGTTATTTAATACGCATTTTTATGTTATCGGGCCCTAAGAACATTTCTAGCTTCATAACTAGCTGAATTAGGAGATTTTTTTTTCTCTTGAGCTCATGGAGTTAAGTGCCCGAACAGGTGGGCTAATTTCGTAATATGTGTGCACTTTCTCTGTCAAACGGGATGAGAAAGTAAAGTTGGCTCGGCGGCGTTTACGATGTCAGTCTCATCATCGTCCCCTTATCCCGCCTGTGGCAAGGTCGGGTCTGCGGGCCCACTGAACATGCTCTGGGGCACCCCAGCCAGGCGTCTGGAACCCTCAGGAAATATTGGCTTTGTCGTCTGTGGGGGGATGCTAAGTCGGCTAAGTCACCCTTAAGCATGAACTCTGGCATCTCTAATTTCAGAATTTATAGATTGATTTGTTTGGTTATTGAAGGTTGTATTACCACTACTGAAATTTTGCCTGGAAGTTTTGCGTAGAAAATATTCGTTTACGTAAAGGGGACATCGTATGCACCACGTGGGGCCACTACTTTCTTAACACCTGATTTAAACTGTGGTGTTGTTGTTGTAGTGTATCTACTCGCGTTGACCAGAATTGAACCTGCGAGGCTTGAGACTTTGCCACGGTGTGAGCAGCGCTGATATTTGACAGTTTATTTCTCTTAAGACGCCTGTCTTTATTTATAAAAAGAAAGGACTGAATAACGTACCTGTTATCACGTGACTGAGGGTCTTCAATGTCGTCATTAGAGTACGTTCCGGGGATTGTATTAATGGTTCTTTCTTTTATTGGTAAATGTGTGTATTTTTTAAAATATTTTTTTGTGTGTCTTTTGCATTGTTTAGTAACGTTAATGTTTTCTGTGCGATCTATTTAATGTTACGAATTCAATGTGTTTGTTTAAAGGAAATTTGATGCAAAAAAAAGGAGAGATGATGACATACCTTTTAGATTTTCAATTTTACGTAGGTGCTCCATAGTTGTAGGTTGAATTGATGGGTTTTTGTCGCTGCCTCCTCTTTCTCCTTTACTACAGCTTACCTCCTCCTCCTACCTCATCTTCATCCTCATCCTCTTTCCCATCCTTGACTTAATCAGTAATTTGAAAGTGCATTTTATTTCACACTCTGCGCTGTTGAGCATAAAAGAGTTGATCGCCACAATGATCTCTCGTACATGCTGGCAAACACTGCAATATATTTATTCATTATGATCTGGAAAGTGCTTCATTTGACGTTGCTGCTATTGTAAAGAATTTGAAACATGGGGTGCAGTGGGGCAATATTATTTAGATTGTTTACTGTATAGAGAAAGAAGATGTACGATATAATCTTGAAATACACTGAGGAGAAAAAAAAAACCAGGCGAATGCTGGGTTAAAATTAAAAACGTGGGAGCTCTTCTTACTCTACTTGATTGCTACTGCTGCTACTACTACTACACTTCAGGGATATTTTTCATCCCCCCCTTTTTATACATTGATTTTTAACGTATTCGTTGTGGCATTAAGAAATTCATGATTAGGAATTCATCCCTTTAACTATTCGCAAATGCCATTATAATTCCTGAGTGGGGTTTTTTTTATTTACTTTTTTTTTTGGCTGATGTGAGGTGCAGATTCTCGCCTCTTAATTTTCCTCTTTTTCGACCCACTCTCCAGTAATATCACCGGGCTCTCCTTTTGATATCAAATGAGATAATATCCTGTGTATTCAGTATGGGAGTGAGTGTGTATTGGTAGAAAAGGCAGAGGAGGAAAGGAGGGGGATGAGAATTGTTTTTTTCTCCCTCCGAAAATATTTCTCAGGATAGATTGCAGTATAATTATTAACCGTAATAGTTCACACTTGAGACTTATTCTTGAGTATATCATTACAAGGTTTAATATTCTTGCGCCATTTTAATTAGCGACTCCTCCTCGCTGCTGTGAAAACCTTCTTTAGGACCATCAAATAACCAACGAAAAAAAAAACCTCTCCACACACACACACACCCCAAGCTCGCCTTGGCCTTTTCTTACATATCAGTAGACACTTTTCTTCTCTCCTTGTTAATTATGCGCATCTCTTTCCCTATGCAGATGATGTTACTTTTTCTTAGTGAATGAGCTCATATTTTCTAGCGATGATTATTTATTATATAGGTTCTATACGCATTATTATACGTACACGTGATTATTTTGTATATAGATAGATCAAAATCACGTAATTTGACTTCGGGCCATATGAAGAACCTGTCGACAAGTGTTTTCAAAATGCAATTTTTCATTCACCCAATCGCTTCTTGATGCATTGCCACAAGAGTTTATTTTTAATGTGTGTATTTATGCATCTGTGCAGTGTATCACTGACCTGAAAAATATCCGATAGTAATGTGTAGAGAAGGAAAGGTGTGCTTACAGGTGGTGTGATAATAATATAATAGAGAGTTAGTGGTGAACGTCGACGATGACGATACGAACGATACGAGGTCAAATGAGGCAACTGTGCATGCTCACGAAAAGCAGACCAGCAATTGAGCTTGCGCATTTGCCTCATTTGACCTCGTATCGTTCGTATCGTCATCGTCGACGTTCACCACTAACTCTCTAATGATGTTGACTTGCGTAAATTTGAAAACGGTACCAGGAAGGTTCGGTTCTTCTTCTTGGGATGGTGTACACTCGTTTCACCTTAATATTCGTATGGAGCTCATTAACTCTGTAATCTTGCCAAGGGTGACATATTAATTGGCGACGTTCATGAATGGGTTTCTTCTTATTATGTCTTATCAGGTGTAGCTAGCTAACGACATAAATTCCGAGTTCGGGACAGAGCCTTTCGACTCTACTTTTGAGTTTTTTTTAATCATAATATTTACTAGGTATATAGGCCAACTCTGCAAAGAGTCCTGGATATATCCTGCAGCTATTTCTGGACGCTGGCAGTGTGTTGTTCTTGATTACTTTAATTAACCATTAAGTTAATTTGGGGGTCTACTATTTTAAGGAACACATAAGAAACCGGTAGCCTAAAACCACGCCGTTCAATTTTTTTGTTGTGGTGGCCAAGGAGCGGCCTGATGGTCACTACCATCTTTGTTTCTGGCCTTGTAAGTTTCTACGTTTGTTTTTGATTGGCTTTCGACTTTTCTGACTCGTGAATACCCCCACTAACCTTGCCATAGGCGGGTAAGGAATTGCCAGCCAATGATAGCTTCAGTGTGCTTGTCCTAATCAAGGACTTGTGTCCTTCAGAAACCTTTTTTCTTCTCGTAAATTTTGATTTCCCTTTTCGTAAAAGTGGCCAAAAGTAATAGTTTACTTTTATAACGGCAATTATAGGCTGATGGTGATCTCACTTGTTCCTTCAGACGACATGTTAACAAATTGTGATCGATTATTAATAATTATGTGACCATTCACATTTTGAAATGCTGAAGTGTGAAAGGCGGTGATGAATTGCGATGGAGTCAGTTGCAATTATGTCATATTGGCAGAAGGAAAGACGGATTTCCGTTTGATCGTGTAGCAGGACGGTGGTACGTAGTGTGATGGCTGAAAGTGGATGGATTATCGTTGTTTTTGAATGGGGGGGGGGGTCTTAAACTTGTTCAGTATTCCGGGATCATTACTATTACAGTCTCTATTCATTCGTGTACAGGTCTTGATTATACCCGATTCGGGTGTTCAGGGTTCACGACTTTCGGGATATGACTCCGCAGACTCAGGACAGCGTCTTTTACTTCCTTTATGGAGACAAGTGTGGCGCGCCATAGCTCTCTCCTCCTCCGCCTTATCATAGAGAGATAACCTTCGACTTCTGACCGAGGAGGTGAACCTGGTTATTTTGAGATCAAAAAGCAGCTTGTAACAATTTGGAGCATAAAGGCGGGGAAGGTGGCAGTAGCGGTGATCATTATTACCCTGTCTTTTTTTGTGTGTGGCTACAGATTGACTACTCGTCTTTCTTCATTCAGGACTTCTTAAAAAGGAATCGATGACTCTCGTACGTTAATTAGAGAGACTGAAAGAGTTGGGAGACCAAGGGCTCTTTGTGAGAAATCAGGAATGAGGGAGGTGTGAAACGAAACTACTCATCTTAATCGGATATGACGACAGACTGAATGAAGCTTATAATCAAAGGAGAGGAATAAGTTATTCGTAAAAGGGTTGGCATCGTATTGTTTGTACTGTAGATGTTGCAGTACCTCATGCGTTGCATGCATACATACATACACCACCCCATCACTCCGGATGGTCTTTAAATTTTTACTGTTGATCGCCTGTATAGAGAGTCGTTTCGTCATCGCACTTTTGTTTGTTATGAAACCCCTTTTCAGGGTATATATATTTGTAACATTTCTTACGAAAACTAATTAACTGTTTGGTATGGTGATCTTTTTTTAATTGCGTGTGTATTTTCTTTAGATAATGAAACTTAATAAGACTTGTTACCGTAGTGCTCGTCGTCGAGTTTTAGATCCTTGGCTTGGTGTCTGACTACGTGACTGTGCATAGGATATTCTTATATGAAGTATCCGTAATGTATGCATAGACATAGTTAACAGCTGTAAACTACCATCCTTTTTTTTTGTGTTGTTCTTGTCTGTGTTGGATAGTTGAAAATTGCATTCCTACAGTCTTTGTTTTATTGTTTTTTTTTTCCTACGAGCAAAGGCACGCCCATGTAGCTCATCCGTCCCATACGAAGAACAACATTATTTATACTCACTGGTTTTTTAAGTCAGTCGATTTGACAGTAAATTTTCTAAAATGTTAATTTCTGTTACGTCCCTACTCTTGTCTCTGCACCCACGCATTATTTCTTTTGTTTTTTTTTGTGTCGTTCGTGTTTTAGGGCCCTTCAACTACAAGGTCATTAGAGCCCCGTTCACTGCGTAGTTGTAATGCAGAGACTGCACAGACACTACACTAATGCGACGTTTGTTTGGTATTAGCGGTAATCAGTGTTCCCAAGTTGCCGTTATTTTTGTTGTTTTTGCTGTTTGTTGGTGTTTTAGGACCCTTCAACTACAAGGTCATTAGAGTCCCGTCCACAGCATAATTCTTATGCAGAGACTGCACAGACACTACACTAATGCGACGATTTTTGGGTATTAGCAGTACCCAGCTTTCCCAAGTGGCCACCCATGTCAGTACTAGCTGGGGTTGCGCTGCTTAACTTCAGTGATCAGACAAGAACTGGAGTGTCCAACGCAATTGGCCGCTCCCCCAAGTTGCCACCCATGTTAGTACTAGCTGGGATTGCGTTGCTTAACGTCAGTGGTCGGACGAAACTGGTGTGTCCAACGCAATAAGGCGCTCCCCATTATTTCTTCGGTGTACAGTATCAAAATGGCCATATTCTTCTTTCGGACAGTGTGCGCGTGTGTGTTGTGTGCCTCAGGCAAGAAACTTCTCTGCAAGGAGATCGATCGACGTTAGATTACAGGAATAGTAGCCGTCGTCGAATAGTTCACCTGTGCTCCTGGCACCAACGGGACGTATCGAATTGATCGTATATTTCTTTCCCCTCTGCAGGCGAACAGTAGGAGTTGCCGCTTTGACCGACAACGAGCTGTGATAAACTCTTTCCAATATATCACTCTTATGTCCATTCAGAGGGACAAGATGGGTACCCGACACTGCCATAGGCGGTAAAAGGGTTAGGAGTTTTTTATTTTGCATCCCTTCACCTTTAGTTGCCAACTAGCCTCCTCGATTAGCTCGATGTGGTTATGCGATGTCGACTGGTAGTTGTGAAAGGCATTTCTTGACGCCGAGGAAGGAATTCTTGTACTTGGGAAATTTACCAATGTACACAATTGCTTTCCGTGTACAAAGGGTTCTGTAATTTTGTAGGTGGGAGTGGTATACAACTCATCATTTCGGTGGGAGGGAAGTTCACGTAAAGTTTTTATTTAGTTCTAAAGAAATCACTCATCTTGGGAAGGAACGGACCCAGGAACCATATTGGACTGAGGATCTAATAAGATGAATGGGTGTTGTGGTGTTGGGAAACCCTGGGTTTCAGGGCAGGTTACCGCATAGGAGCTTGAGGCAATGTTAATTTGAAATAGATACGAAGATCTTTGTGCTTGAATGGAATCTAGTAACATGAATTGATTGTGTTGTATTCTATACTTCCTATTTAGGTTTAGAGCAACCTCGAATCCTTGGAGAGGGGGGAGGTGTATTCATTTTCGAGGTACAGTTTTCTTTCTAAATATAGTAACCGAACTTTTCTTTTGATAATGACATAGAATAGGGTGCTTATTGTAATTTTGAGAGGAAAATAGTGTGGTGAAAATTAGTAATGATAATAGTACTGAGTGATTATTACTGGACTATTGTTGAAAGGAGCAAAAAAAAAAAAAAAAAGAGGTATTCTTAAAAGGCATTTTACACCTCCCTATTTTTGGGCATAGTGTAAGCTATAAGAAGAAGAAGAACTAAGAGAGGGTTTGGACATGGTATTTCATTGACCACCCGCCGCCATGTGTCTGTTGAAAAATTCTATCTGTGCAAAGGCATCCGTTATTTTATTTGTCGACGAGAGAGCGGTAGCAATGGCCGATGAGCAAAAAAAAAATTAAACTCGCTCTACGGAAAGGGAAGGAGAAGAAAGGGTCGATGGATGTGAGATAGTTGCACAACCATGTTAAGGTATCAAAGGGTTGCAACGAGGGGAAGAAGAGAAAGGGGAGAGGGAAGACAAGAAGACGAAAAAAAAGAGATATTTTTTAAGAAAAATTTTTGTGTTAAGCTCTTCGTTGAGATAAGGATGAAGTTGCTCCTATAAAACTAGGGAAAGAAAGGAGCTGCAATGTCATTCTTGCATACATTTACAGAAAGAAAGGAGTGAGAGAGGGGGACCCCCTCTTTCTTGCCAACCAACCATCCATCGTCTTCATCGTTGTAATTATTATTATTGTTGTTGTTGTCGTCGTTGTCATTATTATATTTTGTATTCGCCTGAAAAAATTTAACTGGTTTCAAAGAGTTGAGACAGAGTGAGACCATAGCGCGCAAACGAGAATTAATTGTTTGTCCACGCTAACCGTCTCACAATATTTTTTAATAGACGCCTTAATGTTGTTGTTGCCTTGATATCAAAGGTCGTATGATTAATATAGTATTAGTAATAGCATTTTCATCGTCGTTTTTTTTTTAAATCGTTTTCATGCACTTTTTTTCTAGTGTGCTTGAGTCTGAAACTCATAACCCAGAAGTTCCATCCTTGTTAAGGCTGATGAGTTCTTTCTGACGAAAAGCAAGTTTCACATACGTCTTTATTGACGTACAACCTGTGCAATACCATGATAGCATAAGGGAGTTTTTGTTAGCGTTTTAGGGCCCTTCAACTACGAGGTCATTAGAGCCCCGTCCACTGCGTAGTTCTAATGCAGAGACTGCACAGACACTACACTAATGCGAGGATTTTTGGGGTATTAGCAGAACCCAGTTTTCACAAGCGGCCACCCATGTTAGTACTAGCTGGGGTTTCGTTGCTTAACTTCAGTGATCAGACGAGAACTGGTGTGTCCAACGCAATAAAGTCGCTCCCGCATGAGGGAGGCAAGGCCTCGGCCTTACGACAGGTTTTAACAATTGGTATCCAAGAGGTATACATACAGTCTCCTCTTAAAATGGCTACAGTTCCTTTTGTTCTGGGATGAGAAATAGAGCCCCGTGCTTGCTCTGAGATATGGTTTGTAATATGTCACCACCATATGTAAAAGAGCCATCCATACTCTACGCGAATAAACTCACTGTGTCAGTGGTAGCAAGTTCTATTCTGCCTGAGGTAGAGGCTCCTTTAGGACGACAAGCTTGGGTGGAGGCAAAGCTTTGACCCCCCGTGTGGTGTGTACATTGTCGCTACCGTACCAAAATGAATCCTTTCTCCACAGAGTAAAATAACCCAGGTGTTAGAACTGGCGGTTGGGAAGTAAACCTTTGCCCCGTGTGTACTGCTGCTCTTAAACGAAACCTTGCCACACGGAGTAAAATACAGTATACCAGGTGTGGAAACTCGCCATCTGGCGTCGGTCAGCAGTAGAGAGAAACTGACGCTAAATAACCAAGAAAACCAAAAGAAAAATATAACGCCCGACTTCCTCTTCTTCGCCCTCTACCCTATCCTGATGTCGGTAAAAGACCGTCACAGCGTTGACGGGCCGGTGTTAAATAATGCAAATGTCCGTTTCATAGTCTTCTTAGGCTGCCTACAGACGAACCACTGACGACAAACTACAAATTTGTAGGCAAGTGATCACAGACTAACAACTGTTAGTCGTCGTCTATTTTGATGCACATAGAAACAGTTAGTTTGTCGGCCAGTGTCGGTCAGAAAATGGAACATGCTCCGTCTTTTTTGCCGTGGTTGCATTTCTGTCGTTCGTCTGATTATCCCCATTGAAATGCATTGGTTGCATTTCCACCGACAATTTTGTAGGTGACGATTGTCGTTCGTCTGTCTTCAGCCTTAATCACCAAGAGGTAGAGAATTGCATTAAAGTTTGAGATTAATCTAGTTAATCTGGTATAAATGCCGATTCAGAGGAAGAGGAGGAGGTAATGGTCTAAAAGCTAAGAGGTAAGGTGAGTTGTGTGTCCGGAAGACGGAAATATGTGAGTTGTTTCGTCAACGACATCGTCTCTGATGATCCTCCAAGTTGAACCTTGAAAATTGAATTGTCTCATCCTACTAACACATTTTTCTCAATTCATGCCCTTGTTTGTAGTAACCTCGTAGAAATGGAATCTTTTTTTTTGTCCAAATTCACTACCATAGAGTGAGGGTCTTGACACATTTTCCCCTCTGCACTCTCTCTCTCTCTTTCCCGTTTCCTCCAGTTACCACACATAACGCAAAGAAACGAAATGTTACCCTCTACTGTTTTCGCCTCGTTATCTATGGTTTTATTATTATTTATTACATGTATTATTTATATAGGTAATTGACCACGTGACCTTGTCTTAAATATTTATCTTTAATATGTGTGTGTTTTAATGTGCTTAAGTAGTACACTATCTTCTACCTGGTGTTGGTAGGTGTTACCTACAAGCGAAACGTATTGAATATTACCAGGTGTTGTTAGAAATTCAACCTCCGACTTATTTTTATCCATCAATTTGTAATTTTTCTAATGTGAAAAATGGCTGCTCGTCCTCTTATTTTTCTGACTGAGCTGTTTTTTTTGTTGTTGTTTTGCATGAAAGTGTGATTTGACTAACCACCACCTGTCATTTATTTCCATTTTGTTACCGCAGCGTGGCAATAATGTAAAATAATTCAAGATTTTATCATTGTCGTATAAATATACCATGTTCTACTTCAGAGCCCGTGCGAGGAACTGTCAAAATATTTTTAGCTGTCTTGTAGAAGCTTGTAAGATTACAGCGGATGCATTTCACTCCAACTTACATACACACCAGGTGCTGAATTGATTATGACTCACCTTTCTTGGTGACTGCTTCGTTAGCTCAGTTGTTGCTTGCTTGAATCTCCAGTCAATGGTTGCAGGCTGGATTCGGACTGGAGCAAGAGGGAAAGAGAAAACCCATGTGCGTTTGCCGTCGTCTGGTGGAAGAATCCTATTATAAGAACTCGTCCGTTTGGAGACGGCAAAACATTATTGCCACCACAAAGAAGGCAGGCCGACGTGAAATAGGCAGGGGTTGTAGAATTAGACCGGTAGCTGGTTTTGTAATAGCACTGTCTTTTAGTCCACCCGTGTGTTTCTGGTACAAATGGGACAACTGCAGTTCTAGGAGGAAAAAGGGTTAGTATTTGTGCTGCAAGTTTATTTTTCAAGTTTTGTTGATGGTTTAGGGCCCTTCAACTGCACAGACACTGCTGTTACAACGATTTTTTTTTTGGTATTAGCAGTACCTAGTGTTCCCAAGTGGTCACCAATGCTAGTGCTATCTGGAGTTGCTTCGCTTAACTTCAGGAATCAGGCGAGAACTGGTGTGTCCAACGCATACAGACGTTCCCTATTTTTCTAGTTCTTAGAGCACATATTGACCAGTGATGTCGACAGTCTACCGTGTGTTTCTGCTGCTGTTCTTTGAGCACGTGTTGACCAGTGATGTCATGTTCCCCTGTTTGTGTCAGAACCCCTTTAGATGTCCCGTACGATTTAGATCGGCTGAATTCTAACTTGGGGATCCAGACTCACGTGAAAGCTCTTCTCTTCAGGTTCTTCTGTCCCTTTCGAGAATGGAGGAGTGTCTTAGCTGTTATTGACATTTGGTGGAAGGGCTCTTGATGTAGTGTCCCGCCAGCAGACATGACTGTGCCACACCTTTTGAATGAATTTCGTTGATGGAAGCAGCAGTTATTAATTTGGTAGCAGTTCGTACATTAGTTAGGCGCGTTTTTATTGTCTGCAGTTGACAGCTAACTAGTACTTTTAAAAATACAGTGCATTTCTGTAACATGTTAAATGAAACTCTCTTTTTCTTCTATGAATTACAGTGCTAGGTCCAAAAAAAATAATATTTCGTTTCCAACGTCCATTGCTCTGTTGATAATGTTGTTTTGTCGATGTAGTAGTTGTGGTTGACGATAATGTATTAAAAAAATTAAAGATAATATTGATATTCTTTTTTCTCTATTGCACGATTTTGATAATGGGCAACAATTTTATAGTTTTTGAATTATTTCTGAACTTTACATCGTCATTGTTGTCTGGATACTTCCCCTCTGGCTTATGTCAGAAAAAAAAATTGCTTTTATATTTCATTATAGATTTTTTTGAGTTTTTGAATTTTATCATCTATAAAAATGCATATTTGCATCTGGACTCCGCCCAGTTTTTTCTCTCCTTTTGTATATCTGTATGACAGGAGCTCGGCGACTGACATTTAACAGTTGTTTGAAGATTCACTCACTCCTTTTTTGGGTGGTCGTTGATATATTTTTTTTCAGGGTTGATGATGATGATGATCCCTGACGTTTCCAGGTGTTGTTTTCATATCGTAATGTATTATTATTAATAACTGTGCATTACTAGTTCGTTGTAACAGTGCAACATTAATGTAATGTAAAATATTTTCTGTTGAAGATCAGCTCGTATGTGCGCAGCCATGTTTTTTTGTTTTATTATTTTTTCTTCTTCCTCTTCCCCTTCTCTGCTAGGAATTGTGGGGAATAATCAATATGGCCACCAAGCTTAAGTATCGAATTGTAAATCAGAAAGGGTAATGAGTCTCTGACGTGGATTTTATTTTCATATACGTGATTGGTGGATGTCAGTGGTGAATGAGAGTGGGATGTATGTGCTTTTTTTTTTCATGCAGCAGCAGTATCAGCAGCAGTCGCGTTGCCTGCTTTTTATTATAAGTAGCTGATAGCTGCTGCAGTCTCTTAAACTATGCTGTTTATATGTATGTGCTCTGGTAGACTTTGGTATATATATATGTGTTTTGTGGATATACTGTATGTGCTGTAAATGAGGGTATGTGCCAGTCGATATTCTTACGACTGCGGGGTCTTTAACAAGGTTACTGAAATGTCATGGTGCGTTACACCTCATTTCTTTCCCCTCTTCCTATAGCCCACATTGTATCCCTTTGCTCTTTCCTCATCCTCCTCCTGCTCTCCACTTTCTCTTCTTGCTCACCCTCACTCAAAGCCCCCTCAGATGAGCCCTCCAGTTTTGTGTGTTTTCTCTCTCTCTCACTTCCTATCTTGAGCCCTTAGACATATCCCAGTCCTTTGGGTTGCATTTTCTGTAACATAGAAACCACCCCTCACTATCTCTCTTTTCTTCTTAACTCTTTTTAATGTGCGTTTGCTACGACTAGATGTACGACATTAAAACTGTTCCTTTATAAGTAAGTAACGCAGGCAAAAAAAGTATTATTGCTCTGATGATGGCGGTGATGATGATAATGATGATCCTCTTTTCTCTCTCTCTCTCTGTCGCCCACCCTCCCGCGACTTGTATAGACAATATGTGTATGTGAGATACACAACTCAGGCGTATTTCTTCGTTGTTTTATAGCATTGGAATTGGGATGTGACGATGGGTTTTGGTTGGTTGTTTTGATATCTCTCTCCATGCATTTTATCCAAATTCTCGTTTTTTTTTTCTCTCTCTCTCCACTAGTCTTATTGTTTCGAATTCAATGTTGTATATGTTCGTCGCCAAGGAGTTGAAGCGGTCTCTGACACTGTTTCCATGGGTCACAAGCTTATCATTTATTTTGAGATGGGGTAACAAATGAAAGAGAGAAGAGAAAGAGGCAAATGTATTAGTAGTAGTAGCAGTAGTCATCATCATCATCAGAATGTCGACAGTTAATGTCTGGGTAATTGGTCTGACGTTCATTCCATGTTGTAAGACGAATTTTGTACTGATGGATTTGTTCTCTTTTCTCTCTCCCTCTCTGGAGTTTTTATGTCCTTTCTGCACTCACACATGCCAGTCTGTCATTTTACTCATTCCTTCAGAATTTCGTCGTGTACTAAATCATTTCCTTGTTTCTTTCGGTAGTACAGTGATAACGCATTTGGCTCTTGGACCCATGATTGCAGATCTTCCTCCATCATATCTGATGGCACAGCCTATTTTGTCGTCTTTTGTGATCTATACTGTAAAGCTGACTATTCTTGTCTGGAAGTGTGTCTGGAATGTTACAGACGTTCGACCCTAAATGATGTCCATGGGTAGTACCACCAACAACATACACATGTTGATAAGTTTTACCTGGGTTGTGTACCTGAAGGTAACGTCGGCCTACCTACCTGAAGGTAATTTACTGACGCCCCTTTATTTAGGAAGGCTTCTATTTCCTTCAGGTGACATCGTCCACATCGCATTGCTCTCTCTCTCTCCCTCTCTGTTGTCCAAAGAAAGCCAACTACTAGCCTTAGCGAGGGACCAGGCTTTGCAAGATGACCCACTTGTATTGTTAATGAAGACTAACAGAAACGGGGCATCTTCAGTCAATGTTTAACGAGGGCCAAATGTGATTGGAGACTACTTATAGACTATGACTTTGCTAGATGTGGGAATTTCGGTCAGGATTGAGCCTGCAGTTGTCAAGCAGGGCTAGCGGGCGAATGCGGCCCATGAAGATTATCATTTGGCACCATATGTTTTTAAGTTATTAGGGAGTCTGACTGCTGCATCTTCCTAGGTGCTATACTAGTTTATTTTCACCACAGTGTGGTACCGGACCCCACCCCCGTCTCCCCTTCTTCACGAATTGATGTGGTAAAGGAGCAGTAGTAAGTTACTCCATGGTTAAAATACCTCGTATATTTAAGAATTGCTGTTGCTGTATTTGTTGTTAATGGGGTTATCATTTATGAGGAATTTTTCATATGAATGGTTCACGAGATGAAGAAATCTAATTTCCTATTGTCTAGACATCATCATAATTTAATTTTTCATACAAAGTATATTTATAAATTTAGTGGAACCTTGTTCAATCAGGGAGGGGGAGGTAAGAGGAACATGTTTTTCAAAAAAAAAAAAAAAAAAAGTTTTTATTGAAAGACATTAAAGAAATAATACTGAATTCGTGGGGTACTCCATTAGATCGTTGGTATGTTTTTGGTGCTTGGATTTCAAGAAAGCAATTTTTGAATTTATCATCATCATCATCAGGTGTCAAAATGCGTTTAACCACATTAGCCTTCATTATGTCTGGAAAAACAATTGAATTGATTAAAAATGTGAGAGAGGTTAGATATACCGAAGAAGTTGCGGTACGGGACAACCGTTAGCAGGTATCAGTTCCATGAATGGCACGATAAACATCTTATATTACATATCCTCCTTCACTCTCTCCTTCTCACCCTTCTTAACTTCCGCCTTGTAAAATGGACGATGAGCGTATAAAATTCTTGTTTGGTTCCCGTTATGATGTACCCCTTCTTTAATTAATGTGTTTTGATACAGCAGCCGAAACCGTATACAAAGTACTGTAATACTTTTTGGATATATTAACTAATGTGGTTTTTTTTTACGGATTGACACATTTTTTAAGGAAAATTTAATGTTTAGTGACATACTGTATATTGCATTGAACTTTAATATGTTGTTTTTTGTGTGGGATTAAGGTTCTCGTAGCCCCCACCCCCGTCTTGTCCTCTGCACTCCACCTCTCTCTCTCTCCTCCACATATACTTACCTATACTCTACTCCAGTGTTTTTCAACCTTTTTATTGGAACGGAACCCTCTGGAACCTTTAGACTTCTCGCGGAACCCTTTGGAGCCTTTAGACTTCTCGCGGAACCCTTTGGAACCTTTAGACCTTTCTCCTAACCCCATACAGGGACAGAAAAAACATTAATTGATACAGGTGTGTGTGTCACCATTAGCAGTTGAATTTGTGGCTTAATGTTTGAGAGAGACACCCAGAGTTCATCTTCGACAGACAAAAGTCGTTCTCGTTTCTTGTGTTTTCATTATTATTTTTACCTTGCCATTGGCGGAACCCTTGGGCGGACCTCACGGAACCCTGGTTGAAAAATACTGCACTACTCTGTAGGGTTTGTATGACGTCCTTGATGTTATTTGATGGTCGAATTTTACCGCTATTTAAGGACAGAGGACCATCTCATCCCTGTTCACTTAACGTTTTATTATAATAACATCCTAATCCGTATATTAAGAGTGTAGATAGTTAGTATTTGAGGGGATATCATTTAACAAGAAATTAAAAAAAAAAATTAAAATTTTTTACATTGAAAATTTATTGAAGTTGGTGCATCCTTATATAGTGCACTTTTTTTTTTTTAAAAAAATGTTGGCATATGTGTGCCCCTTCCAATGCATGTATATAACAGCTGGTACCAATTAGGCTTAAAAGCATAAAAGAAATCTGGTGTATCCTTGAACCTCCTTTGCGTGCAAGTTTTTAAGTGTCTTGTTTTTTTTGGAGAGGGTAGACTTACCTTTAATAGTTGGCTAATTGTCCTAGTATGCTCTGAAATTATTATCCATAAATATCATATCTATATTATTTGAGATTACTATGTCGACTCCCTCCCCCTCTATCTTATTAAAGATTTTATTCATTGTTGGGGATGTGTAGTAAGGGACAGTGGTTTCACCATCGTCTCTACTCCCTTTCTTATTGTTGCTGAGAGGAGGGAGAAAGAAAGTCTCATTCAACCTCGAATGCAAGTTAATATTAAAGGAGGAAGCAAGCTATTCTCCCTTCACTCTCTCTCTTTCTCTCTCTCCTGTAATTTAAAATGGAGGTATTTTATGGAATACCCTTCAAGTTTGATGATACACCTTTGTACAATGCTAACTTAAACTTTAAGAGCCTTCCCCGGTTTTTGGTAATTTATTTCAGGATGAAGTTGACTATAGACTCGAATCCGATTCAGGCTGATGGGGGGTTTTTTCGTTTGTTTGTTGGTGTTTTAGGGCCTTTCAACTACAAAGGTCATTAGAGCCCAATCCACTGCGTAGCTCTAATGCAGGGTCTACACAGACACTACGCTGTTACGACGATTTGTATATTAGCAGTACTCGGTGTTCTAAAGCACTCACCCATGCTAGTACTATTTGGGGTTGCGTTGCTTAAATTCAGGGATCAGAAGAGAACTGATATGTTCAACGCAATACAGCAGCTCCATTTTTTTTTTCATATGAGAGGATGATTGTCCCACTTTGATTGGATGGGACCATAAGATTAAATAGGCTGCACCTGTTTATTCAATATGGTGATTAATTTTAGTCGTTCACGTCTGTTAACTGACTATCAGGCAGTGGCGGATCCAGAATTTTCGTCGGGGGGGTTGAGCTAATACGGGGGGGGGGGG
>JAAFCE010004209.1:14587326-14640586 GCA_013389805.1 Trigoniulus corallinus
CGGGGCCCGGTGCAAACTAATTATGCGGGGCCCTGTGCAAACTAATTATGCGGGGCCCCGTGAAAACATGAAGTGGGGCCCTTCTATCAATAGGTTCATTAATCCGAATGCGCGGGGCCCTGTGCCGTTACCCTGTTCGTATATCCATCACCATCGGTTGTCGGCTAGTTACATTCTATTTACGTGGCTCTTCCTCACAACCCAACACTAATCCATATAGCATAGTAGTCCTAACCAGTGCCCTGTAAAACTTCCCTTTCAATTTGTTTGGGACCCTCCTATTACACAGGACTCCACTCACCCTCACTAAAATCAGGAATCTAATTTTCCACTCACCCTCGCCAAATCATGTTATTCGTAATCCATTCAATTGCAGCATATTTTACACCTTTACATTTGTAGCTTGGGCAGCTTTCTATTCCACAATACTTCCTCAGCGTCATATAATTCTATAAATTATATAAATTTTCTCTGTCAGTTCAATTCCTAGCTGGTTTTCTAATTTTTTTATTACAGTATTATTATCCAATTCACCCTCCGCATGTTACATGTTGGTAGCCATTTTAAATTATATCCAAGTGATACTTTGATCAATGTAAGTTGGCAGCTGTCCTACTCAACTTGGAAGGGTCCTAACTGTCCAAGTGAACTTTGACCTAGTGTACACATGGCCAAAGTTGCACCCAAGTGACGTATGAAGGGCGTCAAAATTTACTTGATCACAGTGCACTTTGACCGTGTCAACGTAGCTTAAACAGGGACCAGGATATATGATGACAGGAATTCCTGTGGTGAAAGTGTTGGTTACCTTTTGTCTCTGTGGAGGAGTCAATAAACCCACTTTTCGTCTTTCATTCATTAGTCTTTAGATCCTTATTCTATTTCCTAATTTGGGCGGTGTTTTTTTCAGTTCGTGGGCGAACACATGCGGCGGTACCATTACCAAAGAGTTTGCTTTTTGTCTTTAAGAAGCGCACATGATGTCATTCCTTCTTGTCATGCGCAGTATCTAGGCCTACCAGTGACCTGAGTTAGAGGTGAACCTCAGTCAAGAGAGAAATTAAGCCCCTCAGGTCAGCAACTATAAAATATGCGTAAATGTATGCACTTTCCACCGTCGACTTGTTGTTTCACCCCTGTCTGTCGGTTGTTTTATTTTTTTTTTGGTCCAAGACGAAGGGAAGGCGAGGTATTATTATTATTTTTTTGACATTATTTGTAGCCTAAAAAAAAATCTTGCTTTGACTGGCATGCACTGACGTCATGGTGTCTGCGATTTCAACCATAACTGGACTGTTACCAGAGTCCTACGGCAATGACATAAAGGGTTGAGATTGTGTTTTTTTTTTGTTTTTTTTTTTAAGAATAGCAGGAAAACTAGGAGGGTAAGATGCTTTAATGCCTCCTCGTTCAGACGTATGTAGTTCGTGGAAAAAAAAAACTTTTAGGACGATTTTCTGGTGGAGGGCAGGTAATGTCGCCCCACTTTGTCCCGTTCCGGTGAAATGTATGAAGTAGGTGTATAAGGGTGAGGGAGATGCTGAAAGGGTTGAGAAGAATTTGTTACGTGGAGAACGAGTGTCTGTAACCTCAATTGCAACAAAACAACTACTTACCTGCCAGCCTTGTTTTTTAGTCCGAACCTAACGGGTGTAGAGACCAGCCAACAAAAAACAGGTGCTTTTTTATGATCCTATCTCTTTCACTCTTTTTCATTTTGTATGGAGTGCGAGTGAGAGCGAGAGAGAGAGAGAGAGAGAAAGATTAAGACAGGCTATATAGCAGGTCTTTGATATATTTATCTCTGTCCTACCTGGTCTACCTGCGTGTAATAAAAGAATGTGTGTGCCTAAAGGGTTGGCTGCCACTGTCTATTGTGTAACGTATTATTTTTTTTTTGTCAAAACTATTTTTCTGGAGTCGAGACTGGCTGGTGAATTGAGGAGCAAAACACAATTCTTATTTTGTATGCATATGATGATAGCGATGATGATGGAAGGGTTCAGACTCGAGTTTGTTAACTTATTTTTGCTTATTTTAACTTTTGAATACACACATATACAATCTCTGTCTCCCACTAGCAAGGGAAAGAGTTACGTAGGTTGAGTTACTGTTTTTTATATGTAAGTTTATAAAGGGTAGAAATTTTGTTTTTTCCTCTCTCGCTCTTTAGGATGGGTGTCTCTAACACAGACTTACCCATCACACTTGTCTGACATAGTCTAGGATGTGAGACAGGAATTTTAAATGTTGTATGAACGCCCCTATGTGTGTAACATGTTGGTTAAAAAAAAAACAAGTGCATAGTAAATTGTGCATATTTCTCCTTGTTGTATGATGCATATGCAAAATAGCGACATGATCAGGGGAGGGAGGAAGTTGGATCGCCAGTGGTGTTTTTTCTTCTGGGTAGTCTGACATTAAATAAATGCATATCGTTTCAAGACGACGAACTTGTTTTTTTTTTTATTTCTCCCTTTTCAAAATGCAGTGTGCACAACCACCTTACGTTAGTTACTACATTAGCTTGCAAACATCACCACTGTTGTTTCTTCATTTTTGTAATTTGATTCTAGCCAAGTTAGATGTTTGTCGTCGTCTCTCGGTGGTTTGTGGTTGTGTCTTTGATGCTTGGGTTCCTGATTGCAGGTTCAATTCTGGCGGTAGTGAAGCCTCTAACGTGCGCCGGCTGGGAAATGTAAAGCTGTGAGCCCTGCTAGAAGTGGTTCTCAAACTTTTTTCTGATCGCGGCCCACTTGGAAAAAGAATATAAAACTCAGTAGCCCACTAACCCCTAATCTAACCCAGTGCTTACGTGGAGACCAGATAGGTGTAGTAATAAAATTTGTGGCCCACCAAGAAATTCTCGAGACCCAGTGGTGGACCACAGACCGCACTTTGTGAAACGCTGCCTTTATAGTATGTACGATGTCACCATTGCTCGTAAAAGAGCCATTCCTATATGGAATAAAAATATAGATGTTGATCAGGAAATCTCCAAGGAGTTGGAGCTTCCTCTCCCCCCCCCCCGGACACACCTGTTCTCGCCTGATCACTGAAATTAAGCAACGCCACCCCAGATAGTACTGGCATGGGTGACCGCTTGAGAACACTTAATGCTACTAAACCCAAGTTTCGTTGGACACACCAGTTCTCGTGAGATTATTGAAGTTAAGCCGCGCAAGCCCACGTTAGTACCAACATGGGTGGTTGGTAAGGAACGTTGGGTGCTGCAAATCTCCGCTTTCCTACGTCCTCTACCGCTACCTTCTCATTTTTGTTTGTTGGTGTTTAAGGTCCCTTCAACTACGAGGTCATTACAGACCCGTCCACTGCGTAGTTCTAATGCATAGACTGCACCGACACTACACCAATGCGACGATTATTGGGTATTAGCAGTACCCAGCTTTCCCGAGCGACAACCCATGTCAGTACTAACTGGGCTTGCGTTGCTTAACTTCAGTGATCAGACGAGAACTGGTGTGTCCAACGCAACTCGCCGCTCTACCTTCTCATCTCCCGCGAGCAGCCTCCTAAGGGTTCGTCCTGTTATGGCTGCTTGGCTTACTCCCCGACCCATGAAATTAATCCAGAAATCCCAAACCGTCGTAACAGCGTAGTGTCTGTGCAGACTCTGAATTAGAACTACGCAATTGACGGGGCTCTAATGACCATTGTAGTTGAAGGGCCCTAAACCACCAACAAAGCAAGAATCCCTCCCCCTCTTGGAGTCAGTAAATGAAAGTTCTCAGAAAAAAATTAGGTCCGAGGTAAAATCAACCGGCGCGGCGGTTGTGGGGATATAAGCTCGACAGCAGCCTATGTGAGAATGGTGTTGAACAATTCCCTCCCGGGACAGACCCAACTTCTGTCCTTAGGCCGGAAAAGAGGTGATTCGGGATGTGAGATTCTATATGAGGATATTGTTACGAGGTGATAGGGAAATTATCCCAAACACCAACCCGACCGAGAAGGGAGTGTAAGATAGGTACGTTGAACCCATTGTACCGTTAGAATTGACGTCATAGTGATCAATTTGAAGATATACTACTACGGATGGCCAAACTGGACAGTCGTACTAAATAACTTGAAGGTGGAATTTCTCTGTAGGGAAAAGAGTGTGCCGTTTATGTGAAAATCATTTGATCGCCCCCGTCAAATATCCTGACACGGAGAGGGAACAAAGGGAGGCTGATTTTAAAACAAGCTTGTGATGTGTGATGATAGTCTGTTAAGAGGATAAGCATCACTAGAGTGTTGTTCTCAACGGAATTTTAGTGATATTGTAAAGTGCGTATTTGTAATTGCTTGTGAAGCGTGCAAATTTCCGCTGTCACGAATCACTTCCGTAATATCCATTTTTTTAATATATATTTTACACTCCCTTCTCTCCTCTTGAAAAATTGCGTTAATCCAAGGAATATTGCAATTACTTTACTGTAAAATGTCTCGAAATTGAAATTTTATGCAATAATTTATAAATTTCGCTGTACTGGAATATTTCTGAACCATTGCATTTATGATATTAATACTGTATGACGTACAAGTGATGTTATCGTTGTTTTCGCAACGTCCTCTGTTTTTGAAAAAATAAACAAGTGCGTTCATTGGAAACTTAAAAAATAACCATTATGAAGTACTTTATGTGACAGTATGTTTATTACTACGAGGAAATATTCATAAAAAGGGGTAATCAATAACTGTTAAACACTTTGAAAATAAATAAGCAGTTGTAGACTGTATCTTGTGGAGACAGGTGACGAGAGCTCTTTGGCGCTTTAAAGAACTATTTGTTGGCTGTCTGGTGTCCAAAGTAGAAATGCATATATGATACTAAAATTTTGGCACCCAATATGCGTCCGCTCAATTCCTGAGGTTCCACCATTTTTTATCTACTGAAAGGATGTTGCTTTTTTTTTTTTGTAGAAAATACTAGTGTGTGCTTATGAGACCCGGCTCGGTGGCGCAGCAGTTAGATACTCGGTTTACTGCGTCAGTGGTCCCAGGTTCAATACTGGATCGAGGTTGCGTTGGCTTCTTTCGGGCAAGAAAGAGGCCTCGAGTGCGCTTTCCTTCGGATGAGAAGTAAAACCGAGGTCCCACGTGGTGTACGATGGCATTTGCACGTCAAATAACCCTCTCTACTATGTAACGGGTAGATGAGGCAAAATTCCTAGGTGTAGGAGCTCGCCCCTTGGCGTAGGTGGAGTGCTCCAACGAACAGTAGACCGACGATAAATAAGTATTAGGGTTGCAGCTTTAGTCGGCATTTGGTTGGGAAAAAATGCCGCGTTGGTGCAGCCAAGTTGCGTTGGATATACCAGTTCCCAGTGGCGTCACTAGAGGGGTGCGGGCCGCACCGGGTGACACCACTCGCACCATGAGAAATGGGGTGACACCAAAGCAGACGAAGCGGCTTTTTTTTCGGGAGAGGGGGTTACACCATGGTATCACCGCACCGGGTGACGCCAACCCTTGTGACGCCACTGCCAGTTCCTGTGAGATCATTGAAGTTAAGCAGCGCAAGCCCACGTCAATACCAACATGGTGGTTGGTAAAGAACGTTGGGTGCTGCAAATTTTCCTTCTCCTTCATCCTCTACACCTACCTCTTCATCTCCGGCGAGCAGCCTCTTAAGGGCTCGTCCTGTTATGGCTGCTTGGCTTACTCCCTAACCCATGAAACTAATCCAATCCAATAGGATCACCCGTATAGAGGCAAGATGGGCACCCGACCCTGCCACAGGTTAGAAAAGGGTTAAGAGCTGCTTTGCTTTGATAGTGTACTCATGAGTATTGTTGCAGACACTGGAATTGCGGATGGGCCGAAAAAGGCGTGAATAGCTTGAAGAAGTGACCCAGTTGCAAAATAGGACATTTCAAAGGACGTGAATTTGGCTCTGATGATGTTTAGGTTTCAGTTGCTATTGCGACTGGACAGTATCAGACGGTTGAAACGCGAAACGTTTTCAACGAATAGCGAGATCGTTCCCCCTCTAAATTATCGATGACGTGTTTCGTAAAACAACGATTACTGGTGAGAGGGGAAAAACTGGGTACTGTAAGGTCTCATGATATTAGAGTGGTGAACCAATATGCACGAAACAGAGTCAACCGTTTGTGTGGACCAAGCTCATTCTCGTATCTATATTTCTTTGTTTTTCATATTAACCCCACTACTAAATCCTTTGAATTTCAGCTTTTCGGAGGATAGGGAATGAAAATTGCCCTCAGAAGTAGTACTTTTAATAGCTGCTGTAAATCTACGTATTAATAAATGTTTTGTCACGTATTGTTTAGGACTCGAATGATATCATTGGTAATATTTTTGTTTTTTGCACCTAAATGTGACACAATCTATTTTCTGCGGCAGTCTGATACTTTCGCCTGTAGTTTGTGAGATGTATCGTGTTGGACACACCAATTCTCGTCTGATCACTGAAGTTAAGCAACGTAATCCCAGTTAGTACTAACAATAGTGGCGGCTTGGGGAAACTACGTCTGTGCAAACTCTGCATTAGAACTATGCAGTGGGCAGGGCTCTAATGACCATTGTAGTTGAAGAGCCCTAGAACACCAACAAACCAATTAGTCAATCTAATCAGTGGGGTCCACCTGAAAAAAATCTAAGCAAACATTTGTTGCCAGTATTTCTTAATTTGAAACATGTTCAGATTTTGTTTTAGGTTTGTGAGCAATTCTTCTCAATTCTGATGTACTGCGATTGTAGCGCTGGGACTGTGTTTCATTGGCTTCTCCATTTGTTGTTGTTTGTTGGTGTTTTAGGGCCCTTCAACTACAATGTCATTAGCGCCCCGTCCACAGCATAGTTCTAATGCAGAGACTGCACACAGACACTACACTAATGCGACGATTTTTGGGTATTAGCAGTACCCAGTTTTCCCAAGCGGCCACCCATGTCAGTACTACCTGGGGTTGCGCTGCTTAACTTCAATGATCAGACGAGAACTGGTGTGTCCAACATGCTCAGAAACTTTATAATAGCATGCATTGTTCGATATCCTCGCAATGATTGAAACATTGATAAACGTTTGGCGTTATTGTCAGGGCTGCGACTTGTTGGCCCCTGGTCATAGCCAGCAGGTCCTTCCTGGCCTTGTATGTCCCCCCCCCCCCACGTTCCACCACCATGTGTTATCCTAAGTGTTCGCCTGGTATAATGGATGTAAAGGAATATTTAAGATTTATCAAAGCGTTTTGTTCGTGCGAACTCTGACGTGTCCATCACAAATTCCCGGTTGAATATGCGAATGTTTAGAGCCTTAACTTTGGTTGTTGTTGGATTTGTGTTTGTAATGGTGTTCAACGATTTGTGTCAGATTTTTGAAGTTAGATTGAACGAATCTGGCTGGAGTAGGCTGCTCTGCATAATCGTGTCTCTCTTTTTTTTTTTCAATTTCGTAGAGTGCTTTGACTCCGGTTTGTGGTTGGTGTTGTTATTAGTATTAAATCTTGATTATTATGTGACCATGAGTGACACTATATTACTTTCCAACTGGCAATGTCATCAGATATATCTATGTAGAATAACATGCTAACATAATAAATTATACATTGCTTGATAAAAATATACAGTATATCTCTTGTCTCTAGCACTTTGGTTTATTTGATGAATTGTTTATTTGTTGCATGAAGTGGTTGTTGTTGTTGTTGTTTGTTCGTGCATTGGTTTTGCTTTTATTTATGGTAAAACTTGTCTCTCTTGTCTCGAATTTGTACATTTATTACTACTGAGGTTTATTTTATTTTACTTTTACTAGAAGAGCTGAAAGGGGGGAATGTGTACCTGTGAAAAAGAAAAAGAAGCATTTTTAAGCAATAATTTTTGCCTCTGGGAATAAAATAAGGTCGAGTTCGTGTCGGTACCTGAAGTGCTAGTTTTAAGCATTTTATTCAGTTGTATGTATGGCTTGAAAATGCTAATAATGACTTAAAATAACAATGTTTTCAGCGTAGTTTTGATTGCTTATCGGCGTTTTTCTATGGACTTTTTGGCAATTCCAGGGGAGATGCGAATTACGTTGGACACACCACTTTTCGTCTGATCACTGAAGTTAAGCAGCGCAACCCCCGCTAGTACTGACATGGGTAGCCGCTTGGGAAAATTGGGTACTGCTAATACACAAAAATCGTCGCATTAGTGTAGTGTCTGTGCAGTCTCTTCGTAAGAACTATGCTGTGGACGGGGTTGTAATGACCTTTGTAGGTGAAGGGTCCTAAAACACCAACAAACAACAGCAATTGGCAATTCCAGCAGGTACCTTTGGTGGGCTTAAATTCTTGTAAAACAGAGGGGTTTGTTTCTTCTCTTCGAAGGTTGTTATTACAGCGGCTCGGGTTTGGCAACAGCTGAGAACGCTTTTGCTGTCAAATAAGCGTCATCACAAGTTCATGTTGCGATTACGTAATTATAAGCCAGCTGATTAACTAGTTGGAAGGGGAGCGGCGAACTGCGTTGGACACACCAGTTCTCGTCTGATCACTGAAGTTAAGCAGCGCTACCCCAGCTAGTATTGACATGGGTAGCCGCTTGGGAATACTGGGTACTGCTAATACCCAAAAATCGTCACATTAGTGTAGTGTCTATGCAGTCTCTGCATAAGAACTATGCTGTGGACGGGGCTCTAATGACCTTTGTAGTTGAAGGGCCCTAAAACACCAACAAAAAAAAAACTAGTTGGACAAACTGTAGGTAGTAATAGTGGCGGTGGTGGTAATAGTTTTAAGTAAGCGAATTGAAAATGACAAGTCTTCTGTGCTGAAGACTTTAAGTAGTGAGTTGGAGAAGGAGAGAAAGTCCTGGGACGTATGTGTCGATCGATCTGTGGTGGGATATGTAAAATGTCAAGGTGGTTTCGTTTTGAACACGAGGCCACTTTTTGCAGTGGTCTTTTTTGGGGTTTTATATCAAATGAGACTGATCAACTATTTACTGGGAGGCAGGGAGGAGGCGCAGGTGGAATATATTTCTTAAAATTGTGTATCCTCCCTAGAGGTGGACGTAATTGTTTATATATTCTTAACTGAGAAAACTTAAAATTCCTGATGCGTAGCTTAGTTGCACTGTGGTCATTTTAACTCTTTATTCTACTCATTGTCTCTCCTACGTACTGTGGGCATCTCTTCCCCCTCACCTTCATTTTATTATTATTATTTTTTTTTACTCTTCAGCCTTTAATGTTGTTTTTTATTCTTTAGCGATACTGATGAAGATGGTTGGTCATAAGAAGTTGGGAAAGTTCAAAAATTTAAATGAAATTTTTGACTAATATTATAATTCAAACTGTGAAAGAAAAAGTCGAATTTCTGTTGTCTTTTATGAGGTTTATGGTGGACTCCTGTAATTTCTGTAAGCTATCATTTCTTGAAGCTGCAGGATATCACTTCCGGTTTTTTCATTATACCTAGTTTCTTTTCTACACTTGTTTGTGGAATTGCGATTGTTTAGTGTCTTTTTTTCTCTCCCAAATAAAAAGATATTTTGGATCTCTTTTGCGCTCTTTATTTTTTATGATGCGAAACTAAATAGTTGACCATTAGGACAATAGAAATGATATGCAATTTGCTTCAAAGATTAACGTTAGCAGAAATTAGCAGGATGGGGTTTGCTGTTTTTTTTTGGATGGGTAGCAAATTGAGAAAATGTTGGTCATACGTGTGAGATAGATGTCTTAATAAATAAGTATTCATTTATTATGGCTGCCATTAAAACCTCTTATTATTTTATATATCTCTTTATAAGTTATGTGCTCTTCTTTCTCTGCTTTAATTTTTTTTTTCTGCAATAAATATTGTAGGAAGTCTTTTTTTGGGGCTAATATCTAGGAATCTTTGTTTCATCTCTTTTCTTTCTGTTTCCCCCCTTTGCGTTCATTTTCCGCCGGAAGTGGGGAATAGTTAAACTGGGTTGAGAGAGAGAGAAGGTAAAAGGGTTATTCTTTTTCTGTTGTTTGTCACTCTTGCTTTTAGGGGCACTAGCTCAGCTGGCCGGTAATGCATGATTAATCGATATTCAGTTGCTGCAGAGTCACTCACCTGGATGCTGAGTAAAGTGAAGTACTATTGGCTGTTTGTATTTACGTGCAGGTGGGGTGTTTTTTTGTGCCATAGCTGTTTTTTTTTTACTCTTTACACTGTAGTAGTTTATTCTCTGTCTCTCTCTCTCTCCCCTCTCTTTTCCTTTTTTGGCATTATTGTATAGCTAGATTGAGGACCTAGCTAGACTTGGTCTTCTCTGTCCTCCTACTTTTATAGCAACATTTAAACGGAACAAAAGAGAACCACCGTAGCCCCTGTAGTCTCCTCGTCCCTCTCTCTCGCTCCCCTCCTCTGCCTTCCTCTACACCCTGCATATTCCTCATCCGTTCGCATAAACACCAAAAAGGAAAGGGTTGAAGCGTATGGAACCAAAGGGTTTGTTTGTTACTTCAGATTGAAAGGCTTATGTTCCACCCCGTTCCTCCTTCGTTCTTGCACCCCACGCACGCTATCTGCATTTTCTTTTAGAGACCCCTGATGCATATGGTATTACCTAGTCCTAGGTTTTGTTTGCGTTTCACTACTGAATAAATACCCAGTGTTGGCGCTCTCGCAGAGTTTTTGTTTGTTTGTGAGTCTGGGGGGTTGTAAAGAAGGCATACGGAGAAAATGATGATGAAAAAGTAGTAATGCGAGGGGAGGACGAGGAGGAAGTACCTGGGTCTCACATTTTCCTCGTCACCCTTTCCTTTCCACATCTCTCTCTGTCTCTCTGTGTGTTTCACCCCTTTGCCCTGTTTCTCCTTGGCGTTGCCCTGTTGTGTTACCCCGCCATCATTTTTCACTAAACTATCTGAATCCCATCCAATCTTCGTCAATAAGAGAGACGTCGCTCTGCTGATTTCTTTACCTGATAAAAAAGTCCTATGTAAATGGGGAAAAAAATTTGTGTTTTTTTTTTTTGCTTTTTGAATACAACTCTGGTGTTGTATCCTTTGGGACACTCTGAATTTTGAGAAAAGTAATTCTCAGTGAGAGGTAAATGTATATAAAAGATAGCAATGCAATTAAAATCTTCATTGCTAAAATAACGAAATCCTAAAATTAACGTAATTGTGCTTTAAAAAGAAGTATAAAATTCAGGTGTGTTTTTTTTTAGCATCTCGAAACCGGTAATGTTAGTCTACTTCTTTGAAATTTTAAGACGTTTTAGATGCCCTTTTTGACACTAGATTCGAAACTTTTCGTGTTGTCCCATCGAGTTAATGTTCAGAGTAGGATATCCATGACCTGCTAGGGAGCGGCGAATTGCGTTGGACACACCAGTTCTCGCCTGATCACTGAAGTTAAGCAGCGCAACACCAGCTAGTTCTGACATGGGTTGTTGTTGTTGTTGTTGGAGTTTAAGGTCCCGTAAACTACTAGGTCATTAGAGACCCGTCCATTGCATAGTTCTAATGCATATACTGCACAGACACTACACTAATGCGACGATTATTGGGTATTAGCAGTACCCAGCTTTCCTGAGCGACCACCCATGTCAGTACTAACTGGGATTGCGTTGCTTAACTTCAGTGATCAGACGAGAACTGGTGTGTCCAACGCAACTCGCAGCTCTCTGACATGGGTGGCCGCTTGGGAAAACTGGGTACCGCTAATACCCAAAAGTCGTCGCATTAGTGTAGTGTCTGTGCAGTCTCTGCATCCGAACTATGCTGTGGATGGGGCTCTAATGACCTTTGTAGTTGAAGGGCTCTAAAACACCAACAAACAACGACAACATGACTTGCTGTATGGTAGCATGTCTTAAACGACGATTTGTAATGTACTGTTTGAGAATCAGACATTACAAAAATGGCTCTCCAATGTTTCTGTCGAGGAACTCGTGATGTACCTATTTTCCATGTTATACCCGTCGTTTTTTGATCGCGTCTACCAGTTCCATTATGTCATTATCATGCCCTATAGAAGAGTTGGAGCAGTGTTTTTTCGAGCTCTGACCCTTCACCTTGCTCTATTCTCTCCTTCGCTGCCGTATCACATGCTTCCTGGTTTACTTTTTACTCTCCTCTGCCCGTCTGCATTCCCGAGAGGGATTTCGCTCACTTCCCTCTTCCCCATGTATTTTGGATTTTGCCTTTTTATTACCTGTCACAATGGTGGGTTGGCACTTTACACCCCCCTCCCCCCCACCACGATATGACTGACTTTCTGGACCCAAATAAGCAAAGTAGCTATGGCCCAAAATGCACCAGAAAACAACAACAATACCTCTTCCCCTGCAACAGTTTTCCTCTCAAATTTTAAACTAATCTTTGTTTTCTTCTGTCTGTCTTGAATTGGACACACCAGTTCTCGTCAGATCACCGAAGTTCAGCAACGCAAATCCAACATGGGTGGTTGGTAGTGAAAGTTGGGTGCTGCTAATTTTCCCTTTCCTACATTCTCTACATCTCTACACCCGCTAGCAGCCTGGGAGCGGCGAATTGCGTTGGCCGCACCAGTTCTCGTCTGATCACTGAAGTTAAACAGCGCAACCCCAGCTAGTACTGACATGGGTGGCATCTTGGGAAAACTGGGTACTGCTAATACGCAAAAATCGTAGCATTAGTGTAGCGTCTGTGCAGTCTATGCAGTGGACTGGGCCCTAATGACCTTGTAGTTGAAGGGCCCTAAAACATTAACAAACAACAACAACAACAGCGAGCAGCTTCCTTAGGGTTCGGCTTGTTATGGCTGCTTGGCTTATTCCCCAACGCCTTAGTGTAACATACTAACTCTGTGAGATGCGCGTACTCATACCTACCATAGGCGGGAAATGGGTAGCAGGAGCTGCAGTCCACCGTTGTTATTAATTGCTCTGGATATTAGGCTTCTTCTTCTTCCCCCCCTCCCCAGGTAGATGTTTTCATGACATGTATTAGTTGTTTAGGTTTCCCTAATACACCACACGCAATTTGATTATGCCTTCGATGATAATTGATTTATGAAGCCTAAATTCTAAGTAAGGTTTTGCGAATTTGATTTTGTTTAGGGTTTGTAAGTTCCTTTCATTGAGCATCACTTGCGAATGAATGGTTTTAAATATTTAACGTCGTATGCGTGTGATGATGAGCTGAGCGGTGGCCCACAATGTCGCATTACAGAGCTGAGTGTGAAATACAGAGCCACTGTTTTAGACACCACTGCTTATTTAGTGTTTTAATAGTAAAAACTACAGTCAAGTAGGCCTATATCTCACTCCAGATTTAGTTACCTTTGTTTCTTGTAACTTTGGTACGGGTAGATGAGGTAAAATTCCAAGGTGTAGGAACTCGCGTCGGTGGAGTGTCCCAAAGAAAATTAGGCAGACGATAAATAAGCATAGGGTTTGCCACTTTGGTCGGAAGCCGGCTGCCTCAAAATACAGTCCAGTATATCACCCTTGTGTCCATTCAGAGGGACAAGATGGGTACCCGACGCTGCCATAGGCGGGAAAAGGGGTTAGGAGATGCTTTTGTTTCTTGTAACTTTCATCTCAAAATGGACGTATTTAATTTTTCGGCGTTTCTGGATACCGAATTCGTTGGCGCAGAGGTAGCGTGCTAGACTACAGTGGTTGCAGATGCGATAATGGATCGAGGGGGGGGGGGGGTTGGCTTCTTTCGGAGGTTCCGAGTGCGCCTGCACTTGGATGGAAAGCCAAACGATAGGTAGCGTGCTAGACTGCAGTGGTTCCAGATTCGATACTGGATCGAGGGGGGTTGGCTTCTTTCGGACGAGAGACAGAGAGGTTCCGAGTGCGCCTGCATTTGGATGGAAAGCCAAACGGCGGCTCTGTGTGGTGTACGATGTCATTCGCACGTAAAAGAACCCTCTGCACTATGCGGTGAATAGATGTGGCGAAATTTCCAGGTTTAGGGCCTCGTCCCCTGGCGTCAGTGGAGTGTCCTAACGAATTGTAGACTGACGACAAACGAACGTAGGGGTTGCTGCTTCAAAATGCCGTCCAACAGATCGCTCATGTGCCCCGAAGGGGCAAAAATGGGTACCTGACCCAACCATAGTCGGGAAAAGGGTTAGTAGTTATTAGGTGCTATGGATAGATAAATGGAGCCACTTCCTCTGAAATTTCTTAGCCTGTCTGTCCCGATACTGTTGAAAGTGCTTCTCAAATTTTCTACAAACTCTCGATAAAGTTTTAAAATACGAATGGTCATTGATAAATTGATAACAGGTCGCAACAAAAACAGCACAAAAATATTGGTGAAATAAGAAACGGAAGTGGAGATGTGTTGTTAGGAAGACTTGTATTTTCAATTGTCATGTCTTAATCTGACAGTGTCATTTAACTGTGATGATAATTCAGTAGTATTGAAGGCCGCTAAACATGACTGACGAGTTGTTTGAATTCCAAATGTAACCGTTTTATTCACTGTGTGTACAATTTTATCTAATAAAAGCTTTCCGCACCACACAGAGTTACTCTCACTTGCAGTGATAAAAAGCAACTTTCTTATTCTTGAAACGTCGTAGTCAGCTCGGTAGTTACAAATTAAAATAGCTGTAGTTTGCAAGTTTATTAGTCGTTGTATTAGTAATGAGAAGTAGCTGGGTGTAATAACGCTGTTGAAATTGAAGAAACGTCTTACAGAGTGGCCAGAAGTAGCTTGATGCTATCAGCAAAGACTTACCTTCTTACCTTAGTTGAATGAAGGGTGACTAACCTAGGCGGAATCAACTATGAGAAATTCAGCAGCAGAAGATTGCAAGGAGGGAAAGTTTGAAGACGCGCGGGTAAAATAGTTGCCAAAATGAACCTTTCTGTATTATATTACTTACCTCCATGTTGTAATAGGCGACTGAAAGGGTTGTGGCAGCAGTTGATCGGCAGCCAACCACATTAAACCATTGTCCTACAGCAGCGGCCTTCAAACTGTGTTCCGCGGAACCCCAGGGTTCCGCAAGTCCAAATGAAAATTCGTTAGTAGAGGCAAGATGTACTTTTCTAAAGGTGGGATGGGGTTCACCCAAAACATCTTATAGTTCTAAGGGTTCCGTGAGTCAACAAAGTTTGAAGACCACTGTCCTACAGAGTAGTACTCAGGAATTCCTTAGCATTATTATCCAGACTTTATGTACTTCCCATTCTGTTGGTCGGTTTCTGTTCCTGTTATTCTCGTTGTTTCTACGGGTTCTTTTCATGAACTCTGGCACCGAAACCGGGAAATGAAACAGTCCTAGATTTTACTAGAAATTATTACTGGCAAAATATAAGAAACAATTTTTTGGCGTTGTAACTGACTGCCTGACCTTTCTTTTCAGAAATTTAGGACAGTTTATCACCTGTGGTAAAAAAATAGTAATTTAATGCGACGGAAATGGTTTTAGTATTCTGTAGTTGTTTTGGGTAAGGTAAGGTGTGACTCCGCAAAAAAATTTTTACCTCTGTGGGACACTCACGTTTGTGTACCTTGTCTCGTTTGCATTGCTTGGTTCGATCTAGGCCATAACATGGCCTAGTTGTAAGTAACAAGCATTTTGTAATAAGTGATGTTCTTTAATGAGTTTTTTTTGTGGTGAATTTCAGAAATGATTACTTACCTGTCTTTACTCTTTGTTTTAATTTGGTGTTTTATGGTGTTTTAGGGCCTTTCAACTACAAGGTCATTAGAGCCCCGTCCTCTGCGTAGTTCTAATGCAGACTGCACGGACCCTACACTAATGCGCAGTGCCTGCTCGTGAGTTTCAGGCGCCCTAGGCAAATGGGTCCATCGCCGCTGCCCCCATTGAATCTAATACAGTTCTAAATTGTCCAAGCGTCACGTTATTGGCATTTGTCCCAATACCAACATTTAGAAAAGGCCCAATCAATCAGAGAAATTTGGGAACCCCAGGGCTATGAACATTTTAAATGACTGATAGACTGCATGGCAAAGAAGTACCTCTGAAATCAGCCGCCCCTATGAAATTTGCCGCCTTGGTTTGCCTGCCCCACGACCAACCTCTGCTAATGCGACGATTTTTGTGTTTTAGCGGTACCCAGTTTTCTCAAGCGGCCACCCATGTCAGTACTAGCTGGGGTTGCGTTGGTTAACTTGAGTGATCAGACGGGAACTGGTGTGTCCAACGGAATTTGCTGCAGCTCCGTCTTTGTCTTAATTCGCCGAATTCAGCACCTGATGTTGAAGCTTTTAACGGTGAAGAAAGACAACAACTATGCTCAAAATGGCCTAATATTTGTTTAAAAAAAATCAAATATTTGCAAAATATTACCGTATTAAAAATATGATCGTCTTAATAGACAGTTTGAATGTCGATTGCGATATAATATCAGCATACATTCAACTCGTCACATTATGTTCTGTACGTGTGATTACAGAAATAATTTAAATAATAGTAATGGTATTAGCAAAATGAAGTCATAGTTGATTATTTTACCTATCCGAAAATTTATGATGTTAAATGTGACAATGTGACATTTTATATGATAATATATTTGTTAGTGATTCTCTGAATTAAGTAAACAGAGTGGTCATTTATTATATGAGAATTAACAGAGAATGATTGCGTATAGGAAGCAGAAAGAGAGAAAGTAGGACATGGAGGGCTGGTTCGTTAAAATTTGGACAGCAATTTTTTTTTTCCGTTACATGACTTACTGCCGACATGATGCCACAACCCTTTTAGTCGCCTCTTACTTTTTCTAAATCACGATTTCTTTTTTTAGATATCTAAAGCTCATCCGACCATCGTTCTCGGCCTTTTCCATCATTAACACCCAGATAAATAATGTGATAGTCCTTGTCTATAAAAAAAAACCTAAGGGATAGTTCCCTGATCCAATTTTTTTTTTCGTAACCAATTCATGTTCGGCAAAAGGGTTAAACTTAATTTTTTTTTTGTCTTCAGAAGATGCAGAAGGGGACGGTAGAGAAGGGTGTTGTTGTTACTGTTGGAAGGAAAGGTGCATGACGGTCCCAAGAATATTTAATCGATTCATCCTCTTCCTTTCAAGATGTTGTGTTTTTTTTTTCAGGAGTAAACCGTTTATCTTTTTTTTTCATATCAAAATGTGCGATCATCATCAGGGAGAAAAAAAATAGTGTGTGCATATGAATCGGGGGGATGTGGAGGCATGCAAGAATTGCTTTGTGTTTCGGGCCTCTTGGAAACTAAAAACTGACTACGTATATGATTGAAGAAGAAAAAAAATTAGTGGGGGGGGGTTGAACAGTTGAGAAGGATGAGGAGGGGGGGACGGACAATACTTTTGTATACATATACTGTATTCATAATAGTTGCTTTTTTTTCGGAGTGTAAGAGTTGAGGGATGATGGTGAGAGGGGGGATGGACGGACGGACGTGAACAGTTTGATGGTGGATGTATTGCTTAGGGTTAGTTAAAAAAACAAGTCTTAAGCAATCTGCGGTTGTGTACGTAATGGGTGAAAGCTCTTTGAGAGCCATCGTATTTTTTTATGTTGTTGTGGTGTTGTGTGTGTGTGTGTCTGTAAAGAAAAGAGTGAAGCATAAGGGAGAAGTTGTGTGTGGGGTATGTATAGAGAGAGATGGACAAAAAAAAAATCGCGCCACATAGGAAGATTGGTAAAAGGGTTAAAAGCGAATTGTTTTTTTTTTTTTGGTAGTGGTGGCTCTACATCTTATGTTGTGCTCTTTCTCACACGTGCATATGAGTCGCGGGATGCAACTGTGCAAAGACTTTGATGAGAATCCTAACGTAGAGAGCAGTTTGCAACCTTGGTCACATGCAGCATTAATCATTCGTCAGTCAACTTTTGTGTATCCCCTTGTCTCGCATCTAAGCAAGAGCTAGTGTAGTAGTCCTCTCTCTCTCACTTTCTTTCTATAATAAGGAGGCAAAAGAAGAAGACGACAAGGAGGAGGAGGAGGACCTGGAGGAGAGAGAGAGGAAGAGGAGGGATAAAAAATTATCTAAGAAAGTAAAAGAAAGGGAGGGTTATAATAATACACGAAAGAAGAGGGGGAAAGAGAGGGTTGTTGGTAAGGAATAGAGATGCAGAATGTGAAAAGGGGGAGGAAAGAAACCCGAGTGATTTGATTTGCCCTGTGGTGTCTAGTCAAGGCAGGTTCTGTGGTGGTAGTTGATGTTGTCTTTGATGTTGTTGTACGGTTATACTACTGCCACTACCTCAACCAACAACCCTTTCGAACTCTGTATCAGACGGGATGTTTTTTTTTTTTCGACCACCACCACCACCTTCCTCTTCTCTCCTCTGGTGAAAAAATTTTTTTGTTGCCTTTCCACCCTTCCTCTTTTGCCCGGCCAATCCAAATACGGCTCGATGTGCCTATTGACGGAGTTTATCATCTCCACTTGCCATGGCCACTTTTGATGGTACCTTAATGGATGTATGTACCTGTTTCTCATCTTGAGCCGTGTATTAACAGCAATTAATTTTTATAAACTCCTTTGATATATCGTCTTCAACGCTTCATTCAGTGTTTTATTGTGTATGTGATGGTCATCTTGATTAGCTTTGTACTCGTGTGCGTGCACCCTACGGTCCATTTCTTGAAGATTTTACTCATTGACCTGAATTAACATAGAGTTTGTTAAAGACAAGTGTTTTTTTTGCACATTTGATCGAGTGCTCGATTTTTTTCACTTTCTGAAATCATCTTTGAATGGTGGTGGTAAGTCTATTATAATCAATTTTTTTTGTTTTATTGACCACATCAGTCAGGGTCATGGAGGTTCCAATGCATTGGGGGGTTTTGTTTTGGATAGCAACGAGATTATGTTCCTACTTTATGATGTTGTCCGCATTTTCTTTCAGACGGTTGCAGGTTGCATGTTTTCAGACTATGCGTTTGTAGAGTGCGATCACCTTGCGGGTTGCTGGATAGAATAGGGCTAGAAGGGTTGTGGGATTAGGTCGGCAACTAACCATGTGAAATCATGGTCCAAGAACTTTACCTCCATCTGTAGACCATCCTGTCTGTGTCCCTTTCTGCATTGTCTTCCTCTCCTGTCAATAAGATTGTGCTGTACTGCTGGCCATATGACTTTGTATACATTTTGTTTCGCAGTGCTAAATTGCAACATTGGTCAGTGCACTTCTTTTGAGGCCATTCTCGTTGTTTTCCTTGTTGGTCTTCTGGATAGTTTTTCAAGCCGTAGTCACCTTGCTGCTAACTGCGGTTTTGGGACCTTAGGACCTTATTCTTCTTTACTTTTCAAGGAAATTATTATTATTGAGAAAAGGTGCTCTGCTGTGCCTTGTCAGGCTATTACAACTATCATACTTTCTTTAAAGGTTGGTTAGCTTCTGGTACTGATGAGGGAGGATGACAGGCAAGAAACTATCTTTTGACTAATCATCGTGTAAAGTGGTCTTTGCCGTTAGTGCCGCATTTTTTTTTGTTTCAAATCCCTGATTTCTCTGGTGTAAACAACGAATGGACCTGTTTACAGTTGAAAAATAATGCTAGGTCTGCTCGCTTTTGCTCCTGTCCCATGCCAGAAGGTGGGGTGTCATTAAAGCATTATACCTTACTTGGGATCCAGGTTGTAAGGTTGTAGAGTAATGACAATTTCACACTTGCGGAACCAAAAAACATGATCACACCTACGTTCATGACAATAAAATTTGAAAGTTATATTATAGCCTGTGTTAGCCTTAAAACTGTAAAAGCTGTAATTAATGGCATTAATAATGCAAAAGTGTAGGTAACTTCTATCCATTATTATAATTGGACACGTTTATCATACATTACATCATGCTTTTCTGCCACACGCCCCATATATGACGCTCCATACTGGAATTTTTTTTGCCGGCTGCCCAAGCTGTACTTTTAATTCATATTATAAAATGTATATTTTCAGTAGTCGTTTTATAATATGTGTGTGTCTAGATACATATTTCATTATCCAATTCACTCTAACAAATGTATATAATTGTGAAGTTAAAAGGGATATTTCATCATGTAATTTGTTAATACGAATTAGACACCCTCCCCCCATTCATGGACCTAAATCTTTCTTCCTCCCCTCCTCATTCGAGAGCCTGTAGTTAGCTGTGAAATATGAAAGAAGAATATTACTTATGGAGAAAGGTCACTTGCAGGACTAAAACCAAGCCTATTCCCGGAGTTTAGCGCCACTTTTAAGCTGCTTCTTTACATGTTTTATCATCGTACTAGTACTTGTAATTCCTAACCTTTATCCCGCCAATGGCAGGGTCGGGCACCCATCTTGTCTCTCTGTTGTTCGTTTGTTTGTTGATGTTTTAGGGCCCTTCAACTCAGTGGCGTCACTAGGTGGGTGCGGGCCGCACCGGGTGACACCACTCGCACCATGAAAATATGGGGTGACACCAAAGCAGAAGAAGCGGCTTTTTTCGGGAGAGAGGGATGTCACCATGGCATCACCGCACCGGGTGACGCCAACCCTATCGACGCCACTGCTTCAACTACAACGTCATTAGAGCTCCGTCCACAGCATAGTTCTTAAGCAGAGACTGCGCAGACACTACACTTTTTGGGTATTAGCAGTACCCAGTTTTCCCAAGCGGCCATCCATGTCAGTACTAGCTGGTGTTGCGCTGCTTAACTTCAGTGATCAGACGAGAACTGGTGTGTCCAACGCAATTCGCAGCTCTTTGTCTCGTCGCTGAATGGATACAAGGGTGATATATTGAACGGTATTTTTCCGCCGCCGGTTGCCGACCAAAGCTGTATCCCCCATGCGTATTTCTCGTCGGTCTGCAGTTCTTTGGGAGATTTCACCGACGCCAGAGGGCGAGATCCTCGACCTGGGAATTTCTGACTCATCTTCTCGTTGAATAGTAGAGAGGGATCTATTACGTGCAAATGCCATCGTACACCTCACGGGACCTCGGTTTTACTTCTCCGCCGCTAGAAAGCGCATTCGGGGGGCATCTCTCTCCCGAAAGAAGTCAATCCACCTCGGTCCAGTATCCAACCCTAGAACTATTGACGCAGTTACCGGGCACGCTACCCACTTCGCCACCGAGGTGGGGTTATTATCGTACTAGTACAAACTTTAAGATGACCACTGTGAGACCCGAAATAATTTGCTCGTTGTAACTGCTACTCAATAGATTTCGTGATGGCGACATTATTTTGTTATTGACCATTAGGGTGCCAATATAAGATAAATAATGGCAGAAATGCTGCAGATATAAACCGATTATAAACGTATTAAAAAATATGAAAATAATTGAAGTTAAACCTAAAGGGTTGATTATAAATGAACTAATACGCTTGACTTGATATTGTTGTTAAGATTTAGCACATTTCCTAAGAATTCACTGCCCCGTAACCGTATTAGCACGTAAAAAATATTATTGAGCTTTTGTTTTCCCAGAAAAGAACTCACAATTATCGTTAAAATTGATATGAGAAATAAGTACGTACTAAATCAAAAAATATTTATGCATTATATCGATAATTTTTGCTTAAAATATAGTTCATGTCTTGCTTGAGTTGATACGTTTTTGTTGGTTGTGCTGACAGGGGCCCATTTTAGAATTGAAGGAAGTCACGGATTCGAATCTCATGGCCATAGGCGGGACGTGGAGCAGCATAAAGTGTTGACTGAGCACATTTATAGCAACTCCTAACCCTTTTTCCGCCTATGGCAGGATCGGGTACCGATCTTGTTCCTGTGAATGGACACAAGGGCGATATGTTGGATAGTGCTTTTCCACAGCCGGTTGCCGACTAAAAAGCAACGCAAGCCCAGTTGGTACTGACATGGGTGGTCGCTCGGGAAAGCTGGGTACTGCTAATACCCAAAAATCGTCGCATTAGTGTAGTGTCTGTGCAGTCTATGCATTAGAACTATGCAGTGGACGGGTCTCTAATGACCTTGTAGTTGACGGGACCTTAAACACCAACGAACAAAATGCCGACCAAAGCTGCAACCCCTATGCTTATTTATCGTCGGCCTGCTGTTCGTTGGGACACTCCACGGCGGCGAGCTGCCTAAACCTCGAAATCTTCCCTCATTTGCTTTGCGTGCAAATGCCATCGTACACCACACAGGACCTCGGTTTTACTTCTGATTCGAAAGAAGACACACCCGGGGTTCTGCCTCTCCCTCGCCCGAAAGAAGCCAACCCACTTTGGTCCAATATTGAACCTAGAACTACTGACAGCGTGCTACCCACTGCGCCACCGAGGCGGGTGACTGAACACGCTTAGATTTAAAAAAAAAAAAATCTTACGGCTTTCTGAGGGGCCCCACGCTGTCTTCGTTGCTGGTTTTCATTAAAGAGAAGTAGGGAAGAGCTGTATGAGCTCGCCCCCCCCCCTTCGCTGGCGTCGCGTCGGTGGAATGCCCCAACGAACAGTAGGCCGACGATATAGAAGTATAGGGGTTGCAACTTTGGTAGGCGGCCGACTGCGTAGAAATACCGTCCAACACATCGCCCATGTGTCCATCCAGAGGGCATAGATGGGTACCCGACCCTGTAATAGGAGGGGGAAGCAGCTGTATTGCGTTGGACATAGCAGTTCTCGTCTGATAACTGAAGTTAATCAACTCAACTCCAGCTAGTACTGGCATGAGTGATCGCTTAGAAACACTGGGTACCGCTAATACTGAAAAATTGTCGTAACAGCGTAGTGTCTGCGCAGACTGTGCATTAGAACTACGTAGTGCACTGGGCTCTAACGGCCTTTGTGGCTGAAGGGCCCTAAAACACCAACGAAACAAGGAACAAAAGCCATAGGAAGGAGAAGAGTTAGTAGTGTTTTTTGTGCCTGAAGTCTACTGGGGCACTTCTGAGTGATTCAATCTAATGCTTGTAATGTAAAAGCGGCTTGTTGAAGTATTCCGAAGCTATTCATCCGACATAGTTGATATATAGTATTAGAGTTGGTTTGGCGTGAATTATTTAGTGACATCTTCAGAATTGTTGCAGAAAATATGTGCTGTACTTCATTAACCACTTTTAACCAACTATATGTTTGATAGTTATCGTCATAACTGCTTTACTACGTCTCGTTTCACTTATTCTGTCTTATCTTCGCACTTGTCAGGGTAAGTGACATGCAGTCAAGACTCGGTATGTATAGCACCAAGGTGAAGGGTCACCTCTGTGGTTCAAAGAGGATTAAGTCTGTGCTGATCCCCACTTCCCCCCAAACCTTCTCATCTGTAGTAAGTCCTCCTAGTCATGAAGATTAATGGTCAGTGTCATCAGATGGTGACAATAACCCTTTGTCATTTTACTACGCGGGACTTTCGTTTGTGGGTTTGGGCCCTACGTTTGTCTGTTAACATCATTGGCGGTGATTGTACTTTCGTTTTATGTGTATAAATGAAAATGAATGAAGATTCAAGGTTATCTAGAGCCTGTAGATATATCGTGCTTTCTGATTCTTTAGTTAGCTTAGGTAAAAAAAAGTTTCCAGTAAAATTCAGAAGGTGGTGATGGGGGGGGGATTATACGCATGTTTTACCCCGTTCTGTCTCACTCCCTTTATTGTTTTGCAGTTTCCTTATGTCAGGATAAATAACTTTACTTTTAAGCTACAAGGAGAGACTAACAGACAGGAAAAAAGTGGTTCCTTAAGGCGGCTTGCAGAACCCTGGATCAAAAACTTTTGGGTGGAGAAAACGTGTGCTGATCTAGTGCTGCCGGGAGGGTCTTTTTTGTCCTTTAATATGAGGAAAGGTTTAAATAAACCGATAATAAACTCTGCGTACGTTACAATCAGTTTGAAGTTGTTTGAATGGGACAAAAAAAGCAACTCCTAACCCTTTTCCCGCCTATGGCAGGGTCGGGTACCCATCTTGTCCCTCTGAATGGACACAGAGCGATATATTGGTCATAGTTTCTTTTTTCTGCAGCCGGTTTCCGGCCAAAGCTGTGCACCCCAACGCTTACTTATCGTCGGTCTATTGTTCGTTGGGGAATGCTACCGACGCCAGGGGACGAGCTCCTACACCTGGAAATTTTGCCTCATCTACCCATTGTGTAGTAGAGAGGGTTCTTTTATGTGTAAGTGCCAGTTTGAATGGGACAAAACTGACTTTAAAATTCTTGTGTTTTATTTACTTCATGTTTATTTGGTCTTTTAAGGGCTCAGACAATCAGTAGAGTGTACCTCCCAGTGTCTTTAACAGACATCCTTGTTCTTGAAACAGAATGACTTATTAGGCTAGATGCCAGTCATGGTATCGTGAGTTGCACCCACCCGTTACAGATGAGACATTCGGATAATTTCTGAAGAGACAAAATTGAATTTCACGCTTTTAAACACTTTCGTGATGAGGCTACCATGTCATCATCTTCGGAGCCTGGTTATACTCGATTAGGTTTTTGTGGACGAGTATTTAACATCACGCACACACGGGATAGCGGATTTCTAAAAATTATCTTTTTCTATCAGACGGGACCCATCTACCTGACGTCGACCATGGATTATGAAATTTAAGCTGAAAAGGTAAATTTATTCTACCAGTGGAGCATGGTACCAGTTTACCAGTGCTCAGAAGGGAAACAAGCTTACAAATCTAGGAGTTTTGCCCTTCTTCATGTAGCAGTGACGTCGTGCACACTCCATATGGAACGAAAGCAACTCCTAATCCTTTTCCCACCTATTGCAGGATTGTTTACCCATCTCCTCTGAATGGACACAAGGGTGATATATTGGACAGTTTTTTTCGGCAGCCGGTTGCCGACCAAAGCTGCAATCCCTATGCTTATTTATCGTCGGTCTCCTGTTCGTGGATATCTAATGACCTTGTAGTTGACGGGACCTTAAACAACAACAAACAAACAGTCTCCTGTTCGTTGGGGAATTCTATCGACGCGACGCCAGGGGACAAGTTTCTACTCCTGGAAATTCTGCCTCTTCGACCCGTTGCATTTTGGAAAAGGTTCTTTTACGTGCAAAGGCCATCGTGCACCACGTGGAACCTCGGTTTTACTTCTCATCCGAGGGAAGGCGCACTGGAGGCATCTCTCTCGCCCGATAGAAGCAAACCCACCTCGGTCAATATCGAACCTAGAACAACTAGAAATTACTTTTGCCTCAATGAGTATGCATGGATTGCTGGATTGATTTATGGGTTGGGGAGTAAGCCAAGCAGCCATAACAGGGCGAACCCTTAAGAGGCTGCTCGCAGGAGATGAGGATTTAGGAGAAGGGAAATTTGCAGCACCTAACGTTCTTTACCAACCACCCATGTTGGTACTAACGTGGGCTTGCGCTGCTTATCTTCAGTGATCTCATGAGAACTGGTGTGTTCAACGCAACTTGGCTGCACTGGCGCAACTGGCTGCACTAAGGCAACTTGGCTCCACTAAGGCAACTTGGCATCACTAAAGGCAACTTGGCATCACTAAAGGCAACTTGGCATCACTAAAGGCAACTTGGCTGCACTAAAGGCAACTTGGCTGCGCTAAAGGCAACTTGGCTGCACTAAGGCAACTTGGCTGCACTAAAGGCAACTTGGCTGCACTAAAGGCAACTTGGCTGCACTAAAGGCAACTTGGCTGCACTAAAGGCAACTTGGCTGCACTAAGGCAACTTGGCTTCACTTATGGAGCACTCTATCCACTGCGCTACCGAGGCGGGATCGCACACGCCATATGGAACCACGACCTTAATTTCTATTCGATGGAAGCCGAACTTGGGACTTCCCTCTCATCTAGAAGAAGCCAGCCAGTCGTTTTGTCCAGGATACTAAGATTGAGCTACCGAGGTCGGCATATGCCAGGAGTGTGTCCAAGATTGTTACCCTAAAAATTACTAGCGAGCATTTACATACTAGAGGAGCCTTGCTGTGTCTAGGAACGAGTTAGGACCAAATGGAAAGTTGATAAACGATAGTGGACCGCCCAACATTTATTATTTGGTTGGTTGAGTCTGATACTTCAGGTTTGAATTTTGAAACGAGTGGTTTCACTCTGTGTGCGTGTGCCTACACCAGCGGTATTAATGAGTTTTATTTCGTGAACTATCGGGGAAGGCAAAGTGCTCATAATTTCATAATATAATGAAGGGAAAAAATGATATAATGACCCGGGAGGGGTTGAAACCGTAAGTATATCGATGATTAAGAGTAAATCGACGAAAAATTGAAATTAAAAAAGAGACGGTGGTTAATATAGGAATTCCTGTAGGTCCCATTTAATTTTATGTTGAATATGACATCCAGTGGGATTGCAATATATTGTATTAAATATTACGAAGGAGTATATTAAGTTTGGAAAATGTGTGCGTACCGCTAAGTACTCGTGTTATTAATTTCTGTTCCCCTGTTGTTGTCGTTCTAGCCCCCGCCACCATTTTCATTCATAAGTGTTGTGGTAATTAATTTTGCTTACGTGATTTTTTTTAAGAAATGAAAAGTAGTTGCATGGTTCTCTGTAGTTTATTTGGGGGAAAAGGTTTTGTGGAGTCTTATCTAAGAAAGTGATTGAAAACTTAAATATCCATCCTTAAGTTTAATGTTCATAAGACAGAGAAACCCTTTTCCTTTCACCCCCAGGAGTTCAATATTTTTATGAGGTAGTTTCAAAGAATCATATTAATCGAGATATTTTATGAGTCGGCCTCGTTACCTCAATTTGGGAGTTGAACACTTGCTTTTTATTTGCATGTCAGCAAATTCGATCGGCCCTGGCCAATATTGTTGACTTTTTCACCGGAAATCAACTAGGACAATTAGAAAAGGTTATAGGGAGTTTCGTTTTTTTGGTCCTAGGAAACAGTAGCTCACACTGTGGGACGCTTGTCTATTAAATACCCAAGGTTCGTTCATACAAGAGTCTTGTGTTGTCTGACGGGTGAAGCGCACCTTTCCATTATTTGGGAAGTATAGATACGCATTTTTACGTTTAAAATTCGGCAGAAGCGCACCAGGGGTTCATTTGAAGAATTCCAAAAGGAATTTTCGGCAAGCAGTTAATGCAGACCCTTGATAGCTCCCTTATTACATCTTAGTGGTTATTTTTGGTGTAGATAGAAACACGGCCTCAGAAATAATCTTATAAAGAGACTGATATATGCCGAAAATGACCTGCCTCGGTGGCGCAATAGGTAGCGAGCTCGATTTACTGCCCCAGTGGTTCCAGGTTCGATACTGGATCGAAGTAGGTTGGCTTCTTTCGGGCGAGAGAGAGAGGACCTGACTGTGCCTTCCTTCGGATGAGAAGTAAAATCGGTAGTGCACAATGGTATTTGCATGTAAAAGAACCCACCCTACTATGCAACGGGTAGCAAAGCAACTACTAACCCTTTTCCCGCCTATGGCAAGGTCGGGTACCCATCATGTCCCTCTGAATGGACACAAGGGCGATATTTTCTGCAGCCGGTTGCCGGCCAAAGCTGCAACCCCTACGCTTATTTATCGTCGGTCTAGTGTTCGTTGGGGAATTCTACCGACTCCAGGGGGGGGGGGGTGAACTCCTACACCTGGAAATTTTTGCGTCATCTCTCCGTCGCATAGTTAAGAGGGTTCTTTTACGTGCAGGTGCAACTTTGCAAAGGATAGATGCAGCAAAATTTCCAGGAATAGTAGCTGTCGCTCTGGCGTCGATGGAGTGACCCAACGAACAGTGGACCTACGATAAATAAGCATAGGGGTTGCAGCTTTGGCCGGCAGTCGGTTGCGGGAGAACACCATCCAATATATCACCCTTGTGTCCATTCAGAGAGACAAGATGGGTATCCAACCCTGCCATAGGCGGGTAAAGGGTTAGAAGTTGCTATATTTTGCCATAGGAAGTGAAATTGCAGCTGGTTGTTAGTTGAAAGTTGCTAAACTAAGGTTGTTGTTGTTTTTTGTTGGTGTTTAAGGTCCCGTCAACTACAAGGTCATTAGTGACCCGTCCACTGCATAGTTCTAATGCATAGACTGCGCAGACACTACACTAATGCGACGATTATTGGGTATTAGCAGTACCCAGCTTTCCCGAGCGACCACCCATGTCAGTACTAACTGGGCTTGCGTTGCTTAACTTCAGTGATCAGACGAGAACTGGTGTGTCCAACGCAACTCGCCGCTTCCTAAATTAAGGTAAATGGTCATGAAAAGATTTGGGCAACTTAGTAAAAGGAAGTTAGTTAGAGGGCGCGCGCGACATTCCCAATGTCACGACCAATTTCATGATGGTGTTTTTGTTTGGTACGAGGTCGTCATTCGCCTTGTTTAGGTGTTGAAAAGTGTTTGAACCGGTCTTTTTGATGGTTGGGGAGTGGTCATCTCTGGCTGGATCAGCGGAATTTGTTAATCAGACATTACAGGTTAGCGTACTTTGGTCAAACTTTGTTTACTACTTATGTAAATCAAGAGAAGAAGAAGAAGAAAAGAAGACGACGAGATATTTTTTCCCGATTGATGTGATGGAAAGGTTGAATAGCAGCAGTTTTTTTTTGCGTGTGTTATATAGATAGGTAATTGTTAAACAAGATTCGACAGTGATAGATATTGAAATTTTGATCACGTTTGAATTGATGGCGAGTGTTTTGGATAATGAGGGTGATGGTGGAGGCGAGTAGAGATCGAGATGTTAAATGTTGTTGATTAAAAGGAATGATGATTTTAATATTACTGAAGAAAAAAGGGGTTATTACCTAACTCAGCATTTGTTTCTCTCATCTTCAACTAGGTGCGTGGCAAATTATGAATTTGATATTTTTTCTTCTTCTGAAATTAAAATATGCGTTTTAACTACGATTTAAATTTATTCAGGCTTGAATTTTCTCGAGGTTGTTTGCTCCTTGTAGCCCACTCCAGCCAACCTTTTGGTGTCAGTTGAGTGGTCTCTCTGCCCCCCCCCCTCCCTCTCTGCTCGTGCTAGTCTACCTCATTTCTTATTTAAAGTTTTAATTGAAATTCTTCGAGTTCGCGATTATTATCATTATTATTTTAATTTGAGTGGGTTGATTTTTACGTGAGTTTCTTGCTGCAGTTAGCAAGTTTTATTTCTCATTTTGAATCCTAGAATCACGTTGCACCTGAAATGTTGCAACTTCCGCTCGCAAAGTTGATATGTGCCGTAAATAGTACGCCTCTAAATTTAAAACGACGGATGAGTTATTATGCATCATTCATTTCTAAGATTTATTTCTCCTCTAATTAAGGACCAAAAACTGGAATTTGGGGATGATAATTCGTTATGGAGATGTAATGGGATATAGTGAGCAGAGAGCTCTCTGTCAGTGGTTGCTTCAGGCTTGCCACCATCACTGGACTACTGCGCATTGCGAGAAAAAAAAACAGAAACCGACACGAGTGTGGTCTTGCAGAAGGGAGCAAAATGAATATTAAATTATATTGAATTTCTTAACGACTATTTATCTATAAGAAATGATCCAGTTTTTTTATTGGGTATTTTCAGACAGGTGAACTGGAATGAAAGCAGAGAGAGAGAGGAAGGGGGGGGGGTGAGAAAGTTTTTTTTTTTTGCATGCTTTCACTTTTTATGAGCACCTGGATAATAACAACAACAACCCAGAATTTGTTGTACTCCTGCAAATACTGTCCCTTTAATGGGTTTTAACCTCGTTTCTGCCATGGGCCTTCTTCTGGCTTGGTTCATTGACCCCCCTCTACCCCGTTCTCCGAACTATGTTTTCAAATATTTGAAATATTCGCGACCTTTGAGAGTTCCTACTCGTTCTCACCTAAAAGATCCTAGGTTAAGAAATACTACTATTACGACAAACATCTCTCATTTTACAACGTTGTTTTTCTTATTTGAAATGATCAGCACTTTGTTAACCTTGGTCCACTCTGGTTTTTTTTTTCAGGATTTTATGAACGGGTATGCAAAGGGCCTTTTTGTCTACTGTTATCTTGTTGGCGTTTTATTATCAATAGTTGTGTTATCATTCGGACGGGTAATTCAAGTGTACCAACATATAGAGAGACGAATTCTCAACTCTCATTAGTATTAGTTATTTTTAGATGAATATTTTTTTCGTTGATGCAAATATTTGAAAGTCTATGCACTACGTCCCTTTTCACCCTTTCACTTCTATAGGTTAGTAAACTCGTATTTACGTTGAAAACACAGTCTAATGGTGGTAAGGTTAATGTATGCTCGTATGAAAGCAGATAGAGGTGGTGGTATCCAGCTCATGTCAGCGTGATGATGTGTTATGCAAATTCAGGTCACTGGCACGCCTAGGTTTGATATTTGCTATAAATAAATTCTCGATTGTGCGTATGGTGCCTCTGTCTGAATTGGATAGGTGGATAGGTGGCTAGATGGATGGATGGATGGATGGATGGATGGATCTATTTAAATATCGGATATTTAGCGCAGACACATAGCACTCCTATATTTATATTGTAAATCGAAACCATTTTTATATAACTCCCAAGTTGACTTTAAAATAGACAAAATGTATTGGCTTTTTCCAAAGCAAATAATTGAATATAACCGTGATTGAAACTCCTGATTGGTCTGGTCGAGTTTGGAGAGCTTTTTAAAGGTCATTCATAACGTTATTGGATCAAATGGAATGCGGTTAGTCACCATCAGCCATTGAAGGTGTCCGTTTTTGGTCAACTTAGTGAGACCTTAAAGTGACCCTACTGTTGTGTTTGAGTCGTACCACCACTAGACTCTAGTGTCCATACAGTCCTGCTAGTAAATGTCATTCAGTCAGCAAGTTTAGTCTTTTGAGATCACCACACAAGAGTCCTCTGTCGTTTGTTTATTTTTAGGGCCGTTGGAATTTAAATCTCAAGTTAGAATGTTTAATGGTTGAGGCATGGATTTGGTTTGGTTTGTTGGTGTTTTAGGACCCTTCAACTACAAGGTCATTAGAGCCCCGTCCACTGCGTAATTCTAATGCTGAGACTGCGCAGACAGTACACTAATGCGACGATTTTTTTTGGGTATTAGCAGTACCCAGTTTTCCCAAGCAGCCACCCATGTCAGTACTAACTGGGGTTGCGTTGCTTAACTTCAGTGATCAGACGAGAACTGGTGTGCCCAATGCAGCAAGCCTATCTCTTGGAGGCATGAGCCTATGAAAATTTCAGGAGTGCTGCCATTACGTTCCTTTCAGTCATTGGGAGACACACGATCTTTTTTGCCCTAGGAGAATGAGGTGAATTATTGGTTAATATTGGGAATCTTTAAGAATTATGACGTAGTGACAACCACTGGGAGGGCAAATTCTGCCCCAATTTAGTGGCCACTATGGTCTGTAAGGCAAATCACTTGAAGAACTCTCATTCTTCTCTTGTTGCTATTGAAAACGTGGAATGTTAAACTACTTTTAGTGCTCGTCATGGGGCCTTTTGCTCGGTAATGGTCCTAACTGATAGGCACAATAGAATTTTGGGATTGAAAATGGTTTGTATGTTTAAAGCACCACCACATTACTCCAGACGTGTTGAGCACTGAAGGATCGTGTGTCATTCCTGCTGAGTTCACACCTCTAATTTCAGTCCACTCGATTGCCTCCTGGAGTGTTGACCACGGTCCAGTTGTTAACGTTTGTAAGACCACTTGAACATTTTAAGTGGCGATTTGACGGTCTTTTCCTCTCCCTTCCATTCAACGAACAAAAGGCAACCTGTTGAAGGTTTCTTCCCTTGCTAACAAGTAAGGTGGCCCCTGGTAATTTTTTTTTTATTAGCGAGGGTCTCACTCACTCTCCAGATTCCCTACCATATGACTGTCGTCCCCATCAGTGTATCATTTAGGACCCTCTAACTATGTGTTCATTGGGCCACATAATAGAAGGGCAGGACAGGGGTGTGTTATGTGTACACAACGGGACATATACAGACTTGATGTGTTCGTTGTAGTTTTTTTTATACCCTTACTTTCTTCCCTCTCGAACTCACCCCTCACTGTCACCCCGAAGTAAAAAAAAAGTGTAGGGTAAGAGTGATTACAAAAAATCATGATGTGAGGGGAAGAGCTATGAAAACTGAAACTGACATGTGTTCAACACTTTCATGAGTACTTTCTTGTAGTTGGTTTAACACGAAGTTATTATTGAGGTCGTCTGCAGTCGAAAAGGTCGTGCCCTCTAGCTTTTGAGGTCGCAAACCTGAAATTACCAATTGGTTTATCTCTCCCCCCCTCCCAACCCCCTCATACATGCGTACATAACCGATGTTTTTTTAGGGGCTCCATGCATACACACACTCCTCCGCTTAGGCATACAGATTCATACTTTTGATTTTTTTTTTCTGGTCCCTTTCCCCCTTCTGCTCTTAATGTCACCTCTGAATAACGTCCCTTGCGTGATAATGAAATGAGCACTGCTAGGTTCTTTGCTTTGTATCCGTTTTCTAAGAAAATTATACACCAAAAGAGAGAGAGATGATTGTATCAGTAGTTTTTTTTCTCGGTCCTACTTTCCACCACTGACTTGATTTAGGAAATTAAGCACTATGAAGTGCAGTCGTTAGTTGACTGAGTGCCTTCACATCAGTCTGACAGTAACGAAATTAAACAGGATGTAATTTAGCATTTGGTGAGGTGAATAAATGATTTTCACAGTAGAATGTCATGCGAGATGCTCAAAATACTGCACCTTATTTGCTGTTATTATTGTTTTATTGCTGGAGATAACGTATCTATTCATTTCTTGGGTTAGAATGCTATCAAGGGGCTATTTATCTGTATTAACATACAATTCGTCTCTTTGAGTTCAAAATATGCAGGTTCGCCTCTCACTAACGTCAGCGAAATTGTTTTCTAGTAAGGGGTTGTTGTTGTTTGTTGGTGTTTTAGGGCCCTTCAACTACAAAGGTCATTAGAGCCCCGTCCACAGCATAGTTCTTATGCAGAGACTGCACAGACACTACACTAATGTGACGATTTTTGGGTATTAGCAGTACCCAGTTTTCCCAAGCGGCCACCCATGTCAATACTAGCTGGGGTTGCGCTGCTTAACTTCAGTGATCAGACGAGAACTGGTGTGTCCAACGCAATTCGCCGCTGCTTAGTAAGGGGTGACAAATCTAAAGTGCTTTTGTTGTTGACAGTAAGGACAGTGAATTTTTGTCTGTTTACCCCGAACACACTAAACTTAGGTGACTAGGATCTGATATCATCATAATCAGTATCCCCTTTTTTCGCCTGTGGCAGAGTCGGGTGCTGATATTTGTCCCATTGGGATGCATAGCGATCTGTTGGACGGCATTTTTATGCCGTCGGCTTATTTATCGTTGGACTATTTTGATTCGTTGGGGCACTTTTGTGACTAGGATTTGAAATTCAGTAGATTTATTTGTGGGGAATGAGACTGCTTTTTGTCGAAGTTATGGCGTTGTAAATATGTCGTTATGAAAACTGACAATTGTTTTTTTTCCTAATGAAGTCATATACTGTAGTCGTTTCATAAAATTATAATATTTTCCCACGCGGTTTTTTTGTAAGACTAGTAGCAAACCGAACAGTGACAGACGCACTCATGTCCTCCCACAGGTTGCTCGCCTTTACTCATGCCCTAATACATACCAAGGTTGTTTAATATGATTATTCCATTTTGAAGTTATTAGGGGACCCGTCTATTAATCTTTTGCCAAGCAGCTAACGCACGAATTGTGTAATCTTCTTGGCAAATGCAATTGCAGGTTGGCAAGGAAGGGTATGACGAGGCTAGAAGGGATGAAAGTGTGGTTTAGAAAGGGCTCATGTTATATTAATATTCGCCCCCTGTTTTCTTGAATAGTCAAGCAACCCATTAAAATAAACATTTTTTTTTTCGTCATAAGTTTTTATTCATTCTCAGTATCGTCTTTTAATTCGATCCGAGAGGAGAGTTTTGTTTCCAAAGTGCATTTGTTGTTCACTTGCTTGCTGACTGACCGACATTGTGTGTCCTAGGACCCGTACAATACTGAGTGGTGGTAGTGTTATCGTCATGTTGCTGTGCCTAGATTTTTTTTTATTATGATAGGTGTGCTCAAAAACTTGAATTGAATTCAGGTAGGAAATATGGTTCAATTATTTTATTGAAGTTGGCACGAAGCTCAAGTTCAGTCTAGTCGCGATTCTGAATCACTTGGGGCTTTTTTTACTGGTGAGTTCCTAGTCTTGTGGCCCTCCATAATCTATATTGAAAGCAACTTGGTAGCTCATTTCATAGCATAGGCCAGTGGTGGCGAACCTTTTTTTGAGGACGGGTCACAATAACACGAAAGAAAACCAAAAAGTTGTCCGCGGGTCAGGTGCAAGCACTATTTAATTTTATGAATAAAAATGTATTATTAATAATGAATAACTTAGTTTATTAAAGTAGCAATTAGAGAATATTATCATAATACCCTTATCCCGCCCGTGGGAGCGTCGGGTCTGTGTGTTCTATAGCCCGCCAGGTCCCCGTCTGCCCCACACACTATGAGACGATAAACTAGATATGATCCACGTTCGGGTCACTTAAAATTGCACTGTGGGTCACTTTGTGACCCGCGGGTCACAGGTTCGCCACCACTGGCAATAGGCCTTACTTGAATCTCTGGTTCATGGTGTGCTGGTTCAATTCTGATGCAAGCGGATAGTTTCTTTCAGGCTGGCTTTCGTCTGGTGAGGAAATAAAGATGTTGATTGCCCTCTTGTAGCGTGAAACCTTTTCTACGCGGAATGGAAATGCATTGATCGATGATGTTGGTTTAGGATTTGCAGAATTGACAAGGTGACGTTTTATTAACCAAACTTTCCAAACCCAAACCAAAGTCCAGAGCGGAAATGAGGACGCAGCAGTGTCTGGATGTGTTGCAAGATGAAAAATTTCTTGATATAGTAAGATGAGGTTGTATGTTGTAAGTTGTGTACTTGATTTGTTGATGTTTTCGCAGAACCAATTTGACAACTAAGTCATAATATAAGAAGACGGCCTTAGATTTATTAATTTATTATGCAATCATCATATAGACAATCCACGTGCCTGGCGCGTGTGGGTGGGCATCCATCAGCGCATTATTACCCTTTTGGCTTTCTTAACCTCAAAGAAAAATTTCCGCTCTATCACTTTTCCTGATCTTAATTGCTTTCAGTTTTCTTCATCATCGTCGTCTTTCGACTCCAACTTCTTAAATGCTTATAGTTATCGAATAGGTATCACAACAAAGAAGTTGAATGAGAGAGTGAAAGCCTTCGGAGTTGTCGATCCTGCCCTTACTTGTTTCTCTAATCCTCTTGTAAACATGACGGAAGGAACTGCCCGGAATCTTGCAGAAGGCCATATTATGCGTTTGAAACATGTGTCTGTTGGCATACAAAATGCTAAATACCTTCCTGTAAGAACATGATATCATGTTGAACAGTTTATTTTTGGTAGTGTTACATGTGGTCGTCCACCAAATGTAATTTTTTTTGACCGCCTCAAAATCTCTGGAACTCGTTTTCGTGTTCCTTGATTTTGTCGATGAAAGACCCCTGTCTTCTTTCTGGATTTAAACGTGATTGGCTTTGTTGTTTGTTGGTGTTTTAGGGCCCTTCAACTACAAAGGTCATTAGAGCCCCGTCCACAGCATAGTTCTTACGCAGAGACTGCACAGACACTACACTAATGCGACGATATTTGGGTATTAGCAGTACCAATTTTTCCCAAACGACCAACCATGTCAGTACTAGCTGGGGTTGCGCTGCTTAACTTCAGTAATCAGATGAAAACTGGTGTATCCAACGCAATTCGCCGCTCTCTAACGTGATTGGCATTGGTTGACTTGATTCCAACCCTTGTAACTACTACTACACCTATTACTGTATTGCGTTGGACACACCAGTTGTCGTCTGATCACTGAAGTTAAGCAACGCAACCCTAGCTAGTACTGGCATGGGTGACCGCTTGGGAACACTGGGTACTGCTAATGCTGAAATAGTCGGAACAGCATCGTGCCCGTGCAGGCTCTGCATTGGAACTACGCAGTGGACGGGGCTCTAATGACCATTGTAGTTGAAAGGCCCTAAAACACCAGTACAACAAAACTAAATCGGAACTGATTGTAGGCGTCCTGACAATGTCAGGTAATGGATTAAAATTCAGGTGCATAGTACAAAAATATGTTTGGTGTACGTGCTGTAATTCTTTTATAATTGTTGAAAATGTGATTGTTTTACCCTTTTTCCTTTCTTAGGTGCTATTGTATAGGTATATGAGTGTGAAATTCAAAAGTATCTATTTTTGCTAAGAAGTTGCCTTCTCTTTTGCACTGTCTCCTTTAAGCAAACAAATGACATTTAATTGCCATTGAATTAATACCTTAGTCAATGAATACAATTAACCATCCAGCCTTCTCTATTCACCCACATTATGTTGACTCCCGCTTTCCGTATTTAAGGGAAGGGGAACCTACTTTTACCCATAATGCATAGACCTTTTCCCCATTGCCACACTTGCCATCAAGATAGGATTTTTGTACATATAATGGTGATTCCCTTAGTTTTGGGTTCAGTGAAAAGCGATTATAAAAGGATGTGGCAATCGATTAAAAACAATTCAATGCGACAGCCTCTGTCTTCTCTTTACGCACATTAAACGGCCTGTATCTAGGCAGAGAACACAGAAAAGTAGGATGCGCAAGACAACCATGAGAGCTTTCCTTCCATTTGTGCAAAAAAATTTTTTTTCCTCCTCCTTCTCTGCTGTTTTATAAAGCTATAAAAAGGCACCTATTTTTTCATTTTAGCTATTGACATTAAAAGCGTAAACTACGACACCTCTATAATTAACTTTAATGTTGGTATGTTGAGGGCCTAAGTGGCAGGCTAAGATGCAAGCTACTTTTCTTAGGGAGTCTGTACTTTAGTTACTGTCATAAAATCTCTTAGTCCCTCATCTTGCCTATAGTGTGTGTAGGTTCGATCGTACCTCGAAGAAGAACTGCTGGGGGAGGGAGTTCCAGAGTGTTGGGTTACTGCAGGGGCGGATCAGGGGGGAGCGCTTCAGAAAAGTGTGCCCCAAATATTTTTAAATATTCAGAGTCCCTTAGTATAAATCTAGCTAGCAATTACAATAGGCCCACTTCTGCCCCGTAGACAATGTCCTATCTTCAGTGGTTTAGCCAACTGCAGATTGGACTGCAAGTGTTGGACTGGCAGGTTGCAACGTAAAAATGCCTCATCAGTTGCGCCCCATGGAGGCACTGAGGGGGGGAGCAATTGCTGCATTGCTCCCCCTTAATTAGGTGGTAAGGGGCTCCAAGCGTGCCTTCCGTCGGATGGAAGGTAAAAGTGTGGTGTGTACGATGTCATTGTTTTGTTGTTTCTTGGTGTTTTAGGGCCCTTCAACTACAAGGTCATTAGAGCCCCCTCCACAGCATAGTTCTTATGCAGAGACTTGCACAGACACTATACTAATGCGGCGATTATTGGGTATTCGCTGTACCCAGTTTTCACAAGCAGCCACCCATGTTAGTACTAGCTGGGGTTACGTTGCTTAACTTCAGGAATCAGAGGTAATATGCTGAATAGGGATGATGATGTGCAGAATGTCTTCCTACATTTAAATTATTTACCTAGAGTTGGAAAACTCAAAACTAGTCCCATAAGGTAGTTAAGATAAACCCAAAAAAGCTGATTATAATAATTTTTTCGAGAGGGATGCGAGGGAATTGCTGTTAATGTTTAATAATTTTTAAAATGTGGTAGTAGTTATTTGAAATGTGTTAATGTGTTTTACACGTGTCTTGAATTACACGCTTTATTACTAAAGTAAATGACATTTTTCTTATATTTCTCGATTGATTTCTGAATAATTAGGTTATAGTAGTTCACGATCTCTTAAAATTAACCTCATTTGATATTATGTTTTCGCGTGTGATTAATTATTTTATATTTTAGCTTTTTATTTCTTGTTAGTGTTTGCATACGAAAAGGTACACCCACCTCCGATTTTAGTAACGTTAGTTAGTTGCCATTTTAGGGAATTCAAGGGAATTCGTTATCCCATGTACAGTATATCGCAAAACGTGACTAAAAAGGTTGCAGCATTTAGTTTTGAGGTTAAAACCATTGTCCATGAGGTCACCTATATTTTCTCTATCTCCTGTGTCAGTTTAGTGCATTTCTTTGTTTTGTTGGTGTTTTAGGGCCCTTCAACTATAATGGTTATTAGAGTACCGTCCACAGTGTAGTTCTAATGCAGAGTCTGCACAGACACTACGCTGTTACGACGATTTGGGTGTTAGCAGTACCCAGTGTTCTCAAGCGGTTACCCATGCCACAGTAGCCTTAACTTCAGTTATCAGATGAGAACTGGTGTGTCCAACGCAATGCAGCTGAGCGCATGGACATCAACCTATTTAATAGCGAAATCATTATCAACATACCTCTATCCCGCCTGTGGCAAGGTTCGCCTGTGACGAGTTCTAGCCCTCCACTCCCGCGTATCTCCCGCCAGGTCCCCTTCCACCCCACACACAGCTATATCCTTAGGTACAACTTGCTCCAACGTCTGCTTCGGTCTCCCCCTGCTTCTGGTGCTTCCGACCACCTGCATTCCTATAATGGACCTAACGAGCTCCTCCTCTTCTCCTCTTCTCATTACTTATCCCCATACCACCTCAATCTACTCTCCCTCAGATGATAGAGGAGGATACATACCTACAGCTGAAATTAGGCCTGTTCGCGCCACGCCGAGGTCTGTGGCTTACTCTGTAATAAGAGGGAGACTAACGGGAAACTGGGGAACTAATAATCAGTTCGGTGTGTGACCTCACTTGAACTCCTCGATTTAGGATGTAATTAGGATCTGAAGATGGTCAACCCCATCGAATCATCTCCGAACAAGGCATCTGAGATAGCCAAATGTACCGTAGTTCTTCTCCTGAGACAATTTTGTGCCCTGTACACGAGAGGGATTTTGTCGGTATGAAAATGTAGCAGCATCCCATTTCTAGTCTGGACCTACGTGTTTACTCAGGATTTGTACCGACTTTTTGAGTTGGATAATTCGAAGGTTCGATCCTGGCCGCTGTAGGTGGTTAAGTACATGAATCCTCCGTGAGACAGACGGACCCGTTTAGCGTTTCCGTTGCATGTGTCGCAACAATCACCAGGTGTACGAACTCCTCACCTCCGTTTGGGTCGGTAATTGGCCTTTGGTGCTGAAAGGCCGGCCGACGTTAAATAACCAAGTAAAGCATGTCAAGCTGCTGATGGCTTGTGCTACCATATTGACTGTTACTTACAGGTTGAGTTTTATTAGACTAAATAAAATATAATTGTTTGTAATAATCATGATGATGGAAACGGGCCAGTCACGAAGGATTTAATAGATGTCAACACGGAGAAGGTCTATTTATTATTAACTCGACACTAAAACTAGCGTTGATGATATTTATCTCGTGCATTGCTGTTGTCTGCGGAATAATTTATTCAAAGTGATAGTCATAATACGTGCAACTATGAAGCTTATGAAAAATCTGAGGATGCAGAATGCTGCATTTACCACAATTATTCATTAATGTCAGTATTTATTACTATTAATTGTAACATTTAGTTAAGATTCAAATGAATTAATGATGGAGGAATGGAAGAAAGCAGAGCAAATACGTAGTAACCGAAAGTTTACATGGGATGAGTGCGAGCCGATTACACCTACCGGAAGTTGGTTTTAATTGAACTCTTTTAAGATATTTCCGATATAGGTAATGAATTATTACTTTAATGGGGCCTGCAGCGGTTTACTTACCTTTTATTTCAGAAATAGTCGGCTTCTTGGTCGAGGTTGGTGGCTCTCCTTCTCCCTGTCTCTCCTTTCCTCTCTCTCTCTCTCTCTCTCTCTTCCTCCCTCTGTTGTCTTATAAGGGGTCGAGGTTGGTGGCTCTCTCTCTTCTTCCCCCTCCCTCTCTGTTGTCTTCCTCTCTCTCTTCCTGTCTCTCCTTTCCTCTCTCTCTTCCTCCCTCTCCTTTCCTCTCTCTCTTCCTCCCTCTCTGTTGTCTTATAAGGGGTCGAGGTTGGTGGCTCTCTCTCTCTTCCTCCCCCTCCCTCTCTGTTGTCTTCCTCTCTCTCTCTCTCTCTTCCTGTCTCTCATTTCCTCTCTCTTCCTCCCCCTCCCTCTCTGTTGTCTTATAAGGGGTCCAGGTTGGTGGCTCTCTCTTCCTTTCTCTTTCTCCCCCCCCTCTCTCTCTCTGTTGTCTTATAAGAAGAGACCTACTCCTTCCAGGTGAAACATATGGTTCGGTTTCAGGACATGAAAGTTTGAGGTTGTAAAATTGACATAACCCTGAATATTTGACTAAAATGTAGGATCTAATATAAAATAAAATTTGTGACCTTCTTAGCCAAACTTTATCGGATGCCAAATGACCATTTATGCACCTTATGTTTACTCAACTATTTCATACTGTTTAATGCACCTGCACTAGTGATATTTACATATTTTTTTTGGTCGTTATAGCGAATCTTCCTCATTGTATACATATTTTTTAGCAGAAAGAGGAAAAAAAAACCAATTTGCGTGTAAATTTAGTTTTGTATTTTATCATTGTTGTTATTTTTACTATTTGATGTTTAAATAAGTGAGAGAGGCTCATATCTGCTATATGTCGACAACAATAACAACAACGTGTGATATCTGGTCTTTTTATTTGGATCATTTACGAAAAAGGCAGATAAGTAATGGCAATATCGTATTTAAACAGAGGAATATATTATTTGTTCCAACTTTTTTTTGGGAAAGAGGGGAATGCAAATGGCAATGAGCATTGGCGTATTTTAGGAGTTTTTTCCCCTCTTCAGCCTCTTTTATACTGTATATGTATAAATGCCATTTGTATTGAATGGGCACGTGTATTGAGGTGTATATACTTACTGTACGTGTACAGGTAAGCAAATATTGAGTACCGGTAGACGGTGTTGATTATTTGATTCGGTCTTGTGTGTCTGTGAGGTGTCATTTCTGTCTCATTTCATGCTGGTGTTGTGACAACCGTTGACAAGGCGGGGTTTGCTTAATAAGTAAACCAAGAGACTTTAATGTACACGCGATTCTCTGTGAATTGTTTGTACATACGCGATAGTGATTGAAGACGATAGTAGGTAGATCGAGCAGAATCTTGAAATGAAATTGAAGTCTTAGTTAGCACTTAAATCTATCAGACTGCTGTCAGACTCCGATATATTAACAATCATAACTCTGATTTCCTATCAGTTAATTCAGAGAAAATGTCCTCTCCTTTCTCTTTCACTCTTCCAAGCACCGGTTGCGGAAGTAGAATATTCAGGCTCATTGTATCCCAACTTGGTCCCAAGAAGTGTCCAGTTGACCAGTCACTTAGTGGCGTCTCGAAGTCTTTCTTATTTCATTTTACTTGGTCGCGGTCAGTGCGGTCTACATTCCGTCTCGGTGACGCAGTGGGTAGAGTGCTCGGTAACTGCGGGGAGCGGCGAATTGCGTTGGACACACCAGTTCTCATCTGATCACTGAAGTTAAGCAGCGCAACCTCAGATAGTACTGACAGGGGTGGCCGCTTGAGAAAACTGGGTACTGCTAATACCCAAAAATCGTCGCATTAGTGTAGTGTCTGTGCAGTCTCTGCATAAAAACTATGCTGTGGACGGGGCTCTAATGACCTTTGTAGTTGAAGGGCCCTAAAACACCAGCAAACAACAGCATCAATCGGTAACTGCGTCAGTGGTTCTAGCTTCGATACTGAATCGAGGTGAGTTGGCATCTTTCGGGCGAGGGAGATGTCCCGAGTGCGCTTTCTTTCGTATGAGAAGTAAAACTGAGGTCTCGTGTGGTGCGCAATGGCATTTGCACGTAAACCAACCCTCTCTTCCTGGCGTTGGTGGAGTGATCCAACAAACAGTAGACCAACGATAAATAAGCATAGGGGTTGCAGCTTTGGTTTGGTTGCAACCGGCTGCGGAAAACACTGTCAAATATATCACCCATGTGTCCATTCAGGCAGACAGAATGGGTACCCGACCTTGCCATAGGTGGGAGAAGGGTTAGGATTTGCTTTTTTTGCTTTGCGATCAGTGCTGTCTCCATCCTGCAGTACATGGGTGAGGGGAGGGGTCGAGAGTAGAAATGTGTATAACAAGGGTAGTTTAAGGGTGGCGGACATTGTTGAAAAGATGAGAGGGGTGGTATGGGCATGTGATGGGAAAAGGAAGAGGAGGGGCTGGTTAGGTCCATCACAGGAATGCCGGTTATTAGAAGCACCCAGGGCAAGAGGAAGATCTAAGCAGACATGGGAACAGATTGTGTAACCCGCAGACCCAACCCTGCCACAGGTGGGATATGGGTATTATGGTGATATGCAGTCAGTGCTGTCTCAATTAGCATCTGTAGTTTTTTTTGGACCGAGAGACATCGCACACAGAAGCATGCATAACCCGTGAATTTACTTCTTGAACGATGGAAGACACACTTTTACGTCTCCCGATTATTAGGGTGTCAACCATCCATTCCGATTCCTGGACGAACCTGCTTAGCTGAGTTTGAGGTGGTGCCGGGTCTGCCAAATGAGCTGGTGTGGTTACGTGTGATATGCATGATGTCACCGCTGCATATAAAAGAACCATTTTATATGGAGTAATATGTGCAGATCGGGCAAAATTTCCAGGTGGGGATGGACCCACACAGACGTCGATCAAAAGGACCATTGTCTATAAGAAGAATAAGCAGGAGTTGCGACATTAGGTTAACAACAACTTACCCTTAAAGGAACCAAGTCATATTTGTAAAATTAATTTTATGTGAGCGGAGTCTTAATTCCAAATGTGGAGTCTTAATGTCATCTTAACCATTGTTATTACCAGGCTGTGCGCGGGACATTGGCCATTCTGCGCCCGCGCAGCTTAGACTTTTTTTCGTTTCGTTGATGTTTAAGGGCCCTTCAACTACTAAGGTTAATAGAGCCCCGTCCACTGCGTAGTTCTAATGCAGTGTGCACAGACACTACGCTGTTCCCAATCGGTCACCCATGCTAGTACTGCTGTGGCCAACGCAATACAACCACTCTAACAATTCATTCATGTGCTTCCCAGTTCCAAACCCAACTGTAGATGGAAAAATGGTTAAGACTAATGATGGTGATTAGAGCCGAACTGAATTTGGTACGCTCATGAAAGTAATGCATGAATGCAATTGATTGCTGTTAGTCTGGGGAACGGCTGCATTGCGTTGGACTAACCAGTTCTCGTCTGATCACTGAAGTTAAGCAACGCAACTCCAGCAAGTACTAACATGGATGGCTGCTTGGGAAGCCGGGGTACTGCTGACATCCAAAAATCGTCGTATAAGCGTATTGTCTGTGCAGTCTCTGCTTTAGAACTACGCAGTGAACGGGGCTCTAATGACCTTATAGTTGAAGGGCCCTAAAACATCAACGAAACCAAAAGCTGTTAGTCGGTTGCTTGTTTTTAATTTAAGTATCGCGATATTAGTGTAGGATATTTCGGACAGTAGAGTATTTAGCTTTCAATTGGGAAGGACAGGAAAATAAGGGGCGAACTGTTGGCGAAGGTGCAAAATTAATGTACTTATGATCAACGTTCAAAAGCAATGGGGAGATGTGACCCCTAGAATCAGTGGGGGATGGTTGAAGTGGAGACAGGCAAGCGGAGTCCTGTGTGATAGGAGGGTCCCAATCCAGTTTAAAAGGGAAGTTTTACAGGGCAGTGGTTAGGCCAGCTATGCTATATGGATCAGGGTGTTGGGCAGTGAGGAAGAGCCACGTGAGTAAAATGCAAGTAGTCGAAATGCAAACACTGCGGTATATGAGCGGGGTGTCGAAAGCTGATAGAGGTAGCATGGGGAGTGGGGGACATCGCGGAAAAATGAGGGAGAGTAGATTAAGGTGGTATGGACACGTAATGAGAAGAAGGGAGGAGGACTCGTTGGGTCCATTTCAGGAATGCTGGTGGTTGGAAGCACTCGGGGCAGGGAGAGACTGGAACAGACATGAGAGCAGGTTGTCCGTAAGGATGTGGTAGTGTATGGGGTCGACGGGGACCGAGTGGAAGATAGGTGAGAGTGGAGGGCTAGAAACCGCGGATCCGACCCTGTCACAGGTGGGATAAGGGTATGATGATGATGATATTAGTGTAGGATATTTATTTCCTGAGTGAGAAATAATTTGGGCGGTAAACCTATTGTTGGTTTAGAGTGGGACGTGGAATGTGTCGAGGTATCTTTTTTTTTTTCTTGCTGTATTTTATGTGCAGTGAATGGCATCTTCTTGTTTGTATGTGGTACTATTATGCTCTGTTTCTGTGTATACTTACCCTGTGTTTGTCTTGTGTGTGTTTAATATATATATATATATGAATGTGACATTGAGTAGAGGTGTATTTTTTGACGTCTTTCGTTTTAATGCACCTATTATTTTCGTTCGTTTGAACTTTTGGTGCGTGTTGAAGGTGACTCTGATATTGACAGTCTCGCTCTGTTTTCTCTCTCTCTCTCTCTCTCTCAGCTGCCAATTGCAATTTTCATGAAGTATTTAAAATATCGACAGCTCTTGATCATCACCGTCTGCGTTTCGCTATTACCGATTCCGACTCAACTACAAAAGCAGTTGTCGTCGACATTTATTTAGTTGTTAACATTGACTCTAGGGACTATTTTAATATCTGTCGCGCACTGGGCAGACTATTTACTTCCTGTTTGGCATCCCACTTAAGTGGAATCGGTCAGCCCTTGGAAAGTTCCACATGATCAAGTCTGCATCTTGAGAGACACTGCCAATGCTCCTAGTTAAGTGTGCGGAAGTATACTGGGACTGGTCAACTGCTGATTAAGTCGAGTTAGTGTATGTAAACTATATGCACCACAAGGACAGACACTTTGATCACGCCCTCTTCCTGTTTGCTTACCTTTTCTCTTAATTTAGGAGAGTTACCAAGATGACCTAAACGAGTGGGGTACTCCCACTACTACACTTAATAGGCGCATTGTTAATGCGATTGGTCTTACCTGCTTCTCTATTATTTCCCTCTGAAGGGGACGACGGCTCATATCCTCCCAGGGTTTCTACCTGAGGTATAGGGCTCGGAACGTGAACAGACATGCAAAAATATAGATAAGAGGAGAATTGCTGACCATTGGTAGACAGTGCTCTGGTAGTCTTGAACACAGAAAGAGGTATGCAAGTTCGACCCTGGTTTCCGTTCTCTAATAAACAGGGGAACTGAGGTGCGCCTTCCTTAGTATAAAAAATAAAATTTAGTGGCCTATATGAAAGATTTATCGTGTCCGGTTCGTTCCTCGCTATGGCAGGGTCGGATATTTTAGGACGGTATTTTACGCAGAAGGCTGCCAACGTAATGCTGCCACCACTACGTTTGTTTACCGTCGGCCTCTATGTTGATTCCTTGGGGCACTTTTCCTCCACTAGCATCAGGGGACGAACTCCTCCACTTGGAATTACACATACTTTTACTGAATGCAGCCACTTCACTTGCCATCTGGCGGAAGGCGCATCCAGAGCCGTCCAGGATTGAACCTGGAACCACTGCCCTTGGGTGTTTAATGTCGACCTGTTTACCTATGAGGGTTTTAGGATTCAGCGCTCTTTTCCGCTTTTTTGGAAGTATTAGTACACCAAGTGACCTACCTACATTGAACCCCTGGAATTCTCCTTTCCTCCATTTCTCGTCATTTTGACGTTCCCTGTTTCATCCCTTGCCGGTAAAGTTGAAGGGGAAGAGGTTATGAGAGGGAGTGACTTTATTAATAGAGGATGAAGGGAACACTCAAATAGGGTACTGATGGTGTCCAGCTAATGTTAGTCGCAATTCAGTACGTTGCATTGTTGTAATTTCACCTGGTGGTGGTAGTAGTGGCCTGTAGGCAGTAGTTTCTGAAGGAGGAGGAGGAGGAGGACGAGTGCTTTTAAAACATCCTCTTCGTTTCTCGCACTCCACCTCCTCCCTCTCCTCTTTTCCAACAGGATTGCTGTCCCTCGTCCGAAGGGGTAGTTAGTTAGCTTTTTCCTTTTTACTGCGCTTTTATGGTAGATCCCTTGGATTGGAAGAATAAATTAGCTCGTTTCTCCTCTTCTTCTCGCTCCTGTTTTGCCTTTTCCCGTGTTGCCCTTTTCACATTCTCCCCCTTCTTTACCTCCTATTTCTCTTTTCCTTCCATCTTCTGTCTAGTGTCCAAAGGGTCGAAGTGTGGGATAAACCAATGAGAGAAGACGGTAGAAGGGAGGGGGTCACGCGTGGCCAGAGAAGGCGGAGCCAAATGTCCAGTTCTTGGTAGGGTTTGGCCAGCAGCGGTACTGCAGTGCAGCAGAAGAGAGAGCGAGTGAGGTCGAGAAAGAGAGTTCTCCACTCTGACGTCACACGTCGACGTCTTCTTCGTTTTAGCACTTAAGGGGCTGTGTGAGGGGTCTTGAATAATAGTCCGAAGGGATAAGGGAACCTGGAGTTAGTGTGCTGAAGGGGCAAGGAGGGATATTAGAAAAGATGTCTTCTTTTCAACCACTTCATCTCTCTATCTTGATGTGACTGGTTATCTGTTAAAATAATGGCTGGCATTTTTTGACGCATGCGTATTCTTATGGTCCATATCCCTTTCATCTCACCCTCCCTCCATCCTCCTCCTCCTCCTCCTCTCTCTCTCCCCCTTGATTTTTTTATTTGGTGATCATGTGTGTGTGTATACATGTGAGCGCGACTGGCTATTCGCTTTTATTTAAATAGCGTGATGGTTGGTCATCGTAGTGTTTGTCTAATTCGATGGACATTGGGAGAGCAACTCGATGCTCTGTATTCCGGTGAATGGACAGTAATTGCTCTCCAAAGAGGAAGGGATCATAAAGAGCGAGCGAATAAGTGCGAGAGAGCGATAGAGATGGTCATGTCAGTTTTCTGCAGAAGAAAAAGATGATGATGATGTTTGTATGCACTTTCTAGTCTGCATTGCTGATGTTTATTTAGGCGGGGAAGGCTAATCTAATAAAAGTTCGCCATCTCCGATTGAAAGTCGGACAACAAAGTTCTCATTTATCAGACTGGACATTCATTAAGGGAGAGAGAGGGAGAGAATGTTAGGCTCTACACGGCGATGTTGAAAAATTAATTCAAGAGATACTGTATATTATGAAGTTTGGACATAGTTTGCCTGGAGGACTATCTCGAGATATTGTAAATGAAGGTGGTGGTCAGAAGTGGAGGTGGTGTGGATTGGTGGAGGAGGAGAAGAAGTAAAAAGAGATGGAACATAAGGGAGGAGCGTCAGAGAGGAATGGGCGTTTGACCTTATTTTAAATTATCCAAGTATTTTTCCTATATTAATTCGGGTATTATATGTTTAAAATTTCGTCAATTGATGCACGCACACAAATTGGTTATTGGACCGTGGTCCTAGTGTGTGTATATATATATGTTTGTGATAGTGACAGTACTCAATTTGATTAAGAAAATTATGTTTTGAATGACCTGAACTTTCTGGTTGAAAGACCATCTTCCTCACCTACTCTTTCTCATGGTCATTTGTAACACGCTGCTTGTCCTAGGTCACTGCTGACAAGAGTTGAGATGATGAACTCATGGGCTGCTTACTCCACCGCTGGGATAGGACGTGATATGATCCCATAACTCTGATGTTAGACTTTGGTTACTGTATTGAGAGAGGTATCTCTTTCTAGGCCTGTTTTGTCTGTCCATTATGGTCAGGTTATACGATATGTGAATATCGTCAGACTAAGCAACAACGGCTTTGTGTCAGACTTGGAGGGAGGTGCAGGCCTGGGAGGGGGGGGGAGGGAAGTCGTTGTCGTTATTGTGCTCTTCAACCGTCTTGTGGCGTTTTGCGTTTGTGAATGCAAGATGCCAATTTATTTTGGGTCGGTGGTTTATAATGGACATATTTATGTCCGCGAACATATGACAGGAAATGCAAGTTGGACAATGCCGAGTTTTGTATGAGCTTGAAGGATGAGGGGGTTGTTGTTGATGGAGTTGTGTACTAGTTTTTTTTTTCCTAGCATAGGGTTCAAAGAGTTATAAACGTAGTGAGAATTTGAATTGTTTAGAGTCTCCTCTGTGCGCAGTTTACTGTAGTGGTGGACATTTAGCGTCATGGTGTAGTAGTAAGGGAGGGAGGTAGGGTGAGACGAAGTGGTTGTTTTTATTTGGCTTCAGACTTGAAGGTGGTCCACTCACCCACCCCATACACCACTCTAGCTAGACCTTTATTCATTTCTCATCCCTATTTCTGACGTCCACCCCATTCACTCTAATCACTACTCTCACCCATTGCACCGTATTCAGCGTTCAACCAGCTGGTCTCAAAGAGTTAAATAGGTATCCAAGAGGTTCCCATCTGGTATATTTTTTGTGTATTTTTGCGTGCCATGTTATCGCCGCGTCGTGTATGCTATGCAGAGGGGATCGAGAATTGCCAAAAAAGGACTCTCCCATTTAATTTATATGCGTGGTCAGTAAACAACCGATTTTTTTTTTTTATTTGATATATCCGTTAGTGGCTGTTTGACCTGAATTCTGTGTTGCTTCCCCATTCGCACACCCACCTATCTCGCCGCCACCACTACCACCACCACCTAATATATAATGTTTGCTGTGAAACCTCTCTCTCCCCCCTCTTTCCCCTTTCCTTTCCCGTTTTAAACCCTTCATTTACTACTGTCCAGAAGTGCTTTACTGTTATTGGGGGGGGGGGGGGGGGTCCTCGCTTACCTTTTATGTTGGTTAGGTTCGCTGCCACCTTCTCCTGCCAACATTTGATTTCTGCTTTTCACTTCTACTCTTTTACATTTTTAACTCTTTCTCTCATTCCCCTCCCCGCCCCTACTTCCTCTTCAGCTCTAAGTAATATCACCTGGATACGACAGCATCATCTTGGACAGGTTAAGCAAAATAATCTCATAGCTCGATATGGTCTGATTGATATCATTATATCATTTGGTGGTCTAATTTGGTGACTTCCCTTCCCCCACTTTTCCTTTTGAGAGGATGACTATACCTCGCGATTACGGAAAATAATTTGTGCTACCTGGAAGAGCACCAAAAGTTATTTAATCGGTGGGGGGTTCATCTTCCCAGAAGTTCAGAGTTCTCGTCATGTGGTGCCTTACTAACCCTTTTGTGTTTGATTATTCTTCGGAACTGCTTCCATACAAGAGCAACACTTAAATTTGCTTAAATTCCGTTTCCGGTTATTTAGTGATGTGTACAAAGGAACTTTTCTGGACTTTATATAAATGATTAAATATTCCGCCAATTGAAATTAAATTTTTTTTTTCAATATATTAAAGAGTTAAATTCGGTCATCTTTCCCCGCCCTTTGCCAATGCCCGAACTTTTCTCTTCCTCTGTTGCGTCGCTTTAGGTTTGTGTAGACCATAAAGTTAATAATAATAATGCAAATTGTTAACGGACCTTTCATGATGTCGTTAGTGTTTCTGGTGTATCCAGACATTTTAAAAATATTTACATAATTCATGACTTGTTTTAACTGATTAGTCGCCCGAAATTTAAATTAAAATCGACTTGTTTTTATTTTTGTCGTGCAACGTACTTGCCTACATACCTACCTGTCTATACACACATACGTCATAGCACATATAGACACTTTTGTTTCCCCATTTAATGAATTTTCTACCCTTTTTCTATATTCTGCTTTACTGTGGTATATAATCATTAGTTTCACAAAATTGCCCTAATTTAAAATCCAATTATTGTCGAATCAATATATACGTAGCGTGTTTGTGTGAACTTAAATGCTGGCCGCATGCAGTTGCTCTTCTCGATGTGAACTAACTATATTTTACACTCGCACACACACACAGCACCCGAAGGTAGTTTTTATTTATCATCGGTTTCCAACCTCTTATGATGTCTCGTTCAATTATTATTATGAATATTAGTACTAATTGGTTAAGCCGATGACGGCGTTTCAAATCTTAAAAATTGTAAAGTGCTATGTGTGTGTGTGTGTATTTGTGGTCAAATGCACTTTCTGTCAGTGGAAATCTCTCTTAAGTAGTTGGTTTTTTGCCATATGAAGTTAGCCGGCTGTTTTTTTTTTTTTTTGGGAGAATCACTACCCTAATGAGGAGGAAGAGGGAAATTGGTCAGAGCATTGATCTTACGGCATGTTAATTACGACTGAGGGAGGCCCAATGAACGCTGTTTTGGGATCTTTTCTAAGGCTTACTGAGCTCCACTAGGTTCCATTTTTGAACGGCGAATTGCGTTGGACACACCAGTTCTCGTCTGATCACTGAAGTTAAGCAGCGCAACCCCAGCTAGTACTGACATGGGTAGCCGCTTGGGAAAACTGGGTACTGCTAATACCCCAAAATCGTCGCATTAGTGTAGTGTCTGTGCAGTCTCTGCATAAGAACTATGCTGTGGACGGGGCTCTTATGACCTTGTAGTTGAAGGGCTTTAAAACACCAACATACAAACAGTAGGTTCCATTTCATCTTCTGGCTGCTCCAGTGGTATTGGAGTGTCGTGGTGTAATGACTGAACTCTGGCTTCCTTCGTATTGGCACCAGGATCGAATACTCAGGCTCACTGTAGCCCTGGAAGTTTACAAAACGTGACTGAAGGGGCTTAGAGGGCTTTTGCACAACCGAAATACCAATGGTCTTATGTTATCGTTACCCTTTCTCTAATTTAGTCGCGTTTACTTATTTAAACCAATTTGTTAAAATTTGCCTCAGCAGCGGAAGGCCGCTGATTCTTCTGCTAGAGCCCCGTCCACTGCGTAGTTGTAGTGCACGGGCTGCACAGACACTACGCTTTTACGACGATTTGGGTATTACCAGTACCCAATGTTCGTAATGCCAGTAACTTCTGGGAATGCGTTGCCTAAGTGCAGTGATCAGGCGACAACTGGTGTGTCTAACGCAATACAGCCGCTGTGGTTCCGCCCAAAATGTAAGGAATGTGACTATGTACCTGATTTAATGCAAAGGAAGACATCTCATTAACATTGCAACCGTGTTGGTTCTATGACAGTTCATTGCTATTTTCCTGGATTTTGGTACTCATGAGTGCGAGCGAGGCTTATTGTATTATTGGGAGTTCTAGGCCCACATCTAACCACGTTGCCCACCAACTGTTCCATGACTTCCTTTCCTATGTCCTGACGTAGGTGGTGAGAAAGGGTTAGTTGCCGCAAATCATGTATTTGTAGCACCAATTCGGGAATTGTTCTCCGGGATGTGTACACCATTTTGAAAATTGCTATACGAGAGACATTGATTTCCTACAACTTCAAAAGTTTGCGGATGCCGTCCGTATCCCTTTCCTGTGGCGTGGACTGCGGTCAGTAATGGGCCTAGAGACTTTAAAAGTTGCCTGGTTCTTATAGTTGTCCATTCATCGTGTTATTTTACTAGTTTAACGATGTTCCGATGTAGAAATGAATCAATATAACCGAATTTTAATAGATTTGTATCAGACATTATGCAAATGGATGCGCTTGGAGGAATTAAAGGGTACTTTTAATCGTTTCCTTGAAAGTCCACTTCCGTTAATTTGAATCCTCTTATTGTTAAGATCTACCCATTCTATTTTTCTCACCCAACCCCCGTTCTGTCTTCCCTGAAAATAGCCAAGAACTTCAACTTAAGGTACATTTCCGACAGTACGTCCTTTTCCGTTACCTTTCATAATTTACAATGGTGTTAATATTTTCTTTCTCCGTATGTTGCCCATTTTGTGTTTGAACTGTTTCCTCCTGTTTTCAGCCTCTTGTCATTTAACTTGCCCCCACCCCCTCCAAGTTGAGTCCTTTAATGTCATCGGGCGTACCACGTCACGAAATTTGCATAAATTATACACCAGAACCGTTTTTTGGGGGGACCTGCATTCATCGTGATGACAGTGCTATGTATCACACTGATGAATTAATTAATAGCAAATTTTTGTCTATTTTAGAAGTGGGTGGCCCCTGTATGGGCCATATTCTTGGTTTTATTATTCACAAAGGACACTTGGGTATGCTGCATGCAGCTTTAGTGTGGATATTGTCTATGTGTATACGCGTTAATTTCCTTCTTGTCAACGTTTGAAAATTTTAGTTATAGACTCCTTCCTCTGTGTTGCTGCACGGTGTGACAATCAATTTTTTTTTTTAGTAAGGGAGGGGTTGTTATTATTATTTTAATGTGAAAAGTAAATGTAATTATTGTCTTGAATTGCTGGGGGGATGGTGACTGGATAGCAAAAATTCTCTCTCTCTCGCTCGAAAATACATAGAAACGTGAATTGTCAAACTGTTTTTGTGTTGTCAGCAAGTAGCAGCAGCCAAGTCAACCGGGGCAATAGTCAGTTTGAGTTTTATTTAACTGGGTGTAGTAGTAGTATGGGTTTATTGTTAATTTTTCAATATTAATTTAGGTACATTGTTTGAATTATAAAAAAAAAATGAGGGAGAAAGAAAGTGTTGGGGAGAGGGGGTTGTACTTGTCCTTAGTGTACTTTCTCTCCTCTCTTTTCTCCGCCCTTTTCTCTATGTGTACCTGTTTGATAAAATTAACACGAAACCTTTTAATTATTGTGTTTATAAAAATAATCTTCATCTTTGTGAGTAGTGAACGTAGGTAGGTAGGCATAGTTGCAGTTCTGAGGTTGACATATTTCACTTATCTCATTGAATTTCGTACAACGTCTAATAAACGACACCATATTCAAAACGGCTAATTAAATTGCCGTCATTCAGAATTTGCAACTGTTTTAATTTTTATTCATGATATGTAAATGTCATCTTCATCTGCCTGGAATATGTATTTTCTTATCAGAATATATATTTTTTTCTCCTCCTATAATCTGGGAGAGTTTGTGAAAAGATAGGTTCATTTCTGACAGGAACTACCTCTTTTTTTTAAATTATGTTGTTGAATTCAAATAATGAAAAAGAGGTTATTGGAAATAATGAATGTACAGTCGAAATGTTGAAAAATTTACACGTACACCTCTCCCTCTATAGAGCGGCTGTATAGCGTTGGACACACCAGTTCTCGTTTGATCACTGAAGTTAAGCACCGCAGCTCCAGTTAGTTTTGACATGGGTAGCCGCTTGGGAAAACTGGATACTGCTAATAGCCAAAAATCGTCACATTAGTCTAGTGTCTGTGCAGTCTGCATAAGAACTATGCTGTGGACGGGGCTCTAATGACCTAGTAGTTGATGGGCCCTAAAACACCAACAAACAAACAATCCGCCTAGTACTAGCGTGGGTGACCGTTTGGGAGCACTGGGTACTGGTAATACCCCCAAAATCGTCGTAACAGCGTAGTGTCTGTGCAGACTCTGCATTAGGACTATGCAGTGGTCGGAACGCTAATGACAATTGTGGTTGAAGGGCCCTAAAAAACCCACGGAACCTCCCCCCCC
>JAAFCE010004209.1:14645586-14655846 GCA_013389805.1 Trigoniulus corallinus
TACAAGTGTGGTTTACTCCAGGTGGTAACGATTCTTTTACCCGCAGGCGACATCATGCACATCACACGGGGAGCGGCTTTACTTCCCATCAGCTAAAACCAGGGAAATGGGCAGAAATGAGAGCATGGACACCAGGCATGACCTGAAGCATCTCGGAATATGGTATCTTGCGTCCTTGACTGCTAATTAAAAGGATTATCTTACTTGCTTTCCGGAACCTGTTGTGGAACCACGTTCGGCCCTGGTCAAGGATGATGGCTTCTCTACATATAGTAAGAGGAAAGCTGCAGGTGCATTTTCTGGTGTGGTGTGTACGATGTCACCCTTTCCACATGGAGTTAAAGTATAGGTGTAGATTTGCAAAATTCCCCAGGAGCAGGAGCCCGCCCCTGGCGTCGGTAAATTATCTTCAATGTGAAATGAACGAAACGAAATTCTTACCACGCATCCAATCGTCTCCGTAGTTGTATTGATTGCGTGCTTGACTTTTGAGGTCATTATTCACATTTTTGAGGGTTGGTTTCATTGGATCGAGATAGAGCGCGAAGAACAATAAGTGCTCCGAAGTGCAACCTTGGCCCCATGTGGTGAGTGCCATATCACTTACCTCACATGAAAGCTCTCTGACGATGAAGAAATAGCTAAATTCATAGGTGTAGGATCTCCCCTCGTCCGTAAATGGTATGCAGACCCTAAGATACTGGTGTTAACATAAACCCTTCAGGACCTACGTATGTACAATTTTTTAGGATCTGAAGACTGGGGGCAAATACTCATTAGTCTACTGACTGATAGCAGATAGAGGCCTGATAAGTCTAATGTGGGCGGATGCAACTCCGAGGGCGGCCTACATCAGGAAATATAGGTATGCAGAAATGTTGTGGAAGAACCCATGGAAGGTGATAATCATAGTCAAAAACATTGGTTTATAATTTTGTGGTTTCCGTTTCCCCCCTCCCCTTTCATAATTGAAACTGTCGATCGGCCGGCCTTACTCGGGATCAAATCTGTAATCGCTACTGCTAAGTTGTTCCTGATGCCAGCGTGCTGCCACTGACTGCTCAAGTCAGACAGGTTAAACTTAAAAAATGTGCACGGTACCTATGGCAGAAGTAATAAAGACATTTTAGAGGCTTTAATTAAATTGGGAGTCTATAAAGTTCGTGGGCCAACTTTTAAAAAAAAATCTCTCATAAGACTGACTGTAGGGGAAGAGTGTTCTGTTGCCCTTGTAGGTAGGATGGTCCGTCTGCCTTCAGTACTTTTTTTGAGAAGTGTTTTCTTATAATAATTAATCATAATAATAGTATTTGATTTTTTTTTTGGGGGGGAGTTATTTCCCCCTCCCTCTCAAGGTGAACTGTGGAGCATTTAAGTTAGATATTGGGTAGCGCATAGTGTGCTGCTGTAGACTACTAATCCAAGGCGACCGGTGAGGGAAGAGTTGATAGTAAGACGTGTGGTGGTTGGTGTCTGAACTGTGCATAAGGAAGAAAAGTGTAGATTTTTCAAGGATTTTTTTTTGTGTGTGTCCGTGTGTGTCCCGGGCCATTTAAGACGAAAATTTTTTCTTGGTCAGAGAAAAGTAAACTACCGGTATATCTGTAATTATGAATATTAAAATTCGTTTAACGTTTCGTGGGAAAGCTCTTTTTTTCCGGTCTCTCCCACCCCCCACCTCTCTCTCTCTCGCTCCCACAGAAGGGGGAGGTAAACAATGAAACAATTGGTTCAAGGCGAAAGAGAGATAGATATCAAAGAAAAGAGGTGAGGGGGACAAAAATCTTACTTGATTCATGTTCAGCTTCTTCTTCTCCTCTCCTCTTCCTCCTCCTGTTTACTTGACAAGAGCTCTAAAAACTTGCATAGGAAACCTTTGAACTTGAGATCGCATTTCGGGTGAGGAGTTGTTTTTTTGTGTGTCTCTCTCTCTTCCCCTTCATCTTTTAACCCTTTGAGCAACTGTGGGATGTTTGGCTAGTTTCACTGTTACAAAAATTGACTTGAAAGTAAAAAAAACGATCTTAACTTCGGAGAAAAGAAGTGTATATCTATTTTTTTTTAAACTAAGTTTAAAATAAATTAAATGAAAACTCCAGAAGAATTTCGGACATTGTGTGGCTATTATACTTTGCTGCCATATTTTTATTTGGCAGGTTGTTGTGCTGCAACTTTTATCAGCCCCCCTCTCTTTTTACATTTGCATTTGGTTGGTTTTTTTGCATACGGTGATTAAAAAGAAGTAAATTTCCTTGGCACGAAATTTAATCTTTGACGGTGGGGGGAGGATGTTTTTTTTTTAGTATGAAGTTTTAGTGATGGTCACTTTTTCTGAATGGCCACCTCAGCATGTCAACTACAGAAATGGCTAGTATGTAAATATTAAAAAATAGATTGGCAAGGGTTTCAGTGTCCTATCTGAAAGGACGTCTGTGCAATCCTTTGAAACCAGTTCTGAGGTATTTTCTTTCCAATCTTTGGTTATCTAAATCAACTTCTTTCATTTTCTTGAATAACTTTGAATACTACCCCATTATGGGGTATTGACCCGTGTATTGATGGGTAGAAATACCGTTTCTGTCCCACCGTGAGTGGCATGTGACAAGACCTGTTATTACAAGTGATAACACGCTGTCTGCCCCCTTGTATCTTTTTGATAGATTAATTTGTAATTTTGTCCCTTCTAACTTACGTTCATCTTTGCTTGTGCCCTACACATGTTTTTAACCTATTAATGGTCATCATCATCACTAACCCTTCTCCTGCCCGAGGCAGGGTCAAGTACCTTTTTATGTCTCATCGGGACACACGGGCGATATTTGAATAGAGCTGGCTGTCAGCCTAATACTACATAAAACTCATATGCTTATCGTCGACATTTTAATTCGTTTGGGGCACTTTACCTTCGCCGACGCTAGAGGGCGAGTTTCTGCATGTGGGGATTTTGCCGATCTGCGCGTTTCACGTAAAAAGGGTACTTTTACTTGCAGGTAACATTGTTCACCCCACACAAGGGAGTTGAAATGAAGCCGTGGCTCTTTGTGGTATTTATGATGTCGCCACTTGCACGGAAAAGAGCCCTTTTCACAAAAAGCAACTCCTAACCCTTTTCCCGCCTATGGCAGGATCGGGTACCCATCTTGTCCCTCTGAATGGATACAAGGGCGATATATTGGGTAGTGTTTTTCCATGGCCGGTTGTCGACCAAAGCTGCAACCCCTATGCTTATTTATCGTCGGGGCACTCCACCGACGCCAAGGGGCGAGCTCCAAACGAGACGTCGGTTTTATTTCCCATCCGAAAGAAGGCGCACTCTGGGTCTCTCTCTCCCGCCCGAAAGAAGCCAACCCACCCTCGGTCTAGTATCGAATCTAGAACTACTGACGTAGTTACCGAGTGAGCTCTACCCACTGCGCCACCGAGGCGGGCTAAAACAGCCCCTTCCACATGGATTGAATTATCGGTACAATTCTCAACTGTAGGAACTTTGCCTTGTGGTGTCGGTAAATTGGTTCTCAGCAGTAGAGTAGCCGGCGTTAAATTGACTAATCCAGTCTCCAACCCGACCCTGTCATAGGTCGATGTTGTTGATGTGGAATAAGCAATAAGTAAATGCACTAGACATTTCATTTTTCGTGCACTAGATACGTAAAATAAAATATATGGAGCACATTATGATAATTTCTTTTAACAAAGGTCAGATTTTTAGTTACTCATGTTTTTGTTTCAAAAGAAAAAAAAACATGATGGGCGGAGAAATATCAAATTTTATTACGCAATAAAAGTTGAAGTGAAATAATGTTAGACATGAACCGTAGTTTTGTATGTTCAGTACTCTGCTCGGTTTCATTTAGAAATTAACTGTTTTGAACTTGGAAGTTGTTTTCCGTGGCAAAGGTAATTTCATCAATGGTAATTTTTAATAATTGATGGTTTGTAAGAACCAAAGAAAAACTGCCGAACAGCTCTTTGGTGCAATGTCACGGAAATTAACGCTTTAACGAATTGTAAAATCGCATTATTATGTTTTCACTGACATGGTTCTGACTGTAATGGCCCTTAAAGGGAGGATGATACTTGCATTATTTTTCAACGTCTTCATCTAGGCCCCTATTTCAAGTTAAAGTAAGGAAAAAAGCCGTTTCTTGGACAGTTAACCTGCTGCTTCTTCAACTTATTCTGTAAAGTATAACGGATACGGACAAAATATTCGCGAAAAATCGAAATCTGTTTCAAACTTCCCCTGGCAGGTCAGACTACTTGCTCCGGGTTTCACCTTTTTTTTGCTTTCTTACCATCCAGTGCGGTTAAGTTGTGTTGGACACACCAGTTCTCGTTAGATCACTGAAGTTAACCAACACAAACCCACGTTAGTACCAACATGGGTGGTTGGTAGAGAACGTTGGGTGCTGCAAAGTTTCCCCTCCTACATCCCCTACACCTACTTCCTCCTCTCCTGTGAGCAGCCTTCTAAGGGTTCGGCCTGTTATGGCTACTTGGCTTATTCCCCAACCCGTTAGTGTAGCATAGCATAGCTCAGTTGGTCCGATTCTGATGCTACTAAGTGATATCAAAAATATTTAAGGACCAACTATGGGCACTTACAAAAGTAAATGGAACATTTGGTTAATACTGAAGAGGTGTTTCTTGGAATGCAAGTGGTTGGAAGCACCCGGGGCACGGGATGTTTGTTTGTTTGTTGGTGTTTTAGGGCCCTTCAACTACAAGGTCAGTAGAGCCCCGTCCACAGCATAGTTGTTATGCAGCGACTGCACAGACACTACACTTATGCGACGATTTTTGGGTATTAGCAATATCCAATGTTCCGAAGTGACCACCCATGTCAGTTCTAGCTGGTGTTGCGCTGCTTAACTTCAGTGATCAGACGAGAACTGGTGTGCCCAACGCAATTCGCCGCTCCTGGGGCACGGGAAGACCAAAGCAGACGTGAGAGCAGGTTGTACGAAAGGATGTAATAGTGTGGGGGGTGGACGTGGAATATAGGCGGGAGTGGAGGGCTAGAACCCGCAGACCCGACCCTGCCACTTATGGGATAAGAGTATGATGATGATGATGACTGAAGAGGTATTTCATTATGGTGGCTCTCAGGTACTGTACTGGTGGACCACTGCCTCTCGGTTAGGTCTTCGACCAAGGCAGTTACTTGTTTCGGTCGAAAGAGAGAGAGGGGCCTCCAGTGCGTCTTCCGTCAGATGAGAAGTAAAGCCATGGTCCCACGTGTCTTCAGTACTTAAAAGACCCCTTACTCTATGTAATTCGGCAACATTCACTGTAGCTGTAGGAGGTCGTTTCCTGGTGTTGGTGGAGGATAAAGTGCCCCAATGGCCAATGCGGCATTAGGTTAGCAACCAGTTGCGTAAGATGTCGCCCAGCTGGTCGCTTGTGTCGCTTTTTAAGTGACCCGAACGAGAATCATATCTAGTTTATCGTCCCATAGTGTGTGAGGTGGACGGGACCTGGCGGGCTAGAACCTGCAGACTCGACCCTGCCACAGACGGGATAAGGGTATTATGATGATGTTATCTATTTGCTACCTTAATGAACTAATTTATTCCGTATTAATAATAATTTTTTTATTCATAAAATGAAATAGGGCTTGCACCTGACCCGCGGACAACTTTTTGGGTTTTTTTTCGTCTTATTGCTTGTTGTTTGTTTGTTGGTGTTTAAGGTCCCGTCAACTACAAGGTCATTAGAGACCCGTCCACTGCGTAGTTCTAATGCATAGACTGCACAGACACTACACCAATGTGACGATTATTGGGTATTAGCAGTACCCAGCTTTCCTGAGCGACCACCCATGTCAGTACTAACTGGGCTTGCGTTGCTTAACTTCAGTGATCAGACGAGAACTGGTGTGTCTAACGCAACTCGCCGCTCCCTCGTCTTATTGCGACCCGTCTTTAAAAGAAAGGTTCGCCACCACTGATGTAGGGATATGTCGTGATATAATTGGCCTAAATATTCTGCTGTGGGATTCCAAGTCACTATACACTGAAATGAATCTTCCATATTCATACCTCCTCTTCCGGTTCTTTTTTCTTCTTCGGAATAAGGAGAAAGAGGACTCCGGTTGCCAACAACTTTTTTTTTTTTTTAGATGTTTCTTCTTGAAAAGCCCCAATAGCGAATTGTCCAAAGAAATCAACTCTCTCCATTTTCATTTAATTTTTTGTAATGCAAGAACTGTCACATAATTTCTGTTAAGTTTCAGGTCTAGAACTGGTTACTTCCGACCTGTTTGCGTGTCTGTCGTCTGATTGCAACACATCAGACATGGTATTGCAATAGGTGATTGGTTCATTAATTAGCCAAAATAATGAAGTTACGCTGGACATGCTTCACCATCTTCAGCCATCTAATAATACAGTAGGAATTTTTATGGAAGGGAGGAAAAAGTAGACCTGTTGTAGGCCTTGCCTGAATGCTTTTATTTCCGCTTACAATTGGATCTAGACTGGAAGTGAGATTGTAATTTTAATTGTATGGTAACTGAAAAATAATGATCCACATAATATCCACATATATACATAATATAATTACATTACTGCATTATATACATTTCTAATTAGTTAGTTAGTTTAGTAGTTAAATAAATTTGATGTTGTTGTTGTTGTTGAAGACAAGCCAAGGCTAAAACGTGTGTGTAAGAAGTAAGAAAAAAAATGAAAATATTTTCTGTCCTGGAGTACCGGTTCTTGTAGTGTGAGACTCACGTGATCTTTAAGTATTAAGTTTTTTTTTTGGTATGTCCTGCCTATCTCACCCTCGCTTCGACTCCTTTGAATACTTTTTGATATAAATATACATATAAGAAAAGAGTTACCTGATACGTCTTTAGCATGGGCGGTGGTATTTCTCTGGTAGATCTCCTTGAAAGAAACAACTCTTAAACTAAATTTCGTCTCCACACCCTTGTCCACGTCCTTCCTCCTCCTCTTTACTTTACACAGACTCGTATACTCTTGTATGGCCTTATAATAATTTGCGATTATTTTGGATTATGTCCGACCTCGAGTAGAACACTCTTGCTCACTTCTTGAGCTCAGAATGCGCAGGTTCTCTTCTTGACGAGGTCATTGGGAATTCTCTCCTGATGTCACTGGGGAAGTGAAATGCATTTTCTGACGGATAGGAAGTAAGGAGACGAGATTAGGTTCAATCCTCAGTTGGGGAGAAGTATGGCGCGGTGCTACTGTAGTGTAAAAGTTCATAAAAACGGGAAGTGGCTGTATCGCGTTGGGCACACCAGTTCTCGTCTGATCACTGAAGTTAAGTAACTCATAGGTTAGTCCCGTCCACTGCGCAGGTGAGCCCCGTCCACTGCGCAGTGGTGTCGCCAGGGTTGGCGTCACCCGGTGCGGTGACTCATGGTGTCACCACCTCTCCCGAAAAAAAAGTCACTTCTGCTTTGGTGTCTCCCCATTTGTCATGGTGCAAGTGGTGTCACCGGGTGCGGCCCGCAGCCCCCTAGTGACGCCACTGCCACTGCGTAATCCTAATGCAGAGACTGCACAGACACAACCCTAATGCGACGACTTTTGGTTATTAGCTGTACCCTGTTTTCCCAAGCGACCACCCATGTTAGTACTAGCTGGGGTTGCGTTGCTTGACTTCAGTGATCAGACGAGAACTGGTGTGTCCAACGCAATAAGCCGCTCCCAACGCAATCCCAGCTAGTACTAGCATGGGTGAGACTGCTTGGGAACACTGGGTACTACTTATATCCAAGATCGTCCCATCAGCGTAGTGTCTGGGCAGTCTCTGCATTAGAACTGAGCAGTGGACTGGGCTCTAATGACCGTTGTAGTTGAAGGGCCCTAAAACACCAACGAAACGAAAAAATTCATAAATAAGAGGGGTAAAACTGATGAGGTGATCGATCCGAGTTTGGGACGATTAATTATTGCAGGTGACGAAGGGGTGTTTTGTTGAGTCCTTAGAACTAAAGCCGTGATTCTGTGCCGCTCAGTACCTGTTCTAGGAATCCTAGTATCTGTAATTGTTGATTTTTGTTAATATTAATGATTGTTTAAGTTAATCTGGTAAAATATTTGATGAGGTGCTTCTTTTCTGATTAATCTTTAATGTCAGATTTGTGTTTCTTTGATGGTACACTTTGAATATTTGTACTTGAGGATAGACAACAGACAGGGAGAAAAAAATAGCAGTGGTACAGTTTTCTCCAGCGTAGTCCTAATTACTATTAATAATTTATCTAATAATATGTTTCCACATAAATATAGTAATTATTATTTATATAATTACTTGACGACAACGATTAGTTTTTTTTCCTAACTTGAAACCTTACCTGGTAATTGTAGTTCCCGTAAGTTTTATATGAAAGAAGAAGCCAAGAAGACTCAAATCTTGGCAAACATCCGTTGAAAAGAATTTTAAATGGTTCAGATTTATGATTGTTTTTTATTTGACACACAGATAAGGTCGATTTTTAGTGATCTACTGTTGCGTCATTCAACTGGTGCTTCGCTGAGCCCTGGGGTTCCGTTGCAGGATTTTCGGGGCTCCGCGGCACCAAGCGCTGCGGATACCTGGGTCTCAACAACCTCCAGCCGTCTAACTCTTTAGCTCTAGGCGGGAGAATGAACTGGCTGCTAGGTAAGGGCTCCGCGCCTTGAAACGGGTTGAGAACCGCTGTTCTAGAGGACTGCCAAATCTAGCTGAGGTCAGTGTTTTTGTTTTCTTCCCTCTCTTTCTCTCTGATTAGGGGGCACATATTCAGTTTGGTAGTAAAAGTGATTAGGAAGGGTGAAGTCGTTCAACAAGTTCTAAAACAGTCGTGGATGGACTGGAAACGGCACCACTAACCTCTGAAGTACAACGTGAAAAGCAACTTCTAATCGTTTTCCCGCCTATGGCACGGTCGGGTACCCATCTTGTCCTTCTGAATAGACACGAGGGTGATATATTGGACAGTGTTGAAGTGCAACGTGCAAGAGTATTTGAAAATTTTGGGTACTCATTGTTTGGTTTTGAGGTTATCCGCGTCACTAGTTCCAGGTTCGATTCTGGATCGCGCTGGTTTGCCTTCCGTCGGATAGGAAGTCAAGCCGTGGCTCCCTTATCTAGTGGAGAAAAAAAAATATCCCAACAAAAGCAACCTGGCCGACAATAAATAAGCATAAAAGTTGCAGCATTAGTCTGGCAGCCGGCTGCGTAAAATGCCATCCAACAGATCATTCGTGTATCAGTGGACACCCGACCGTGGCACAGGCAGGAGAAGAGTTAGTAATGATTCTTCGGTTTCAGGAGTAGCAGTATGCTTACTTTAAAAGAAAGAAGAATTGGTATGTAACTTACAGGGGTTTATGGAGAACTGGTCTTACAAGCCCGAAAATACATTAGGGTGGAGGGGAGGGGTGATAATCATGTTATGATGACTTTTAACTGATTGTTGTCAGTGTACTAATAAACATCAAATTAACAGATGGTCACTGATAGTTTTCTTGATTGGTTTTGGTTATGTATCTATTTTTAGCTAACGCCTATACAATTTGGTGTTTTAATAAACATTGGAAAGTTAAGAGACCTAACAGGAAGTATTGTGCCTGACTAATCAGAGTGTAACTCCTTCAAACCTGCACACTACAGTAAGTCCTCAACTTACGCGATTAATTGGTTCCGGAGGTTTTCACGTAAGTCGAGGAAAGCACTATATTTAGCATTCCTGACAAAAAATATTTTAGTTTTAAACGTCAGGTGAAAGTCAAATAGCTCTATCTAGATAACCTAAGAAAATATTATTCATTGCACATATTTATTGGACATATTGCACATAACAATCTGCATACATACTGTATTTATAGATGAACTACTTAAAGTATTGGTCAAGTGTTAGTTGTCTTTTAGTCCTGTGCCATAGGAGGGTCCCAATGAAGCTGAAAGGGAAGTTCTACAGGGCAGTGGTTAGGCCAGCTATGCTATACGGATCAGAGTGTTGGGCAGTGAGGATGTGCCACGTCAATAGAATGCAAGTGGCCGAGATGCGAATTCTGTGGTATATGAGTGGGGTGTCGAGAGCTGATAGAATTAGGAATGAGTGTATTAGAGGTACCTAAGGGGTGGTTGTTGTTGTTTGTTGGTGTTTAAGGTCCCGTCAACTACGAGGTCATTAGAGACCCGTCCACTGCGTAGTTCTAATGCATATGCTGCACCGACACTACACCAATGCGACGATTATTGGGTATTAGCAGTACCCAGCTTTCCCGAGCGACCACC
>JAAFCE010004209.1:14655856-14702713 GCA_013389805.1 Trigoniulus corallinus
ATTAGCAGTACCCAGCTTTCCCGAGCGACCACCCATGTCAGTACTAACTGGGCTTGCGTTGCTTAACTTCAGTGATGAGACGAGAACTGGTGTGTCCAACGCAACTCGCCGCTCGGCTATTGGTGAAAACTGATTAACAATTACGTACATAGTACATAGACTGTCGTCAAACAGTCTTGACTATACAGTGTGCGCCTAGCCTAAAATTTTTTTTTTCGTTTAAAAAAAATCGCGTAAGTCCGAAATCACGTAAGTCGAAATCGCGTAAGTCGAGGACTTACTGTACTTCAGGCCACATTTGAGCAGTGTAGTGAGTCATTAGTAGAGTAGGTGGGATAAAAATGGTCCTGCATCATCGGTATCTGACCATCAGAACCGGATACTTTTAAAAAAATTAATTAGAGTATCTGTTGTCAAAGTATTTCTACTTCATTAGCTTTGTTGTGCAATTGCTGTACTGTAAGACGTGTTGGTTGGTGGTGGTGGTTCGAATCCCGGTGTAATTAAATATGATTGGAATTGTGTTCCGCAACGTTACGTTGTCCATGAATTTTTTGTCCCACCTTTTCTATTTTTCTTTCCAAATCAAACCCTCCCCCCTCCTGTCTTTTATAGTTTCGTTTACGACTTGGCTATTACGTTAATAAGTTGGTGGCCTTTCTTTGATTGTCTTAAACCGTCTTGTTGCGAGTGTCGATGTGGCATAGAAAGTAATAAGCAAGAGAAAAAAAATGGCGTTGGCTGGACGCCAGAAGGATACGTGCCTCTCGTATATTAATCCCTGGCGGGCGGCCACCAGGGTGTGCGAGAGAGAGTAGTTTTATGCGTGTGTTTTTTGGAGGAGAGGGGGGGGTACGTGTCATATATATATGTATAAAAAATAGGACGTTGTCTAGACATGTCGGGATTCAAAGGGTTGAAGAAGCAGGTTCCTGGTTCACGTTCATGCTGCAGAGTTCACCACCCCGCCATCTGCACTTGCCCCACTCGAAGGACCAAGTTGATCGTCATTTTTGTAGTTCATTTACTTCTGGGAAGCATGTCTACTGATTTGATAATTTCCCCACGTCCACCCCCCTCCCATCCTTTTCCGTCAGTCAGTGGTCCTCGATGCTTTCTTTTCACCCCCGCAAATGTCTATTTCAGCATTAGCGCAACTTTTGCCCCGTTGTTGTTTTGTCGGATGATGAAACGAAAATTTGGACAAAGAGGTTATTTCGGCCACAAGATGTTTATTGATAGCATTTGTCTTTATCGATAATTGATCAAATGAAGTATGGTATTGTTGTCGTAATGTGTTATTTACTTCTCAGAGGGTAATGATTGTTGCTGGACTTGTGGCAGTTATTTGATGACCGGTCCAGACGATTGGTCGGACGTGGGTGCATTTTCTTTAATGTGAGAGATAGCTCTGTGAGTGACAAGGGCAACAATTAGAAAACAATGAGGCGCCTTTCTATAAGAGTAGTATTTTGGCGTGACCATAATTTGGCTTAATTGTATAAAATATATAATTTAATTATGCTTAATAAGGTTGTTGTGGAAAAGTATCCAGTTGCCAAGTTTGTTTCGGTGATACCCATTTGAACACGTCTCAATTTCGTATTTGAGAGAAAGGATTCTTTGGTTTTTTTTCGCCCCCCCCCCTCTGTTTATTTCCGTCATCCTACAATTTTTTGATTCAGGTTCTCTTACTTGTACACAACCATTTTTGTCATACCTATTTGCTGTCTACTTCCTAACTTTATTTGCGTGGTGAATGAAATTATCGTCGATTGTCAATTCCACCAGTGTACTTGCTATCTTTTCAAGTTGAACGCAATTACCAAATCATTGATGGGGCGACTGTATTGCGTTGGACACACCAGTTCTCGTCTGCTCACTGAAGTTAAGCAACACATCCTCAGCTAGTACTGGCGTGGGTTCTAATTGAATACGCCTCAAGCAGTCCTGATAGGCCAAATTTGCAGTGGAGAGAAGGACTCTCTCATTCCTAATTTCTAACCTTTTGAACCCCCAAGGAACCTGAAGCATAGTATCTATTCTGCCATATATTGCAAACCAGCGTGGCCCGCTTAGGGACACTGGGTACTGCTATTATCCAAAAATCGTCGTAACAGCGTAGTGTTAATTGTTAATATGCTTTACATTCCCTAAACAGGCGAACCCTTAGGACCAGCATTGTCTGTACAGACTCTGCAATAGCACTACACAGTGGACGGGGCTCTAATGACCATTACAGTTGAAGAGACCTAAAACACCAACAAAGCATCATTTACGTCATCATTATAAGGCGTCCCAGTTAACGTACTGTATGTAATGCATTTTTAACGTCTGTATCTCTCTACATCGTTAGCTTCAAAACTGACAACTAGGTGATGCTGGTTAGGTGGTTCATTTGTTGCTACACCTCTCTTAGGGTACAAACAAGCGGTGACAAGTACTGACCAGGGCTAAGAGCTAAGGATAGCCACATATAAAGCTGATTCATGCTTGTCAGTGTATGTAACCCGCTCTGGTCAGTTTACCGGAATCAATTTTTAGTTCTTGCTCCCTGGTTGTTGGCACGGGTTGAGGTTGAGTACAGTCCAAACCGAAGTGCAAATGGGCAGTGTGACTTTAATCTCTGCTGTTTTAGTAAAACAAAAGAGACAAGTACCAAACCAAAGCAAGTCCCATCTTGTCCCTCTGAATGGACACAAGGGGAATCTATTGGGCGGTGTTTTTTCGCAGTCGGCTGCGATCAAAGCTACAACCCCTATGCTTATTTATCGGTGGTCTACTTTTCGTTAGGGCGGTCCACCGACGCCAGACGGCAAGCTCCTAACCTGGAAATTTTGCCTCATCTACCTGCTGCATAGTAGAGAGGGTTATTTTACGTTGAAATGGCATCGTAAACCACACGGGACCTTTGTATTACTTCTCATCCAAAGGAAGGTACACTCGAGACCTCTCTTTCACGCGGAAGAAGCCAACCCACCTCGGTCCAGTGTTGAATCTGAAACGACTGACGCCGTAAGAAGATGGGACTGTAAAGCATAAAACCTTCAGACAAGCTCGACATCTTCAGAACAACAGGCTGGTTTTAGTCGCTTTAATACGCGTTCTTTGTGTCCGCCACCAAACGTTGAACGACGCACACTGTCGGTGACTGTTGGCACCTGCTTTCTGCCATGTTTGTACCCTTAGCCTCAGACATTTTATTTGGAAGAGCTCGTTGAGGTGAAATGGCAGTGTACATTGGGATAAACCTTCACTTCCCATTCAACGGAAGGCAAATTTGAGGATTGCATTTCGACAGAAAGAGCCACTCTCCTCGGTCAGAATTGACCCTGCGTTCACCGCTTCGATCCTAATTCATTGAGACGGGCTTGGTTTGTCATTAAGTGATCAGGTGGTGACCTATACAAGTTCCAGATGTGCAGAGGTACTGTTCCTTATAAAGGGGTGTTTTTTGCCTTCGGAATATCTGTAACACCTTGAAGTGTTCGTAGGATCTCCAACGCTAGGTCATGTATGTGCCCTGTACGAGGTACTCAAGAGTCCTAAGTAGTCATGGTGTTGCTAACGGCGCTGTTTCAATAGCAAGGGCGTTTAATAAACAAACTTATTCATGCCACATACATCTTTGTTTGTGCTTCTTCGCCGTCATCCGCCAGCTTCATATTAAAAGAAACTTTGTGTCTTTAAGACCCGTCTTTCGTTATAGCGTCTATCCTTTCTGTGTGGCGGATAATAAAAGTGTATGTAGATAGGATATTTGCTTTAGGACCATTGATGAGAACGGGTCGATGAGTCTGGGTTGATCTTTGCGACCATTGTCACGATCAGGCGTTATAATAAGACTGTGTACTGAACTGATGGAGAAGCAGCAATGTCAATTGTGTGACGGCTTCTCGTAGGTAAAAGCGAAAATGTAGATTATTTAGTAATTGCGGTAGTGTTACGAGTGCTTGTAATATAAATATAATTTTATGAATAATTAGTACAGTTTAATATTCGGTCTATCTGTAGGGATTATCCATCATCACTGTTGTGTGAAATGTCAGTCATGACGTGGTGTCAGTTGAGGAGAAGCTGATGCAACCGTCCTCTCCCATAGAATAGTATTGCTGTGCACTTTAAGATACACACCTCATTTTATTTTCAGATTCCGATTTAAATTTACCTATTCCCACCATTTCCACTATGCCTTCAGCAGTACCTGCCCAGGACTAACCAAACCACCTGATTCAACCTCAGTCTTACCGCACAGTGATTGATTAAGACTGCAATTTCTGACCGGAAATTAGTGACAGCCCGTTTGCTAATCACAGATTCTGTCTTGAAGAAAGTCAGTTGTTAGTTAAATTCCACTTTAAAATTTGTTGGTTCATCTTTGACAGGATTCACTCTGGCCTGCCTTGGTGACGATCCAGTTCTCGTTTGATCACGAAAGTTAAGCAACGCAGCCCCAGTAAGTACTGACAATGGGTGGCCGCTTGAGAAAACTGGGTACTGCTAATACCCAAAAATCGTCGCATTAGTGCAGTGTCTGTGCAGTCTTTGCATAAGAACTACGCCGTGGATAGGGCTCTAATGACCATGTAGTTGAAGGGCCCTAAAACACCAACAAACAACAACAACAATTGGTGACGGTGGGTTGGCTTCCTGCGGACGAGAAAGAAGCCTCGAGTCAGTGCCGGATTTAGATATCGAGAGGCCCTAGGCTATTTCAATTTTGAGGCCCTTTTCTTAAGTTTTGAAGTCCGCTAAATGTTGAGACCCTAGGCTTCAGCCTATTTAGCCTAGTGGTAAATTCGGCACTGCCTCGAGTGCTCCTTCAGTCGGATGGGAATGCACTTGCACGTAAAAGAACCCTTTCTGCTGTGTAATGAATAGATCGACATAATTCCCAGTTGTACCAGCTTGCCCCCTGGAATGATGGACCAAGGGATTGCAGCTATAGGTGGGGCAGCAAGCTGCGTAAAGCTGCAGTCCAACAAATCGCCCATGTGTCCCAATGGAACAAAACTGGATACCCGACCCTACCAAAACCGGGGAATGGGTTAGTGATGGTAGTTCACGTGCTTTAACATGTTTTACTCTGTTTTTGACACTATGACCGAATATAATGTTTCTGTTTAGGTACTTTGTATTAGTTGAAATGGTTTGCACGTATTTTTACTCTTCCATTAATGAAGGTTGGTATTTTATTTGTATATATACATGAGGTGAAGCAACCAATGGACACAACTGTAGAAGAAAATCAAGGCAAATGTGTTGAGTAGCAAAGCAAGTGTCTCTTTTGTTAGATGTTTAAGATAACCAGAAGATTTAATGCATAAACACACTTTGAGAGTGGCTTTTCCCTTGCCGTCAACGTAGTTTCATTCGATGATACGGCACACAAACACACACACAAGCTCAACTTACGCAAGTTGTCTTGGACTGTCTTCATTGAGACACAAAAAGGTGATGTTTTAAGAAGAAATTATATGTTGTAGTTAAAAACCCAAGGCTCATTTGTGGTTTTGCTTTTACCTAAACATTTAAAAAAATTTCGACACTAGTCTACCAAAATAAACATGACATCAAAGTGTAAATGAGAATAAAACTAGAGAGAGTAAATGAGACGATAGTTAGTCCTCTTCTGGTCAAGGAGTTGCTTTGAAGCTTTGGGATGTTGTTGTTGTCGTTCTCGTGTCACATTGCTGTGCTTTTAAGTTAAAAGCAGCAGTTTTAACCTTGAAATCTTCTTCTGGAATAACTAGACAGGATCTTCATTCAACATTGTCTGCTCAGTGTCTCACCCAAGTGGAGTAGCTTTTATGATTTCTAGATGTTCAGAATGATAGTAGTGTTGATTGAATTCATCGTAGTAGTTTTGTTGTAGTGTTACCTACGTTGTTAAGAGTCATGCCTGTCTTGTCAAGCTCGGACCCCACTTCACTTTAACCCTTTTAAAATAGCTTGGCTAACTTTCACGATTTTAATAATATTGAAATTTTTTAAGTCAAGCACCAACCCACGTGAGTACCAACATGGGTGGTTGGTAGCGAACGTTGGGTGCTGCAAATTTCCCCCTCCTACATTCCCTACACCTACTTCCTCCTCTCCCGCGAGCAGCCTCCTAAGGGTTCAGCCTGTTATGGCTGCTTGGCCTACTCCGCAACCCTCTAGTGTAACATAGTAACATGGGTGACTTCTGAATGCTGGTGTGTTTCTGAGATTGTTTGTGGAGGTGTGTGGGATCGGCTTATTGTGTTGGACACACAAGTTCTCGTCTGATCACTGAAGTTAAGCAACGCAACCCCAGCTAGCACTACCTGGGGTGGCCGCTTGGGAACACTGGGTACTGCTAATATCTAATAATCATCGCATTAGTGTAGCGTCTGCGCAGTCTCTGTACTAGAACTATGCAGTGGACGGGGCTCTAATGACCTTGTAGGTGAAGGGCCCTAAAACACCAACGAAACAAAAAAATCAATGTTTTTGCAGATGTTTTTAAATACAGTTTAGTCTCCACGTTCTCCTGAAAATGAATTGTTAAGAAAAATTTGAGAGACGATTGGACCAGACTTCTGATGTTGCGTGGACCTGATTTCTGATGTTGCGAATGTCTGGATGGTTTGGAGTGCGTTCCGGTATAATGTACCGAGTAATTCAAGGTATTCAAGGCTATAGGACCTGCTTTGTTTCCTGACAACTTAGCCAAGCATCCTGTAAGAATCTGCCTATTGATATTCGCAGGAGTTCAGAATAGAGACAAGAAGATTTCCGCTTTTCTCGAAAACTATTACCATACAAATTGTTTTTGACTTCTTTGCCCAAGTCGAATTTTTCATACATCTTTTAAGAAATTTTAATGGCACCCCCTACAACAACCCTTTGGCCATCTTCATTTGCCATTCATTCGCCGAACTGCATTGTGTACTGCATGGGCTGACTTTTGAGAAACAACTATACGGTTGTTGTTAGGGACCTCTGAGAGATGAGGGTGAGGGACATTATGTTTTCTGACCCTCTTGTCGCTTATTTGTGTGTACGCTCATTTCCACCTCATTTCCATCATGTTTCTTGACGAAGCCATGCATGAAAAGCAGTTATTTGTGGGAATGGCCACTGGCTTAAATGTATATAATTTGTTATTTTTCAACTCTTTGATCCCTCTCTCTCTCTCTGAGTCTCATTCGTTGCACTATGCAGTACTCAACAACAGCTAATAGGCCCTTCAACTAGTTCTTCTATACAGTAGCCTCCCCATCTTCTTTTATTATCCCTCCTACAGATATTTATCCCATGGTGTCTTTCTTCCTTTGGTCCTCCCACTCTTATTAGTTGTTTTCTCTCTGCCTTCTTCTCCTCCATCGTGGAGTTTGGTCCACAGTATGCCAATTTCGCTCAAACCCCCTTTCGTTGCTCCTTCCACCAGCGAGTCCTCTGTCAGCTTGATAACCAAGTAGTAGAGAATTCCGAACCATTTGCACTTTAGCAGTGTTTTCTAAGTGCCATCTAAATTTTAAAAACGCTGTTACTAAAGGCCCATTGCTTACGACTGATGACCGCTTTCCATTAAAAGAAATGATAGGTCGTAATTTTCAAGTTTTTTTTTTATCCTTCTTCGTGGTCATTCTCGCGTTCGAAATTCTTGCACAGCTTTGTATAATAAAATCAATTAAAGGCTCTACTGAGACTTTCGTTTTTCCGCCTGTTGGTTTAGGTCTTTCGTAGGTCAATTTCGAGGCCAACAAATAACTAACAATGGAAAGTTGAATTACTCTCTCGTAAAAGTTTTGTTGTATTTCTGGTACCATCTTAGCTACTAAATAAGTGAACTAGGCTGGACACATCCTATTATTTTATCGTCTTTTTTCCCCCGCACCAGATTCGACTTTTGAAGATTCCTGTTGTTGTTGTTTGTTGGTGTTTTAGAGCCCTTCAACTACAAGGTCTTTAGAGCCCCGTCCACTGTGTAGTTCGAATGCAGAGACTGCACAGACACTACACTAATTCGACGATTTTTGGGTATTAGCAGTAGCCAGTTTTCCCAAGCGGCCACCCATGTCAGTACTAACTAGGGTTGCGTTGCTTAACTTCAGTAATCAGACGAGAACTGGTGTGTCCAATGCAATAAGCCGCTCCCGAAGATTCGTGAATGAACTGGTACCAAACATTGCACTGCCACACATTTGGATTATGACTTTTTATGTCCAATTCACTGAAGGCTCTACCTACCGGCTCATTGACTTTCATCAGGATCGAACTTGTGTATTTTGAGCCCACGATTTTGAACTCTCAACATCCGGATAACTTTTGTTCCTGTACTGTCATTTGTTTTTAAATGTTATAATGACAATGTGCAGAATTTGTCAGCAAAAAAAAAGTGTAAATGCTTTCGAAATGTCCTATTGTCATGATGGCAATGTGTTTATACTTCGGGACTTTTTTTTCTTTGGGCCGTAACCCTTTTTAATTGTTCCCATGTTGGCGTGACATTATCTGGATATGGAAAAAAATATTTAAATCTGAACATATGATTATAAAATAGATTGCACGTTTTAATTTATTGAATTATACTTTAGTTTCAGATTGTTGTGGTTGTTGCTTTTTTTTCCTGACTTTCAGAAAGCTGTTAGTGCTTTTGACATTTCAGAGTTCCCCGTCGTGTTCATTATCATCAATACGGCAGCAGAAACCTGACCCTAAATTTGTTTTCTATAAGAAAGCAACTTCCCTCTCTTTATTTCTTATCATTTAATTATGTATAATAACCATTAATTATTCATAATGTATATCACATACTTTTTCGTTTTTCTCTTTTCACATGTTTTCAGTGTTTTTTTTTCTCGTGTTTTCATATTTTGGAGTCTATATTTTTTTTTCTCTTTTTATAATAGTTGCTATGACGTCGCAGCCCACCAACGAGTCCGAACTGCAACTCTACCGGGTTCTGCAAAGGGCAAATTTATTGTCCTATTACGACACTTTCATTGGACAAGGTAAAGGATGTCATTTATTTGATTTTCAGTTTTGCTCTCAACCTCTTCTCCCCTCGCTCTCCGTCTCTGTGTCTCTCACGAATCCATTACCATCCGACAAACAAATTAAGTTGTTCTTCCAACCCATAGGTGAGATTTCATTGCGAGCCCTTCCACTGTATTTATTGAATTTGATGAACACTTCCATAAATCTATGGAACCTGTAGCCTGGAACAGGGCCAGTAGCAGTATTGAAACCACATTCAGAATTTTTTGATGTGCTTCTCACCAACTGCCTCCAATTGTCTTCGAGCTCAGTATTTGGGTTGATGTAAGGGTATTGGTTTGAGACCTGTCTCTGTGGTGCAGTTGGTAGGGTGTTCGACTTACTGTGCTAGTGGTTCTAGGTTAGATACTGAATCGGGCCTCTTAAGAGCGAGAGAGAGGACCCGATTGCGCCTTCCTTAGGATGAGAAGTAAAAACCGAGGTCCCGTGTGGTGTACGGTGGCATTTGCACGTCAAAGATCTCTCTCTACTATGCAACGGGTAGACGAGGCAACATTTCCAGGTTAGGAGCTCACTCCCTAGCGTCGATGGAGTCCCCCCCCCTCCCAAGGAACAGTAGACCGACGATAAGTAAGCATAGAGGTTGCAGCTTTGGTCGGCAGCCGGCTGACGAAAGACATCGTCCAATATACGACCCTTGTGTCCATTCAGAGGTAAAAGATTGATACCACACTGAACCCTCCCGCTCATCACGAGTTCAAATCCTGACCGGCGACGTGAATGATTTCTTTTGAACGGGGACGGGTAACATGTAAGAGCTTGACTGACCTATATCTGACATTATATTTAACAACTCTCAGAGCTGACATTTTAAATAATTACATAAAGCAAATCAAACTAAATTGCATCTGCAGTACTTCTGTATGGCAGTAATTTCTAAAATCGCCTGCCTATGAAGTGAAACCATCTTTAATTTGTAGGCAAAATTTTATTGTTGCGGTTCGTGTTATTATTGTCAACTGCCACTAAGTAGTTTACTAGATGCGCCTTAGACATGAGTTGGTCAAATGCTGCTGCCTCTGTCCTGGATACGGGCATGCATGTAGATAATGAAATCGTCCTTAGACTCAAGGAAACTTGTGTGTTGTAGTGTCAAACGTGTCTTGTATTGTCCAGTAGATGGCGCTAGAACTCCATCGTTCCATATTCAAGATATCCAGCCGTTTGGATTCAGGTCTTGCGAATCTAGTGACATTTGCCGCCGCCTCCTCCTCCTCCTCCTCTTGCATAACCTTTTGTAGCAGTATCCCCTTGAAATGTATTTTACCAATCTAATGGTGTCCTGAGTAGGCCCTGTTTTGTGTAAAGATTGGGGGGCGATGTGAATCGATTTGATTTGTAGATCAAGTTCTCGTTTGTTATAAAGAAAGAGGGGGTGATATGTGTAGGATAGGGGTTTACTGTATCAAATCTCGCAGACCTTCATCCTATTTTCTTTAATTTGCTTGACGTTGAGATCTACTCGTCACTGTCACCTCCTGCCGTATTCCTCTTGAGCGGCGGCATCGTTGCCGTTGTTGTCGTCATCGTCTTACATAATGCAGTATCTTTTTAAGTGTGCTACTGTGTTACACACATACACACGATGAGGTGTTAAACGTTTTCAAGATGTTCATTCCACTTGTAAATGTGTCGTATCTTACGTTCCACGTCATCTGAATAGACGACGATGACGGCGATGCTGACTGTGCTGTAATCTAAGGGTGGAGGAGACGGTAGTCTGTACTTACCCAGTTGAAGGCTCTCTGAATTCTTGGAGAAATCTCATTCAATTATAGAAGAAGAAGAAGAAGAAGAAGCTTCTGCTGCACAGCTTTGTTGTGTTTCAAAGTCATTGAACTTGAGATCACGCCATTGCAAGAGCACAGATAGGTGGAAGATTTCCGTCCGTTCCCGTTTCTGTGGCCCCTGCTCCCTCCTCACTTGTAGACATCATGTTCAAACTGAATGCCGTATAAGAATTGTCTTCTTGTGGTTCACTATATATACAATATATTTTTGTGATGTCTCCTCTCTCTCTCCCTTTCTGCTTCGCCTTATGGTTCTTAAATGGCCATATGAAAGGTTTCCTTTTTTGTGGGTCACCTGGCCTGATATTATTTTTTATTCTCTTGAAAACTCTGAATCGTAAGTTACTGTGGGAATTGCCGCAAAATGACGACCATTCCATCAGGGGAATCCGTGTCTGAGCGGCTGTATTGCCTTGGACAGACCAGTTGTCTCTCGTCTTATCACTGAAGTTAAGCAACGCAACCCCAGGTAGTGTTTAGAGCCCTTCAACTACCACGGTCATTAGATACGACGGTCAACGGTCACTGCATAGTTATAATGCAGAGTTTGCTCAGACACTACTGGGAGCGGCGAGTTGCGTTGGACACACCAGTTCTCGTCTGATCACTGAAGTTAAGCAACGCAAGCCCAGTTAGTACTGACATGGGTGGTCGCTCGGGAAAGCTGGGTACTGCTAATACCCAATAATCGTCGCATTAGTGTAGTGTCTGTGCAGTATATGCATTAGAACTATACAGTGGATGGGTCCCTAATGACCTCGTAGTTGACGGGACCTTAAACTCCATCAAACAACAACAAAAAAATCAGACACTACTCTATTGCGACGATCTTTGAGTATTAGCGGTACCTAGTGTCCCTAAGCATCCACCCATGTCTGTACTAACTGGGGTTACGTTGCTTAACTTCAGTGATCAGACGAGAACTGGTGGTTTCAACGCAATACAGCCGCTCCCAGTACTAGCATGGGATGACCGCTTGGGAACACTGGGTACTGCTAATAATCAAAATCGTCCTAACAGCTAGGTGTCCGTGTAGACTCTGCATTAGGACTACGCAGTGGACGAAGCTCTAATGACCATTGTAGTTGAAGGACCCTAAAACACCAACGATACGAGCAAAACTGAGTCCCTGTCTGTCCGGCCTCACCTGTCTGTCCCTCTGCACAGCACCCTACTTATCCATCAACTTTGCTGGATAACTAGTGGTCAAGAGGTTTGTTTTTGGAGTGAGTGGGTACGTGTCGGTTAGTCAGTCCTCATAATAAAGGAGTTGGGTCAGTGAGTGAAATGTTCTACCTACTTTTGAGTTAGTGTCGTCATGCTACCCGACGTCCAATATCATCTGAGGACAGTTTTAGACTGAAGAGCTAAAGACTTTTAAAAAGTGTTTTAAGGAATGTTCCTAGATTTAGATTTAATTTCGAATTAAGGCCCACGATGTGGTCCACACTTTTGTTGGCTGTTTGCGTTGAAGGGTTTGTATGTATGAATGCATTTTTTTTTACTCTCACAAGCCTTAGGCTGGATACAACAGATGGTGGTGACCTCATTGTGTTCAAAAAGTGCATGAAACTACTGGAAGGGTTGGGCTCGGGACAAGGCGTGGGTGGGTACGTGTATTGTTGAAAACTGCGCCGGGTGCCTCGAGGATGAATGTGCTGTTGTTTTTAGCGAGGTCAATGTCCTTTCTTCAGTTGCGCCGAGTGCTTAGACTGGGGGAAGGAGGGCATGAAAAGAGAGAGGGTCAAACTTTTTTTTCCTTGAGTGCCATCAAGTTGTCTGGTCTCGGCCTCGCCCCTGTCCTGTAAACTGTGCATTTGTATTAATCTGCGTGTTTTTGGACCCCACCTTTCGTCCTGGAGGTGAAGATGGATCCTTACTCTCATCCTTTTTCTACTGCCAATGCCCTCTTTTGTATTCCGTTTTTTTTTTTTGGTCCCCTTCCTCCATAGTACACTCCTCTCGAGCTTCCCGCCTCTTCATTCACCCTACACACACTCCTATGTCTTTGGGTACTTTTAATGTATCGTCCACTGCTTTAGACCACTACTGTTAGATCATCGTCCCCCCCCCCGTCCCCCCCTCCACTGCGTCAACTGTTTTTCCTTCTCACGAGTCCGTAATTTTTCTTTCATATGTTGCTTATATTCCTATTTACCTCATCTCTTTTGTTTTTTTTACCTGAGTTACTGACTTCATCCGTACACAGACCACGCCTTTCATCGTTGTCCTGTTTTTGTGTATGTGTGTATACAATTATTATTATCACCTGCCGTGCACCGGACGGATGATTAATCATTGTCCGTTCGTCTATTTTTGTCGTCTTTTAAATCAAGACGATGAAGTTCAACCCTACCTCTGCCTACACCTTTTGTGTATTCACTCTTCGTGTTTCTTTTCTGCGCACACACACATACAAAAAAATCACTGGAGTTCAACCGGGTGGTGGTTAGACTACACCTGTGTGTATTTTCTCCTCTACCCTATGCTCTGCCATGTGTTTTGCGTGGTTTTTCTTGAATTGATGTGTAATTCACTTAAATAGTCCTGTTTCCTTTGCAATTGTGCACGCCTTCTTTATTGCACCGTAAGGAGGGGGAGGAATATAACGTTTTTTTAAAATTCATTTACGTTTATCTTTATTCATAGCGAAAAGAGGATGAGGTAGGAGGAAAAGGGCGTGACGAGATCGCATCTCCCTCATGACTACACTGAGTGTTAAATACTGCATGTGTGTGATCTCCGGGGTTTATAAGACACTTTAGAAAGCGCCCTCCTCACCATTGTCCCTCATTCTGGTTTGATACCTTGTTGTAAGTCCATTCATACCTAAAGCCGGCTGGAATTTATACAGGACCCCAGAACCAAAAAGAAAGGGCAGAGTTCCCATTAACTTCTCCACAGTTTGATCCGGTAATGTATAGACCAGGGGTGGCCAACTTTTGTGTACATAAGATCTACTTTTTATCCTAAAAATGTGTCGCGATCGACTTGTGGTCATAGGCATAATCAAAGTGGGGAGGGGGAGGTTCGATACTGGACCCACTTCGGTCCAGTATCGAACCTAGAATCACTGACGCAGACCTAGAAACACTGAGCCACTACATCACCGAGGCGGGTGTTAAGTCAACACATCACGAGTGATCGACCGGTTGGCCACCCCTGGTATAGACGAATGACCCATATGGAGAAATATTTTGGCCACTAATGCTCCAAAAATGCACATACCGTTCCTGTCCCATGTCCACCTCCCATAGTTTTAGCTCATTGGCTCATTTCATATCTATAGGGCAAGCGTTCAGTTTACTACCATTTTCTTGTTTGCAACATAAAGGTGAAGCAACATCTTAAGTGACTACTAACCAGGTTCACAACCCTTTGTTTCTTTGGTCAAGGCGTAACAGGAAGCTTTCTTATCTGACAAGGAAATAGTGGGGACCAGTGGCGGATCCAGGATTTTCGTTAGGGGGGGTTGAGCTAAAGCTCACATATATTATGCGAATATAAGTTTATATGTGCATGGGGGGTTGCAACCCCAAAAACCTCACCCTGAATCCGCGCGTGGTGGTGACGTTCTCTCTCGAGGCGAGGTAATAAAAAAAAATGCAGGAATTCAAGTGCAGTACCTAGGATCAGTGTTCCAGAACGGTGGAGAAATAGATTCCGATGTGACCGTTGGAATCAATGTAGGGTGGATGAAGTGGAGACAAGTAATCGGCGTCGCGTGTGATCGGACGGTCTCAATAAAATTAAAGGGGAATTTCTGCGGGGCAGTGGTTAGACTAGCTGTGCTATATGTATCAGTGTTGGACAGTGCGAAAGAGCCCTGACAATAGAACGAGTGTAGCAGAAATGCGAATGCTGCGGTACGTGGGTTAGGGTGTCGAGAGCAGACAGAGTTAGGAATGTTAGGGTGTAAGGTGTGAGTTATGGGTGTGAGGTACATCGAGGAAAAGATGAGAAAGAATAGATTGAAGATGAGTCTCTAGGACCAGTAACCGGTGCCTACTACGGACGGACGACTCACTGGTCAAAATGAACAATTTAGCATTTTAGCCAAGCAGCCACTCCCAGCTCTATAAACACCTGTTTAGGATCCTGGTCAAACCAAAAATTATGTATGGTATCCATTGCTGAGCAACTTGTGGACCCGTATTATTGCACAAAATTCGGATGTTGCGTGATCGCCTTACTTCTTATCAACGAGTTCCAGTATTGGCCCCGTGTACACGACTCTGTTTCAAAGGGATCCCCCGCCGTCGTACAAGATCTGAATTTTTGAGCAAGCTGACTTCAATCCCCTCAACTTAACCGTTGATGATTTGATGCATTCGGTTAGCTTGTCCCAAGTCCCCTTCCTATATCCCAGTCCCCCCGCCCGCGATGAGCCTCCCTTGGATACGTCGTGTTAGGGCTGATTGGTTTTTCCCCAACCCTTTTCCTCCCTGGCTGGGGGAAATCAATCGTACTGTTTTTATGCCATATCACATCTCGAAGAAGGGGTGGGGAGTTTTAAAATTTTGGCTGTTATAAAGACGGTGATCTGAATTTTCAGGCACTAGTATCCCTCTTGAATCTTAATTGTTTCTCCTTATCATTCATAACACTCCCTTTTTTTTGTAAATATGATGTCAGGATCTTTTGGAGGTGGCTTGCACCTAGGAATGAGGTGTGGCTTTTCAGTTTAAAAATGTTTTGATAGTGCAATCTGACTCCTGCTCTATCTTTATCCTGCTTTATAGTTGTGAATCTACTAATTAGTTAAAGATATCTGTAGGTGTTTTTCTGCCCTTTTTTCGGAGTTTCGTAACGTTCAGTTAATAGGTTCTATGTAGATTATACTTTTCCTTTTGTAAATTGTTGCTCTGTAAAGAGGTAAAAAGTCAGTGCGGGGGTCATGATTGTATTTTTACTGTTGTACCCTATTCCTTTGGGAGACCCGCCGCGGTGACGTAGTGGTTAGCACGCTCGGCAACTGCGCCAGTAGTTCTAGGTTCGATACAGGACAGGCTTCTTTCGGGCGAGAGAGAAGCCGCGAGTGTGCCTTCTTTCGGATGAGAAGTAAAACCGAGGTCCCGTGTGGGTGTACGATGGCACTTGCACGTAAAAGAACCCTCTCTACTACGCAACGGGTAGATGAGGCAAAATTTCAAGGTGTAGGAGCTCGCCCCCTGGCGTCGGTAGCATTCCCCAACGAACACTAGACCGACGATAAATAAGCGTAGGGGTGCAGCTTTGGCCGGCAACCGGGTGCAGAAAAAAAACTATGACCAATATATCATCCTGTGTCCATTCAGAGGGACAAATGGGTACCCGACCCTGCCATAGGCGGGAAAAGGGTTAGGAGTTGCTTTGTTGTTGTACCCTATTCCTTTGTCCCTTCAGAGAAGTCTACAATTCATTAACATGATATCCTTTCACAACCACTTTCCCGCTTTTGGCAGGGTCGTCTACCTACAATTTCGGAAGTGTGAAGTAGATGTAGGATTGTAGAAAGGCGATGACAGTACCTGGCAGGATAGGAAGAAAAAAGGGGGGGAAGCGAGGAAGAAGACACCAAAAAATAATGTTAGCTGAAACATTGGTTTACATAACTGACTGCTCGACTTAAAGTCATCTGCAAAAATCCACTCGCATAGGGGTTGCAGCTTCGGTCGGCAGTCGGCTGGGTAAAAAAAAATACCCATGTGTCCATCCAGAGGGACAAAAATGGGTACCCTATCCTGCCAAAGACGAGAAAAGGTTTAGTGGTTGCTTTTTGCTGCAGAAATACACCCCCGAAAGTGTGTTCTCATTAGCCAGTTGTCTCGAATAAGAATTGGAGTAAATATTTTCACGATAACTTGGAGCAAGATTAGACAAAAACTTTCAGGCTTGAGGCACGATACCGTTTTTGAATTTCAGTTCAGAGCATTGTCCGTCCACTGTAACAAAGCGACTTGCTAACCCTGTTGCACCCTTCGACCTTCCCATGGCTTGATTGGTAGATTTCGCTCACTTGCACTTCCGAGCTGCTAGAGACAGCTGGCCTTAAACTCTTAAGGAGTTGAGGGTTACTCGGCAACAGAAATGAGGTTTTTGCAGTGGTAAACAGAAGTACGTACTGCACTGACCTTGTTCATTGATAGTTGGTGGTGGTGGTTGTCGTCGTGCAAATGTCGGTTTGTTGAGGACTTTAGGGCAACATTACATGAATGGTTGAGAGTGTAAATGAGATCTGGAGACGCTGTTGTGTAAATGCTCCTCGCGCCTCTTAAGATGTAATAGTCTTAACGTAACCGCATCATTGTCGGCGCGGCCATTGCCAATGGTGTGTGGCCGACACTAGCCTTAATAGGATTAAGTTAAGTCCATCATCCTGGCATAGGGGAAAACCGAAACCTTGTATAGTTTATGTGGCGGTCACCGAGGATCAAAACCAAAACTAATTTTGTTGTGCACAGCCTGTCGGATGTACGACAACAATAGACTGAGAGAGAGAGAGATAGTTATTAGATGACATGACCGGACAAAACAGTACCTAGGATGATGGGCGCGCTTAATAAGACAACAGAACTAAAGTCCACATGAGGGACGCCTTGTTGATCACATTTGTAAAACTGTCTTCCGGTTGACAAATGGTAGGGTATGGTGTGGAATTCCCTCCTCTTTACGTGATCCTTGTCTAATTTTTGTTTAACGTAGTTACAGTCTTTATGCCATGCATTTGTTATAATGCAGTCAATTCTTGAGATTTTCGGATAGGGTTTAGGTAGGGTCAACTGTAGGCCCAACTGTACTGCTGGTACTACTTTTTTTGATGTTGCAGTTGTTGGAGCTGAACCCTTGGATGATATTGCGGTTGTGTTGGGGAGGACTTGAAGGATTCAAGCGTCTCACCTCCCTGGGTGATAATTTCATATTGTAATCACAGTTTGTCCAGACTGAAGCCCTCTTTCCGAACTTCTGGATTCATCACCGAGCCTTAACTATCAGAAACAGTTCTTGCACGTTGGTTTTGATACATATGTTTTTGTCTGCATTAGGTGGCGACGACGTTCAGCAGTTATGTGAAGCTGGGGAAGAGGAATTTTTGGAAATCATGGCTTTAGTAGGAATGGCCACTAAACCGCTACACGTGAGGAGGCTACAGAAAGCTTTGCAGGAGTGGGTGAATAATCCAGGTAAGAATATTTTTTTTGCATTTCAGTGATTGATTGATATTACGTCTTGATGAAATTGTAACTAAACAAAAAAAAGTCAGAAACCTTGAGAAAAAGAGTTTGAATTTGAGAATTGGAAGCCACTGCTTCTGCCTTCATTCCTCCATTAACGTCCTTGATGTTTGAGATGGAATTAATGGGACAATAATGTAACTTTGATTGGGTTCCCCAATGTGGCCTTCACCCTACACTCTTCCATATATGTCTATGGTGTTGTGTACCTTGACGACCCCCCAGTAAGTTTGCTTTCTGTGTTTTAATTTTAAGTCGTTCATTGTTGAATAATGGACTCTGTTATTCAACTCATGATCTGCTGAGTGAGTGAAGGGAGGTTTTTCACCGTTCGCCACGAGGTTCATAAACGTCAGAGACCGTCATGTTGCATGAAATGACATGCTACACAGGCTGGGATTGTGCATTGTCCTCTAAAAATAGGTTTTGTATGTGTGGTTTTTTTTAGTGAGAGCAGGTGCAATACAGTGGTAAAAAAATGCTACCGACCATCTGGCCATCTGGACGGTTATTATTAAAATGGATTATTTATATATATATTTTAATAAAATTACCGCCGGTGTGTGCGTGTGATGGTTGTTGTTCGTAATGTTAGTAAGCAAGAGCACGCCATCCTGGAGGAGACCGTTCACGAGACATGAGAACAAGGGTAACCAACCGCCCCTGGCGGTGAGTCGGATATTTGACATTGACAGTTGTCCCATTTTAGAGGGTGTTGTAATCTCTCACCCTCCATTTCGTCGCTGGTAGTAAAAACACAACCATTCATTGACTAGTTTTTCTAGGTTGTTGTATATTTGGCAGTGACTCACAGATGGCGCGCGAATCTTTCTGGATATCTTTTTCTTCTCAATTGGATCCATCCATCCATATGAGCTGGATTCATTTCCAGTGTAACCTGTTGGTGAGACCACTGAGAAAGGTGATGGTAACACTTGATGTTCAGACTGAAACTTTGGTTGAGTTATTATGTTTTGAGATGAGGTTGGAGGTGTTTTAATTAAGATGGACCCTTAGCAAACTCTTTTGTGAGAGGCTCGTCATATTATTCAACCCATTGATGGAAGAATGTCGTTCTGAGATGAAGCGAAATTTCAAGGGAAATAAATTATTGTTTGGTGGACCCCGTTGAGGGTCGTTTGAAGTGATTGGTGAGAGCTCGGTGGTCCAAGTTTCCTTTTTCGACCTCAGCATCGTTTAGGTACACGTTAGGTATTAGACAAGTGGAAAAAATGACCAAGATTTGTGTATTTATTGGTTTGAAAACCATAGTGAGCCATAAACATGGCAAGAATGAACTCAGTGGAAACCCCCTCTGTTCCTCTCCCCCTTCAACCATTTCGCTTTCCTACAGTTACACGCCCCTTGAAAACATTTGAGTTTTCATATTTTTGTTATTGAGCTTCATCACTCTTACTTGAATTGGGTGTCTTGCGTCTCGTGGGATGCATTTAACCACAATTTTCGCGAGGTCCAAACCCTAATCCATCGGTTGGCTGTTTTCTTAGGGGTCATTAATGAATGGGAAAAGTATTATTGGCCGTAGTTGTTACAATCCCGAGAAAATAAAAGTGATGATGAGTTATATGTTGTTTTCCCAAGGCGGTAGTGTTGCAGGCCTTGTTTGATTAAACTGTACGTTTAATGGCCAGTGTTAGATTGGTGTAGGTTTGAAGAGTATTGTTGTAGCTGGTCGTTTTCAAGGAATCCTGCGTTCAGAAGTAATAATAATAACATCTGAACCTCTTGTGAAAGCGTTATCAATATTTCAAATGGTGAAAACGACGCTGATAAAATTATTTACCAATTTGATCATAATAATAGTGAAAAACATCGTGAAGTGGGCCAGCCTCTTTGTGGCCGAATGACAACGGATGATGCCCGCGAATTTTACTTCAACGGTTAACAATTATTGGTCCAAAAAATTTCCACTACTAGACAACATTTCAGATTTAAATTTCTCCTCGTTTATACTCCCAGGAATCTCGGTGGCTTAGTGTTTTGCGTGTTTGACTCGCGAAACTATGGTTGCAGGTACGATCTTGGCCTAAGCTGATTCAGGCGAGAGGGAGGGGTGCCCCAACTACCTCTTTTCATCGGATGGAAAGTAAAGCCGTGGCCTCCTGTAATGTGCACAATATCATCTGCATGTAAACCCACACTTTCTGAACGATAATCATGTAGATTCGCAATATTTTCAGGTGTAGAGGACCCTGTTTTGTTTTTTTATTGGTGTTTTAGGGCCATTGAACTACAAGGTCATTAGAGCCCCGTCCACAGCATAGTTCTTATGCTTGTTGTTTGTTGGAGTTTAAGGTCCCGTCAACTACGAGGTCATTAGAGACCCGTCCACTGTATAGTTCTAATGCATATACTGCACAGACACTACACTAATGCGACGATTATTGGGTATTAGCAGTACCCAGCTTTCCCGAGCGACCACCCATGTCAGTACTAACTAGGCTTGCGTTGCTTAACTTCAGTGATCAGACGAGAACTGGTGTGTCCAACGCAACTCGCCGCTCCCTAGTTCTTATGCAGAGATTGCACAGAAACTACACTAATGCGACGTTTTTTTGGGTATTAGCAGTATCAAGTTTTCTCAAGCGGCCACCCATGTCAGTACTAGCTGGGGTTGCGCTGCTTAACTTCAGTGATCAGACGAGAACTAGTGTGTCCAACACAATTTGCCGCTCCTAGAGGGCCCTGACTCTTCCAGGTGTCGGTGAGCGAAATTGTCCCCAGGAAACAGGTCGACAAGGATAAATGAACAGTGGTTGTGGCGTTAGGTCGGGAATCGTCTGCGTAAAAATACTGCTCCACCCTGCCATAGGCGAGATAAGGAATGATGATTATATTCTTACTCGTGGTGCGGACCTTTTAATGATACTACTAACGCAACCCCAGCTAGTACTAGCATGGGTGACCGCTTGGGGACACTGGGTGCTGCTGCTGATACCCAAAATCGTTGTAACAACGTAGTGTCTGTTCAGACTCTGCATTCGGTTGTTGTTTGTTGGTTTTTTAGGGCCCTTCAACTACAAAGGTCATTAGAGCCCCGTCCACAGTGTAGTTCTGATGCAGAGACTGCACAGACACTACACTAATGCGACGTTTTTTTGGTTCTTAGCAGTATCCAGTTTTCCCAAGCGACCACCCATGTCAGTACTACCTGGGGTTGCGCTGCTTAACTTCAGTGATCAGACGAGAACTGGTGTGTCCAACGCAATTGGCCGCTCTCTCTGCATTAGAACTCGCAGTGGACAGGGCTCTAATGACCGTTGTAGTTGAAGGACCCTAAAACACCAATGAAACAAAATGATACTGCTACTGTATGTCTCTAGGACCAGTAAACCGGTACCTGCTACGACTCACTGGTCAAAGTGAACAATTTAGCATTTTAGCCAAAGGGAATGTTTGTCCCTCTTACCTCTTTCACCACACGCACTGGCACCAATGGTTTTTTTTTGTTGGTATAAACGAAAAATACGTGCAAAAAAGTGATTAATAGTTAGGGATAAAAAAAATTTAGACTTTTGACATGTATTGTTAATCAACCAAAAATTGGTTTTTGAACGCCCTCTACTTGTATCGAGTGTCTATCGTCTCACTTGTGACTTGGGGAGGTATCAAGGGTTTGTTGAGTAATGAAAGTTGTTAGATGTCCCCATTATTGGGAGCCCTCGTCTTGGTAGTAATGTTTGTTTGTAAGAATTTCAATTTTCTTGATTTCGTTATAACTCAAAATGGGTGGGGGATTTTTTAAAATGTGGCCTTGGTATTGTTGTCTCGGTCAACTCTATTATTATAGCTGTCCAGCGTGGTTTAATATTTAAGCGGAACTCGATATTGTATAAAAATATTTCTGTAGTATAAGACGCATATATATATTTATTTTTTTAATCATTTTTTTTTGGTTGGTCCTAGTTGTAGTAGTAGTAGTAGAAGTAGTCGTCGTCTGCAGTTTTTCACTTGAATTGAAAATGATTGCCACTTTTTGTTTGCTGTTGTTACTCCAAAATGTATCTTTGTATTGCCTGGATATATGTCTTGGGAAGAAATTTTTTGTCGTCCATGGCAATCTGTAAAATGCAATCTATTCGTATCTCAGGGCAAATTGTGAATGGCGGGAGGGGGTTAAGGGTACATAGAACTTGAAGTATTGGAGAGAAATGTTATTTAAGTCTGCCCTGTAAGTTGTTTTTCGTCGGTTACTACGAATCCATTTTGTTTTTCAAGGTTAACCTATAATAATAAGGTTGCAGTGTCAGAGGGGACGGGGCAGATGGGTCGGTCAGTCATATGTTGATTATGATGCAAATATGAGGTATTTAAGTTGATATTTATATGGTCCACCAACGTCTGTGGAAGAACATAACGCTGGAAAAGTTGGTCTTCAAGTGTGGGGGCGTCCTGGAGGCCACTGCAGTTGAGGTAGGAAATACGCCGCGACATGTTTATTATGTATGGTAATAGTTAAGTCGGCTAGTGGTAGTAGTGGTAGTAGTAGTAGTAGTAATAATAATAATATTTCGGTAGTCTTTCAGTCGTTTATTGCGTGAACTTGTGTGAATGTCCGTCTGTCTCTTAAATTCAAACTTTATGGTGACAGTTATATTCGTTGCCAGGTCAAACTGCATAATTCACATGTTGCTATTGCTGCTGCTCTTGTCCACCACCGTTATTATATCGTAGTAGGCTGTGTATGGCTTTTGGTTGAGAGGCGACTAGCAATTGATAGAAAATTGCTTTGTTTCAAACACCGGTTTATTTTTGACCATTCACTCACTCTTCGTCTTTGCTCTTCTCTCTCTCTTTCCCCGCTTCCATCCCACTGCTTGTCCCGTAAAATAATCCCTTTCAAGATCCCCGTCCCTTTCTCCTGGCCATGTCAACTTCGTCACTGAGACATCTGAATTCTCTTGTTGCATTTCCCCATGGTGATATTCTCTGCCTAGTCAAGATTTGATGGTCATCACTTGCACTTTTTTTTTTATATATTGAATTTTCGTGGGTTACATTTGCCCGCCCCACCCCACCTCCCCAAAGAATGCAAGTAGCTGAAATGAGTGGGTGTCGAGAGCACATAGAATTAGAAATGAGTGGTCTAGGGTAGTTTAGGAGTGGAGGACATCGCAGAAATGATGAGAGAGAAAGAATAGTGAGGTTGTGGTACGGGCATGTGATGAGAAGAGGGGAAGAGGAGCTGTTTAGGTCCAATCTGGGGAAACACTCGGGGCTGAGGAAGACAAAAGTAAATATTGGGAGCGGCTATATTGCGTTGGACACACCAGTTCTCGTCTGATCACTGAAGTTAAGCAACGCAACCCCAGATAGTACTGGCATGGGTAACCGCTTGGGAACACTGGGTACTGCTAATACCCAAAATACTCTGCATTACAACTATGCAGTGGGCGGGACTAATGACCGCTGTAGTCGAAGGACTCTAAAACGCCAACGAAACAAAACAAATAGACGTGGAAGCAGGTTGTACCAAGAGATGTGATAGTCTGCGGAGCGGAAGGGGGAAAGTGGAGGACCAGAACCGCCACTTATTCATATTTTTCTTCCTCCACTCATCTTAATCTTCTACCTAGACCTTCTTAGTGTCTTTAGTGAGGTTGGTTACCCTCGAGTCCTGGGGTTTTGGAGCAAGAAATCGCAGTACATTGAGCCAGGTTCGACGCCTGTACGGAAAAGATAAGCACCGTGCAGGTTTCTAACCTGACGCATTGTACTCCGATCTCGTAGTCGAACTCCGAGATTGTCTGTGCAGTCTCTGCATTGGAACTATGCAGTGGACGGGGCTCTAATGACCTTGTAGTTGAAGGGTTCTCTTGTCTCAGGGAGTTCAGATGTCTCTAATGACCTTGTAGTTGAAGGGCCCTAAAACACCAACGAAACAAAATGATACTGCTACTGTATGTCTCTAGGACCGGTAGCCAGTACCTACTACGGACGGACGACTTACTGGTCAAAGTGTGCGATTTAGCATTTTACCCATAGGACGTGTTTGTCCCTCTCATCTCGTACCTCTTTCACTGCACTCGTTTCCGTCGACCTAGTAGTACTCAGGAGCGCTGTCTGACGGACAGTGTGCCTGAGGGACGAATATGACATGACGTTCAGTGGCTTCTCAGTAACGTGAGCACCGTGAACTCTATTTGGTTTCCTGGATAGATAACCATTCATCCTCTGATCCTCATTCCACCCGGTGCAGGTTTCGAGGACTCTCATATGATATCGCGGTGTTTACTTCCAAGTTGTTGAAAACTGTTGTGACGACAGAGGAACCTTGAAGGACGGAAAGGCTGAAGAATGTGGATATTGGAACTCAGCGTTCTTAGTTAGCGCTCTCATTCTGCCCCATTTCATATCCATGCTGTTCGATCCAGAGCGCTTCCATGTGCATTTTCTCATTCATTGTCGATGCGATGTCAGTGGAAGTAATGGAGAGCTTATAGGAAGTGCTTAGCCCTTCCATTCTTAGTAAGCAGGTTCAACTCCCTTTCTCTGAGCAGAGAGGAATTGGGTGCTGTTGAACGATGTCACCTACTCATCCACGAAACGGAATGGGAGAATAAATACTTTGACTCGTGAGTATATGGTTGCAGGTTCGATCCTGCTCGCGACTGGTTTTTTATTCTTTCGGGCGAGAGAGAAGGGAGTGTTGTGGCGTAAGATCGACAACCGCCTGCAGTTCAAGCAACCCAGAAGATGTCACCTGACACCTGTGGTTCAAGGTTCGATACTGGATCGAGGTAAGTTGACTTCTTTCCGGCGCACCTCACTTCTGCTGGGAAGTAAAGCTGTGACATCGTGTGATCCACAGTGCCACTGGCGCGGAAAAGAATCTTCTCTACTATGCAACCGGCAGATGAGGCAAAATTCCCAGGTGTAGGAGCTCGCGCCCCTGGCGTCATTGGAGTGCCCTAATGAACGGTTGACCGACGATAAATAAGCATAAGGGTTGCAGCTTTGGTCGGCAGCCGGCTGCGTAGAAATACCGTCCACTAGATCTCCCATGTGTCCATCCGGAAAAGCAAAGATGTGGGTATCGTGCCATAGGTTGCATTTCTTAACTTCCGTGATCAGACGAGAACTGATGTGACCAACGCAATAAGCCGCTCCCATAAATAAGAATAGGGTTTTCAGCTTTTGTCGGCAACCGGCTGCGGAAAACACTGTCTAATAGTTCGCCCTTGTGTCCATTCAGAGGGACAAGATGGGTACCTGACCCTGCCATAGGCGGGAAAAGAGTAACGAGTGCAAAGCACTCCTAAAGGAGTTAGGAAGAGCATTAATCATCATCATACCCTTATCCCGCCTGTGGCAGGGTTGGGTCTGCGGGTCCATTGAACATGCTCTGGTTAGGAAGAGCAAAAAAATTAAATATGTTTTAATATGTTAAAAGTTGTAGCAGCAAAAACAACAATACACACAAAAACTCGAATATAAAATATGTAGATCTATATTTCATCGTCTCTCACAACTCCACAAATTTTTTGTTATGAGCTCTTAAGAAATGTACCTCCACCCCTTTGATTCCTTATTTCCTCTTTTTTCGTTTTGTGTTGTTTTTATACTCGTTTTAAACTCTATAGTTATTTTTTTGTCTATCTACTGGATTATTTATGATGAGCCTCTCTCTCTCTCTGAACTGTTTTTTATGCCTGTGGTAGTAACTAGTTTACTTGGCACTGTTCATGAAGCAAAGGCTGTTGTCGGTCCTAGGACGGTAAGAAAATGGAAAAAGCATAGCAAGGAGAGAGGAGGGGAGTGTAAAAGTCGGGTGAAGAGGGACGTTATAAAGAGTCCCGTATTTTTTTTATTATTATTATTACGCGTTATCAATTACTGTCAAGAAATGATAGAAAAAAATCTTTCTCACCCACCCGTCTCACTCTGTCCTCCCTCCCTCTCTCTCCCTGTCCTTCTCCCTCCCTCCCTCCCTCTAATTCTTTGAGAGAGAGGAAAAGAGTTAAAGTTGTAAGTAAGAAAAAAATGAAGCGATGTAAGAGTAAAAGAAAAAGGATGCAAGGAGAAAGAGCAAAAAAAGCTCTCTCCTGACGGATGTGGAGACAAGGATAAGGGATGTAAAGAGTTGTACTAGGGGGACAGCGCATGCTCAGATAGAGATATACAGGCTGATAGAAAAAAAATGCTCTTTCTTTTAAACTCTTTCTCTCTCTGCATGAGACAAAAAACTTAAACTCTTTTCTGAAGAAAAATGTATAAAAAATGATTGGTGTCTGGTTGTTGTTGTTGTTATGTGCATATGAGGGAGCTTGAGGGTACTTGTGCCAGTGCAGTCATTAAGTCCGAGACAGACGCTCCAGCAGCTCCTATATTGAAAATGACGTCATGGTTACCATGGTTACGTGTTGTGATAGACCTGTGTCCCATATAACAGGTTGTTGAATGGAGAATAGAGAGAAAGAGAGAGAGAGGCAAGGATAGGAAAAAAAATGGTATTAAAAGGGGTGAGTGTTTCTAACTGCCCATTCAACCATGTCCAACCCTTTTCTCTTCCTCCTACCCTCCCCTAGTCCTCCATCTTACCTCCTTCTAGTATTTTTTTTTGTGCTAAAGGGGGTTACATTTTCAGCAGTATCCGAATTTGGATTTTTTGTTACTTTTCTATTGCTTTTTTTTCTTCTTCTTCTTGTTCGTGTCCCCCTTTTTTTTTTATCTTAAATAGAGAAAAAAAAGAGTTAATGGTAGGATGTGATGTGTGGGAAGCTGAATTAAGGATATGTACTTGGTGGTTGTGGAGAGAGGCGATAATAGGGCGGGATAGAAGATGGAGGCGAGTGGTCACACAAAAAAATATGCCTCCGTCTAAAATAGAAAAAGGCTGTTAATTACCACCAGGTAGATCATTGGAAGAGGCTAGTCGACCACTATTATACCGTGTGTGTATATCTTTCTGCTATCTTCTGCTAAAGGGTTGCAACTGCAACTACTAATCTTTTTCCCGCCTGTGGCAGGGTCTGGTATCCATTTTTGTCCCACTTGTCTCCATCGACGCTAAGAGGGCGAGCTCCTATACCTGGAAATTTTGTCGATGGAGAAAGAATTCTTTTACTACTTGACCACGACTTTACTTCCTATTCGACGGAAGGCGCACTCGGGGCCTCTCTTTCTGGAACCACTAGAGCAGTAGTCGAGCACGCTACGTTCTCGACCCTGAAACGTGTTTTCCTGTCATCTTAAAAACCCCTTTATCTATAAAGTCACCCACTCGAAGTTACTTGCAGGCCACTTCCTTGCCAGGCTGAGAACTTGTAGTTCAGAGGACTTGTTTGTTGTTGTCCATATGGTCGTCTTCTTTGGACGGTTATTATACGAGGTTAATAATCCTGGCATAGTAGTTGTCCTGAGTTGGTTGTCGTGATGTCAGTGTTGGTGGTGATGGCGACAAGTTTAACAAACTGGAACACGTACCGCGGAACCGGTTTATCATGTTTAAAATTACTTCTTTTTAGAAGCAGGTATGTGGTCAGTGGCTGGTGGAAGGGTATATAGTCGTTTTAATTGATATTGATGTCCATCTTAAGGATGTAATAAGCAGCGTTGATGCAGTTCAACTGACAATCCTGGCTCTGTGGCACTGCACTTTGAAAGGACTCCGTAAACCAATTATGTGAAACATGAAACCTTGACAAGAACTGAAGGAACACCCTGTAGACGCTAAGTGGATGACGTAATGTACCTGGTGGCCACAAAATGTGCACATCTACATGTTTATGGTTGTGTGGCGGGAAGAGTACGTGCTGAGTGTAATGGTTTGGTAAGTTTTTAAAACGTACTGGAAATGAGAGGCGGTTGCCTAAATATGACCATCGGCATATATAGTAATAACCCCCCTCTCCCCCATTTAGTAGGCGGTTCACTCTTAATAGATGGTTGTGTTTAATGTCAGTTTCTCAGCTGCTAAGACTGTCTTTCATGTAATACCAGGGGGAAACGGTGTAGTTCTCCACCAGGGAATTTTTACCGATTTACATATTCATAACGCTTTTACGTTTACATGATGTTCAGCATCCCTCAGGTTTATTTCCGATGAAAGGTGGTGTATACAAGCCTGCTGTCCTTGACTGGGATTGAACTTGCACACTACCACTTAGATATCCGAACTTGGCTTTATAAGTGGAATTGCAGTCATCATACACTTTTGTTATGGTCGGTCCATCATTGTTTATTATTACGTTTTTGTTTTGCTTCGGGCACGGCAGCAGACCATTGTCCTTCAAGATGCAGAAGAGGAAGGACAGCTGGTGGTAGCACCACACCTAGGGGCTGAACCTCAACCGTCTGCACTAAGAGATGCACTAGCCTTGTTGCATCCTCGACTTCTCCTTCCTTCGGATTAGAAGTAAAATCTTGGACCATCTGCAGTGCGCATCTTAAAAACCCCTTTCTACACGGAAAATCAAGGCGTAGGGTGGGAAATGTTCTTGATATAAATGCTCACCTGCCTCCTCAGAACAGACAGGGTTACAGTCAACTGAACAAGATTTCGGGATCAGTCACTATGGGATTAAAAAAAAACCCTTTCAGGTCTTCAATCGTTCTTTAGATACGCACAAATGGTTGCTTGTGGTGACGAACTTCCTTTCTCGCCTATGGCAGGGTCGGGTCCCCACTGTTGACCCACTGTGACACATAAGTGACCCATTGAACGGTATTTTTAATGTCCTAATGCTGAAACCCCTGTTTGTCTTCATTGGGACAAGTTTCCTCCACCGACGACAAGGGGCGAGCCTCTACACCTGGAACCTTCCATCAGCCTCCACACTGTACAATTGACATCATGCACACCACACGGGACTACGGCTTTATTTCGCACTTGATGAAAGGCGCACTCAGCACTTACCCCTCCTCTCTCTCTTTCTCGTCCGAAATAAGTTAAATCACCTCGATCCGGTTTCAGATCTGGAACCACTGATGTTACCTATGCATCACCGAGGCGGTTTGAGCTCCTCGGAGGCGGGGTGCGGCTGTATTGCACTACACACACCAGTTCTTCTCTCATCAATAAGCAACACAATCCCAGCTTGGCACTAGCATGGGTAACCGCTTGGGAACACTGGGTATTGCTAGTACTCTAATCGTCGTAACAGCGTAGTGCCTCGGCAGACTCTATTAGAACTATGCAGTGGACAGGGCTCTAATGACCGTTGTAGTTGAAGGCCCCTAAAACACCGACAAAACAAAACTTGAGCTCCTCCTGCGCCTGCGAATTTAATCACTCCGCTCTCATTTTTTTCTCCATGTAGAAACAGTTATTGCAGGTGCAGGTGAAGTGTTACTCGAGGGACAGGACCACAGCTTTTACTTCCAATCCGACGCGACGAAAGAAATATTTGAAGTCGGCACTCCCTCTTGTCCGAAAAGGAAACCTCCAACTAGGTTCGAGCCTGTAATACTGAACTCTGAATTGTTGTTGTTTGTTGGTGTTTTTAGGGACCTTCAACTACAAGGTCATTAGAGCCCCGTCCACAGTGTAGTTCTTATGCAGAGACTGCACAGACACTACACTAATGCGACGATTTTTGGGTATTAGTAGTACCCAGTTTTCCCAAGCGGCCACTCATGTCGGTACTAGCTGGGGTTACGCTGCTTAACCTTAGTGATCAGACGAGAACTGGTGTGTCCAACGCAATTCGCCGCTCCTCTGAATTGTATTACGTTGCATTCCACAACTCGGGGGTCTACGTAGGGGGCACCATATTATATCGCAAAACGTAGTTTTGTTTGTATACATGTTCTGTGTGTTGAGACAAACACCTGTCTGTCAGTGTATTTATGTTTAGCATCAGTTTTTGGTGAGGAAAAATGCGATCAATGTTATGAGTAGGAGGAGGACTTGGTGCTGAAATGTACGAGGAACCACACTCGCATCTCTAAACCCTTTCTAGCATGTAATTTACAACATACCCCATAGTATCACACAGTTTAAATAAATTGTGTCACCCGGTACAAGTTCTGTGTTACTGGTCTGTATCATGATTTTTTGTTATTTTTTTCTCTCTCTCGTCTTAATAGTTGTGCTTTGTTTTTTCATGACTGCGTATCGAGGCTGCCGCCATCGAATAGGTTTTTTTTGTGTGTGTATGTATGTGTATTTCATTTCCTGGCATCATTATTCTTTGAATCCGTGGTAAAGTACCTTTTTTTACCCCTTTCTCGGTTACTATGTAATGCGTATATTCTTAGAAATAGGCGGTTGGTGGAGCAGCGTGTGTAGTTGCTTCTGCGGCGGCATATATATTTTTTTTATTAGAAATCAGTGTGTGTGAGAGTTGTTTTACATCCCATTTTAGTTTTCATTTATATAAACTGAACCAAGTTGCATTGCTGCATGTCAGTTATGACCCCCCCCCCTTCCCCCTTCCTCACATGAATTGGTCGCATTTTTCTTTCATTGCACTTTCTCTGCACAAGAAAATGTCTTACCACCTTAGCTGGACACATGCTTTCATGCCAAGGTTCCTGCAGCGCCGCCTAAGGGCAAACATTATTACTAAGAGCGCTGTTTGTGTTTCAGGCATTTACCACGTATATGCATATACAGTTCTGATATAGGCCGGCATCCCCCACAGACAACCCAGCCAATATTCCTGCGGTTTCCAGACGTCTGGCTGGGGTGCCCCTAGTCAATTGCTTGTTGGTGTTTTCGGGCCCTTCAACTACAAGGTCATTAGAGCTCCGTCCACAGCATAGTTGTTATGCAGAAACTGCACAGACACTACACTAATGCGACGATTTTTGGGTATTAGCAGTACCCAGTTTTCCCCAAGCGGCCACCCATGTCAGTACTAGCTGGGGTTGCGCTGCTTCACTTTAGTGATCAGACGAGAACTGGTGTGTCCAACGCAATTCGCCGCTCCGCCCCCAGTCAAGAGCATGTTCAGTGGACCCGCAGACCCGACCCTGCTACAGGCGGGATAAGGATATGATGATGATGATGATGACAACGACATACAGTTCTGGGATGGGACGTGACTGTGACATGCAGGGCTGGAGGATGCGGACTTTCAAAACTTGTACTACAGGCTGGTGTTAATACAGGAGGGGTGCCGTTTATGTAGATGTTTCACCAGTTACAAGTGGATTCAACATTATTCAAAATAATGGGGAGTGGTGCTTATTTGGGATTTGCGGCCTAGCGTTGAAGACCCTAACACCCACCGATTTTGGTGAGAAGGGTGTACATCATCACCACGCCTGTGGCAGAGTCGGATCTACGAGTTCTAGCCCTCCACTTCCGCCTATTTCCCACCAGGTCTCCGTCAACCCCACAAACTGCCATATCCTTACATACAACCTGCTCTCACGTGAGAAGGGTACACAAGGACCTAATTGAAAATAACAGAGAATGGAGAACGAGAAGTGCAGATCTGATCCTACCTCGAGAGGATTATGTGATGATATAAATAATAATTTGACTTCGAGTCAGGTGTATTCAGGACCCAAATGGAGTATGAGTCGGATGTTACTCATGCGCACAGGTGACGTTATTCACGCGCAAAGTCCTTCCTGAAGATCGTGAACTTAGATACAAACAAGGGCACTCCAACAATGAAGGTACAGAGGTCAGCGAATTTATCACCTTCTACGTGTTAATTTAATTCTATTATACAAACCGGAGAATTGAAAGGTGGACCCCCTACACTACGAAGGTGAGGTATGGAGTAGAAGAAAGCACATACTTCCACCACATACTGTATGATGAATTGTTAGACATTTTTTTTTTGTTGTTACCCGACCGCCGCCCGCATTACGAGCCTCTATGGGCCGCAGGTTGGACAACCCTGTGTTAGACGGTATTTTAAACAGCCGGCTGCCAACCTAAAGTTACAACCTCTATACTTAAGTACCGTCGGCCCATGTTTTCAGTGGGATGCTTTCTTCACCGACGGCAACGGGATGATCTCCCACACCTGGAAAATTTGCCAACCTACACCTTCCATTTTATTCCATGTAGTAAAGTTTCTTTTGTATGCAGAAGGCATAGTACATACCACTTGTGACCACGGAGAGCGGCTAATTGCGTTGATCACACCTGTTCTCGTCTGATCACTGAAGTTGAGCAGCGCAACCCCAGCTAGTGCTGACGTGGGTGGCCGCTTGGGAAAACTGGGTGCTGCTAATACCCAAAATTCGTTGCATTAGTGTAGTGTCTGTGCAGTCTCTGCATAAGAACTATGCTGTGGACGGGGCTCTAATGACCTTGTAGTTGAAGGACCCTAAAACACCAACAGACAAAAAATGTGACCACGGCTTTACTTTCCATTAACGGAAGGCGCCCTGGAAACTTCCCTGTTTTGCGAAAGAAACCTAGCTACCTCGAATCTGGATCCATTGACTCAGTAGTCCAGCACGCTACCTCTGCGAGTCACCTCAGATACAGTATTTGCCGTTTGTAATGATGTAGATGCCAAGTGGTGCGTCCTATTTAGTACTTGGGAGTTGGATCCCAGATGACTAGGTGGAAGAAGGACATTGCTGACTCATGGGATGACACAAGGGAAGGGGAGAGACTCCATGGGAAGAGTAAAACGAGAAGATTAAGTGGGAGTGTTCAAATGTTACACCTGCAAACTCACGTTTTTATTAAACAAGTTTAGATCAGGTTTTTCGAGATGTTGATGCTGCAGCATTGTAATGAGGGGGCTTCCCCTCTACTACTACCATTATTCATTGAGGTGCCCAAATTACAGTCCAGGTCATTTTGTTTACACTCCTATTCTTAACACTTAAAATGAGCGTTGGACGTTGGTCATTATCTTTTGATTTATGGTTTAAGTTTGTAGTTAGCCTTCTTATTGTGAGACCATTCCCCCCTCCCTCGTTTCGGCCCGTTGAGGACTATGGTTCCGTGTGGGATACACTTCTAATGTACAACAGCAGAAGTCTCTAAAATACCTTTTTTGGGGTCTTAGTATAAAAGAAATTAGGACACCGTTCTTGTGGAGCATGATGTAAGTTGGGGAGCGGCGAGTTGCGTTGGACACACCAGTTCTCGTCTGATCACTGAAGTTAAGCAACGCAAGCCCAATTAGTACTGACATGGGTGGTGGCTCGGGAAAGCTGGGTACTGCTAATACCCAATAATCGTCGCATTAGTGTAGTGTCTGTGCAGTATATGCATTAGAACTATACAGTGGACGGGTCTCTAATGACCTCGTAGTTGACGGGACCTTAAACTCCAACAAACAAACAAACAAAATGATGTAAGTTACGTGAATTTATGTACGATTACCACAGAGATAGAGATGAAAGGGTACGAGAGGAAGCACCCGAGACAAGAGTGGCGAGAGGTGTCCACTCGCTGAATGTCCTAAATTGGCTCTCACTTCTTGAATAGTGATGTCCCACAATGAGTTAGTCGTTGTACCCTTTCTCTCTTCTGACTCTCTCTCGCCCCTTTCTTTCTCCCCTTGAGACATTCGGCTCTGTTGACTTCATCCAGCGCTAGGATATAGGATTTCGGTTGCAATGTCTACTGGCCGTCTCATTAATATGCACACATGCACAGTTGCGTGAGGTTAAAGAGGTCATGCAGATAGTTAGTCCAACAGGGTCGTCTTTCTCGTGTGCCTACCCCCCGAGGAAATTGGCTTAATTTCTAAGGCCAAATCAAGAACGGTGATGGCAGTTAATGTAAGGAAATGTAAAAGTTCCCGACAAACAAAAAATTTGAAATGTTGTACATAAATATTCAACTGAAAACCGTCCAGAATTTTAGGGAGAGCATATCAAATTATGAAGGAGGTGGAGGGAAGAGACGGAGAGAAGGGGTTAGCCATGGGTGCAACAGATAGCAACGACAAAAAAAAAATCACTAGTTTTTTGTTTTAGTTTTAAACAACGATGGCTGCTGAATGCTAAGTAAATTAAATGAATGGTGGGTGATTGTACTCCTTCCCCAAAGTAGATGGCTGCAGTGGTCAGTGAGGTCATTGATGAGAAAAAAATGTGATTGCCACCCTCTGTTGTCGTCTGAACAGGACGTGACCATTTGGCAGTGTGACAACGTTTGTAGGACAACCCTCGCTTTAATGATTGTTATTTATAGGGTTGGTATAAGATATTTATAGAGATTTACGCACGAATTGTTGTGTTGTCATTGTGCTGCGTTTATTAGAATCAATCGCTCCCCACGAAAGGGTTAACTGACCACTCGTCCATCCATAGTGTGGAATTCAGGTAGAAGAATTAGTTGGTGGTTATGACATAATGACTGAGTTGTCGTCTAAAAGGATTTAGAACCAAGAGAGAAGAGTGGTCGATGATGGGAGATTTTTAAAAGATAAATGCTCTTGTTCGTCCGGTCCTAATTCCCCTTTCACCCCTTTCTTCCATTTACACCCCCCCTTTCCCCCATAATTGCAATGCTAGGTCTACTGTCAGCACCACCACTTACTGCCTCTACTACCACAGTACTGTACTACTCTGAAGAAATTGCCAGAGTGATCAGTAATTTTATGCTGTGGTTCGACTTTTTTTTATTTTATTTATTGACGTTGCTACTCTGGTAATGAAAGGGGGGGAGATGAGGGCGACGGAAGAAGCCCATCTAAAGTTAATAGTGGTCAGTCGATTCGTTGTTGATGGCATTTGAGCTTTGTCTTCTTCCCCCTCTAAAAAGTTTTACTTCCTATCTATCCTTCCTATCACTTTGTTAGGTCTGGTGTTTAACGGGTTCAGTCTTGATTCGCCAAAAAAAAATATTTTTCACCCTCTGATTTTCTTTAACCCTATCTGTCCCATCCCCTTCCTCCTTCCTGCAGCGTAGTGATAGAAGGGGAATGAATGTACTTAGTAAGGCACGGCGTTCCTTCTGGGACTGGGATAGGAGGCTATGTGTGGGTATTTATGTATTAAAAAGAGACAAGTGAGAAATCAACCCTCAGAGTAGGGAGAATGGAATTTAGTTTAATGGCCATGGATGTTACTAACCGTGCTATTAGTGGATTTCCCCTTTTGCAAAATGTAATTTTTTTTCCCCCTCGAAAATATTAAATTTTTGAATTTTTTTATTCATAATTTTGTTTTGATCTCTCGTCCTCCCTTCTCCCCACTCTTTCTTTTTTAAGCAGGAAAGCATTTTTATCTGCTTTAATTATATTGCTGATGCTTGGTCTTTTATTGATACAGCGGCTGCGCCTTCTGCATCTTCAGCCATTGTTTTTTTTCTTCACTCAAGTCGTTTTTTTTTGTCCCCAGCGAGTGAAGGAATTGACTGGGCATCCACCTGGTGTGCAGGTGGACCCGAGTTCAGTTCCCACCTGCGATGACTGTGAAATTTAGTTGATAGCATGACTCTTGGTTCATTCATGTTGGGTGACTCCTTTAGAAAATAACAGAGAAAGGAACTTCAAGGGCGCTTTCTATCGGCTTAGGTGTGCACGACGTCACCTGCCTCACAGAACAGCCCTTTCTACTCGGAAAGGACATTCGGTATGCAAAACAGAAAGCAACTCCTAACCCTTTTCCCGCCTATAGCAGGGTCGGGTACCCGTCTTGTCCGTCTGAATGAATAGACACAAGGACGAACTATTAGACAATGTTTTCTGCAGCCGGTTGTCGATCAAAGCTATGCTAACTCCTATGCTTCTTTATCGTCGGTCTAATGTTCGTTGAGGCACTCCACCGACGCCAGGGGACGAGCTCCTCCTACACCTGGAAATTTTGCCTCATCTACCCTTCGCATAGTAGAGAGGGTTCTTTTACGTGCGAATGCCATCGTTCACCACACGGGACCTCGGTTTTACTTCTCATCCGAAGGAAGGCGCACTCGAAGCATTTCTCTCACCCGAAAGAGGCCAACCCACCTCGGTCCAGTATCGAACCTAGAACCACTGGTGCATTTACCGAGCACGCTATCCACTGCGCCACACAGGCTGGATGAAAGGACTTTCTGTATGTAATTCGGATCGGCTGAGTTGCGTTGGACACACCAGTTCTCGTCAGATCACTGAAGTTAAGCAACGCAAACCGAAGTTAGTACCAGCATGGGTGGTTGGTAATGAACTTTGGGTGCTGCTAATTTTCCCTCGCCTACATCCTCTACACCTACCTCCTCACCTGCGAGCAGCCAGCCTCCTCATGGTTCGGCCTGTTATGGCTGCTTGGCTTCCTCCCAAACCCCTTAACATGACATAAAATATAAAAGTGTTGGGAGTCGCTGTTCTTCACAATTGATTCGTCGTCCTGACCTGCTCCTAATAGTACATGCCTCACACAGACGGTGGCTGATTGGCAGCTTGTTTGATTGTTAAGTCAGCGGTGCAGGTTCGATCCTGGCCGAGTGAGTGCGGCACCTTCTTGCGGATGAGTGAAGTCTTAAAGAAGTCTTCTGGAAAATAAATTCACCAGCTGATGTATTGTATGCACTTGACTGTCGTTTCTTATTCTCATCATCATCATACCCTTATCCCGCCTGTGGCAGGGTCGGGTCTGCGGGTCCAATGAACATGCTCTGAGCGTCTGGAGCCCGCAGGAAATATTGGCTGAATTGTCTGTGGGGGGATGCCGGCCTACCCCACTGTTCCAACACCGCATTTCATAACCAAAATAAAATTTTTTGGCAGGTAAATTGATGTTATGTTGGCTATAATATTGCATGGTGTCTGACGTTTTGCACAAGAACTACAATGCAACAGGAGTCAGGCTCATGCCCCCCCCCCCCGTTCCTTACTCTGTGGTGCAAAAGAAATTGTCCACTTAAGATTAGACTCGAACCTGCGCAGCATAAGCTTAATTAAGATAGAGGTGAGTGTAATGTTCAAGGTCCAGTTTTTTTTTCTGTCTTTATTTGTAAAGCATATATCTAAACCTGGTTTGTTAATTAAGCGTGTGCTCATGAACTCTTTTAATTATCGAGGACTACTTGCCCCCCCCCCCCCTTATCCGCCCTCTCCTTTCACTAAGTCCCGTAGTTTACTGTTCTGGTTTAATATGTAGAGGTAGTTTATTGGTTGTTGGCTAGACGTTAAATTTCCGATGTAACTTACGTGTTTTCGTAATTACGTAGGGTAATATAGAGTGGTGTTGGTTGGTGGTGGTGCAGCCTGTTGATGGGTCATTCCCACTAAGTAGGCAACATAAATGGATAATTGTAGTCTTGAGTTTAATATATTTTTATATATATATATCTATATACTGTATTCAATTTTTAGGTAATGTTTTAAGTGCACGGCATTGGGATGTGTTTATCCACATTATACACGTACGTGATCGGTATAGACTGTTTTTGTTGCGAAAGGGTTTGTGAAAGAAACCGATGGTAGAGAGAGCCAATCGGATTAGGTGGAGTGACCCAGTTGTCATGGCGACAGGGCGCCAACTCCGGTTGAATCAAGGCAGATTTACTCCTGTGGATAGTTGCCATCTATGCATCCGTCCATATATTTTGAAAAGATGGAACAAAAAAAATATTAATAGGAAATCAATAAGATGCATGCAATTTGTGCGATGGTGAGGCTCTCTCTCTCTCTCTCACTTGCTTTTGCTTCCATGTTGTAGGCAGGTCTGAAGGGAGGAGAATGTTGCGGACGGACGGGGATAGGGATGGGTTGTTATTGTGGGGGAGTTAGGGGCGGTCACTGTGTGCCCAGTTGGGGTAGAGAATGAGAGAGAAAACCCTTTTCATCCACTATGCACCCTTTCATGCATAAAATACCATTGGCTCTCTCTCTCTCTCTCTCTCTCGCATTTTCACTATTGACATCATCATCAACATTAGTACATTTGCTGCTATCGCCCTCTCTGGTGTGGTGGGTCGCCTCTCTCTCTCTCTGTGGAATCATAACCCCTTGTTTCTTTTCCTTAACCATCCCCCCCTCCTCATCCACCTCATTCCCCTATCTAATTTTTTAACTATAGCTCTCGTAGTTTTCGCATCGATCCAAATTCAATCCTCGATCCCCTCCTCTACGGGACTTGTGTCGTTCCTGTCACAAGTACACTGTACACGTCACCCATACCTTTTTTTTTATATTTTCTATTTTTTTTTTAGTTTATTGAATCACCGAAAAGCAACAACTAGTGTTGATTTGTATTTTTTTTTTTTTTTGGAGAATTCTTGTGGTGATGACTGTCTCCAGTTCTTTTACTTCCAGTGTCAATCGACTTGGACACCACAGTTAGTAGAGCGATCATTTGTCTTTTGTAGCTTAAAATACGTTGATTCTTTTTCCTTTTATTCCTCCTCTGTTCCGCGCTTCAGGTCGGTGGTGTGGGTTTTTTTTTCACGGATGAAGAAATGGAGAGACCTTTCAAATGTCTCTATGGTCCCAGATGGGAAAAGGTATGCAGTGTCATCTGCGGTGAAAAGTGGTTGTCCTGAGCTTTCGTATTTGCTGTCATTTCACCCCTTCTCTTTTCCTCTCTGATGGTGGAGTATGCCTTATGACATTACTGATATAATGAGTGCGATAACCATGTTACCCTGTCCCTTTCCTCCAAATGCAGTCTAGAAGACACTCATCCCTCCTCCACGGGCCGCCTTTCGTTGGCTATGAAGCAAAAACCCTGAAGTGTGGTCCTTTGGTAGTATAATATATATGGATATTTACAGCTATATGTATGTATATTAAATGATCTACTGAGCAGCAGAGACGGGCTACCCGGACTGAACCAAACCAAAAGCCTCGGGATGTTTTATCCCTGATTCCTGTATAATTTCCGGAACATTTGAAAGCTATGCATAAGCATTGAATCCAATAAAAGGTATCACAGGATGTTTTTAACGCCATCTGTTGAGATGTGAAGAAACTGAATGTGAAATCGAAGAATGAGTTTTGCTTGGTGTTGTTGTAACTTGAAAATGTTTCAGACGTTGCATTCAATATTTATTTAGTTTTGTGAAACGGATAGCAATGGAGCTATTGTCAAAAAATTGAGAGAATTGAATGATACTCCCTTTTTTTTGTAATCTTAACTAGACATTAAACGTCCATGTTTTCTCTGTGCGAGATATAGGATACTACTCTCATACCTTATTACTTTAAATAGCAGTCTTCATTGTTTTGGGGTGGTTTTTATTCCTTCTTCTTCTTCTTTTTTTTTTTTAAATTGACATTGGTGAGAGTCAAAAAGGGTGTTTAATAGCCAGATCGAGTAGGGTCTTAATACACCATCACCACCTCTCCCATGAATGTTTTCCCTTTCTGAATGCTTCTGGGTTGATGATTGTAAGCTTTCTTTAAAATCGATAATGGTTGTTTGTGCGGGATTCTGGTCTAATTGACTGTTTTGTGTGAAAATCGTTTTTGTTTAAATTGGCATGGTATATATTATTAATAATGGAACCGTGGTGCCATGCCTCCCTCGATATCTCCTCCCCTTTGCTGTACCTTTTCTGACGATGAGTAGTCGATATCGAAGTTCGGAATAACTACCACCGAACATGGGTTAACTGCTTTTAGGAATTTTAGTTGTTGTTTTCATATCCCCTGTATCCAGCATGAGTTTTAAGAGTTGGTTAAACTGTCAATAAGGTTGATGTGACGGACTAGCCGTAGTCTGATAGCCTCTTGTTGAATGGTTCAACAGAGTGAGACGAGTCATTCCGGAAGTGACTGCTACTAAGAGGGGAAGACGGGGACAATTGGTGTTAAATGGATAGCGAGAGAGAGAGAGATATGATGGGATAGTGTAGGTGGGAGGGCAAGAACTTGTAAGATTCCTAGGAAGCTACTAGGTGGAGTTATGGGTTGTAACTCATAAACACCTTGGAATTATCTTAAATAGTCAAGGTAATTGGAAGGATTACATTGGTAAAGCGTTTGGGAGGGCTGGTCAATTTTTCCTTCTGATTAGTAGGGTCCTTGTGGACAGCACAAAGGAGGTAAAAGAAACAGCATATATTTCAATGGTACGCTCAATTTTGGAGTATCGTAGTCCAATTTGGTTCCCCTTCAGATAGGACTTATCTTGGGAGGTTGAGAGGATCCAAAGGAGGCAGAGGCGTAACTAGGGGAGGGCAAGGGGGGACAGATGTCCCCGGGCGCAGAAGGCAAGGGGCGCAAAAATGTACAGCAAAAATGCGCTTAGCGGGCGCCAGAGGGCGCAGATTTCGGTCTTTGTCCCCGGGCGCAGAATACCCTCGGCCTGCCTCGGTACGCCACTGAAAGGAGGGCAGCAAGAATTGTACTCAACAGGTTTTCTCACAGGGAGAGCGTGTCTGCCATGATTAGGGAACTAGGGTGGGACACACGAAACCAGAGGCGTATATCTCACAGCATTAGCCTTTTTATCAGACTGCTGCTGGGATGTAATGGACCTCTAGCTGGAAGTGTGTCCCCAGCTGAGTATAAAGGGAGAAAGGATCTTCCATATAAATTGAAAGAGGTTAGGGCACAGACAAACTCATACCACTGGTCATTTTTGCCAAGGATCATTCGACACTTGGAATGGCCTTGGAGAGGATAAGATGGAGAGCTTCATCAAAGGAAAGTTGGCCATTGCTAGTATTGTGTTAGGTGAGGCACCTGAATTATAGCTTAGGGTTTTGGGACTATTATGTTATCATAAGTAGGATTGAGAGTTAATCTCTCCACTGCCATATTGGCCAAAGAAAAGGCTGCTTGCAGTGTAGTAAATTAGAATTAGAATATTGCATACTCTGGAGAGACGCGCCAAGGTATAGCCTTGACTGACAAAATTTCCAAATTTTCTTCCGTCTTCTTTAGATTCTGGGCAGAAGCTGCACTCTGCGACCACACCAAAGTGTTTGTAGGGAGATTATTTGTTTGGAAATAATAACGCGGGTAATCACACTGATAAGATACTGAAATAGTGTGTTACTTAGGTCCTGATGTATCATTAACTGAACGCCCCTAGGAGTTCTGGTCGTTCTCTATCTCTCTGCCGCCATCCTGGTGATAATAATATAAGCTGGGTCTGTGATGTGCTGTGGGGAGTGACATTACTATAAAAGCTTCATTTTATTCATAAGCCCCGCTACACCACTACCTGATGGTGACGACGATGACGACGACAACAGCATCATTTGCATCGACGTTTTATCCTGCTCTACTTTCATTTTTTTTATCTTCTGGTATTTGGTGCTTTCAAGGTCGACTTGTCTGAACAGGAAGCGAAATCAAGACTTTGAGAGTTTCAGGATATCGTAAGGTGCGAGAACAACAGGTTAAGTTTAGTAAGGTTTACTAATGGGGATTAAGTCGAATGGAAGTGAGGTCACCCGGGATTTAGTGAAGCAAAAGGGAATTTCTATCTACAAGAGAACCATCTCCTCTTCCATTCCCTCTTAAAAAATAAGGCAGGTAAACCTATTGTCGTGACGCAAGGACTTAAAGTTATAGTTGCTAGTTGTTGTTTTAGGGTCCTTCAACTACAAGGTCATTAGATCTCCGTCCACTGTGTAGTTTTAATGCAGAGACTGTACTCATCAGATCAGTGAAGTTAAGCAGCGCAACCCCAGCTAGTGCTGACATGGGTGGCCGCTTGGAAAAACTGGGTACTGCTAATACACAAAAATCGTCGCATTAGTGTAGTGTCTGTGCAGTGTCTGCATCAGAACTACACTGTGGACGGGGCTCTATTGACCTTTGTAGTTGAAGGGCCCTAAAACAACAACAAGCAGGGACTGCACAGACACTACACTAATGCGACGATTTTTGGGTATTAGCAGTACCCATTTTTCCCAAACGGCCACCCATGTCGGTACTAGCTGGGGTTGCGTTGATTAACTTCAGTGATCAAACGATGTGTCCAACGCAACTTGCCGCTCCCGTTATAGTTGCAACTTCCACTTCAGTCCTGGGCTAATGACTACTCGATGGATGGGATTTTCAGGATTCGGACCTGAATGCTGATTATGCTTGCAATTTTTCTTTTCATCTCAATTGTTTCTATTCACCAAAGAGTTGAGTGAGTTTTAAAATGACAACAGCCAGTAGTTGGTGATTTTTCTTGTATTTTATAGCCAACCGCCCAAGGGATTGTGGGGTCGACCGGCATCTTTTCGCACAAAACCGGTCCAAAACTTCTGCGAGTTCTGAGTTCCAGACTTGGATGCCCCCAATCAGTGGTGCAGAACTAGTTCTCCAATCCAGGGGATCACAGCTGGTTCGTAGTATACAGAGTGGACAGGGCTGTGGTTCTGGACGAGGAGGAGGAGGAGGAATGGAGACCAAGAACTCGCAGACCCGACCCTTTCATAGGTTGGATAAGGGCACGGGCAGTGATGACGGCTGATAATAGTTGATGACCTAGACATTCTCGCAGTTCATTGACAATTCAAGTAATTCAACTGTTGTGTTCTTCTATATGATGTTGCTTTCGAGTGGTTTCAACTCGGTTCCACTTGTTTACGGCATTTGTGCGCCAACTATCAATCCAGTGATGGTAGTAGTCGGTAGAGGCCCATTGATGTATTTTTGAATCCATTGATAATGTACAGTACTTTCTTTATTTTCAATATTGAAATGGTATCACTCTATGGCATATATATTTTTTTTGTAAATTGTTGGATGAGAGAATTAGTTGATCTAGTCTGAAATACTTTGTTTGTTGAAATGGAAAATTGATCAAAAATTGTGTATTCTTATAAGAATGTGTTTGAAGGGTTAATCAATTGTTTCAATTTCCGCATGGACGTGTTTCATGAAAAACTTATGTAAGTTCGTGTCTTGCTCTTAGTTTATTTTCTTTTTTGAGCTTGTTGTACAATGCGACACCTGAGTAGGTGACAAAAACCTAATTTTATATGAGAATGTAAAATTTTGTGAGGAATTTTCTAATTTTTTTTTTTCAAAATGTTTGATGATTGTACTTGGATTTAGTAAAAGGATGTGGAGAGTATATATGTGTGTGGTGTGTGTCGACTGTTACTGTTCTTGTGTATGGACTTTCGGATTCCACCAATACTGCTCCCCTTTCCGCCTATGGTCCGGGTGGATATCCGCGAGTTACAGATATTCATAAGGCAGCAAAAGCGGAAGTAGTTGACAGATAGTCAGAGATCATTGTAGGGCAAAGGGAAAGAGTGAAAGGTGTACAAAGTGGTGTAGTTTTAAATAACTTTTTAATCAGTTCTTGAACTGTCCCGAAGGGGACTATTTTGGGCCTGTATCTTCTATCTAGAAATGTCACTTGGGGGATAAACTGTCTTTATAATCCTTTCTTCTTTCACCTTTCTTGTGAATAATTTGAAAAATTTGATGTTGCTGGTAAATATTCGTAAGACAAAAAAATGTACCTGGCTTATAATTTTTAAGATGTTACTTTTTGGGGGAGGTTACCTAGTGAAAGCTTAAGATTGGGATGGGGAGGCGTGGGAGGGGGAAAGTAGCAAGATATTTAAACTGACATAGATTGTTGTTGTTTTTGTAAGGGGAAATAGTAACGAGATATGTGGTGGTTTTACTTGGAATTTGTTATACAATGTAATTTGGGATGGTTATTTCTTTTTTAAATGAACTCTCTTGAGGCTGCAAGCTAAAGATATTTGGCCTTCCTTCAGGTGTACCCATTTGACGAGTTTTAAGGAAAACTTATCTAGCAAAACACTGTGTTTTTTTTTAAAAAAAAAATAGTGAAGGTGATATGCTGCTAGACCTGGTTATGAGCATGTTTTTTTTACTATTAAAGTTGGTACTTTTAAAAGGTCGAATAAAAAATTGATGTAAACTAGTTAAATTGGACACGATGTGCGTTGATCGCATCAGTTACTACTACTACTGTTGTTAACAATTAGCAGGCACATGCTAAAGTATGGGTGGAAGGGTGATAAGGGCAGGTAGAGTGAAAAATTGTCCAATTTCGGAGTTTATAGATTGACCTCTGGCTTAATCCTGCAATAGGCGGACTAAAGGTTTGAGTGCAATATCGATAATTTTACATCATATATAAGGATTTCTAAAAATAAACATGAATCTACTCTATAAAATTAATGTGACTCATTGACTGGCTTTTTGGTGAGAAATTCTCCACGTAAAAGAACCCTTACTACATCGTCATCCTCATCATACCCTTATCCCGCCTTAGCTCTTCACTCCCGCCTGTCTTGGGAGCGGCGAATTGCGCTGGACACACCAGTTCTCGTCTGATCACTGAAGTTAAGCAGCGCAACCCCAGCTAGTACTGACATGGGTGGCCGCTTGGGAAAACTGGGTACTGCTAACACCCAAGAATTAGTGTAGTGTCTGTGCATTCTCTGCATAGAACTATGCTGTGGACGGAGCTCTAATGACCTTGTAGTTTAAGGACCCTAAAACATCAACCTAACAACAAACAACCGCCTGTCTTCCACTAGGTCTTCATCCACGCCACATACTGCCATATCCATATGTACAACCTGCTCCCACGTCTGATTTAGTCTTCCCTTGGCTCCGGTGCTTCCAACAGCCTGCATCGCTGTAATGGACCTCGCCAGCTCCTCCTCCCCTCTTCGCATCACATGTCCATATCACTTCGGCAAAATTTCAACTGTAAGAGCTCGCCCCACTGTCGGTGGTGGAGGATAAATGCCCCAACGCATCAAAATAGGCCGACAATAAATAAGCATATCGGTTGCAGCATTAGGTTAGCAGCCGGCTGCGTAAAATGCAACTCAACATATCGCTCACGTGCCCCAATGAAACCGACCCGACCCTGTCATAGGCGGGAAGGGGTTAGTTAGTGATGATAATGTTTGGTGATAGGTACCTACTTGTCTGGTGGCTTCGTGGTTACATACCAGAAATTTCAAATTTTGGAAAAAAAAAAAGGTGATGTGATGCTTGTCAGTCTATGTTAATTCTCTTTAGGTACATCTGTTTACATTTATTGAGGGGAAAAAGGATGTCACTTTTTTTGCTTGCTTAGGATGTGTCCCAAGTTTCGAAATTGCCCCTTTTATCTCTAGTGTACATGTAGCCACAACAGGCTGATAAAAAGGTGGAGTTTCAACCAACCTTATGACGAATGTTGTAGAAGTTTCTGACACGTGTTGCTAACGACTTGAGTTGCAGACATACACATTTTACTTGTGCCAAGAGGCATAAATTGAATTTCTTGGTTCTTGGAGGGGGGCTTCCCAAAAGGAAAAAGGGTTGAAAAGCAGTATTTCACTCTTTAGAGAAGTTGCATGTTTTACTGTGGGCAAATCCTTAGTTAATTTCTTACCAGTTTTTTTTCTTCAGAGTTTTTCTTATTTCATGTGACAAAGAAAGGATATTCGTGTAGTTGTAATGTGTGCATTTGTTTTTATTTTTTTTTCTTTTCAGCCATGTTTCAGACACCGTTGGTGCCCAGCATCCCGGGTCATCCACCCATTCCTCCTATGGCCCGCCCGATGAACTTATCGCAACACAACCATCTTCCACCTGCGAGGCCTAGTCCACCCATGCCCATGCTCCCCAACAATCATCCTCCATCACCTTCACTGACCAAAGAGACTGCCCCTTCACCCACACCCTTAATACCACCGCCCATGTCACAGGTAATACTACTACTCATATTATTTTTTTTAAAAAATTTTTCGTTGCTATTGTGTTGGTAAAGTTATTTGTTTTGTTTGTGTCTCTGGATGTTGCTTACTACCCTTAATTTGTTATTTATCAAATGTTGCTCTTTATACTTTTTATTGAATTATACTCAAGAATGTCCCAGAAGATGGTGTAAAGAACATCTCATGGATTGGGCATTTGAATTATTTTTAAAGTCAGAGGAATGAGAAATGGGTTGCTGCTGAATCACTAGTGTAATTAATGAACCTGCTTGAAAGTGTGTGCGTTTATTGGCGATATCCAAAAAATTCCACCTACGAGTGAGTGTCTTGAGGAAATTGCAAATATCTGGAATTTACGTCATCTCTTATGCTCGATTTATTTTGTATCTTTAATACACCTCCCCTCTTCAGCTACTTACAAGAAAAAGGTGCTACATAATTGTTAGTATTTATTTTTTTTTTGAAGTATCTTATATGAAAAAAAAAATCAAGACATTTGATATAAAATTCAGCAAACTGCGAACTTCAAATGAGGATGACAACAAAATTTCACAGAACTGTAGTTAGTAATCTTTTGCAGCACGCAAATGCGGAATTTTTTTTGTCAGTGACGCACCACCTTAAGTTGTTTCATTAGTTACTGAGATACTTTAGCAGCCAGGGTTCTCTAACCACTTTGCACAAGGTTTCAAAAGTTCAAAATTGAATGATAAACACTGATATAAAGTATAAGCCCTGAAGAATGTTTTCTTATTCCTATCTGACTGAGAGTCTCTTTTTAAGCTAAACTTCTTGTGGGAGAACTCTGTGCTCTTTTACAATATATAGTGTAGGAGCAGTAGTTGTTGTTATTTTGCATATTTATTCATCTAAAATTGTATTAATTTGAAGGCCTGGGGGGTATGATGCTGATTTGGGTAGTGTGTATATATGAACTTTTATTAGCCGGCTATATTTCAGACCAGTGATGTGCTGTCAAAAATCATTCTACCAGTTTTTGGCTTTCATAAATCCCAAACAACATTTTTTAAATATTTTATATAGTTGTTTTCTAATCGCGTGGATTATGAAATTTATGAGAAATATAGTCTTGCATGGATAATTTCAGGTGTACGACTTATCACGGTTTATTTCAGACAGCAATCAAATGAGAAACCATTCCTATATAGGGGAAGGCAGATAAACAATATCTGACCAACATCGTACCTGTCTAGAAAATGAAGTAAATTTCTGCTTAAAGCGAAATAGAGTTCCAGAATGATGTCTACAGTTTTTTTTTTCGTCCGAAAGACCCTATGGAAGTGTGACCCTAGGGAAAGACCATATGGAAGTGTGACCCTAGGGAAAGACC
>JAAFCE010004209.1:14702723-14776611 GCA_013389805.1 Trigoniulus corallinus
TGACCCTAGGGAAAGACCATATGGAAGTGTGACCCTAGGGAAAGACCCTAGGGAAGTGTGATTGTTTAAGTCTTTAAGACGTTTTAAAATGTGAAGAGAAATAGAACTGAAATATGGATGAATAACAGGTTGTGTGCACCCTTGAATACTATGGTACCCATTCGCAGTCTTTAAAAATATCGTTCAGCACATCCTTGGTTTGAACTGGTCCCGTCCGTAAAGTGATTGGACTAGTAATGAATCAAATGGCAGTGATGTATTTCCGTTATTTCATAATGGCGACATAAGTGAATCCATTATCGTAGTAAAAAAAATGAACTTTTTTTGAGTAAAGATGCTCACTTTAGACATATCGGTGTTTTGCAGTGCGCATACTGTATTTTCTGGAAATGGAAGCGAGTCAATTTTGTTTTAAATGTAGACAGATGTTGTGTCATTTTCTAGGCCAATGGTGCTACCGCCCTTGATAAAGAAAAACAAGAATCCTGTCCACCTTTCTACTTGTTTTTTAAGGCAAGTTTCATTCTTTCACAATCTCTTTTGTTTTCATGCTAACATCACACTCATGTATTGCATCGATTTCGTTTCCTTGTGTCACTGCCATCTGTTGGCACATTCTTACTGTTGTTGATGTGTACTTGAAGCAACATACTGTACCTCTCGTCCTGTTGCATTTTAGACCTCTAAGTCATCACTCAGATACTTATTACCTGTTATAAAGTATTTGCGCATGACCAATCTAATCAAATTTCATGTCCTGACTTCATTGTCCTTGTAGTCTCTGTATGCGCTACTATTTATTGTTATTGATACTATTTCCTTTTATTCTTATATTCTGGACAATTTTATTAGTTGTATGGAGAAAGCCCTGGAATCTGCTCATGTCTTCTTACTCTAATTCCCGGTTCACAAGGCCAGAATAGTCCACCAAAAGAGACATCGGTGCACTTTGCGTTACCACTCTTTGTAGCTGTCATATAAGGACTCTGGCCTGTATTCAGAGGAATAAAGGAGCCAGTGTAGAGGTCAAGCAACGGACTGGCTGCTACCTAAAAATTCCATTGTTTCTGAGGTGTTGTGAACGTGAAAGCTAATCTGTATAGCCCTGGTGCAATTTCAAATAGGACAGTAGTGTCCCTCCCGGTCATTTGCACCTTTTGAGCATGAAATCTTTGCTGTAGGAAGACTTGATAAATCCATCGAGACTATGTCAAGTCTCGCCGATGGATTGTGGGGAGAAGAAAGATGTCCTGTCTATATGATTACAGCGTGGCTTTTTAATCCCGTCGTATCCCGTGCGATGAGCCCTGACAAACTAGAGATGGTGAGATCTGGTAACTGTAGGCATGAAGAATCACTGGACGCGAAATGGATTGACTTGATTTCCTTTCATCCTTTTTTTTTTTTTGTTGCCGGTAATTCATTCTCTTGTACCTGTCCCTCCAACACTATTTTGGAATGTGTCTTGCATGTTAGCAGCTATTTTAATTTTGCACTTTGTAAACTGTCCTGCTCTTCTGTCTATTTAGCGTTGTATCCTTCCGTTTGGGGCTTAAAGAACCAAAATGAGTGCTTTAAATGTGGCGATTGTTGGTAACAATCTTTCCCTACTGCCTATAATTTGTAAACTGGAATCCGATTTATGATTTTATAATATTTGTTGTTGGTGTTGTTGTGTTTTTTTTTTTTATTTTATTTATATTTTTAAAGTCATTTTGGGTCTCAAGTTCGATGCGCACAGGCCAGTTTCCTACACTGCACCTACACAATAAAGTTAATGTGAAGTTAGGGTGACTCTCAGAACCTTGCATAGGTACTGACCTGATTAACACTCACTCCCCTTTATGAAAAGAAGTGGCTGTATGCGTATAACAGCCGGTTCAGGGTTAAGAACTTCGATGTGATCTTTTATATTTCATTAATGATTTTTGAAATTCACCAGTCTTTGAAATTTAAAACCCAGAAACGAACTATAGATCGATAATTTTGGAGGCCAATAATTAATTAATATGCATCAATTGTAATAATCTCTGCAAGCATTTCCTTCAAACATTTTAGCCTCAAATTTGCCATATGTCGGTGACCACTTGTAAGGGAAGATAATGCCGAATGTGACTTTTGACTAAATTTTTCTAGAGGGTGTGTTGATAAACTACTGAATTAACCTGATATTAATTACGAATGTCATATTGACGTTTGTTATGTCAAATTAGAAATTTAATATGTAATCAAATCCTTCATTGGCCTAATCACTCTCTAATAACCCCTAAAATGTTTATTTTAAAAAAAAAATCCTTCGTTTAACTTTGGATGTGGAATTGGTAAAGACATTTGAAAAGTTACTTGAAATAAATATGAACTTTGAACTTCCAAATTTGATTTCTATCTTTTTAGGCTTTCGTATCTACATTGATACTCATTTTACATATGTTTCCCCCTTGTTTAATTAACTCTCTGCTGTCCCCCTTGATATTTGCTCTGTGTGCGTTTTTTTATACCAGCGCAGACAACTAGAAATGTGATTTGGTTATCCCTCGATATTTGGAAGGGATAGAGTTATTTGGTCATAAAATGCTGAAAACAACCTACATCGATTCTGTCTCTGTATCTTTTCTAGGGTTCCGAACACAATTCTGGTGAATATGGGCAGCCAGGGTCTCCCCTGCAGTTGACGCCTGTCCTGGTCGAAGCTCAAATCCAAAGGTTATCAGAAGCTGCGGAACTTTTGGTGAAATCACTGCCCCCTTTTGAACCAAAACCACAGAATAGCAAGAAAAAGATCTGTAAAGAGCTAGAGGTAAGCCACGCACACTGTCTTCTTCTTGTTCGTCTGCTCCTCCTCAACTCCCTCCTCCTTCTCCTCCTTAAAAGCACCAACAACAGCAACAACAATATTGTCCTTCCCTTGACCGCCACACCGTTTTTTGTTCTTCTTTTTCTATCATTTTTTTTTTCTGGATGAACTGTACTGGGCCCACAGAAAGAGGTGATATAGGACTGATGTGGATGAAAAGCCTCTGAATGGGATTGGAAGCTGGCGATAGTACATTGAGTTCAGGTCCATGTTGTAGCGAAATTTGACTTTTGGTATGTGATTCAAGATATAATGTCCATACCAGAGTAGTATGTCAAAACGATGACCACTATGTCCTCACCTATTCACCACCCACCCTAGTGCCAACCAATAAGATGTTGGAGTTTTGTGTTTGTGGCGATGTCGATGATGGTTATGAGATAATTTATTCCGATGAGCATGTCCTTTAGCGATAAGTTCCGTCGATGGTTCATTTGCATCGGTGCATCTGTTGGAAAGTTATCTCTCCCTTTCATCCAATTGGCGACCAGTGTCCGAGCGTCTTTATGGAATAGGTGATATGCAGCGAAGGAGGGAGAAGTTGGATAAAGAAGGAGGTTGGGGGGGGGGGGTAGAGTTAGACATGAAGAGATGAGAAGGGGTGTTGTGTGGGGGGGGGGGGTAGTAAATGAGGAAGAGGGTTGGGACAACTTAGTAGTCGTGTCTTGTTCCAAAAGGTTTCCGACCTGTCACATGCGTGCGCAGGCACTGCATCACTCCTTATTGATGTCCACTTCGTGAGTGGTGGACTGAAGAATTCGAAGACTGGAGATCATTTTTACTGCCGTCGATGTAATGCGACACTGGACTGAACTCAAATTAAATCCTCCACTCTCTTTTTATTTGGTGTCTTTCGTTTACCCTTAACCCCCTTCCTTCCCCTTGCCGCCTTCTTCAGCCCCTTGTCCTTGTTGCGTTCTTAGTTGCTTACAATGGGCTTGCATCTCTATGTATTGTGTTTACTCTGCTGTGCATGTTGTGTCTGCTTGTCGGTCACTCCTTCTCAAGCATACAAAGGGGACTGCTCTCTCTCTCTCTCTCTCTAATCGATTTGCATATGACTTAGTGCGTATTAAATTCATTTTCCGATATGTAAATGAAAAATTTTGAAATAAGTCTAGAAGGTTTATTAAAAAATTGTCTGGACTAGTTATAATCTTGTAGTTACTACTGAAATTTCGGTATATTGTACTTGGTTTTGAAGGAAAGAAAATAGGTGTCTAGTTGAGATTCAACCGAAAAATGATTTAATACTTAAACAAGACGTCTCATTTATTTTTAAAAATTCTCAAATATTAAAATAGCTCTTTATCCATATTGAGTTTTAAATTCAGAGCAGGGCGAGAACATATGCGAAAAAATTTTACCTCAGTTTCTCCACTTTCTCCATCCACTGAGTTTCACATTTATTTCGTCTAGAAAGGGTTCTTTTATGTGCTGATGGTATCATGAACACTGTTTACATGACATCCAATAGAAGACAAGCGCACCTGAGAATTTCCTGCCACCTGAAACTTACCAGCCCCCGATCGTGATCGAGTCTGGGGTCCTGGGTACTTTGAACTCAAGAAATGATCCTTAGAGGCATCACGGCCTCAAATTAGTTAATTGGTTTATTTATTCACTGCCAACTCTGAAGATTATTAACTGACGCTAGGGAGGGCCGCATTCTTACACATGGACAGTTTATCAACTGAAGGATTGTTTTATGTGCAAGTGGCACATTATACGGACTACGACTTTATTTCCATTCCGCCGGAAATTGTGTGGTTTTGTTGGTGTTTCAGGGCTCTTCAACTGCAATGGTCATTAGAGCCCCGTCCACTGTGTAGTTCTACTGCAGAGTCTGCACAGACACCAGGACGACGATTTGGGTATTAGCAGTACCAAGTGTTCCCAAGCGGTCACCCATGCTAGTACTAACTGGGGTTGCGTTGCTTAACTTATGTGATCAGACAAGAACTGGTGTGTCCAACGCAATGCAGCCGCTCTCGGAAGTTCTGTATAGTTGAGATTTACCTTTCGCTCGAAAGAAACTACCACGATTAGGATTGTACCTGTGCACTATGAACTTAGGAGCCAGACAAGCCGCTAGTGAACTGCAAAGGTGGGGTGATTGCATTTTGAAAGTATGGCGATCCAAGTACTTTTGCCTTCATTTCATCGTCTCCCTTATCATCATCATACCCTTATCCCGCCTGTGGCAGGGTCGGATCTGCGGGTCCACTAAACATGCTCTGACTGGGGAATATTGGCAACCACAATATTCGAACCCGCAGGAATATTGGCTTTGTTGTCTGTGGGGGATGCCGGCTTACCCCACGTGTTCCAACACTGCATTATACAACCAAAATGGAAATTTTGGCAGGTAAATTAATGCTTTGTGGGTTATAATATTGCATGGTGTCTGACCTATTGCACAATAACTATAATGCAACAGGGATATTCCAGGCTGAATTAAAATAAAAACAATTCAGTACTGATTTTATATTCAAATTACTCTTCAAAGGTTTGCTTATAACAAGATTGAACGTATTTATAAAGGGAAACAAAGCACTATATTTGGGATATTTTCCGCTAGTGATATTTAATTGAAAGCATAAAAAACGATATTTGAATTAACGAATATGCACCCCATAAATGTACAATATGTGTTTAAGTAGGTGTAGGTAAGTAAGTAAGAAATAAATCACAAATAAATGAATGAAAAGAAATGTAGTTATGATATTTATACATGTTTGATGAGAGAAGTATAGTTTTTGATGCATTGAACTATGTACTTTGCCTCTTCTCTAAATACCCACCCTATCGTATGTTGGAGTAGGTTGATTTTTCTCATGATATGCCAAAACTTGGGATTGATCTTATTTGGTGAGGAAGACTTTTTAATATGTCCTAAAAAAATAGCATCATGTCAGAATGATGGATGCTGCCATGAAGTCCTTTTTTTTCTTCTGTGTAAGAGGCATATCAAAAAACCCCTTCAAAAGATTTTTTTCAAAGTAGGTAGTGTAAGGAATGGATAAAACGAGTTTTAAGATATTCAATTATGACATTCTTAAAATTTGATATTAAATATTAAAATATATTCCTCGTTGTGTGGTATATTTCTTTACAAAATGTATCGTTTTGGTTGTATATGTAATGCGAAATCTTTTCCGACGTTATTCGTATGACTTCATTACTACTTTGACCATTAATAACTGATAAAGCATCATTTACTTGCAGAAACCTGTTACTTGCATAAAAGTGCTCTTGGAAGCTTATTATCATGAGTGCTTCTGATAACTGATCTCTGACTACTGTTGGATGAATGGGACACACTCTCTGACATGAATTGAGTACTCTCCAAAATATTAAAATGTGTTTGTTGGTTCAAAGTTTAATACATCAAAAGGATTCCTTCAATTCTGCACGGTGTCAGCTCAAGGGCTATTTGATTTCTTTTTGAGGGCTATTTGAGCTATTTGGGCCAACAGGGCTATTTGAACAATAACAGTCAGGGATTCAGGGGTTGTTTCTCCTTAAAGTCGTTAGTCTCCTTAAAGTTCCCTCGTTAGTCTCCTTAAAGTCGTATTCGTTAGTTCTCGTCTGATCCCTGAAGTTAAGGAGCGCAACCCCAGCTAGTACTGACAGGGGTGGCGGCTTGGGAAAACTGGGTACTGCTAATACCCAAAAATCGTCGCATTAGTGTAGTGTCTGTGCAGTCTCTGCATAAGAACTATGCTGTGGACGGGGCTCTAATGACCTTTGTAGTTGAAGGGCCCTAAAACACCAGCAATCGGTCCTAACGACCAAGGTTGGTGGTAGTTTCTTCTCCTGGTCAGGTGGAAAAGTCTCAGGTGCCTCCCCTCCCCCAGTGGCGTTGATAGGGTTGGTGTCACCTGGTGCGGTGACACCATGGTGTCAACCCCCCTCTTCCCCTATCCCGTTTTTTCATGGTGTGAGTGGTGTCATCCGGTGCAGACCGCACCCCCCTAGTGACGCGACTGTCCCCCCCTCCCTATTATGAGGATTTTACCACGTTAGTATTACGCATGAAGGAACTCTTTACCCCACAAAGGTGTAGATTTGTCAAAAAAATTTCGGAAGAAGGTGTTGGCTCGCCTACTCTCTGGTGGTTGGTTTCCCATCTGTACTGAGACACTGATTTGATAAAATAACTCCAGAAGCGCAAATTTTGATGAAGAGCAATCTCCATTTTTGTATCGGTGCTGTTTTAATATTACCGTGTTCCTGCGTAGGCCAGGGTTGGGTCGCGACGAGTTTCGGGCATGCAGAATAGGGGAATGAACCGGAAATAAACGATATGAAAACGGAGGATGGTGAGTATGGGGAACTCGCAAGCAGGCTCCTTCTTGCCATCAAGTTTGCTTACTGTATTCTTCTATGGCATATTGATGATTTGCTCCTGCTCATGGGCCATTCACCCTGAGAGGACAAAGCAGGGGCCAGTTTTTTTTAACTTGCGTAGAGTGGCATAGTTGCGTTAGACACACCAGTACTCGTCAGGGCAGTGAAGTTAAGCAACGCAACCCGAGTTGGTACCAACATGGGTGATTGGATGGGAAAATTGGGTGCTGGTAATTTCCCCTCTCCTACATCCCCCACTCCTAACTCCTTCTTACCAACGAGCAGCCTCCATAAGGTCCTGCCCATTATGGTTGCTTGGCTGACACCCCAAACCGTTCCAGTAACATACATACTAACATACTAGATGGTTCCTGCTTGTCATACTATGCTTTTGATACCTTCCTTCCACTGTCCTGGGAGCGGCGAATTGCGTTGGACAACACCAGTTCTCGTCTGATCACTGAAGTTAAGCAGAGCAACCCCAGCTAGTACTGACATGAGTGGCCGCTTGGGAAAACTGGGTACTGCTAATATCCAAGAATCGTCGCATTAGTGTAGTGTCTGTGCAGTCTCTGTATAAGAACTATGCTGTGGACGGGGCTCTAATGACCTGGTAGTTAAAGGGCCCTAAAACACCAACAAACAAACAACTTCCACTGTCCTCTCTTTTTTGACTTTCTATCCCGTTCGATTCTGACTCCCTTCTTACACTGATATGATTTTACGTCGAGATTCCGGACTCGTGGACATTCAACCCGGCCCTAAGAAGGGGTTAAATGAAGAAATCTGGGAGTAGTGGAATTGTTCTTGATTCTGGCAGTGTTGCTGTTGCATGGACTAGTGAGGCAGTAGCCCTGTCGTCACCCTCTGATACTGGGAGCTCATTGAACGATAATTTTAAATTTAAGTGCATATAGTGTATACTGGTTGATATTATAAAAGGGGTTTTTTTTTGTTGCAAATACAGAAAAAATTCACGTAAATGAATTCATGGGTTGATGTTGCATATTGTCGTTAAGAAAGTGAGAGCGGCGGCATCACTTTGATTAGTTTTTTTATTTCTGGTAAAAATATAGTCGTTGCATGACATTATCAAATGTTTCAGAGGGTCTGTAAGACTAGACTTTTCTTCACATATGGTGCATAGTGAGCTGTGAAGAGATATAAATAATAAATGACCTTTCAGTCAAAATTTGCATAAATGCTTATAGATGTGAAATGGTGTGAAATCGTTTTTTTATGTTCCCGCCCTCGATAAAATGTCATGTGAGCGTTAAAGGAGACTTTGAATTGAAGTTAGTCACGTAAAAAGACAATGAAGGCCATTGCTCGACCCTGAAAATTGACCATTTTGTGACTTTGGAGAGTAGTGAAGGCGGTAGCAGTCCCTCAAATCACCTCTCCATACATATTTTTTTCCTCCGACTTTAGTGACGAGTGAGGAAAATAAAAGATTACTAACAAAGTTACCCCTTTCAGTCTTCAGATATTACCAAAAAAATTATTTCTAGATAATAAATACAGCCAATTTCGACTGGTTCCATGCTGAAAATCGAGTGTCTATTATGAATGTTAATAAGGGGTACTTTTTTTTTCACTTGCGAAATACATTCGTCCCGTTTGTAGAATCTAAGGTTCCCCCCCCCCCCATTCTTGTTTCTTTACCCTGGATTGGACCTTGTGTTTTTGAATTGCTTTGGCCATCCTAGGTAGGTGCATACTCAAATGATCCATTTTGAATGCTTCTGTAATGGTCTTCTGTATTATATGTGCCCTTTGTCAAATTATGCGAACGACCTCAGGGTATTGCTCTTATCTTTGCATTTTCGTCGTTACTCGTCCCGCACATTCCTAACTCGCCGAATAAAATATTAATGTTTCAGTTACTAGTTTTAAATTAATGGGGTTTTAACATATAAACAAATGTTCTAAAACTTGCCCTTTGAGAATATGCTGGTTGATGCTATGAAGTGTAAATGAGGCACTTGTGCCTGGGGACCCATGGAAAGGTTTTTTTTTCCTACTTTTCAACATTTGTTTAAATAAATGAACTCTTGATATAAATATTCTGCATTTATTATTTTGGAATTCAAATTATTATAGTTTTAAGAGCAAAAAAAATATATTTAAATTTGAATTAGTCGTTTAGCAATAATTGCAGTTTATTTATTATTCCCTCCTAATTTCCTTTAGGTTGTGATTCGTTTCCAACAAACCTGAGTCTCAAAATTATGATCTCTAACAATCAATATGTACAAAGCAACTCCTAACCTTTTTCCCGCCTATGGCATGGTCGGGTACCCATTTGTTCCTCTGAATAGACACAGGGTGATATATTGGTCATAGTTTTTTTTTTCTGCAGCCGGTTGCCGGCCAAAGCAGCACTCCTACGCTTATTTATCGTCGGTCTAGTGTTCGTTGGGGAATGCTACCGACGCCAGGGGGCGAGCTCCTACACCTGGAAATTTTGCCTCATCTACCCGTTGGGTAGTAGAGAGGGTTCTTTTACGTGCAAGTGCCATCGTACACCCACACGGGACCTCGGTTTTCCTTCTCATCCGAAAGAAGGCACACTCGCGGCTTCTCTCTCGCCCGAAAGAAGCCTGTCCAGTATCAAACCTAGGACTACTGGCGCAGTTGCCGAGCGTGCTAACTAACCACTACGCCACCGCGGCGGGTCCTCTAACAATCAATATGTACATTTGCACGAATTTTTATTTTTGAACTGTGAAAAAAGGAGACCCGTGAAAAAAATATAATTTTAAAATGTCTCATTATTTAGCTGAAATCTCGAAGAATGCTCGTCTCTTTGAACTTTTATTTCAGTTGTGATAAATTGACTAACTGATGATCAAATCTTAAGAATCCTTGTCGAAAACCCTTTTGATTTTTTTTGTCTATTTACAAATATCTAAAAGGTTCATTAGACTTTATTTATTTGAAATCCTTTCAAATACCGTTTATGTACTTTAAGCTTACATCGTTATAAAATGTTTTCTTAACTTTCTTTAGTATTCGGGTTTTTTTAATGAAGGAAACGTAGGAAAAAAGGGTTTAAATTAGTTGAAATTATTTTACTAAATAGGATAAAAACAGCGTTGACTTCATGGTGCTTTGACGTGTTTCCCCGTGATGACGCTTAATAGGTTATAATTATAGATTTACTAATGATTTATTTAACAGAAGAAAAAAAAATCCAGTACAGTTTAAATTTCTCATTTTTGATACGTTTGAAAAATTCTTTAACTAGAGTGGAACCCGGATATGAAGTGTTTGAAAGGACCCGATGTTTAGGTCTCCCACGAGGTCCCCGTCTACCCCACACATTACCATATCCTTACGGACAACCTGCTTCCTCATCTGCTTTGGTCTCCCCTGCCCCAGGTGCTACAAATCACCTTCATTCCTGTAGTGGACTAAACGAACTCCTCCTCCCCTCTTCTGATTGCGTGTCCATACCATCTCTATCTACTTTCCCTCATTTTTTTTTCCGCGATGTCCTCCAACCACAGGGGAGCGACGAGTTGCGTTGGACACACCAGTTCTCGTCTGATCACTGAAGTTAAGCAACGCAAGCCCAGTTAGTACTGACATGGGTGGTCGCTCGGGAAAGCTGGGTACTGCTAATACCCAATAATCGTCGCATTAGTGTAGTGTCTGTGCAGTATATGCATTAGAACTATACAGTGGACGGGTCTCTAATGACCTTGTAGTTGACGGGACCTTAAACTCCAACAAACAACAATCCAACCACAGGCTACCTCTAATATACTCATTCCAAATATTTGAGCTCGCGACACCCCACTCATGTACCACAGCTTTGGCATCTCGGCTACTTGCATTCTATTGACGTGGCTCTTCCTCACTGCCCACACTCTGTTCCATATAAGTTAGCTGGCTTAACCACTGCCCAGTAAAACTTCCCTTTCAACTTGATTGGGACCCTCCTGATTTGAGGAGTACTATAATCTTAAACTAATTTATAAACATTTTAATGTAACACATCATGATGATGATGATGTTACCCTTATCCTGCCTGTGGCAGTGTCGGGTCTGCGGGTTCTTCCAATGTATAACACTCACTTATAAATATTTGAAAAAAAGCGAACAAATATTTGTTTTGCCGACCTTCGTACTTTAATAGAATATGTTTCTATATCACTAATTTTTTTTTTAAATAAGTGTCCCGAACACTGTCAACATGTGGTCCAAATGTATCAAAAGCTTGTAATGCCTCATTATAAGAAGGTAGCACTACACATTCTTCTTCGTCTTGTTCACTCTCTGGGAGCGGCGAATTGCGTTGGACACACCAGTTCTCGTCTGATCACTGAAGTTAAGCAGCGCAACCCCAGCTAGTACTGACATGGGTGGCCGCTTGGGAAAACTGGGTACTGCTAGTATCCAAAAATCGTCGCATTAGTGTAGTGTTCGTGCAGTCTCTGCATCAGAACTACGCAGTGGACGGATCTCTAATGACCTTTGTAGTTGAAGGGCCCCAAAACACCAACAAACAACAACAAAATGTTCACTCCCTGACATATCTTGGTCTTGTTCACAGATTTCTTTAATACTGTACAGTACTTTGCTCCGAACAAGGCAGAAAATTGTCATCTACGTTAACATAGTCCTCAAATTGTCCAGTGAAACTTTCAGAAGTAGCAGTCAAATCTCAGCGAGTCTTCCAGAACGTATTATACGGGAAAATTTCAACATTAAATGATACTTTTGGTTTTAATAAAATTCACTTTGTTATGCGGGAAATCTTCTATCCGAGAAACTGTAAATCCGGGAAAAGATGACATAGACTTGATGCATTTTTATTTCGAGACCTAAAAAATTGACTTCAAAACCTAAAAATCCTCCTACACAGGAAACCTCTTATCCCGGTTCCACTGTATTATTTTTTAATTTTTTTTTCAATTCGGGCTTGAGAATATTGAGGACCCTTTGTCCACCTTTAGCAGGGTTTGGTTTCCATGAGTTATTGATTTCTGGATTTGGAAGCAGAATTGGCTGAAGAAAGACCATTCCTTGGAACTTACGGGCGAATTGTTCAGAACAGTGATCTGAAATTTGAAAAAAAAAATTAGTCATATGTTGGTTAGCCGTGTCCAAGAAGAGGGGAAAAAATAACTGAGAAATGATATGCAATTTAGTAAAGCCGCCTTCAAGTCACCCTGTATATTAAATTCCCATTAAGCTCTTGCTGACTGGATTGTGACTATCCAGAGTTCTGTGCCGCAATTTCGCCAGAATTACTTTTCTACGTTTTTCATCAACAGAATATGTATGATAAAGTGAGGTAGAGAGGAGTGAGTAGTGGTGGGGGTAGTGAGGATGCGGAGGAAGAAAAGGACTGGGAGGAAGTAATGGCTATTGAAAATGGACTACATTCTTACTTCTACTTGAGCATTTATCTATTCACTGTGTTCCGCCTATCAACGTGACCCTCCTCCTTCTCCACCTCCCTTATTGGTCACCCCTGACCCATCACGATCCTCTCCCCCCCTCCTTTTTCAAGTGTAGTACTTTTCCACTAAATTACTACGTGTGGCTTCCTTTAGTCGGCAATTTGCATACATGTACGTGTGTGTGTAGCTGCATATCTTCATAGATGTAGTTGTCTTTTCTGGACTTGAGTCCAGATTAGGTGGACAAGACGCGCATAATGGCCAGTGGGTGGTCTAGGGTGCTCTATCTAGTTAAGAGAAAGTCGATAACAGGGAGTTAAAGGACTTGAAGGGATGAGAAAGTTGATTAAGGGCTTGAAACAAGTTGAAAGTGACCACCAGAAAGATGCTAAGCAACTCGAAAGAGCGAAGAGTGATAGGGTAGAGGGTGGGGGTAAGGGGGAAGAGGAGATGAGAGCGGGACGGACAGAGACATCGAGTAAAGATATAGACCGACTACAAAGAAATGTAGGAAAAGGGGATTATTGAAAGAGGTGAAACGTGGATGAGTTGGGAATAGTGTTAATACACGCTGGTCAGTCATCGGTCTACTTCTATAGGTTTTCCCTTCTACTGAAATTGTGCACGTTTCTCTCACGCACTTGTCCCTCTTCTCCATCTCTCAGAGAGTTTGAAGTATGTCCGTCTGCTTTTGAAATTCATGCAGAGTGCTGATAATGTAGTCTCCATTGGCTTTCTCTTGATCTAACTTAGAGCTGCAACTCCTCCTCCTCCTCTTCCTTCCACTTTGACCATCTCCTGTTCTCCTTCAACATATTTTTCATTTTGGTCACTGCTGGACATGCATTCCCATGGAATCACTTGTTAGTCTGATCCGACACACCTAATCTTACTTTGAAGCCCATTCATCCATTTCAAAATCGATCTTGAGAGATGGACTGAGAAAGATGCGCTGTTAGACCAAAGGCAAAGAAGAGGTGGAAGCCATTTGGGAGAAATGTTGAGGATTGTTTTACTTTTTAAGTGATTAAATTTCGTCGAAATACTCCTGCTTTGCTGTAGGTTGTTGCTGTTGTTATGCTCAAAATAAAATGTGGTAAGACTTTATTGCGACTCCCATCTATAGGCTCTATTTTTGGGGCTTTTTATACTTGACTTTATGCATGACGCCTACATTCTGCAGTTTTGCACGTATCCTTGGTTTATAGATTGATCAAATGGTATTTTCAAAGCTACTGAAATACGCTTTGTTGTCACTCAAGAGATCAGAAAGGTATAATGATTACTGCTACTGTCCAGGTCATTTATTAGGTGCCTATTGTGCCCTTATGGAAAGAGAGAGAGAAGGGTCTTCATTACATAAATGTACCATGGCAGATAATTGCCCCAGAAAGGTTACAGGTTGTTATGATCCTCAGAATTCTTGTACTTCTCTACCAAATCAACGTCTTGCCTATGATAGGGTGAATTACCCAGGAGTGTTGGAGATGATTGCGCAAAAGGGCTAAATTGGCTGAGGGAGATAAAGAAGGAAGACGAGAGTTAGAGAGAAAGTGGCAGGATAAAATATGAAGAGAGATGATGATAGGAACTGCCATAGGATGTGCAGCCAAGTTGCGTTGGGCACACCAGTTCCCGTGAGATCACTGAAGTGAAGCAACGCAAGCCCACGTCAATACCAACATGGGTGGTTGGTAAAGAACGTTGGATGCTGCAAATTTACCCTCTCCTTTGTCGTTTCACCTACCTCCTCATCTCCCGCGGGCAGCCTGATAAGGGTTCATCCTGTTATGGCTGCCTGGCTTACTCCCAAACCCACAAACTACTCCAAACTCTTGGACGTTGAATGATGACCTGCTTGGACCTGCTGACTGAATGGTACATTACCCTTTCAGTCACCCCGTATCGTGTACTTTATAAGTATTCACGAGTAGGCGTAGGCGTATTGCTGAAGTTAAACAACGCAAGCTTGGGTAATACTGGGATGGGTGACCGCTTGGGAATACTGAGTACTGTTGATACCCAATCGTCGTAACTGTGTGGTGTCTATACAGGCTCCACATTACCCCTTTCTGGACCCTAATGGCCGATGTAGTGGTGGGCCCTAAACAAAATAAAACTGTAAGTAGTCACAGTCTGAATCTTACATTGTAACCTGGAATTTGCATGGGATGTTTTATTTACAACATAGTTAACATTTCCTTTACGTTCGTAAACTATTTTGTAAATATTTATATCGCTTTAAAAGAAACATTGAAAGAAACTGCAAGTTTTTAAAAGAAACTTTGAGTCTTTAGTTGGTCAATGTTGGGACGAATAAGTTCTTGCTCCCGCCCCTATCTTCATTGGTTGAAATGGCTTCTGCTTGTTCATTTTACTTCTTTGTCTACAGATACCTGAGACATTACTTCTTAATCGCACTCCATGCTGATCCTTGCTAGTTGTGTACATTTGGAATCAGCCACATTTTCATTGTAATTAGTTTACTCAATGATGAACCTGCTACGGTGGTTCTCTTAAGACAGGGAGAGAGAGAGAGAGAGAATAATATGATTTATGATGAAAACGTCATTGGAGAGTTTGAATGAGTTTCTGACAGTTTTTCGTCTCAGCTTTTGTCCATAAAAGGACCAATATCAATATGGCATTAATTGTCTCTTAAAAAGGACTGAAGGAGAAGAGTTTCTGAAGTTTGTGTTTGTCTGTGTCTATCTTTGAGGTCTCTAAGGTCTCTGGTAAAAATCCTATTTTAGAAATGATCAACTATCGTGTATAAATCACGCTCCACTTGACGCCCATGAGGGAATTACGGTGGCGTTGACTATTCGTTTGTCTGTCTATCTCACTCTCTTCCTCCCCTACTCAATGTTGTTTGCCTCTTTCTCAATTCTTGTTTGATAGAGTTATCAGAGAGACCATCTCTTGATTTTATGCCCATGTGTCCCATGCACTTTCTTCTTTACTTTTATTTACCACAATCATTGTATACCTACTTAGTATATTCTCTGTATTTTCTTTCTTCATCGCTTGTCATCCACTAGCCCCTGGATTAAGGGCTCTTTTGAGATGTCCCTTGTCGAGGAGTTTTGTTTTCTATTTTGATTCATCAGTTATATTCATTACTTTTGTCTCAATATTTTGAATTCCCAAATTACTCATCATCCATCCCAAATATTGTGAGCTTCTGTTTTGTAATGTTAATGTTAAGGAATGAAGGAATTACCTTACTCTTTCCATGAGTGAAACAATTTAATAGTGACGATGGAGAGACCTAAGAACAAATTTGATATGTTGGGACATCCACCAATGAGAATTTAATGTTTTACGTAATAGGCCCCAATGCCATATGGTAATTCTTATGACCATTGTCGTGAGTCGAGCGAGCTCTTCAACGTGGAAATATATTTGCAGAGTAGGTATAGTCAGACCTTACTGTATCCCTGGGTGTCTGAAGAGACACCCGAAAGGATCATTTCGTTAGGTAAGCTACCAGTGATGCACAGTCGTGGTCCAACATTTGTAAATTTCTTGTCCTACCCTCTGTTTTCTTACAACTTGGTCATTTCATTGTTACCATCATCATCATCATCATAATCATCATACCCTTATCCTGCCTTGGTAGGGTCGGGTCTGCGGGTCCACTGAACATGCTCTGACTGGGGTACCCCAGCTGGCGTCTGGAATTCGCAGGAAATATTGACTGAGTTGTCTGTGGGGGATGCCTGCCTACCCCACAAGGTAATTTCATTATTGCCGATCCCTCAATATTACTGCTGTACCATTGGACATCCCGAACTTGCGGGTGGATTGGATATCTGACTGCCATGGGCGGTAAATAGGTGATTGATAAAAGACGTGTTGTTACCTTATCATCAAAAGGAAGAGCCGGGTTTAAATGACCATGTTATTCGTTAAGATGTTGTGGCTTAAAAGTAATCATTGTATGGGACACTCTGTGGTCCATCTGCGTTGTAAGTTAGCTAAAAAAGCACTAAAATTACTTTAATGAAAGTCTCATTTGCCTACTTTATTACTAGTTAACTCTCTTGGCGGATTAATTCGTCCTGTAGTAAAACTGGTTAATCAAGTCCAACTTTTTTTGTGTAATTCTTTGTTGCTACCAATTTGAAAAGTTTTTGTGCATTTTTCTAGATTCCATTGTAATATAATGAACGATAAATTATACTATTTGCCGTTGGTCCATGCAAAGTGGTGAAATTAAATTGTTTTATATCCCGTATTCGTGCGCCTTAAACTTTGGTTTACCCATTCATTATAAGATTTTTACAATAACATCAATATTCACTGCTGCTTAAGCCGTCTGGCTTTATTGCTTGCAGCAGTCGGTTAATGGAGTCAAAAGTTATCTTTGTCAGCGGTATGTGCCGCGATATTGTTAAAATGAAGTTGAGGGTAGTAAATATCATATTTGGACTTTTAATTAAAACTTTTGAAGACATATTACTAGTGGTGGTAGTGAAGAACTGCAGCGTTTCTAGTGGTGGCGGTGCCACATTTTGTTTTTGCTAGTCTTGAAATTTCCTAAAAGATTTTTAAGGGTGTAGACTAAGCAACCCTTACTTTATATAACTGGAAGTCATTCACCTTTTTTGTGGTCACTTCCCCTTCTCTTACTACACTCATGTTCAAAATTAAGAGGGAGCGGCGAGTTGCGTTGGACACACCAGTTCTCATCTGATCACTGAAGTTAAGCAACGCAAGCCCAGTTAGTACTGACATGGGTGGTCGCTCGGGAAAGCTGGGTACTGCTAATACCCAATAATCGTCGTATTAGTGTAGTGTCTGTGCAGTCTATGCATTAGAACTATGCAGTGGACGGGTCTCTAATGACCTTGTAGTTGACGGGACCTTAAACACCAACAAAAAAAAAACAATCAAAATTAAGAGAATAAACACATTTATTGAAATTTCTCAAAAACTACTGGACATATTTAGTAAAATTTGGTGTGGAGACAGAGTATTTATGCAACAGCAAGTTGTGCCCTACAACTGGGAAAATACCGTTGCAAAATGATGAGTAATTAACATGAAAACAGCAATGTTCAAAGCTGATATTGCAAGATGGTGTCGGAAATGAGACTCCAAGGGGGTATGATCACCTCTAACAGACACACAGGTTCCACAACGAATTATCATTCTGCTTATGAGATCTGATGGGTCCATGAGGCAACTTCACCCACTCCTGCACCAAAGCAATTCTTAGCTTTACGGATGGTTCTGGGAGGAGATTAGTGAATTGCAGTTACCCTCCCAAGTGCGTTCTAAACGTGCTTAGTTGGTTTCAGTTTTAGAGATCCGGCAGGCCAATCAATCTGCTGAATACCTTAATTTTGAAGATATTCATTCACCATTTTGGCCCTAAGGGGACGAATATTGTCATCCATAAAATGAAACTGGGAGCCCACTGCATTACTGAAAAGTTGTACATCAGGCTCTAATAATCTCTCTATGCTTCTGAGCAGTCAGGGAGCTTGTATCGAACACGTGAGGGTGGTGTGCGGCCATCCAACTTGCTGCCTGCCCACACCATGACACCTCCACCAGCATAAAATGGTCCCTTTCTATGATGCTGGAGGATTGATAGCGGGTCCCAGGTTCTCTTCAGATCGTTTCGTCTACTCTAGAATCTGTGTCTACGCTGAATCTGTGCCAAGCTCGTCACTGAAGAAAACGTGGGCCTACTGAAGTTGGGCTCCACACCAGGGAAAGGGGATAATTATAGTGGTGGAGGTGTCACGATGTGGTCAGGCGTCAAGTTGGCTGACTACACATCACTCCACGTGTTGGACACAGCCCCCCCCCCGACTGCTCAGAGGTATAAAGAGGAGACCTTAGAACCTTATGGATGACGATGTTCATCCACATATGAGGGGGTTAGAATCAAAACAGGAAGTCTCCCAAAAACTCATTCTAAGATAATCGCCAAAAACCTTCCGGAGTTTTGCCAGCATGTATGCACAATGTTGCACAGTTTGATTCTGGCGTGTATTTTCTTGTTTTCCCACTTCTTAGCCACTTTGACCCCTTTTTAAAAGGAGCATTCAGTCTTAAAAGTATTTTAGAGTTGTCCTAAGAGAGATGCTGGTTTCTGGCATATTCCCATCTCCTATCTCTTATGAAATTATAATTAAAGGCGGTGGTTATATGTGTCATTACTTAAAGGAGTGGACTTTGTTGAGCAAGGCAGGAGACCCTCGTTATGTAAGAGTTTCTAAAAAGAAAAATTATTTTTTTTTTATTAATTTTGCCAGCAGGTGTAAATGACTTAAAATTTGAGATAGAAGTGTTACCTTCTGATCGATTGACAGCTTAAGGCGTGTCAATAGATAAAACAGGAATGTGACCATGTGTTCCACAACCTTTTGTGTGGTGTAACATATTAATTTAAGATTATGAGCCTGTAAGGTTGAAGATTTGGTTACAGTACCAACCAAGGTTTGGACTGAGTAACTCGTGTCCAGCCGAAAAAGTCGGATAGACTTTACAAAATATATTGGGAAAAGTTTAGTTCGATGGTGTTTCAACCTGTAAAAGGCATGAGCAAAACTAATTTAATTTGATATGGAAAAAAATACGGCCACGATATGGGACGCCTACTCGACGAGACTGAAGTCTGTAATTCAATTCTTCAATTTTAACCTGCACATCACCCACCCTATCTTGTTATAGGGGTCACACCCGCTATATTTGGTGGTATTTCCTCGACATTTCTTCAAAATCAGTCTCATCTTGTATATACGGTATTAAGCAGGAGAACTTGCCCCTCGGAGTTTACTTTCCAAACTGTTGAGGTACAAGTACTGTTCCAGTGGAGAATGCGTTATTTCTCGTGTGATGAGACGGAAAATGTTCCTCCTATGGGGAATTCAAACCGTGATTCCTGATTGGGACGGTAGAATTGTTCTAATCTCCGAGTTAAAAATATATTATATTCCCCCGATTTATTATTGTTTATCATAAAATATAAATTTGTTATAAGTGATTTCTGATTGCACACATTTTTTTTTACTTTTTTTTCTGCCTGTAGTATGTTATGAGTATGCCGGATGATGATCCGAGGAGAATGGACGAAATTCGGAAGTATGCTGCCATTTATGGCCGTTTCGACTGCAAGAGGAAGCCAGAAAAGCCTTTAACTCTTCATGAGGTTAGTTAACACTCTTAGGATATCTAATTCTAATATTGGAATGTGTATCACTTTTTTTTTGAAAATTTTTCTTTGTTGTTGCAGGTTTCGGTTAACGAGGCAGCAGCTCAGATTTGCAAACACATTCCAGCCTTGTTGACCAGACGAGATGAGTTATTTCCTCTTGCGAGGCAAGTGGTTAGAGATAGTGGCTATCAGTACTCCAAAGGGCATTCTAGGTATGTGCGATAAAAATATTTATAATTTTTTTTTCTTCTATTATTTAAATCTAAGTAATCCATCCTCGGTGACTCAGTGAGTAGGCGTGCTCGGTAACTGCGTCAGCGGTTCAAGGTTCAATACTGGACTGAGGTTAGTTGTCATCTTTCGGGCGAGAGAGGGGTTGCCAGTGCGCCTTCCTTCGGATGAGAAGGAAAACCGAGGTCTCGTGTGGTGTACAATGGCATTTGCACGTAAAAGAACCCTCTCTACTATGCAACGGGTAGATCAGGCTAAATTTCCAGGTGTAGGAGCTCGCCCCCTCCCCTGACGTCGCTGTAGAATTCCCCAACGAACAGTAGACCAGCAATAAAGAAGCATAGGGGTTGCAGCTCTGGTCGGCAACCGGCTGCGGAAAAGCACAGTATCCATTCAGAGGGACAAAATGGGCACCCGACCCTACCCTTAGGCGGGAAAACGGTTAGGAGTTACTTTTTGCTATTAAATCAAAATGCCCAATTTTTTTTTTCTTTGAAGCGCCTATGAATTCTGTTTGATGCTACTGACGAAGGAATCTTATGCCATGTTGTATACGGGATTGTCTTTTCCTGCTGCCGGGGAGGGGTAAAATGTAGTAATAGCCTGAAACTTCTAATAGTACTGGTCTCGAATTGGACAGAAAATTCGACCTTAGGACTGCGACGGCCTAACGGTGAAAGTCCGGTATCTCGATTAGTCAGTGCTATTGTGGACAATTCATTAAGATGTTTGATTACTTCCCGTTCTGCTTAAATGTTAAAAATTCTCAAAATTCAAAATTTAATAGGTTATTCAAAACAGATGAAAATTGTTATTCTTGGTAGCATTTTTAATCAACGTTATTACGATGGTTTGCACGTTTTTTTTTCTGTTTTGGCATTGCTTGTGATCTAATAAATTTTCAGTTTTTGGTTGATAAATGCTATTTCTTATCAAATGCAATTATCCCAGAACTTGTTTTTAGTTTAAAAAATCTTTATTTTTATGCATAAAAATTTCAGAGAGAGGGAGAAAGAAATTTTTATTTTAATGACACACAAATTGCTGCGCAGTCTAATAAAATATGTTGACATGTTGTTGTGCATATGCCGAAACATTTCAAAAACTGAATCTATTTTGAATGTGTTTTAATGCGACTATTTTTTTTTTCTCTGCACTCGTTTTGGGAGCTGAGAGTGGTCAGAGGGAATATCTTCTTCAATGCGTTTTTAATTATAAGAGGAGGAAATGAAAAAAGCTCAGAATGAATGGAGTCGATTTTATTGAATAGTTTTTATACCAAGAATTGTTTACTAATTTCTATGCTCGTCAACCTTTTTCTTTCTTAGCTGTAAATTATTACCACTAATTTAAATTAACTTCGTAAGATTTTTAAAGGTTACCAAAAACGCAGCTGAGGCGCACTTACTAGTCATTCATTTACTGGCGAACGAATACAAAATGACCAAAGTAACACGAGTTCAAGTTTGTTATCTGTAATTTTGGTGTTATTAGTCTAAATTTAACCCAGTGAATATTACTTGTCGTAAAAATTAGCTCGATTTTTCCGAAATTGGGCTAGTGCTTTCCCTCTATGATTATATTAAAGTAGGAAATCATTAATATGTATCATTCTTGAGTATAAATTCTTTCTCACATAGATAGGTTGCAATATTTCGTAGCATTTTAAATTATAATCGGGACGAAAATATACTTTTTCTCCAAATTGGCGCATGACCTCTTGGGAACGCTGGGTCAGGGCCGGCCTTCTCTATAAAGGGGCCCAGGTGCAAAAATCCTTTTGGGGCCCTAAAATCTTTTTCCAAAAGTAAAAATAAAAGGATTCAGAGTAAATGGACTTCTCATAGATGCCCTCCTATCCCATTCTGAGATCCTTCCTAATTTTGGAAGGTATTACATTTTTGGATGATGCCATGTGTCCTAATATGTCGCCATTGCATTTATGAGTTTGTCTGAAAGCTTATGTGGACGTCCACACCTTGGAACATTTTCAGGTTGGACTTGTGTCATTATATTTTTTTTTTATTTCACTTCTGATTATTAAGGGTATTTTGGTTTTAACAACCCAAAAATAATAGCATTATTAAATTATTGACTCTTAACCTTTAATTACGGGTTATCCAACCTGTGGCCCATTGAGGCTTGTAATGTGGCTCATGGTGCATCATGTCTAATTATGTATTATAGCCTACCTGCTACAGTATGTAACACCTAACGTTATCTTCACCCGTTTTGGTTTTGACAGCCTGTGGCTGGCAGTCAGTTCATGGAGCAGCCGAGTGACCCACAACTCCAGATAGGTTGTACAACCCTGGTGTAGTTCAATGGCAGGGTTGTTAGGTTACGTTTAGGTTATGTTGCATTGGTAGGGTCGAATGAGGGACGTTGCCCCTACAATGACGTATTAAACTTTTAATATTAGCAATGATCTGGGCCCTGATGGGTACTGATGATGGGCCCCCCCCCTCAATCGTGGGGCCCGGGTGCAATGCACTCTCTGCACCCCCCGGATGGCCGGCCCTGCGCTGGATACTGCTGTTATCCCAAAATTGGCCTAGTGTCTGTGCAGACTCTGCATTAGAACTATGCAGTGGACGGGGCTCTAATGACCATTGTAGTTGAAGGACCCTAAAAACACCCACCAATGAAACTAAAAATCCAAATTGGCGCATCTTTCTGTTAGGACTTTTGTAGAGCGAAAGAGAGCGAGAGAGAGAGATTTTTAGAAATGCAGATGTCGTTCTTTATTCTTGAAATATGGCCTTTTTAGATATAAAAGAACTAATGTAATTGGTCACTCAATCATCTGTGTGTGTGTTGTATTTTTGACGTTAAATCGTATCTGAAGACGGTTTCAAATGGACATCGTGGTGGTTTTCTTGATAGTCAGTGGGAGTGCAGTTGGCGTCCATACGTTTCTTTCAAACGTTGTCCAGTTCGTCTATTTAATATTAACCTCCCACTATGCTGTTGTTGCCCGTCTCTACGAATGACCATCTTGTTAAATCGTATAGGGGAACTAAGGGGGGAGGGTCTGGATGGTAGAAGAAGATCTGCTGCTGCGTATGGATGATAGTAGTAGTAGTAGTTGTGTCTGAAAGTCCATTTTGGTAGGGGCTGGAAGTTTGGCCATTATTGATCGTGAACTGTCATGAAGGGTTTTAATTGTATCTGTTTTTAGGTTGCAGCTGGTTTGTGCATATTGGCTAGCATTTGCATTTGGCAGCCTCAACATGCGCTTATATGGTAGACAACTCGCCTCGTCCATCTCCTTTTTCGCAGGCGTGCCTGGGATAGTTGATTGCCATAGTAACTGCATCCCTAGTACAACTTTTTAGAGTTAGAAAGAGATGAAGAAGAGGAGGAGGATTGACAGGAGGATGAGAACCGATGTATCTGGTTTAAATCATCCATGATTTAGAAAAGATATATCCTCACGTATATACACACACACATAGATACATATGCTGTTAATAGAAGCGATGTTGGGGGTAGTTTTTCATCATTTTCTGCCCTATAAATGCATCCTCTAACAATTTACGTCCAGATATAAAAATCATTTGTTTCTATACTTCCAGGAGGAGAATTGGCAGTTTTAATAGATATCCATCGGTATTTTGCCTAGAGCCAGCTATCAAAAAATTAGTATTTTATCTATTATTGGGGTTTAATGGATTCGAGTTGCCTAACAGCATGCAAAATGTTGCCAATAAAGCCTTTGATATTAAATCTGGGTAGGATTGTATTTTAACGGTGGTCATTCTGTAGCCTTTAGAGGTTAATTTACCTCATTTGAACCTTAAATTTTGCAGAGAAACTTACGTCTTGCTCAAATCGCCAATTTAAATTCCATCTAGAAGTGGTTCAGAATTAGAATTAGTCAGGAAAAACTAAGGTCATTGTAATGGATAACGTTAGATAGTCATCCTGTTAACAAAATTCCTCCAGGAACTACTTTTAGATTGGCAAGGTAGTCAACGCAGATGCCTAGCTCTAGATATTCATTCAAGGGCATAGAGCCTGCGGCATGGAAGGCATGTTTTACAAACTTTCCGACAACCGTCATCTGCGTCCCACAATCCTTCCGCCTCAAAATTCTTTCCCATGAATTAAGAAGAAGATGTCAGAAGTTGGTTTTGTGTCTTAGAATGCTGCCCACGTGATTATTTTTGTCTAATTGTCTCGATAACTTAGTGGTTTCTTTTTGGGCGGGGAGAGAGAGAACGTGAGCCCCCAGTGCGCCTTCCGTTGCTTGGGAAGTAAGGTCGTGGTTCCTTTTTTGTTTCGTTGGTGTTTTAGGGCCCTTCAACTACATGGTCATTAGATAGAGCCCCGTCCGCTGCATAGTTATAATGCAGAGACTGCACAGACACTACACTACTTCGACGATTACTAGGTATTAGCCGTACACATTGTTTGTTTGTTGGTGTTTAAGGTCCCGTCAACTACAAGGTCATTAGAGACCCGTCCACTGCGTAGTTCTAATGCATATGCTGCACAGACACTACATCAATGCGACGATTATTGGGTATTAGCAGTACCCAGCTTTCCCGAGCGACCACCCATGTCAGTACTAACTAGGCTTGCGTTGCTTAACTTCAGTGATCAGACGAGAACTGGTGTGTCCAACGCAACTCGCCACTCCCTTAGCCGTACCCAGTTTTCCTAAGGAGCCACCCCTGTTAGTACTAGCTGGGGTGGGGTTGCGTTGCTTAACTTGAATGATCAGACGAGAACTGGTGTGTTCAACGCAATAAGCCGTTGCCGTGGTAGTGTATACGATGTCTTTTGTATGGAAATGAACCCCAAGATTTCCAGGTGTGTGGGATTTGTTCACCTACGTCTGTAAAAGAAATTGTCCCGAGGAATAAAATCAGGTCGACGTTAAATAAGTGGGGGTTGTGGCATTAGGTCTGCGGTCCGCTATGTGGAAATGCCGCCTAACACTTTGCTTGCTTAGTGCCATACTGGCCTGCCAGAAGTGGAAGAAGAGTTTTGAAAAATAAAGGGGGGGGGTCTTAAACGATTTTAATATATAGGGGCTATTCATAATAGGTCACCCCGTAAGTTTTCTGCATTAGAAATCAGAAATGCGGTCCGTCATATTACTTTGTATTCCGTCTTAAAATGTTGTCATTCAACTACCTCCCATTAATCAAAGCCACCCGTCAATATATTCATCTTGAAAACATGAATATGCATTTTAACCATTTTAATAACAAATTTACTTATTTAGATACATGGTTGGAGGCCTCTAGCTCTGTCGCTCTCCCTCTCTCTCTCTTTTCCTTTCTCATCTTCTCTCTTCTTCATCATTCTCGTGTCTATTGTACGTATCAGAAAACTTATTAAATGAACTTCAAAATCAATACTTGTGATATGCAAAAGATAGTCCACCTGAAGGGCATTTTATCATATTGAAGCATGTGGGGAACTCTTGTGGGGTTTCTTTAAGCACATTACTCATGTCCAGACTCCCGTTGCAATTCCAGGCGAATGGAGAAATTGCACTTCCATATCCTCTTGTTGTTGTTTGTTGGCGTTTAAGGTCCCGTCAACTACAAGGTCATTAGAGACCCGTCCACTGCATAGTTCTAATGCATTGACTGCACAGACACTACACTAATGCGACGATTATTGGGTATTAGCAGTACCCAGTTTTTCCCGAGCGACCACCCATGTCAGTACTAGCCGGGCTTGCGTTGCTTAACTTCAGTGATCAGACGAGAACTGGTGTGTCCAACGCAATTCGCCGCTCCCCCCCCCCCATATCCGCCTGGTGCTCAGGTGGATTGAGTTCTGTTATATCTTTGAAAAAACATGGTAGCCCTACCACCGTTTTCTCCTTTGCCTTCTCTTCCTCTTTGGCACACCTTGACTCAGTGTTGAAATAGTTGTAAGACAATGAACGGCTTAGCTTTTCACCTTTGTTTCAAAACGGAAAAGTTTTATTATAGTTAGTTTCGTTGAAATAGAGTGCAATGAAAAGTGTCCCGTCTCGGTTGTTTTGTTGTTTGTTGGTGTTTTAGGGCCCTTCAACTACAAAGGTCATTAGAGCCCCGTCGACAGCATAGTTCTTATGCAGAACCTGCACAGACACTAAACTAATGCGACGATTTTTGGGTATTAGCAGTACCCAGTTTTCCCAAACGGCCACCCATGTCAGTACTAGCTGGGTTTTCCCGTCTCGGTGGCGCAGTGGGACAGAGAGAGGCTCCGTCGGATAGGAAGTAAAACCGTGACCCCTTGTCACCTGCACATCCACCACGTGAAGTAAAACTACATGCCCCAGAGAAGAAAGTAAACTGATGATAAATTGATAATGGGGACTGCAGCTTTTGACCGGCAGCTGATTGTGTACAAATACCGTCCATCCAGGCCCTCCCCCGACCATACCCCGGCAGGAAAAGGGTTAGGGATGATGAGTGGAATTAGATTCCCCCACATTCATTCGAACTTCTTCTTCGGAATGCAAACGTCCCACTTACCCCAAGAAATGTCGAGAAAATAGTTTTACGCGTTATCAAAATTACTTGCGGGAATAGTTGACCAACTGTTGTGTTGACAAGCATGTTCACTTAATGTGCAGTCAATCAAAACGAGTACATCTCGCCTTCACTTTTTTTTTCATACCTGTGATTCATGTGCTCCATTTTTTTGTGTGTGAAATGTGTTCAGAAAAGGACAGACCACCCTTAGGTGGGCCCAATCTACGGCCAGGTGCCTGTACTTGCTACTCTTAACAAATGTGCTTTATACATAATTTGTGTGGGAGGTGGAAAGAAACGAAGTACAAATTTTTTTTCCTACTGCTGAGGAGAAAAAAAATCTGAAGGATACACATTTTTGTTAAACCTTTACATGACCTAGCCTCCTAGAGTGACTAACATGTGAGTCTTATTATTGAGATTATAGGAACGAACCCTAAATTTGCCCTGTGCTTTCTAGTTTTTCAAATTCTTCTCTAAGTCATTATTATGTAGGGGACTTGCATAAGTTGTAGTTACATTTATCTACTTATTTTTTTGCTCTCGAATTTCATTTTTTTAAATATATAATATCCGTTTGTCTCTCTCTCTCTCTTACTTTTCATCCACCCTCGGATATAAAAAGACTGGACTAACCCTATTAAAATAATATACGAAAACCATCATGAATTAATGGTGTACGTCAAAATTCAGCTAACGTTCACCCATTGTAGACATGAGCAGAATAAAAACCCCTTTGGCTGAGACGTTGCAATTAATTTTTTTATACGCACATATGTTTTTTTTTAGTTCGAGGACGGTTTTTATTTCAGCAGTTGTCCCTGACTCCCAACTTCGTTCACCATTCTCTTCAAATTGCTTTCCAACAACCTGAAAATCTTTTAGTATGGAAATAAAGTTGTCGACGAAGAGATGGTTATCGTTAGAAAATCAGTACAAAAAATGTAACATTTTCAATGTCAGTTTTGCAATAACTTTCCAGGTAAGTCAGAGAGAGAGAGAGAGAGAGAGAGAAAGAGAGTTTGATCGTTGTTACTAGGACAAACTTTACACAAGTAGTAGTTTTTATATTTATTTATTACAATTTATTCCGGTATCCATCCAGGATCTTTTTTTTTCCAACCATTGTACGTGTTTCAAATGTCGACATCCTCTCTTGTTTAATATTTTCTTCACTTATAATCTATCGGTCGATTTCCTGACCTTCTTGTACTGCAATGGTATTTTCCAGAATTAGTCAGGCCGTTTTTTTTAATATGCAATGCTATGCTAGCGGGTTGGGGAATAAGCCAAGCAGCCATAACAGGCTTGAACCCTTAGGAGGCTGCTCGTGGGACATGAGGTGGTTGGTGTAGAGGATATAAGAAATGGGAAATTTGCAGCACCCTACGTTCTTTACCAACCACCCATGTTGGAACTATCGTGGGCTTGCATTGCTTAACTTCAGTGATCTCACGAGAACTGGTGTGTCCAACGCTACCTGGATGCACGTTTCAAAGTCATCCCCGTATGAATCCAGGGTAGAATTGTTTCACTATCATTTGCCTTATGTCAGTGACAAGTGGACCTACTGAACCACGAAAGTAAGCGGGGTCGGTATTTTGTAGGACTGACAACATCAGTCCAGTGAAGGATTATGGTGGTTGAAGTTTTGTGACAAGGTGTGCACCCTTCCTGAACGCCTGTCCTAAAACCGTTGTGGTCCCAATCAGATTCTGGAAAGAGAGTAAGAGGATATTATTCCTCCACCTATTTACTTCAGTAAGCCCTTATTTATCTAGCCTTCTCAGTAACTCCTTTAGTGCTCAGACTGGATCCTAGTTCAGGAGAATGATTTTTTCAAGGCGATTGGGGAGTTTGACTTGGCATCTCCTTGGTGTGCAGACTGACCGAGTTCAATTTCTAACTGTGAAGACTAGGTGCTAGGTTCTTCTTTCTCTCCCTTGTTGTCACCTTGAAGGACCTTAGTCTATTGTGACCATTGGAAAAGAAGGGTATTTATGGATCAGAGCCTATCTGATCCATAAAGTAAGATGAAATCAAATGCAATATTATAATTGTGTTCACTGGTCTTACTTGTGCTTTGAAGGTACGTTTGCAATGATGGCCCACCTGTGACCAGTTCCCCGCCTCTCAAATATTTACTGTTTATTTTTATGCTATTATTTATTGTTAGGTAAGGTAGTTGATATTTAAGTATTAATTGTTTTGGTGTTGCTGCCAACCATCAATTACTGTTTGTTGACTGAATTTTTCTTAGTTTTTATTTCAAGATTGTTGAACAGCATTTTGACTTGTAAGACGAGAATTTGTCCTCAAAATGTCATGTCAAGAAGCTGATGTTAACTGTAGACGAAGAAATACTTTCTCAACTGTACTGATTAGTAATTCATTATGGAATTTTTTTTGGGAAGGGAACGAAATTGAGTAGAGGGACGTATTTGGGGGCTTGGTTTTTAAAAAAAGGTTTAGCAAGTAAGAAAAAAAGTAACAAAGACTAACTAAGAACCTTGAAAATCTAAATTTCAGCTTCAAAAGTCTTCTTCTAACATATTTCTTGTCATTATAGTTAGATCTAATATGCTTTTTTCTTTCGTTTTTGGTGTCAAATGTTGTTTCTAGGTCTGTCTTAAAATGGCCAGTTGTTTGCACCGAAATTAGATTATTACTTACACGTCTCTTTTCTTGTCTTCATGTCCTTTTCGATCAGATATGAGATGATTTTATAGTTGTACATTGATTTCTATTACAGTTGGAACGATAGTTCCAGGCCTCAGAATTTTAATCCAAGAAACTATAACAACTGTGATGACCCTAGCGGCAAACGGGCACGACTTGAACAAGGCAGTCCCGATAGTAGTAGCAAGCATGGCGGAGAAATGGGCCGTTTGAAACGTCAGGTAACTAAAACCTATTTGTTCTGTTGGTAACAGTTGGTGTGTACATATAGAGATGTTGGATGTAGTCCTAGACCGTGTCCGTCTTTTTAAAAGTGGTCAAGGTGATCACGTTTGTCATGACAACAATGGTTACTGATAAGCTTTATATCATTGTGGTGGCATTGATCATCAAAGTTTAATATTTCCACTCCACTTCCATATTATCAGTAATGGTAAACTCGGTATATTTTATTATTGTCAATGCCGTTAGCGTAAGTTGAAGCGTCTTAGAATAAATTTCTAAACTTGGAATTCGCGGGTTATTTAAAGAAAACTAGAAGCTGAAGTTCAATCCTTTCTGACTTTATGGTCGACCAGGATTTTGTTTAATTCAGAAGTGAGATCTAAAAGCTGTATTACCTTCTAGTTTCTTCGAGAGGTCAATATCTCGAAACATTTTACGTCGATTTCATTAAATGCTGTCACTTAAATATGGTCTCTGTGTACTACAGAGTAATTAACGCAAAGTAGTGCTTAAGGGCATTTGAAGAACCATGACTAAAATATTGGATACAAAGGATTGTATGGACTAAATAGATTTCAGAGACGTTTCTGTAGGTAGCTTACAGCTGACAATGCTTTTATGTCCCAAAGAGGTGCAAACTGAACCTTCTTCACTGATGTATTTTCACGACAATAATATCTTAGCTCGCTTTACCTGAGGAATTTTGTCATTGTGTCAGCACTGATTACATATAATTCAAAGACGTCAGCCGGAAATTTAACTAGAGAATATGCCCTAGAATTATATTGTCGTTTTACTGTCGAAAGTCAAGCAGATTGAGTCTACCGTCTTATATTTCTAGTTCAATGTTGTGATTTCAGACAATTTTTCGTGAACCATGCATTTATTATTATTATTATTTGATAATTAACAATTACTTCTTTGACTTTGAAAACTTGCTGTTAACCTTCCTGCAGGAGCGCTTAGAAGGTATTTGTGAGGAATTGAAGACGTTGGCGATGCAGCAAGAGGAACTCCGAGCTAGGCTGACGCAGGCAAGAGATGCACAGGATTTTCCAGTGGCACAACAACTTCAGCAACAATTGGAGCAGCTCAATGGTCAGCATGTCCAACTAATGGCAGAACAAAGCGACTTGATCAAAAGACAAAGACATCAAAGGTAGGATTAACAATTAAATTTTCTCGAATTGATTATATTTGATAGAATAGCAGATGAACTATCGAGTTGAAATTACTGTGGCTGTTGAGACCCCACAGGTCAACTTGTGGATGATAATTAATCCACAAGGCCTATGTGGAGCCGGTGATGATACACTTGCATATTTTTAATTCACTGCACTGCCAGCAGCCTCTGTGGCCATTTTTGCAGTGGAGAGACTAACTCTCATTGCTACATAAGTTACAGTACTGTTCTGTCCGTCAGAAAAGTGCAAGAACTCTTCTGGAAGCGGCAGCAGTCTTTAGGCGGATGGCATGATACAGGAACTGCATTTTACACGTATGGGTAATGTTCTGGACGTCGGACTTGTGTCGACAAATACCAATAAGCAATTGTTCCCGTCGTTTGCCCCTGTAGAGCGTTAAGATAACTCATTTTACAAATCCAGTCTCAAAAGGTGTTGTTTTCAGTTCAAGATATTCTTTCTTTATTTTCTGGAAAAGATATTTTTGAATTAGATTTGTTGTGAAAAGGTTTCCTTTTGATTTAGCAAAATGAGGCGTCATCCCGTCCCGTTCTGTTGTTTAATGATGAGTTTGTTTTTGTAATGTGGCTCTCATCCTGTAAAAATTTGCCTTAATGTTAAAAGAACCGGATGTGCTGAGGTTGCCAGTTGCGCTTTGCAGTTTTTGTTGTTACTAGCACTATGCAAATGAGACCCAGGCATCTCCCTCCCTTCTTCATGTCTCCCTTCCTTTCTTCCCTTTTTTGTCACTTCGACATGCATTATAGATCAGTATATAAGGCTGTGATATGACTTTTAATTATGCTGCAGCAGGGAGTGTGGATGAAATCTAAAAAGGGTTTTTTTTATATCCGTTGTCGCCTCCCCTTGATATAGTGTATATGTGTGTGGGGGGAGGGGTTAATCAAGCACTATTACATGGTGTTGTTTACCCCCTTTCCCCCTTTTTTTTTAAAAAAAAAAAAAATTCATTTTACATCCCCTCCTTCCGTTATCCACGTCAGTTTTTGTATTTTGAGATTGAAATTCAATTTTTGATGTATGAGACAAAATTGATATGCGACTACTACTACTCCTATTTTGACTTAAAGATTTCTGACAGGAGACAAAGATTGGGTCTAGGTTGATGACCCAAAAAGAAATCCATGTACTTAGTTGTTTTTTTTTTTTTAATATTATAGGAGGCTTTTTATTGATTAGTGAGTATTGTTAATGTTTTCATAATGTGATCGAATAATGTGAAATAATGATCAGTTTTTAAGTGTGCTTGAAATGACCGCAGGACAGCGCCTTTGTCCAACAACCGCTTGAATTTTAATGGATTACGTGTTTGTAGTCTAGTTAGCGTCGTAGTTTTCTGTCCTCTTTGATACCCTCTCATCTCCTTGCCTTAATCGTGTTGCTGGCTGAGTCGGTCTATCTGCGAGTTCTGCTTCTCCACTTCACTTGTTGGTAATCAGGTCCTTAATTTGCCAAATCCTTTCGTATTACCTGTTTCCGAGTAGTGTTGGTTTCCTACTCTGTCCGCCTTTCCTTCTACTGCTCCTAACATTCCTTCTAAGAGTTCTTACAGCTCTTTCATACCGTCCTGTTGTTGTAGAGCGTTTGTTTCATTCCTGATCTTCACCCCTTGTAGTCATTCCTGATTGTTACTTTCCCGGGCCACTTCGTTATTCATATACCTCCTTTTACGCATCTCTACTTTTAACATATTTTGGCACTCCTCAGTAGCAGTCTGCTGTTTCTAAGTTGTTCCTGTTATTATTTTTAAGATTGACTGGTCCTCGTCTGGGTGTCAGAATAATAAGCTGATGATCATGGACTGCGCCAGTGTCCACTCTTGTCCCGCGGTTCTCAAACTAAGTCTACTTCCCGGCGGGTATTCAAAGTTATTTTGATTGTAGCCAAATCCACCCCATCTCTTTCCCTCCTAGTAATAGTATATTTAAGTGCCAGAAGAGTTGCGAGCTATATTAACTATGAAGCGTTGTTTGGTCCATCGTGAAGAACGTTTAAGGACGATGTTATTGATTAAAATTTTGGTCATCGTTGCTTGTTTGATTTGAACAATAAAGGATTATTAAGAAGGGTTCACTGTTTCAAATAAGGGAGAGGTGGAATAATGACGAAAGGGAGGATGCTCAAGATGGCAATTTGAGTGAAGAATATCGGTATGGGGTAAGGGTGTTGAGGGTATTGGACGAAGGGAGGGAGGGAGGGGAGTAGGATTTTAGGTTGCAGATGCCATGGGACTTTTCTTCATACTGTTGTTATATAGGCTGGCGTTTTACTCCTTGCATTTAGTGCTGGAGACACGACCATGTAGGTTGTGGTTGGCGGACATTCACGTTGATATGTACTTCAGACAGCCTTGTGTATGTAGTAAAAATTATACCTTTTAAAAGATGATGATTGAGGAATGAAATTTCGGCAGATGTCTCTCGTCCCTTCTCCTCCTTTCTCGTTCCCTCCCCTCCGGTCATTCTCTCCAACTGACCATTGAGAGATATGGTAAATTAATGTAATGTGCAGATGTATTGTAGACACACACACGGAGAGAAAAATCGTGTTATGACGCATTATGGTAAAACCTGAGGTGAACAACTGGGTGAGATAGAAGGAGGGGGATATATATATAAAGGGAAATTTGTAAAGGATTGTTCATCCTATCATGGCTTCCAGACATTTAAAACCATGGTAGAATGGTACTGTGGGATGAAGGAGAGAGAGAGAGGAATCTAGCCGAAGAAAAGTGGTGGTCAAAATGAATTGTGATAAATGTATATTTGTTTGGGTGGGTTTCTAATTTATGAACAAGAGCACTGGCCATTGACTGGCAACCACCCTCTGTATTCTCTCTACTTCCTCCCTACCATCACCTCCCTATGATCCCCTCACCTCTATAAGGTTGTGTGTCTATAAGCAAGGGACTTTTCTGCTCCCCCACTCCTACTATTACTACTATTATGCTTACTAGTAGCAGTAGGCCTAGTAACATTTGAAACATGCTTAAAAGATATGTAGGCATGGTTATTTGTTACACGGGATTATAATAAGATTTAACCCGAATATATTTCATCAAACCGAGCGTGGAAAACTAGGGACTCTTATGACTTCAGGGTTCGTAGAGCTAGGTAGGGGAGAGATGTTTAATAGACATTCAGGAGAGAGATTGGAGGTGGGTGGATGGTTTATGGTGTGTACAGTGCACTTGTAGTTGCACATTTGGTTGGAAATGTGTAAGACAGAGAGGGGGAGAGAAGCTGATGATTGAAAACATATGACTGAATAGTAGAGAAAGGCAAAACAGATATCCATTTAATGGACAGTGGCTATTGCTTTATACTGTAATTATTTTACATTACTAGATGAAGATAGATATGCTGTTGTTTTTTTTATTATTATCAGATCCTGACAGAATTGGTTACTGTTGTTGTTGTTTGTTGGTGTTTTAGGGCCCTTCAACTGCAAGGGCATTAGAGCCCCGTCCACAGTGTAGTTCTGATGCAGAGACTGCACAGACGCTACACTAATGCGACGGTTTTTGAATACTAGCGGTAGCCAGTTGTCCCAAACGGCCACCCATGTCAGTACAAGCTGGGGTTGCGTTGCTTAACTTCAGTGATCAGACGAGAACTGGTGTGTCCAACGCAATTCTCCGCTCTAGAATTGGTTGCTGTGGCATTGTGTTAGTGACCATTAATGAAAAACGTTTTTTAATATTCTTACAAAATAATGTCTTGAGGCTGATTTCCGGTTTTATTTCTAATATACGAAGTATTAAAATTTTGGCATTTGTCACTCCTCCCTAACTGTCCTCGATGAAGAACTCTTTCCTTGGTGGACTATTGCTTAACCTACAACTTATTACTGCTGCTGTTATTAACTCGTTTCTAGCCTATGGCAGAGATTTTGTTACTCATAAACCCGAGATATCCACTCAAATATTGAAGAGATAAAATTGACCCGTAGAAAAATAAATGGAAGGAAAGATGGTACCGACAATACCGAAATGGTTCTTTTTAATTTTATTTCATGTAGGCCGGCATCCCCCCCCCCCACCGACAACCCAGCCAATATTCCTGCGGGTTCCAGACGCCCCTGTGAGGTGCCACCAGTCAGAGCATGTTCAGTGGACCCGCAGACCCGACCCTGCCACAAGCGGGATAAGGGCATGATAATAATGATGATGATTATTGACACCAGAGGAACGGTGGAGGTCATAGAAGACTATCCATTCCGTGTAAAAGGGTTAGTTTATCTGCAAGTGATATCTACGCCCATGGCTTTACTTCCTGTTTGCCAGAAGGTGGTCAGAACTACACTCTCACCCGAAGGCAAGCACTTCACTCCGGTCAGTACCAAAAGAAAGCCAAGTACAGTTAGCCGAGGAAGTTAAGTACCTCAGTGCTTCTGTCTTGAGTTTAAAGTGCGACAGGCAAGGTTTCTTGGGAGCTGGAGAAAGAGAAAAATGCACTGTCCCAAACAGGAATTAAAGTCTTCAAACGGAGGGTATGCACCTTTTCAATTGGACATATAAGAGCCCTCTTTACGCGGAATGTAACAGTAAAATTTTCAGGTGTAGGAATTTACCCTCCTCCCTAACGTCGTTGGACAGCCTTCAGAAGTAAGTAGATTTTAATAGGAAAAAAAAAAGACAAAAGCCCTACTTACCAAGGTTGTTGGCATGATGCGCAGCAAAACGTTGGTTGCGCTTTAAAATCAACTTTTGATTGTTTCACGTTGGAAACAGAAGGAAACAAAACTTAACGATGTTTTAAAAAAAAAACTACGATGTCATGGGACCTACTTGTTCTGATGAGCTCTTCATTCTGAGATGACAGAAATTATAAATGTTTAAAAGGTGTGGCATTTGTCCCACAATTATCCTAAATGGTTGTTTTCTACAGTACTTTGGGATGCGTTCTTGATTCAACTAGTACTTGCTGTACTCAACCACCTCTCATCCATCCCATCCCTATCACCCCTGCCACTATTTCGGCAGTCTCCTCCTCCTCGACTTTACCATGTATCTAAACCGAGGCCACATTTTTATTTTATAATATTTTGTCACGTACGTACAGTGCTATTTTCCCCGACCCCCTTCGGCCCTACTTTTCAGTTTTTCATCTGTGTTATTTCTACTCTTCTCTCCTCCCCTCTTTCTAGTTTTCTTCCCTGACAATATTCGTGACACCACTTAATATCACACCCATTCTCCCTCGTACCCTTTCGCATCCTGCATTTTAACTCCACGTCCAATGAAATTGTAATTATTATAGATATTCGTGATGATGGGAGTCACTGTGAATGACAGAACCCCAATATCGATGCCATTATTTGGAATTCCCTGGTGCACCTTTCAGGCATTTTAGTTTTTACCTCGCGTCATTCAGTTGCAAAGGTTCATTTTATTGTCATAGTTATTGCTGTTATTAATATAATTGTTATTTGCTTCTGTATTATTCTAAGCTGTAGATGGGTCATCCTTCTTCCACCTTTCTGAGTTCTAAGGGTCCAATGACAACCTTTTTTTTAAAATATTTTCTCATTGACCTCATCCGTCAGATGCTGCTGTTAATACTGGGATCGGGTGTTGTTCTGAGTTGGTGAATGGATACGTAATATACCTGACACCCACACGCGGGACTGTGGCTGTTACTTGTTATGGAAGGCGCAATTTAGATCTTCTTAAGAAGAAACCCCTCACTTACCTCGATCAGGGGCGAACTTGTGTACTTTGAGCGCAGCAATCAATCGTCTCTTCCACCATTTGAACTACTCAAGGTCGGCCTAATATTTTTCTTCGACAGTGTTTGTTTTTTATACCATTCTTCACTACCCTTTTAATTCGCTAAAGTGCCGAAATTTTGCCCCCTGCCTGTGACCTAGAATACACATCCGCCTCGGTGGATCAGTGGGTAGCACGCTCGGCAACTTCGTCAGTGGTTCTTGGTTCGATACTGGACCGAGGTGGGTGGTTGGCTTCTTTCGGGCGAGTTGTTGTTGTTTGTTTGTTGGTGTTTTAGGGCCCTTCAACTACTAGGTCATTAGAGCCCCGCCCACAGCATAGTTCTTATGCAGAGACTGCACAGACACTACACTAATGCGACGATTATTGAGTATTATCAGTACCCAGTTTTCCCAAACGGCCACCCATGTCTGTACTAACTAGGGTTTCGCTGCTTAACTTCAGTAATCAGACGAGAACTGGTGTGTCCAACGCAATTCGCCGCTCCCCTTTCGGGCGAGACAAAGGCCCCCGAGTGCACCTTATTTCGAATGAGAAATAAAACCTGAGGCCCTGTGTGGTGTACGATGGCATTTGAACGTGTAATAGAACCCTTTCTGCTATGGAACGGATAGGTGAGGCAAAATTTTCGGGATAGGAACTCGCCCCGTGGCTTCGGTGGAATTTTCCAACGAATAGCAGACCGACGATAACAAACAAAGGGGTTGTAGCTTTGGTCAGCAACCGGCTGCGGAAAAAAAAAACTACCCAATAGATCACCCTTCTGTTAATTCCGGGGAAGAGGCAGGCAAAAGCAGACATGGGAACAGGTTGCACTAAAGGATATTATTATTATTACTATTTATTCTTACGTACGGATATGGTAGTGTGTGGGCTGGATGAGAGATAGTGAGAGATAGGCAGGAGTGGAGGGTCTGGAACCCTCAGACTCAACCCTGCTACAGGCGAAATAAGGGGATGATGATGATGTCTCGGGTAGAATGGTCAGATTTACAGCCAAAGCAGACAGGGGAACTGGTTGTATTTTGAAAGAATGCGGTATTGTGCGGGGTGGATGGGAACCTATTGGGAGATAGGCCGGTGACCTGCCACAGGCGGGATAAAAGGTGTGATGGTGATTTATCACTATTTCCACACAGAGACGAGGAATAATCCTTTTAACACATGATCGTCCATTTGAATCACTCATTCAAAAAAAAAAAGATTGTAGTTTGGCTCTTGGCTGTCAGCGCCATCTATTGGTGGTTTGAGATAGCTTCGCGTGGTGGATTTAGATTTTGGACTAATGTGACGATCTTGAGCAAGAAATTGTTTTTGTGTGCGTAATAATATGAAATTGTTTTTGTTGTTGCATATACTTTTCCTGTTTTTTATACATTAAATGGGTAGATTTTACCTGAAAGTCGCGTGCATCAATCTAAATTAATCGGTAAGATAATTGGTATGGTCAGCAAGAGGAAAGGTAGCGAAGAAACCGTGAGTTAATTTTTGAAGATAAAATATATCTTTTGAATGTTGAAAAAAAAAACAGAGTAAGAGTAAGCTTCATTATGCAATTTTATTTGTTTTTTTATATGTTAACTCTTACCTTTTCAAATTACGGCGAGTTCTACATCAACTTTTAGCCGAAAATGTCGAGTGGCCAATTTGGGGTCGGCTAATTTTTGCTCTTGAATCAATATCAATGGCCTATCTTTTCTTGGTTAAGTTTTTTTTCTAAGGAATGCTTTTTATTTTAAAAGGTCGGCATAACAGCAAACTAAAAAAGGTTGTGATGTCAGTGCGTAAACTAGTGGGGTAGGCCGGCATCCCTCCACAGACATCATCATACCCTTATCCCGCCTGTGGCAGGGTCGGGTCCGCGGCTTCATTTAACATGCTCTGACTTGGGACACCCCAGTCAGGCGTCTGGAACCCCTGCGCTAGAATATTGGCTGGTTGTCTTTGGGGAGATGCCGGCCTACCCCACTGTTCCAACGCCGCATTTTACAACCCAAATTTGAATTTTGGCAGGTAAATTAATGCTTTGTCGGTTGTAATATTGCATGGTGTCTGACTTATTGCACAATAATAAGCAATGCAACAGGAGTCAGGCTCATGCCGATCCCCCCACAGACAACCCAGCCAATATTTCTGCGGATTCCAGACGCCTGGCTGGTGTACCCCCATTCAGAGCGTTTTCAGTGGGCCCGCAGACCCCACCCTGCCACAGGCGGGATAAAAGTTTGATGATGAATGTCAGTGCGTAAAAAAAACCAGTGTCCTTTTTTTTCCTTTTGTAAGTCCCAATTTCCGCTTTCCTTCTTTTCAATCGCTCAATCAATTATGATTGGAATTGGTTAATACTCAACCAACCCGGTCCTAGGCACAGGGCAGTATACAGTACAGTATATTGCGATCTCACTTTTCTAAATGTGTGGTCATACATACTGTCCTGTTTACAATTTATTTTTCTCTGAGCTATTAAGTGTAATTAAATGTAATTAACTGACCGGAAGTCATTAGGTAAAATACTTCAATGTATTTATTATAGCTTTTGATTCGTCAGTTCTGTGAAATGATTCGAGAAGAAGAATGGTATTTTATCCTTGAACCTGTGTTTGTCTTTGGATTTTTCGTTTTAAGCGTGAAGATACTGTAGGTGTTTAAATTTAGGAGAGTTTTTCATTTTCTCTTCATTATCCCATCTCCCTCTCCAAGCAACAAAAAAAAAGGCAACTCCTGACCCTCTCTATTCGGACCGATTAAAATAAAAGTAGAGCTAAGGAAGAAAATAGAAGAAATCAGGGAACCAAATATATAAATACCAAAATAAGGAGGCCAAAATAATTTGGCCTACGCCACTGGGTCGGGTACCCATCTTGTCCCTCTGAATGGACGCAAGAGCGATATATTGGATAGTGTTTTTCACAAGCCGATTGCTGGCCAAAGCTGCAACCCCTGTGCTTATTTATCGTCGGTCTGCTGTTCGTTGGGGAATTTCACCAACGCCAGGGAGTGGGTGAGCTCCTACACCTGGAAATTTTGCCTCATCTACTCGTTGCCTAGTAGAGAGGACACAAGGGTGATATACTGGACGATATTTTTCTGCAGCCGGCTGCAGGCTAAAGCTGCAACCCCTATGCTTATTTATCGTCGGTCTACTGTTCGCTGGGGATGTCGCGACGCCAGGAGGCGAACTCCTACAACTGGGAATTTTGCTTCATCTACCCGTTGGGTAGTAGAGAGGGTTCTTTTACGTGTAAATACCATCGTGCACCACACGGGACCTCGGTTTTACTTCTCATCCGAAAGAAGGCGCACTCGGAGCCTCTCTCTCGCTCGAAAGAAGCCAATTGACCTCGGTCCAGTATCGAACCTAGAACTAATGACGCAGTTACCGAGCGTTCTGGTGACTTCGCCACCGATGCGGGGTTTGTCCCTCTCCAAACGGTAATAAATAATTGATTCTTGTAACCCCGTGTACCTGGCGATCGCTCATGAAATGTTAAATAACTGGTTTTTGTCGCATCTTACGTTGTTGTTTTTATTGTTTTGCGTTTTGTTATTAGCAGCAGTTATTATTAATTCACTAGAAAGTTTAAAAATTAATTAACGAATTAAAAATTTAAACTTTTAAGATCAGAATAAAAGGTAAAAGAACCAGAATTAGTTTAATCTGAAATAAATTTTCTCGAGAGTGGTGGTGTTGGGCTTTCTTGGTCTCTAAGTAACGTTATTGACCTCTTTACTTTTAATGGCAGGACAGAAGGACCACATCCATAAGTTGTTTCTCAGGCCTCAATATTTAGTCTCTCATAACTACTACCCCCCCTTTTTTTTTAAGTTCCGCTACTGGAAAATCGTGAAGTTGTTGGGTAAAGGGTTAGCGATTATGATTCTTTGGTTCCTTTATCGAAATTTAGAGGAAGATGAGAGGGGGAAGTGGAGGATTAGTTGGACAAAATATGCGACGAAAATAATAACTATACACGCCTGACACACCTTTTAAATCCATTTGGAGTATAAATCAAGACATTGAATGTGGATAGGTGGGTAACTTCGAGGAACTTCTTGTACTTCTAGATATTTGGCACGCCTCACTGGACGTCCCAGAGATGACAAAGGCGCCTAGTGTTTATGTTACTGTAAGGTGTAATACTTTTAACAGGTGAAGAAAAGAAATAGTTAGACTTTGTTGTAAGTTGCACAAAAGTAAAAAAGAAACAGTAACTGGAATGTTATATATGTGAATAGAGATGTTGAGCACATTTTCAAACCACAATTTTCTTCTTGTTGTCTCCTCCTTCTCGTTTTTCTCCTGAGAAGTTTTTTTTTTTTGCCTCCCCAACTTTAGCTCCATCTTATCCCCCCTCTCACCTGTGTCTACTGCATCCATAATTTTTTTTCCTACCCCTTTCCTCTACAACAAAATACTGCTGGTGTTTAAATCGTAATTGTAAATAACCATTTTGCTTAGTGACATAGTGGACTGGCAAGATTGCAAGTGTTGTTATTGGTGGTGGTGGTGGTGTTTTTATTATTTTCATACTCCAGACTTGATGATAGCCTTTGGTATCATAGAAATGGATGTTAGCCAAGACGAAAGGGTTCTTCTAAATGGTAATTTACGAAGAAGACGTTGTAGATAAGGTGGTCTTGAAGAAGGGTTACTGTGGAGACTTTTTTTTGTTTGAAGATATATTCCACATATTCAGGTTTGTTTATAAGTAGACGTATTGGTATAAGAAAGTTGTTAGTCGTCGTCGGGACAACTTTTTTCTCTTCAGTTGTTTGTTGTTTGTTGCTTTTCGTTGTTCCTAGACAGGTAAGCAGTTGAAGTCAGGTGCACAGACAAAGAAAGATCCATCAACCTATATATCCAGCAACCCTTTTTCTTTCTTCCCTTCATCATATCTCTCTTCTCTCTCTCTCCTCTCCTCTCCCTTTCCTTTTTTTTTTGACTGTCTCTCTCCTTCCTTCCCTCTTTAGCTAAATGTCGATATAGATGTTAAACTACTTTTAAAAAAGGGTGCTTTGTTACAATTCATAATGCGGACGTCCCAAGTTGTCGCTCAACTGCTGTTTTACCTTACCCCCTGTCCTCACATTCCAACCCGATATCGTCTTATATAGCGACTCTTGAGACTGTGTATGTGTGGTACTTATGTCTTGTTAACTCCTTTCGATCCTAATTCATGCAAATAATCTTTCTAATGTGGACGTATTCCATACCACACCCCTCCCCCGTTTTTTAAAAAAAGGTGACTGAGATTCAAGGATACGTGCTACTGCTGAACTGAAAAGAGATGAGACGAGAGATGGAGGAGGACATTGAGGGGAAGACAAGGAGAGGGAGAAGGGGTTGTTTCTTATTTTGTTGACATGAAAGTGGAATTGGACATACAGTGAAACTGCTCATGAATGCACCGTGCACCGTACTTGGTTAGTTTTAAGTTTAGGGGGAGAAAAAATGAAGAAAACAGTCGCATGCATAAGTAATTAAGGGGAAAGAGAAAAATCTTATCCGCCTCGATTCCTTTCATATGCTTCATTTCTTAGTTTATATGCCCCTTCCCTTCCTTTCGCCCTTCTCAGAGTCTTCTCCTGAAGCTCTCGCTTTTAAAACATTTTTTATTATAAATTTATTTACATTAGTGCTGCTGAAACCGACTGAGTAGTTGAGCGAAGAACTACTCTTTTGTCATCCTTATTTTACAGAAGTAACCCTTTGAATAGTTGTTGATCTCGATCAGGTTTGCAAGGGCAGGCAAGCAGGTCAGAAAAAGGGAGAGGAGGAGGTGTCCTTCACGAAATTACGAATGTAGGCACTAGGTTTTAGCCTGTCCTAACCATACTGATGGATTACAACGTATGAAAAAAAAGGTGATTATTTGACAGATTTTGAGTTGATGCACACTCACTCAAGTGTCCCAAGGTTTCTTAACAGCCAACTCATTCTCTTAGTCCAGACAATTTTTTTTTCAGACTTTGAGGGCGGGGGACTGATGTGGTTCTTCTTCTTCTACTCCCGTAAGGGTTTTTGTGACCCATTATTAATGCCAACTTAAGTTGTTGTTGGCCTGGAACTTAAGTAGATGTTTTACTGAAGGCGGGAACTCCAGGAAGCCATTGTTATGAGGTTTAATTCTAGCCTTGCGAGTGAGTAACTTTGCGTGTATGGCTCTTTTTTTTTTTGGTCGGTATCTTTACCCCACCCCCGTTATTATATAGCACAATAAAGCACACCTTTTAAGTGTTCTTAATTGACTCGTCAACTCTTTGATTATAACTTTTTTTTATCTTTCAAAGAGAGAAGGGGGGTCTGATTCCTTATTTCGACACTAGACATTTAGTGCCTCTAAACGCTTTCTAGCTTCTTCCGCACGTCACTCCCCGCTTACTGAAATACGAAACTCTTGTGTCTTGAGATGATAAATTGGCACATTAGTACCTGTATCTTGGGATTGTCTGATATATTTGGGTGTAACTGTGACCTCATGACTATTGAGATAACCTCTCAGATTGATACCAGCTGAGTCTTTCATACTGATGTAAGAAAAAAGACTGCACAACTCGCTATAAATATTAGTAAGTAAAGAAATGGGTCAGTTGAAAGCTGTTTGAACGGACTTCCGGTTACTTTTTTATCTTCCTTTTTTTGTACTAGATATACCAGAAAAACAAAGTGCTGCATAAGCCTAAGATTAGCACTTGCAAATTTCGATTATAAACCTTTTTTCTGGCAAATGTCTCTCTTATAAGTCCATGGTTTCAGGTTTGACGCGGACCAGGGCAGATGACTTCTTTCCGGCGAGTGGGAAGCCCAAAAGTGCGCTTTCCATCTGGGCCGTGGTCCCATCTGTGACTGGCTCGGCTACCCAGTTGTCCCGTTGGAAGCGGGATACACACTGACGAACTGTTGACCGGTGGTCGGCCTAATTCTGCTAATTTATGCTTATTTAACGTCGGTGCTTATTTTCATCTTCAGACGTCAAGAGACGAATTCCTGCACCTGGATATTTTGCCGAGCTGCACATAAATTTTACTTCATGTAGAAAGGTTCTTACCCGCCTCGGTGCTGCAGTGGGTAGCACGCCTCGGGACCCACGCCAGTGGTTCTAGGTTCGTTACTTGACTGAGGTGGGTTGACTTCTTTCGGGCGAGACAGAGGCCCCTAGTGCGCCATATTTCGGATGAGAAGTAAAACCGAGGTCTCGTGTGGTGTACGATGGCATTTACAGGTAAAAGAACCCTCTCTACTACCCAACGGGTAGATGAAGCCAAATTCCCAGTTGTAGGAGTTCGCCTCCTGGCCTCGCGACATAGGGGTTGCAGCTTTAGCCTGCAGCCGGCTGCAGAAAAATATCGTCCAGTATATCACCCTTGTGTCCATTCAGAGGGACAAGATGGGTACCCAACCCTGCCATAGGCGTTAAAAGGGTTAGGAGTTGCTTTTGCTTTTTTAAGGACGATTCTTTTCCGTGCAGGTGATGTTCGTGCTCATCCAACAACGGGACACCGGCTTTACATGCGTACAAATTCCTAGGTGTGTGTAGGATCATACCCCATAAAAAATTACTTATGGAAAGAACACAGACCAACGTTAAATAAACATGGAATGTGGCTTTTGGTCGGCAGCTCCAAGTATCAAAGCCAGAGATGGAGGCGAGAAAAGGGTTAGGGATGATGCTGTGATGGATCAAATGCAGCTGTAGTTCCTGACGTCACATGTACTTTGTTTAGACTTCTGAAGCTAATAATGAGTACATTATGATAATATTGTTCAATAACTGCATCATCGAGAGTCACAACGCTAGTTATTGTTTAGGGTAGTTAAAAAATGATCATCCCATGATCATCCCGTAGCAATGGAGGGTCGCCTGAGATTTTACAGGTGCTGGAAATCCGCAGTAATTTTACATGGCACATGTTACTCTGAGATGGTCTCGTATCGACTTCCGTTTTCTTTAAAATAAAAAAAAACAGTTTGTTATTCTGCATTGCCCAAGTAACAATGTTTTTATACGTTTTGATGGCATGTGAGTTGTCAAATTTGTTGAAAGATGCTTTGGCACTTCCTGTATCCGATGTTCTAGGCGCCAATGTCATAAAAATGTCTTATGATATGTCTTATTATCACCATTATCCATTATCTAATATGAAACTTGACATTTTGAAAGTGCGAGTTTTTATATTTAACTACTCATTTATCCATCATGATTGAATGTCCCGTTTGTTGTTTGTCCTACAAGTGGATGGATGGTGATGAAGCTGTGGAGGATGTCTTGAACCGTCACTTTTTTATGGAAGAGCTCACAGCCTCTAAATGTCAAATTTTATTTTATTTTTTCGTAGACCGGACTATTGCATACTCGGACATTAGTTACATACATTTTCTTACCGTTCGTAGAAAACAATTTTTAAGATTTTCTCGCCTCTCCTCCTCCGAATCACAGCGCCCAAAATCATACTTTTCTCCCTGTTGAAGTTGTTGTTTGTTGGTGTTTTAGGGCCCTTCAACTACAAAGGTCATTAGAGACCCGTCCACAGCATAGTTCTTATGCAGAGACTGCACAGACACTACACTAATCCGACAAATTTTGGGTATTAGTAGCACCCAGTTTTCCCAAGCGGCCACCCATGTCAGTACTAGCTGGGGTTGCGCTGCTTAACTTCAGTGATCAGACGAGAACTGGTGTGTCCAACGCAATTCGCCAACGAAATGCTGTACTCTGTGTGGTAGGATATCACCACTGCATGTTGAAGGACAGTTTTTACTTGGAGTAAAATATACCAATAAAGGAACTCCTATCCCTTTTTCTCGCCTATGGCATCCATATGGCAGTGTTGGGTATTCATCTTGTTACTCTGAATGGACACTGGGTAATGTATTGGACGGTATTTTCCCCCAGCCAGCTGCCGACCTATGCTGCAACCCCCCCATACAGTACCTGTTTATCACCGGTCTACTGTCCGTTGGGGTACTCCACCGGAGCCAGGAGGAAAGCTCCTACACGTGGGAATTTTGCCTCATCTTCGCATTGCGTAGTAGAGAGAGGTCTCTCACTTGCAAATGCCCTCGTTTGTCGTGCAAATGACCTCGATTTTACTTCTCATCTGAAGGGAGGCGCACTGGGAGCCCCTCCTCCCGAAAGAAGCCAACCTGCCTCGATCTAGTGTCGAACCTAGAAATACTGATGCACTTACCGAGCACGCTACCTACTGCGCCACCGAGGCGGGTTGAGTAGAATATACCTATAAAGCAACTCATCCGAACGCTTTTCCTGCCTATGGCAGGTTCGGTACCGAACTTGAGTGGGCGTTATTGGACATGGTATTTCCGCAGCTGGTTGCCGACCGAAGCTGCAACCCCTATGTTTATCGTCGGTATTTACGGAGTGTTATTCGGGGCACTCCACCGACGCCAGGGGGCGAGCTCCTACACCTGGAAATTTTGCCTCATCTACCCGTTGCGTAGTAGAGAGGGTTTTGTTTTACGTGTGAATGCCATCGTACACCACACGGAACCTCGGTTTTACTTCTCATCCGAAAGAAGGCACACTCGGGACTCCTCTCTCGCCCGAAAGAAGCCACCCACCTCAGTCCAGAATCGAACTTCGAACTACTGACGCAGTGACCGAGCGTGCGAACCACTACGCCACCGAGGCGGGTCTGAGTAGAATATACCTATAGATTGTCAAAATTTCCAGGTGTCATTAAATGGAATTACTACCAGAAAGAAAATAGGCGGGCGTTGTGATCCTCTGTGTGATCCCCAACTTATCGCTGTGCAGGAAAGAAAAGGGGTAGGCATGACGATAACAATTCTTCAAAATTAGTGGCCGTCTAAGAAGAAAATTAGGGTCATTAGAGGCCAGTGCACTGCATAGTTCTTATGCAGAGACTGCGTAGACACTACACTAATGCGACGATTTTTGGGTATTAACGCTACCCAGTTATTCCAGGCGGTTACCCATGTTAGTACTAGCTGAGGTTGCGTTACTGGATTGAATTCATGGGTTGAGGATTAAGCCGAGCAGCCATAACAGGATGAACCCTTAAGAGGCTGCTCACGGGAGATGAGGAGGTAGGTGTAAAGGAAGAAGGAGAGGGGAAATTCGCAGCACCCAACGTTCTTTACTAACCACCCATGTTGGTACTCACGTGGGCTTGCGTTGCTTAACTTTAGTGATCAGACGAGAACTGGTGTGTCCAACGCAATAAGCCGCTCCCTGCTTTCATCCAGTTTGTTTGTTGGTGTTATAGGGCCCTTCAACTACAATGTCATTAGTGCCCCGTCCACGGTGTAGCTCTGATGCAGAGACTGCACAGACACTACACTAATGTGACGATTTTTGGGTATTAGCAGTACCCAGTCTTCCCACGCGACCACCCATGTCAGTACTAACTGGGGTTGCGTTGCTTAACTTCAGCGATCGAACGAGAACTGGTGTGTCCACTTTCATCCAGAGGGACATCGATGGGTGCCCGACCCTGACATGAGAGGGAAAGGGATTAGTAAGTTGCTTGTTAGGGGTTTCCAGCAGGGATCTCAAATTATCGTTAGCTCTTTTGTTTTTTGAAACGAGGTTGCTTGTGATAGCATTTTATTTGAAATTGAGTTCTTCTAACTCATGTTAGAAAAACAAAACTTATACAACCCTCAATAAGTGTAATGAATGTGGTAGAAACATTAAAATGTGCGATAATGTCCTAAGATAACTATTTTAACTAGAAATTTATCGATAATTCAATTTTTTTCTCTCAAATATTTGTCGATAAAAATATTTTTGGCAATTTGCAACTTCCCCCTTCCCCTCTCCAGGGAGGAGGTTGTGCAGTCCTAACAGACCAACTTGAACAAAACCTTATCGGTTTTTAGTGGCTGAAGTGAGACGAAGCGAACGAAATCCTTGGGTCCCATTGGTCAGCTGGACATTATGACCAATACTAAGAAAGAATTTTTTTCTAAAATTGCTGTTACCTTCACCATTGGCATGTGAGCACCTTGTGTCGAGAGGTAAAGAAAGCAAGACTGTGTTGTTGTTGTTTTTTTAAAGAAATTGTTTTAAAGTAGGGTTGTGGAAGGGTGAAGAGGGAGGACCCGGTGTGTAGATATGAGTTTGAGGCTAAGACTCGTTACCACAGAGTTATCATGCATGCTCGGTTAAGCATGTATTTATCTTTTTAAACATATAAACGCCTTCAGTGATGGTAATAATAGTTATATAAGTTACTCGTGGCACTTATCCGGATACTCCTCTTAATTGACTGCAACTTTTAATGGCGTATTTAATAAAGGGGAGAACGTTCGGAGGCGCCCAAAGGGTACCTAGAAATAGTTGTTTTTCACGCGAAGTTGTCATGGTCATCTATCGTCCAAGGTAGTTAATTTTTTTTTGTGAGTAGGGGGGGAAAAAGATGATGGGATATTTGAAATGAGCAAATATCGAATTTGGTTGATTTCGCCCCTGCTTTCTCCTTCTACCCTTTCCCTTCCCCCTTCATTGAAATTATTGATCATTTTTTTGTCTCCTTTTCACGATTGGTTTGTGTTTTATTAACCCGTTTGAAACATAGGCGGAGTTTGCTAACTTTGGTATCCCACACATTTACGAAAAAAATATATATATAAATATGAATTTTGCGTTGTTTAATATTAAAAATCTCTACTAATATTTTTCTACAAGAAATTCGAGGATGTTTGTGATAGGTGAGTCTTAGGGTGCAAATAGCGAATGAAAATTGTAGTTGGTCAGTCTAGACTTTCATTAAGGTGGAAGACGTCCCCTTCAACTGGTCAACCATCTGCTGCAACCTAAACTCCAATCCCTCTTCTTCGCCCTCCCTTCTTCTTTCTTTCAATCATTTCGTTAAAAAAAATTGAGGCCATTCGCGATCCTGAAACATGTTCGCCTAAATTGATTCATACACCTTTAGTAGGTGAACATTCAACAAACATTGATCTACGTGGGAAGCATGCGAGCATAGTGTGTGTTGTTTGTGGACTGTTCTCCTACAGTTTCTTGTTGATATTATTGATTAAAGTAGCACTGTCCACATTGGACAAATTTCGAACGAACATGAAGTTCACACAGTTGTCTAGTTTGATCGTCGACGTTTGTTATAATTAGGATTATGTTCGTGCTCGGTTGGTATATAGGCATTCAGCAAACTGATCCTAGAAGGGATAAAGCAAACATTTTGTTTGTTGCTTGTTCCAATTGTTTCTTGTTAATAGAGCATCATCGCTAACATTCAACAAACTGTTTGTTGGAAGTTTCTTGTTGATTAAAATGGCACTGTTCACATTTCCCAACCTTCTTTGTTGTACGGGCAGCTGATTGGGATACTATTCTCCAACTTGACCGCTGATGTTCGTTATAATGAACTCCGTTCGATCGTAGGAGCAGTATCGTCCCTGAACATCGAACTAAACTCTGGTCAACTGCTGACCAGGTGAAAATTCAACTTATCATCCATCCCTCTACCTGCGGTTTGGTTATACTGTGTAACGTTAACAGGTTTGGTCTGAAGGCAGATTAATCATTGTAGGAATCAGGACCAACGCTCTCCCTCTCTCCTACACCTTAAAAAGGGGTTAAAAGGGTTCCTTTCCTTTCGCCTGAAAAAAAAGCAGCCATCCCATCTAGACCCGGGAGTGGCTGTAATGCATTGGACACACCAGTTCTCGTCTGATCACTGAAGTTAAGCAACGCAACCCCAGTTAGTGCTAACATGGGTGGCCGCTTGGGAAACTGGAAACCGTTAATACCCAAAAATTGTCGCATTAGTGTAGTGTCTGTGCACTCTCTGCATTAGAACTTCACAGTGGACGGGGCTCTAATGATGTTGTAGTGAAAGGGCCCTAAAACACAAAACAAAAAGGACGTACCAGTTCTCGTCTGATCACTGAAGTTAAGCAACGCAACTCCAGCTAGTACTAACATGGGTGACCGCTTGAGAATACTGCATACTGCTAATACCGAAAAATCGCTTTAACAGTGTAGTGTCTGTGCAGACTCTGCATTAGAACTACGCCATGGACGGGGGGGGCCTTAATGACCGTTGTTGTAGTTGAAGGGCCCTAAAACAACAACAAAAAAACGAAAAACCCCATCTAAACCAGATTTGAACCTGTGCAATATGAGTTGGAGTCAAGTATCGCTACCAATTAATAATAATAATCATCATCACACCCTTATGCCGCCTATGGGTCGGGTCTGCGGGTTCATCCACCCCGCACACAATAATGTCCCTCTGTGCAACCTACTCCCACGTCCTCTTTGGCCTCCCCCTACTCCTGATGCCACCCACTACCTGCTGCCTCATAATATACCGTGTGAGCTCCTCCTCCCCCCTTCGTATCACATGCCTATACCACCTCAATCTGTCAGCACGCGACACCCCACTCATGTAACGCAGCATTCGCATCTCGGCCACTTGCATTCTCCTCTCGTTGTTCTTCCTCACTGCCCAGCACTCTGATCCATGCAGCATGGCGGGCCTAACTACAGTTTTGTAAACCTTGCCTTTCAATATCGCTACCAGTTAAAAAGGCGATAATATGATCATTGAGAGCCTTACTCGTGATACGTGTGTTGGTCATCTTATTTTCACTTTTTGGCGGTGTGAGATGCTTTTAACCCTTGATCTACTAATAGGTCTGGTTGTTTAAGATTCTGACCATCGCGCATTCATTGAATGTGTGTCTGCCAATTAATTCGCCTACAAAGCCACCAATTCTGGTAGCGGTTGATGCAGCAACATCCAACGTGTGATGTTGTCAATAGGCTTCAGTTGTGTTCGATACAGTAATACAATAATAAATAGTGTTCAAGGAATTGTTAGGATTTTATTGGACTTCTGATGAGACAGGTAGTTTAGCCAATATGATTTTGTGATTTTTTTTAATATCGTATTTTGAGATAATTTCGTTAACTATATGATTAACAGGATTTGATATGCTAGGCCTATTAGCCGTGTTCGTGATTTCGAGTTTGCGCACATGAACGTTTTTGATTTGCTGTCATACATTTGATGATGTTGGCTGCAATGTAAAGCCACCTTCTGCTCCTCTTGTCCCAATACCTTTTTTTTTCTTAGCCCCTTATTTTTAATTTTCAAATTTCGTCTTCTTTTCTCTTCTGCCTCTCTTATTAGATTTCTTATAGCAAATTACGACTTTCGGTATGTCTTTTATAATAGTTGAATCATATTCCTCCTCCTCCCCAACTGAAAGGATTAAACTTCAAAGCAGAAATACCGTATTTTATATGAAATTGAGATGTAAGTTCGCTTCCCCCGGTAACTGAAGTCTGTGAGTTCTCTTCCTTGGTTTGGTTTGTTGGTGTTTTAGGGCCCCTTCAACTACAAGGTCATTAGAGCCCCGTCCATTGCGTAGTTCTAATACAGAGACTGCACAGACACCACACTAATGCGACGATTTGTGGGTATTAGCAGTACCCAGTTTTCCCAAGCGGCCACCTATGTCAGTACTAACTGGGGTTGCGTTGCTTAACTTCAGACGAGAAGTGGTGTGTCCAACGCAATAAGCCGCTCCCAGTTCTCTTTTTGATAAGGAAGAAACCCCTATACCAGTGGTGGCGAACCTTTTTTTGAAGACGGGTCACAATAACACGAAACAAAACCAAAATGATGCCCGCGGGTCAGGTGCAACACTAATTTTACGAATAAAAAAATTATTATTACTAATGAATAAATTAGTTTATTAAAGTAGCAAATAGAGAACATCAACATAGTACCCTTATCCCGTATGTGTCAGAGTCTGGTCTGCGGGTTCTAGCCCACTGTCTACCCCACACACTATGAGACGATAAACTAGATATGATTCACGCTCGGGCCACTTAAAATTGCACGGTGGGTCACAGGTTCGCCACCACTGCCGTATACTGTGCCATCCAGCCGCTATATAGGAAGTAAAAGACTGAGATGGGCGTATGATTTTTATCTCTGGCAGTCAGTCCAGAAAGTTCATAATTTATGCTCAAATCAGATATTTTGATTTCAGTGCCTGTCCAAATAACGATTCCTGTTTAGTCCATCCCCTAAACAGGTTTTTTTTTTTAAATCGTGCCATTGGGTCTATTAGCGCCATCTAGTGCGCGTGAAATCAAACTTGCGACATTAATACATGATATGGCTTTACATCGTTGCGATGATAATAATAAATGATACTGATTACCTGATATTGAATGTTTTTTGTGCAGGTATAACGTTAAATGAAATAATTTTTTTAATTAATAAAATGCATGGAATAAATTTTCCAAGTGGTAATTGTAGACAGAGGGTGATCTTTATCGAGTTGAAATAAGACTAAAGGTTGAACACAGATTTGCCTTGACTTCAACGTTAATACTATAACCTTCATTATTTGTAATTACCTCACCTGATTTGACAACAAAAAAGGTGATGGTTATCTCAGAAATGTCCGGAAAAATATCCCTTTGATTTACAAGACAGTCGTATTATCTCCTTTTGCATTTTTATGTCGGACTGTTTGTGTTACTTCTTTATACTGCGGTATAGAGAGGGTTAGCATTGCGGAAATGTCAAAAATTCGTTTAGTGAACTTTTTTTCAGGTTCGTTAATAATTTTAATCTTTACGTGGTGGTTTTAATTATTTCTTATATGGCTTCGATAGTCGTCGTCGTCGTCGCCACGCCTACCGCCTTTATTTTCGACCCAATCAGAGATCGCCTCTCATCAGTTATGTCTCTCTATACTTGGACCCCTCTTCCCCTCTCTTTTCCCTCTTAATATCTACTGTAAATTTCATTGCTACAAATATTCAGGTATCTTATATCGGTTAGATATTAAGATATGGAGGAATGTGTCTCCTTGCATGTTGAGTTGAGGGTTTGCCAATTTTCTTCATCTTTTAGACCCCCCCCCCCCTCCACTCTTCACTTTCTCCTTTCTCCCTTCATTATTTTGACATCAGTTTGAATCAAGTAAAAATACTTTTGATGATGAATTTTATAAATCGTTAAGAATTCATTACTTAGTATCTTTTTCTTGCGTGCCTGTTTTTGCACCTTCCTAATTCTTACGGAGCTCTCCTGGAGCACGTCTGGTGCCCCCTCTTTCCTTATTACCTTAGCCTGTTGATATCCAAACTCGTCTCGGCAGCTCAATTGATATCGAGCTTAACAGTTGAGCTCACACCTCACTGGTTCAATTCTGTTCTGGACAGACGTGTTATTGTAAGACCGTAGTCCCATTTGACATGTAGGATGTCACTGTGGTGTCAGAGGGCCCCACATCACCATTGCACTTCAAGCGACCTTTTCGACATCAAGATTATATACGTGTAGTTTGCGACGAGATTTCCATTTGTAGGAACCTGACCAGAACTGACCTCTCGTCTCACCTCTCTCTCGCAATATGTAAGACAAATCTTTGAATTAATCCAGAAAATTAAAATCGGGGAATTGGTTAACCCTCAGCTGGTGGATATCTTGGGTTGAGCATTACTCTGGTGTTCAGGTGAGCCTGAGCTTTTAATCTTCTGGGTCAGTGTTTTGCAGGTTCCAACCGTTTCTCCACCTCTGCCGGAGTGGTAACGGAGACAACCGAGCGAGTTGTTGAGGCAGTATTTTCAGAGGCCTATTTCCACAACCTCTTCTTATTTAACATCGTTCTAACTCTTTCGTCGGTACAATTTATTTGCTCTCTGTCGGGGTAGGGGGGCAAACCTTTACACCTGGATCCATTGCTAATCTACGGTATATCTATGCAGAAAAGATTCTTTCCCGTGCAGTGGTGTCATCAGCATACCATGCAGGACCTCATCTTTAGTTCCCATTCGATGGAAGGTACTCTTGTTGTCCATCTTTCCCTCTCGGGGGCTGGAAGAAGCCTTTCACCTCGACCAGAGTCGAATTTGAAATAACTTTGATTCGTTGGCGTTTTAGGGCCCTTCAACTACAATAGTCATTAGAGCCCCGTCCCCGTTCACTTCATAGTTGTAATGCAAAAACTGCATAGACCCTACGCTGTTATGACGATTTTGGGGTATTAGTGGTACCCGGTGTTTCCAAGCGGCCACCCATGTTAGTACTATATGGGGTTGTGTTGGGAGCGGCGAATTGCGTTGGACACATCAGTTCTCGTCTGATCACTGAAGTAAAGCAGCGCAACCCCAGCTAGTACTGACATGGGTGACCGCTTGGGAAAACTGGGTACCGCTAGTATCCAAAAATGGTCGCATTAGTGTAGTGTCTGTGCAGTCTCTGCATAAGAATTATGCTGTGGACGGGGCTCTAATGACCTTTGTAGTTGAAGGGCCCTAAAACACCAACAAACAACACCAACAACAATGGGGTTGCGTTGCTTAACTTCAGTGATCAGACAAGAACAGGTATGTCCAACGCAATACAGCCGCTCTCCCTGAAATTACGAAGTCATATAGGCTACTATTGTACCGCCAAGACGGGGTATCCCAGCTGTGGGGCTAGTGCTACTCTTTGACTCTTCGAAGGAATGGCGCGTTGTTGACGTTTCTTTTGGGCTTTAATATATTGTGCATACTACCCTCGGCATTTTTGAAACTTTTAACATTTCTAGCATTAGTCGGTCAGTTGTCGTTTAATCAAAAGCAGTCATGACGTCGACAGAAACCCACTGAAAATAATAAAAAAGACAAGAGAGAGATCTGCTTTCATGTAAGTTCACCTTCTGATGACTGGGCTTACTGAATTAATTAGGTCTTCTTGGTGATATACTATATGCATCTACATGGATATAATTATTTATGTTGGCGTATTAAAAATATTTTGCCAACCTGTAGTGTGAGTGTGTGCATATATTACTACCACTGCTTTCTATGCTGCTGGACAGGAAAAATACTATTAACTTGTATGACCCCTCGGGTCATCTTCCGTTCTATATAACCGGACTGTGTTTTAATTACAAATTCCCCAATGATAACTTGGGCAGCATTTCAACATTTTTACACAGGGTGGATAAAAGAGATGGTCCAGTCTATCTCCCCGCTCTTCCACCTTTCCCTAAAGTTGTGTGTCTCAACGTATAGATTTACTTACCCCTCTGCCACCCTTCCTTCTCCCTCCCCTTCCTCCTCCTCCTCCTCCCTCTGCACCTCTAAGAAGAATGTATGCAATCTACACTACTAGTCTGTTGTTTTGTTTATACAATTCATCTAGCAATATTCTCGTCTTCTACCTCTTCTCCTCCTCCTTCTCTGATATTATTACTTTATATTATTTATAATTCTATAAACTACATCTATATATTTTCTGCTTTTATGCTCTCCTAATATCTCTGGATCCATTTTGTTTTGCGCCAGTGCTGCTTACTGTATGTCCAAAGGCTAATCGAAGTATAGAGAGGAGGGTCTTCTAACTTTGCCCCATTTGAAGAAAATTTCTCCTCTCTTGTGCTTCCCCTTCCTTCTTCTTCTTCTTCTTCCTGCCTATTATTATTATTACTATTACTAAATATAAAATCAAGAATGTATATATACGAACGTATGTATGTATCTTAGAGGAGGAGAGATGAGGTTAACGAAGTTATGCAGTATAATCTTAGGTATTTATCGTCATCTATATCCGTATACGCCTATTAAAATATAATAGTCTTTCTCTCAGTTGTGTGTCTATGCGTGTGTTTCACAGTAGTAGTTGTAGTAGGCATCTGCATGTTTTCTCGGTGACCAATTCAGTTTTATGTGACTTTAGGGGGATATGGACTTTTAATTTTGTTTATATATACACGTAAGAATTGAAGTTGATGTCTTTAGGGAATTATAAAATGGACTTAAGACTTATTTGTCCTGTTTATTAACGAAGCTACATGAGGTCGTCAGGGTTCGTTAGATCCCTCCCCTGGTTAAGCTGGACTTGGTGTAATGGTCAATTTGAAAGAGTTGTTCGCCGTCTATCCTTATCCCTACTCTGCATGCAGTTAAGTGTGTGTGTGTGTGTATGTATTGGGGCGGCTATTTCTTCGCTGTATGCCCCTAAGTCCTTCTTCATTGGTGTAAGACGAGAGAGAGATGGACCACCACATCGTCCCGTCCTCTCCCTTTTCTTCTAACTGTCCTCCACTCCTGAGTCATTCATTGTTCCTCTTGTTACATGGTGGTGTGTCCCACTCCTTGTTTCTACCCCCTCACACCACTACCACGCCTTCGACCTCTTCACTCCCTCCAATCATTTTAACCGAATTGCTTTTGTATGTGTGTAGATACGAAATACTTTTCTGATCTGTAAAACTGTGTGCGCTCTCCTCCCTCGCCGTTGTCGTCTCTCGCATTCTCTCCCTCGCACACTCTCTCTCTCTCCATAAACTTATCTTTTAAAATTCACAGGGATTTATAAAAATTATAATCAAAAATCCATTCCATGCATAGTTAAACGAGTGTGTGTAGGAAATATATGTTAATGCAGTATGGCAGACATGTTAAAAACCTATGCAATAATAATGATTCTTCGCAGATATGTGTGTATATCTTTCTCTCTATGTATTGGAGAAGTTGTAAGTATATGCGACTATAATTACGTTGAAGATGTGCAGTTTAAAAATATAAAATGAGAGGAATAAAGAGGAGGGGGGAGGAGGAGAAGAAGAAGAAGGGTTGAGTAAAGGAGGAGTTGGGGAGTATGGAGGGTAGACAGGAACTTGAAATACAGGAGATGTTAAGCAACAACAACAACAACAACGCAAGAAAAAAAAAGAGAAATCCGTCCAAACAAGCATCTTTATATTCACTGCACATCGTAGAGAAAAGAGTGGCGAATGAGGGGGGAGGGGTAATGGTCCCACCGGAATAAACACGCCTTTTATTTGCTCATCAAATGCTGGATATAAGGATGGCATCTTCCTTCTTCTCCTCCATGATGATGCTCATCCCACATCGTTTATTTCTTCATCTTTTCCTCTCTCTCTCTCTCTCTCTTGCTCAAAATACTTTTATGCGTTCATCTCACCTCTCTCTATCTCTCCCTCCTTTCCTCCTCCGCCTTTCTCTCCCTACCTCTCACTCCTCACTCTTCTTTCCACACACACACACACACGCATGCACACACATCATCAGTTTTCTCAGGCCTCTGTAGTTCTCACTTTCCCCCTCTCCCTACTTTTCATCTTCTCCGTCTTATATTTCTTTCCACTCGCCCCACGCACTCGTATAACCCTTTCGTCTCTCTCTCTCTCGCTCTCTTTCTGGCACCCTATCATACTCATCTACGCACCTATCGGTTAATAAATACGGTTTGTGTGTGTATATATATATATATATGTAGGCTATATACTGCATGGAATCTCTCTTTCTCTCTCACCACTTCCCTCCCTTTTCGCGGTTTCAGCAATCTTCTTTGGTGTGTATGACTCTGTCTGCCTCTGCCGCGCGATCTATGGTTTAATGAAATTTTTGCTCCGTTTGTATATTCTTAAAGATTAAATCTCGTTTCTGATTGCTGCTTGCTTGCCTGCCTGCCTGCCTGCCTACCTGCCTGCCTCCTTGTATGAGTTGTTGTTACGTTTTTAAGAGTGTGGAGGATATTTGCTTACCCATTCCCTCACCAACCGTTCTCTCTAGCTCACCTTCCCGCTCTCTGTAGCCCGTTGTCTTCTCTCCTGCCTTTACGGATGTTGTAGCTGTTGTCTGTCTGTTTAGGGCGATGCAGTTGGTGATGTGATGAGATGAAGATAGGTTATAGATAGCTCGATCTCAATTTTCGACGTTGAATGGCCTCTAAGGGGTTATGATGAGATAGATATAGGAAGTTTTATCACGCCGATATAAATAATTATTATTATAGACATTATATATATGTTTATAATAACTCGTGTTCAAAATATTAAGAGAATAAACATATTTATTGAGATTTTCTCAAAAATACTGACCTGAAAACTGGAAATTATGTCTTCAAATAATGTCGCTGTAGTGCAGGTATCGAATTTGCAATTATATACATCGTTGGTAGATTGGAAGCAGGACAATCCCTAGTGCAGGTTGTAAGGAGACCTCAATTTATGGAAACAGTTTCAGGAGACACAATAGCCAATGGAGATCGGCATTTGGCACTTTTAACCAGGCGCCAGAGGACTGCTACAACCACACAGCTCTCTCTCGCGAACTCTCTGCTGCCACTGGAACTGTAGTTTCAAGGGTTATTGTTTCCCTGCAGGCTTCGTGAGAGAAAGCTTTATGCCAGACAACCTACTGGGTTCATCCCACTCTTTCCTTTACACAAACGAGCACGTCTAGGATACGCAGAGAACATCGGCTTTGGACCCAACTTCTGTGAGTTCCACGTTCTTTTCTTCAGTGACGAGTCAAGATTTAGCCTAGACACCGATTTTATCTAGACGAGCTTTGATCTGGAGAGAACCTGGGACTTGCTGTCACCCCTCCAACGTCAGGGCATGTGACCATTATGATGTTGTTGTTGTTTGTTGGTGTTTTAGGGCCCTTCAACTATAAAGGTCATTAGAGCCCCGTCCACAGCATAGTTCTTATGTAGAGACTGCACAGACACTACACTAATGTGACGATTTTTGAGTATTAGCGGTACCCAGTTTTCCCAAGCGGCCACCCATGTCAGTACTAGCTGGGGTTGCGCTGGACCATTATGATGGTGGAGGTGTCATGGTATGGGCAGGCATCAAGTTTAATCGTCACACACTAGTCCAAATGTTCGACACAGGCTCCCTGACTGCTCAGAGGTATATCCTTACGTACGACTTTTCTGGGGTGTAGTTGGCTCGCGGTTCCATTTTATGGATGACAATGCCCGTCCACTTAGGACGAAAATGGTGGATGAATATCTTCAAAGTGAGGATATTCAGCAGGTTGATTGGCCTGCCAGATCTTCATACATGAATCTGACTGAACATGTGGTAGGGGGTGTACTTGGACGGGCAATTGCAATTCTCCAAACACCTCTCAGATCCTTCGGAGAACTAAGAACTACTTTGTTGCAGGAGCCGATGCAGCTGCATCAGGGACTCATCAACTGTCTCATAAACAATATGATGACTCACTGTGCAAACTGTGTGTCTGTTAGAGGTGACCATACTCCTTATTAGCCTCATTTTTGGCACCATCTTGTAATGTCGGTTTGAATATTCCTGCTCTCAGAGAGAGTCACACCTTTGTCATGTTTGGTGTGATTTTTATGGTCATTTCGTCATCGTTTGACGATACCCATTGCTAGCTATTCATGGTCAATAACGAGTTAGTGGTGAACGTCAACGATGAGGCAGAAATGAGCAACTGCGCATGCTCACGAAAAGCTCGGGAGCGGCGAATTGCGTTGGACACACCAGTTCTCGTCTGATCACTGAAGTTAAGCAGCGCAATCCCAGCTAGTACTGACATGGGTGGCCGCTTGGGAAAACTGGGTACTGCTAATACCGAAAAATCGTCGCATTAGTGTAGTGTCTGTGCAGTCTCTGCATAAGAACTATGCTGTGGACGGACAGGGCTCTAATGACCTTTGTAGTTGAAGGGCCCTAAAACACCAACAACAACACGAAAAGCAGACAAGCAAGTGATCATGCGCAGTTGCTCTCTATTATGTTCATTCTCTGGGTATGGACGTATGACTGAAGCAGAGCCCGAATATTAAACGTATCCATCAGAAAGTTCGTGGACACTATTGATATTGAGACTTTAGACAAAATTCAGAACTGCCTAGTGAAATTATTTGTTTCTCTGAGGTTCTCCGGCCTCAATAGATGTTCTCAGATCCTCAGAGTCGAAATGTGGTCATGACCTACGATCTACCACCTCACACCTAAACAATGTTAACGTGTGGAAGTACTGTATAAGCTTACTTTAGTTCAATCTCATTCTTGAGATGGTAATTAATTGCTGAGATACAATATGTCGCAAGTCACTGTTGGCACTTAGTTGAACGTTGCGTTTGCTTTTTTTTTTCGTTTTTAATCGAGAAATAAAATGGAGGACCTTACCTAGGGCCTACCTGTCTGTAGTTGAGGTTTTTGATTTCTTGTTGTTGTTATCACCCCGTTCGAACCCGTATAAATAACATATTCGATGCAAGTTATTTTTCTACGTGGACGAATTTCAGAATCGCGTGTCGATTTATTCATCGCTTGAATATTTCATTAATCTACTACGCCGCCATAGATGGTAATATAGTCGTATGCATCGGGCAAATTTTTATTTCAGTACTTGAATGAAATGAGATTGATTTTGTCCTCTCTTCTGTCTCACCCCTTTCTCAATGCTGGCGCGCGCGTGTGTGTTGTCTGCATTTGTGTGCGTGCATACATTATTTGTACAGGCCTAAACCTTTTTTAAATAATGAATATGGTGGAATTGTGTCTTGGGTTATTCTATAAACGTCTTTGTCGAGTTAAGCTGGAGTATTAAGCCGATCATTCCTCATAATACTTTATGACTGATGCAGTAATCTATTATTTTTGAAAATCTCCACATGCTTAAATTAATTTGCCTGTCTACTGATTTAAGCGTGTGCGTAGTATACGCACCTACGTGTATATATATATATTTGCTGCATTCTTTGTGGTTGAGAGTTGTATTATTAAAAGTTTTGCTTTTTTACACAAGAAAATTTTTTTCCTTTTCTTCTTTTGGATCCATGTTTGAAATAAGAATATTTTCTGCAGCTGATGCGTCGTAGTTGGCTCTGTTGCTGTGTTCATGCAGCGTGCCACTGTGGGCGCCTTTTAATTTAGAATGGGGAAAATGGCGTATTGTTCGAATTACTACTTGATATTGTTTTAAGAAACCCGTAGTTTAATTCAGTTTAAAATGCTGTGAATATTCGTCCGAAGCAAGACGTTGATTGCGAAGAATGTTACTGATTTCAAGGAGAGAAAAAAGTATATTAAATAAAATGTAATGTGGTCTGAACACGCCCATGTTGTTGTGCGTCGCGAAAGAATGCAATATTGCGGCAGTTACACGCACACAAAAAAAAGCTCTTCGCTACTACTTCTTATTACATGGATAAGTAAATTGGGCGTTTGTTAGTCATTTTGCTTGTTCTTATTTTCAACATTAATTTGCCTTTCACTTTTCATTATATGGAATGTGGAAATGATAAGCATCCACAAAATTCAAATTTCTTCTTCCATTTGGTATAATGTTTATGATGCATAAATAAACTAAATTTGTAGTATGAAAAAAAATCCCCTTGCTAAGTTTCAGCTATAGACAACACATGTTTGTCCAAAAATTGTTGATGCACATTTTTTCTGCTCCCCTTAACTATTTTCTCATTTGAAAACTTTTAGCATAATTCTTTATTAGTTAAGGTACGTATATATATGTATAACGTATATATATATATATATAACTATTTACATTATATACATGTAAAGTAAATGCATTTTTTATGAGTTTTAGGTAGTTACAACATAACTTTATTTTCTATGCAGTTGAATTTACAATTGTAGCCATTTTATTACTTTTATAATGACGTTGACGGTTGGACTTCTTGGTGTATGTCATGGGAAACATTTTACTTAATTGAATGGAATGTGGATCATTTGACATGCATTCATTGGTTACTGAAGAAAGTTTTTATTCATATTTTCCGCACACACTCTCAGAGAAGTGACCTTTAAGAACTTGCAGGAAGTAAAGACAATGAATGTGACAATCACTAGAGTATTTCTCTGCATCACAGTCCTTATTACCTGAGGTATAATAATGAAGTTGAATAATCCACAGGCACATTTTATAGTTAGTATACTCTGAGACTGGTAAGTTTTCCCTCCAATCCAACCTCCGTCCTAATCATCTGAATTTTTGCTTCATACATGTTTAAATTACCTGGAGCTCTTTTGTATTATTTGCTTGAGAAATTAAGTTGGTATTTCCAAATGAAGACTTTATATCAATAGTCGTATTCGTATAAAAATACTTTTGAAAAATGTAGACTTGAAAAGGCACCTTCGATTAAAAATTTGCGTGAGGGTTCATATTAGGTAGCTAGATGTCTGGTGAGTGTGTGTATGTTCAACCAGGATGCTTGTGTAGGTAAATTGTTTCACATTCATTGCAGAAAATACTTGTTAGCATCTAGGAGACATTAATGAATTTAATGAGGGACGACAGACGTTAATGAAATTAATGTCTCCCGCCAGAAGAAGAAGAAGAATGGTTTTGGCACATACTTAGTGTTTTTACTTCCATTAATAATTACCATTTTTGATTCAAGTAAAACTGGTTCCAGAATCCCAACGTGTCGTACGACTTTTATTAATACGAGTTTTGGCAAAGGACATCGTCACATTCAGTAGTTTTGGACGTAAATTGCCTGAAATATATACTACAATTAAGTATTTTCTTATTCAAATTAAATTATATTATTGTAAAATATCCCGTCTCCGGTTGGTGGCTTGGTGGGTTGGGTAGTTGTCTGGCATGTAAATGATTCCGAGTTCAAAACCCCAGCTGTGAAGGTAGTGTCCGTTCTGCTTCAGGTACAATGAAAATAAATAAATGTGTCATTTCCTCGATTGGTTTTGCGTGCCGAAATGGTTCATGTGAAGACTTACAGGTATCTCTGGATTTCCCCAGGCAGGACTTAGCTTTGCATCTAGGACGTCCAATTGTGGTCCTTAAACCCTTTCTGAGATTCATTTTCCCAGTGGGAAAGTGCAGTGCCAAGCCGAAGGTTGTAATATCTCGTTACCACTAGAATAAAGTTCTGATTAATGGCAGAGCCCGGTCTGCGGGTCCAGGATTGTGTTTTTCATTTAGACTGTTCCTGTGTTTAAATGAGGACTCTGCGGTACATTGGTGGGGTGTCGAGAACAGATAGGATTAAGAACCGAGTATATTAGAGATAGTTTGGAGGTAGGAGACATTGCGGGGAAAAATGAGAGAGAATAGATTGAGGTGGTATGGGCATGTTATGAGGAGAGGGAAGGAGTGTAGCTGGGTATATGATCACGACAGGGATGCAGGTTATTAAAAGAGCCCAGGGCAGGGAAGACCAAAGCAGACGTGGGAGTAGGTTGTATGAAGGAACATGATAGTGTGTGGTGTGGATGGGGACCTAGTGAGAGATAGGCAGGAGTGGAGACCCGGAACTCGCAGACCTGACCCTACTTCAGCCAGGGTGATGACTGAGGTAGAATGATCAGACTTACCTTATCCTTGCATGTTCATAACAACGGACTAAAAACCGCTGTGGCGTGTTGGGCACGTAAAAAACCTCTGACATTTTTTTTTTATCACAGTTATTGTTGACTACCGCCTTTTTTTTCTCTATGTTCTTCATGTTACACAGTAAGCCAAGCAGTCATAACAGGCCAAACCTTTAGGAGGCTGCTTGCGGGAGATGAGGAGATAGGTGTAGAGGATATAGGAGACGGGATATTTGCATCACCCAACGTCTTCTACCAACCACCCTTGTTGGTACTAACTGGGGTTTGCGTTGCTTAACTTCAGTGGTCTCACGGGAACTGGTGCGTCCAACGCAACTTGGTAGCACAAATTGTATTTTTTTTTTCTGGGACATTTGGCATGGTGGAAGTCATTTCTGAATTCTATTTCGACACTGATTCGCTATTGTAGTTAAGAAATTGAAATGAGCGCGCACTTCCGGTGTGGAGCATCTCTGAGAGATGATTATTCAGCTCTTAAATAGAAAAGCCTACTTTTACGCACTATGAGGTAAAGTTTGTAAGTGACCACTAAATGTCATTTGTGTGAATCGACACATTTATGTTGATTTGTTGAAGTAGAGAGGAAGAACGCCGAGGTTTATGGTTTCCAAAAAACAAAAAACTGGGTCTTAGGCTAGGTCTTTTGTAAAATGAATCTAATAGGCTCATGGCTGCGTTTATGTGATTGGTTACGGCGCTCCTCTATCTGGTGTGTGTATCAAATCCTGTGCGCGCGACTTGTTCTTTCATAAGGTTGCAAACAAAAAGATTTTTTATGAAACATGTTAATTTTTCGCCTCATGCTTCTTCTTCTTCTTCTTTCCTTCGCTGGATATATATTTTTCGCCACACATTAAACGTAGTATAATTAGTATGTTGCTTTAATTAAAGCCTGGTCCTTCACGTTTGCTTATATAGATATTGATGTCGGTTTGCATACTAATGGAAGAATTAGATCGTTAACCTATATAGCCCTTGTAGATGGATGGGGAAAAATTTTTTTTTTGAGGAGGAAAAGGAGCTAAGGCAATGCTACAGTTTCCCCTCCTCCTTCTTTGCCCTTACTGGATGGTTGTTGAAGGGGTGTTAAATTGTTCCCTTTCTTGGCTACCCTAGAAGGACTCTGGTACTAGAGATTATCTTTAGAGGTGTAGCGTAGTAGTAGATTCTGCCTTTTTCATTTAAAAATGGGAGTGCCCATCTTCAAGATGACTTCTCGACGACTAAACGAGGACCGGGTGTTGTTTTTATGCTGCTGACGACATGTTGTAGATGCCCCTTCCTTCCTTCCTTCCTTCCCCCTCCATTTTCCATATATCGGTGTTCCGTGTTTCTGTTTATGGATCTCATCCATTCTCATTTTCCGGTCTTCAGCTGTACAGTTAAGTGTTTTTCATTTGCTCCACCCTGTCTTGTCTTCTTTAACGGTTTTCATCATCTTTAACCCATATATTCACTTCTTCCTATTCTCTCTCCCTCTCTCTCTCTCTCTCTCTCTCTCTTTCTGTCTCTGGGGCTGCTGCTGCTGCTGGAATTGCTGTTGCTGTTATTCGTTTCCTTTTTCCTTTCACACACCCTTCTTTCCTTCTGGCTGGTTGGACATTATACATAAATAAGTAGAGCTTCTCACATCTCTCCATCACCCCTTCGTTGCCATCCATGATTCTCTTCACATATACCGTGTTGTTGTTGTTGTTGTTGCCGCTCTGTTGAACGCCATCTTTGTTGTGTGGTCGTGACGTGTTTTTTTTTTTTTAACTCTTTCTCTTCTACGCTTATCGATTCTGGGAACGTGTGTCGAGAGCACCGATGCTTCAGTGGCCGATTACAGCTCACTTCAATTCTCTGGAAAAGGACGGATAAATTACAATTCCTTATAAGGCCACGCCCAATTTTCTTTCGCTATCTTTCAATTTTTAAGCCTGTGCCTTTTTTTGTTGTTGTTGTTCTTGTTGTTGATGTTGTTGTTTTAAAAAAATGCGTAATCAGCGGCAGACGTTTGCTTTCCTGGCTAAATACCGATCGCTAGTACGTAGCTGTTGAAATTCCAGTATATAAGTCAGCCTCAGTAGCGCACTTGCCTCTTGAAGGCATGATGCTGGAATTTCATCCTGACGAATATTGGTGGGGTGAGCCTCAGGTATGCCTTCCGTTGAGTGGGGATCATAACCCCCCCCTCTCCTCCAATATGCATGTTAAATGTAAATGAACCTTTTTTTTAAGCGAAAAATAAATAAATAGATTTATAGAATTTCCATTTGTAAGAGCTCGGGTTGCCTTCGGCGTCAGTAGAGTGCAGAGGACGAAATAAAACTAAATCAGCAATCAGCATTCTGCTCATATCAGTTTGTGATAATAATAGTAAATGAATTGAGGACTGGAGTTGGAAAACAGACCCGACGTCGTTTGGTGTTTCCCCGATGATATAGTGCATGTCAAGAGTTCAAGGAGCGCCTGTATCACGTTGGACACACCAGTTCTCGTCTGATCACTGAAGTTAAGCAGCGCAACCCCAGCTAGTACTGACGTGGGTGGCCGCTTGGGAAAACTGGGTACTGCTAATACCCAAAACTCGTCGCATTAGTATAGTGTCTGTGCAGTTTCTACATAAGTACTACGCTGTGGACGGGGCTCTAATTAGCTTTGTAGTTGAAGGGCCCTAAAACACCAACAAACAACAACCCATCTAGTACTAGCATGGGTGACTGCTTCGGAACACTGGGTACAGCTAATACCCAAAAACCGTCGTAACAGCGTAGTGTCTGTGTAGACTCTGTATTAGAACTATGCAGTGAGCCGTTGTAGTTGAAAGGCCCTAAAACACCAACGAAACAAAATGAGTTTAAGTCCACACTTTGCAGAACTGATGCGAGTCTCTAGAGTTCGAAAACATGAGGTCAAGTAGTCTTGACGGCTTTCTCTGAAAGGGCCAGGCAGCCCATAGTTCAGTGTGTCATAGTTGTTGACGTGGTTACAGGTAGGGAAACGAGAATATGCCAAGTCATCCTCTATCCGTTGTGGTCGTGTTGCCCTCCCTGACAGTCTGAGATGTACGCCCGTCCGAATATCGAATAGGGGGGTCATCAAAAACAGTAATAGCTTTAGGGGTGAAAGGGGAATTGCGTTTATGTAATAGGAGAGATAACGTCCACTATAGGATTTTTAGTGAAAGCTAGGAAGGGGTATAGCACTAGTGTGACGTGTGGAGTGAATTATACTCCGGTGAAAGTGGAATAAAGGTGCTTTAATGAGGCTGATGTACAATAATTACACAATTTGCTTTGAAGGGCTGGACATTAACGTTGTGTCCAAAGGTATGAAATAGTTTAAAAAGCGCTAATGAGTTTATTAAAATGTATTAATTAGTTTAACTGCGCGATATATGCATGCAATTATTATCATCACCTGTCTGCCTGATGCAGAGTTACAGTATCTGACGAAAGGAATTTTGAGTAAATGAGAAAAATTTTATCAATTTGATCCCTAACTGGTTATCATTAAATGTGAATGATTCTAATTTTTTCCTCCCGCCTGTGGCAGAGTCGGATCTGTGGGTTGTGGCCCTGCATCCTCGTAATGGACCTAACCAGCTCCTCCCTTTTCTCATTACATGCCCATACCATCTCCACCTATTCTCTCTCATCTTTTCGGCGATGTCCTCCACCCCTGGCATACTCATACCTAATTCTGTGTGCTCTTGACCCCCCCCTCCCCCAGCATTCCTATTTTAACCGCTTGTAGTCTGTTTTCATGGCTCCTTCGAACTCCCCAAACCTCCGATCCATATCTCCGATCCGATCCGATCCGATCCAAACCTCCTTTATTGGGATCCTTCGATCACACAGGACTCCCTCCACCTGCCTAGTTCGCATCGGAATCTATTCCTCGTTCTATTTCGTCATCATTATGCCCTTATCCCGTCTGCGGCAGGGTCTGGTCTGCAGGTTCTAGCCTTCCATTCCCGTCTTTCACCCACCAGGCAGTGCCGTAACGGAGGTATGAAGCACCTGTGGCAAGTGTCTAACTTTCGCTTGCCCGTAACCCAATAATGACAAAAAACTTAAACATTTTGCGCCCGTGGCGGCCGCCTTCTTCGCCACGCCCTCGTTATGGGTCTGCCACTAGGTAGCCGTCCACCCCATTCCCGAATCTGATATTAGCCCCAAATCTTGACGGGATTCCTCTGACTGGGGGCACCCTAACCGGGCATCTGGAACGCCCCATCTGCCATGGGGACCGAGGTCTGCACCTCCTTGACATTGCGGACGCATGATAACGCCGAGCGGCGGCCTGTCCTCTCACCCCTGACGGCTGCCGGTCGTCGATTTCCTCGTTCTACCACGTTCTACCTACGTTTCTGTTCTCTGGATTGGAGATTTTTTTTTTAGTATTTGGAAGGGCTAGAACCCGCAGACCCGACCCTGACACAGGCGGGATAAGGGTATTACGATGAGGATGATGATGGTTGAAGCTGTTTTGTGGAGGAGCGTAGTGTTTGTAGCAAATGGGTAGCCGGGAATTGTGGAATCAACTCGTTAATTAAAGAAAGAAGAAACCGATGGTGCGTTCAATTAAAAGCTTTAATGGAATGCTGCCTCGGTATTTTTTTCCCCTGCTCCTTTTCCGTCATTCTCATTAAGGTTGTATTGAATGTAAGTGTTTATAACAATATTGAATGACGGTTATACTGTATACCTTGTTTGAAATTCAAAGACCTTTAATTTATTGTTGCGAAATATGCTCTGGTGTTTTCTTCCTAAAACGGTGGATAAAATGCTTTTTCACTGCACCCTCGTTTCATTGCTGCCATGATGCGTCGTCGACGACGTCTCGAGATAACGCCACCAGGGGAGATATGGGGGCATGTTATTTTGGTTTTTTTTTAGTATATAGTCAAACCAATGGGCTCACTCGATCAATGACGTGTCTGCTGCTGAGTTGTTCAACTCTCTGGCTGTGGGTATAAATTGGGTTGGAGAGAGAGAGTCTTTTATCTGCGCACCCTCGTTGGTTTGCGTGGGGTTAGGGTTTAGGGACGAATGAGGAGATGTGGGTCGAATTGTCGATGACGTCATATCGTCGGCCTGTATGCGTATCATTTTTTTGACTCCACCCCTTTTTTGCTTCTATTGGAAGTGGATTATTGATTGCCGTGGGAGGAGCGGTAGTCGTCCATTTTGATGGTAGCGTCGTTGTCATTGGTAGTTAATGGCGGCCTTGTGTTGTTGTACTAAACGGGTATGTGTCGTCTTCGGCGTCATCTTGAACTGAGAGAGAGAGAAAAGAGAAAAATACTTGTTTTTGGGTCAGTGGTTGGCCCCACTTTCTCTCCCCCGTTCATCTTTCTATTTGGCTGCTAATGCTGACCATCCAAATATGGTCATTTGGTCTTCAGTGAAGCAAAGCAGTGAGGCGTGTGTTGAAAGAGGGGAAAAGAAAAGGGGATGTGTAAAATGGCTTTGAAAAGAAAAGTGCCAAGTGAAGAGAGAGAGAGGGAGATAGAGAAATGGGTTTATTTATATACTATGTATAGTGTATTTCTTAGGGGGCCTCTAAAAATAGTCTTACACTGTTTGGTTTTAAAAAGCAAATGGTTGACAGACCCCCTCCCCTTACCCTCCTTCCCTCCGCACACACATATATGCATTTTCACTCCTACCTCCACCTCTTGTTTCTCTTTCTCTCGCCTCCTGTAAAAATGGATTATTTATAATTTAGTACCCCTTTTAATGGCGATTTAGATGTATTTCTATCTTTTTATGAGTTTGCATTTAGATGGCAGGATGTGTTATATAGAAAACGCTATCTTTGAGCTAGCGTCCGTCCGTTTGTGGTAGTATATATGTATACGTACGTACTGTATGTGTATAATATGTAGGCACGAGAATTGTTGAGTTCATCGCATAAAATTCTTCGCAAGAAATTATAAAGCGTTTGATGAACGTAATAAATTCAGAGGAAATATGTGTTGTTTTTAAGCTGCTGCTGATGCTTGAAATGTGCTATAGTTTTTATTATTACTATTGGTCTCCGTCGAGTTATTTAAATATGCTGGCCATGAACTGCAAGAAGATTATGCTAGGAGCCAATAAAAATGCATGCCTGTGCCTTTTGCCGAGGATGAAGGGAAAGGGTGAGAGAGAGAGGAGAGGTACAAGTTGGAGTAAGAGGGTGGTTTATTAAATAGTAGGCGGAATGGTTATCTGTAGATGGGCCTTGAGCAAATGGCATCTTGATGTGTGTCCATTGTTGGATAGTCGCGAGGAATTTAGTTAGAAGGACTGCATTTTTCGTGATTGAAAGCTGTACTTTGTATACTGTACAGTCAGCTGTGATGATAATATGCTATTTCTCTTTGTCAGACCTCTGTACATGTCTATTAAATTTCTGATTACTTTCAAATGTGTTGAAATAATAGGTAGCAATTTTTACTCCTAGGATGAATTACTAGTGTTTGAGGTCTTTATTACTATTATTATTACTACTGTTATCATGCCCATCAAAATGATGTAATATATTTTCCCCCACTTCTTTTTTTCTAGGTGTTATAGTAGTAAAGGAAATGGTCGAATGTCGTCCTGCTCCGACCCGGATCGACCTGATACAGATGATACAGGTAAATAATACAATGACTAACCCTGATCTGTACTCAACTGATCAAAGTGTTTAGGTGGCAACATAGAGCACGTCAACTTGAATTGCTTTTTAATTCCCTCCCCCTCCCCCTTCCTTTGGTCCATTTCATCGATCCGTAACTCATTGTTTGTGAACACCACAACGCACTTGACATAGTACTCACTACTATTTATGAGTGCTCGTGAGCATCACTTTCTAAAGCCGGATGTCGTCTACCAACAGCGCAAATATTCGCTGCTTTTGGGATTTCTTGGTAGAGACGCCAATCTCTACACAAGTCCCAGCTTCATTTACTGGTACTAGTATGGATGACCGCATGGAAACACTGGGTACTTTCGGCTAATACCCAAAAATCGTCGGGAGCGGCGAATTGCGTTGGACTCATCAGTCCTCGTCTGATCACTGAAGTTAAGCAGCGCAATCCCAGATTGCACTAACATGGGTGGGCCGCTTGGGAAAACTGGATACTGCTAATACCCAAAAATCGTCGCATTAGTGTAATGTCTGTGCAGTCTCTACATAAGAACTATGCTGTGGACGGGGCTCTAATGACCTTTGTACTTGAAGGGCCCTAAAACACCAACAAACAACCAAAAATCGTCGTAACAGCATGGTGTCTGCGCAGACTCTGCATTAGAACTAGGCAGTGGTCGGGGCTCTAATGACCTTTGTAATTGACGGGTCCTAAAACATCAACGAAACGTTTAATGAGGTAATCGTAAGGAATTGCTCACAAACCCGAACGTAGAGATTGAGTGCTTGTCAGGTGGAGGTGATAAAAGCGCAGAATGTTTAAAAGGGTTTTGAAACGCTCGCAAACAAATGCTTACTTTGTTCTTTTGGTTGATACACATGTGCTCCTACGCTGTTTAAAGTCGATAGCCTGCCTGACTTTCCCTTCAGTTAACTTTGGGCCATCTCCCAACCCCCCCCCATGCTCTCTTGAATTAAATCACATCATTTGTGTGCTCGCTGACGAACAAAGGGTGTTGATAGTTGCACATTAGGCGGTGCAATTAAGGATCCGAGTATAGATCAAGGTTAGAAATTGAAGCGGTTCATTTTATACGATTATACTTAAGTATAACAAATATAAAATGAAGTTTAAAATGTATATCGTTTTCTGCATGTCCAATGTTGTTTTTACTTGATGTGTTGTATTTGTGTGGATGTCTAATTTATTATTTTGTTAACAGGTTGAGCGTTATTTAGATAAAAATGCATAGTGTTTGAATTTTATTAGAGATTTAGAGCCATGGTATTAAAAAAAAGAGTGATGCGAGATTGTGTGGCCATAAGAGCCAGGTTCACAGCTAATACTTACATTGGGTTTTTCGTTGATTTTGTCCCAGTGTGATAAGTGACGTCAAAATTTGACATCGTCATTTGTATTTTGATGTAATATTAACTGCTGTTGATATTCTTGGAGCTAAATTATTTAGTCGAAAATTATGATCTTGCTATATTTAATAATATGAGAAAGTAGACAAGGAAGCTGCAATAATTTTGCTAACGGGCATTGCGTTTTGATAATGAGACGAAATTTTTACCGAATATTTTAGAGGTTTCTACCATCTTATTTACAATTCTGTGTTATCTTTGCAAAGGGAAAATTTAAATGTATTCGCCTCAAAATCTAGTATTCACCAACAAAAAAAAGAGAGAGAGATATACTTTATTAGTTATCCATCTGCGTGACTGTAGTCTAATAAGACATACTGTATGAGCAACGTGTCCTTTGGTAAAAGGCATCGTGAGCTCTCTTATGTTACCATGCAGTCTCGTTTACAATGTAAAATGCGGCAGATGTAGCCATGGTTTTGGAGATGAGGAAAAAATATCGTCTACCCGTTTTATTAAGCAAATAATTCCTTATGTTTTATTCGTAAGATGACCTGACTTTCGACCCTGACCAAGGTTGGTTGTATCTGTCGGGCGAGGAGAAGCTCTAGGTGTTCTTCCATCGTCCGAAATGAGAAATGAGGCCGTGGTTCCGTGTCGTGTATGCTGCTTCATCTGCACGTAAAAGAATCTCTACGTAGAAAAAAAAAGGTGCAGATTGGCATCATTGCCGGGTGTGTGGGATCGTGCCCCCTACCCTGACATCGGTGGATAGCTATAGCATAATAGGGGCAACGTTAAATAATTCACTAAATCATTTGACTAGCTTTAGGTGCGTAACTCGAATGATTATATCCGATGTATAATTTTGGAATATAGTTATGGTTGTGCGTATGAAATTGTATTTTCTCTCAATTTCCATGTGGTGTAATTAATTTATTAATGATTTTTCTTGATACTTTTATGTGCAGATTCTCAGTACTCGTTCAGCAATACATCATCTCCAAGCCAAGATGTGCACGATTCTTCCTCCCAGGACTATCCTATCCCCACACAAACGGGGAATGAGTTGAAGGTCCCCATGCAGGTACCGGACATTTTTCCTTTGAAAGGAGGCAATAAAAAGTCCAATGCTCACATCACCAAGCAGATGATGCAGGAGACGTTGATGGACGAAGGCCTACGAGTGGTCAAAGAACTTAGCAGTCAAATCAAAGACGATCCCGACGGACTTGCTCCTATGAGCCTTTCTATGGCTATGGCCATGTCTGGAGTAGGCGGTGACGGTTTGCCGTCTCCCATTCCTCCTCCTGGCCATCCTCAGCACCCGTCCCAGCATCACTTGTTACAATCGTATCGCTACGCTTGCGCGATGGGCATGCCACCGGTTGGCCCTAGTGGTGGTACCAGTGGTGGTGGTGGTGGTGGAAGCACTTTGTGCTCGAGCGCTACGAACGGCACGCCGCTCATCGGCCGAGACAGAGACTGTCGGCCAAATAGCAATGGTCAAGGCCCGGAAAGTAGTAGCAGCAGCAGTGGTCCTTCCAATGACGTGGAGAAGGCAGCAGCATCCACCATTAACGCGCTGCTCAGTCTGTCCCAAAATGCTGGACGTGGAATGAAACAGGAAGTGCTTGCTCCCGGTGGTCCCACGTCCGAGTGACCGAACTTTGACTCGCCCTTTCCTCCCTCCCTTCGGCACGTCCTCCATTTACTGTCAAGTTTCTTCTTCGCAAAGAAAAAAACTGTGGTTGTTTTCGGCTTTTCTTCGGAGTCTCCACGTTTTACATCAGCCGTCTCATGCCCCTCTGCTCTTTCGTCTTGATCGTACAAGTGCCCCATCCTTGACTTCATCCTCTGGCTCTTGGTCAGTTTTTCTTTCTCTTTACACTTCCGGTTCATCCTTTGACCTCACATTCCCATCGTCATACCACTATCAGTTTATTTTTTGTTGTTAATATTTCGCTTTTTTTCCCCATCGATGTTTTTAATGACTTTCATATGTCCTGTTTTATTTTCTCTTGACTGTCAACCAAACAGATAATGTAGCCTTTGTTATAACATTCATGGTTGGTTATTACTGATCATTCAGGTATCAAAGTATGTTTTCACATTATCCACCGTCGTGTTCCCATTAATCAGCGCCATAATCACTCTTGACTTTAAATCATAGGTTAAATTTTGTAAGTTTATCATCAGTGCCCCAGTTAGGGCGGGTGGTCATCTTTCTAAAGCCGCACTGCAGAAAATCGGAGTGCAGCTTCCTCCCTCCTTTTTTTTTTTTGTAAAATTTTATTTAGTTCGAGTTTACAAACATCCTGAAATTCGGTGTCTATGAAAGAGGTTTGTGGCGACCCTGACAACATCTAGCTAAATCTTTTAATTGTATTTGATGTTCTTTCCAGACACACATTTAAGGAACAAATGTTTGGCAACAGGAAATTAGCACTGATATTTGATGATTTTAGGCACATGTTGATATACAGTTTTTTGGCACACAGAAACCAGTATTCCTTTCCTGTACTTGTATAGTTTTGATTTACAAACAATTTTTTGTCAGTTTGCAAGAGGTTCAAGAAAACCTATCAGTGTGTGACATCTACCTACTAATTTTTGAATTCGCCACGTGTCCAACCCCCTACAATTTTAATTTTTAGTCCGTTTATAGTTTGTCTTTATCAACACCAGTTTCATAATGTTTTTTTTTTTGTGTGTGTTGTGTTAAACACATCCTGTTTATAAGGAATTGTATTAAATATCCAAAGGTAGTACTAATTTAATTAGGTTTTTTTTTAATAACTAGAGATCGTTGCTATTTCATTCAAAAATAACCCACTGATTATATTTCCATAATATTTCGTTTCTTTTTTAATAATATTGACTCATCCACACACACATTTCTTCATCTGTGTGTTTTTCTTCATCTTTATTTCATAATGACATCCTTTCGTTTCATTTCTTTCACATCCGCTTTGCACCACTGATGTTTTTTTTTTTTCAAATTTTGTTACTGAGCACCTTGTTTCTAGAGTGCAGAAGAGGATTTTTTTTTTGAGATAGGACGCCTGATAACTTCAGTGATGGATGATGTGGTCAGTCGCTGAACAAAAAAAAAGACTTGAAGGAAAAGTGTTGCTCTTCTTCTCCTCCTTCCCTGAAGTTGTGCCTGTGATATCGTTGATCTTAATCGATCAGCTTGTAATGTTTGCCTGTTTTATATATATAGTATATATTTTTGTTTCAATTTTTTTTTTTGTTTATGATTTGCTTTTTTTTTGTTTTTGACGTAAAATAATCTGGTCGTCTGTCTATACATTTGAACCCTTTACCCCTTCTTATTCCCTTTACGTTTATTTTCTTTTTATATGTACAATTTGGTATTAGTTATGAATAGGAATTCATTCGTTTTTTTTT
>JAAFCE010004209.1:14781980-14792026 GCA_013389805.1 Trigoniulus corallinus
TTTTTTTTTTTTTTTACATTCGTTTTGGGAAAAAAAATCTAAAATCTTTATTTCGGTCGATGGGGTGGGGTCCCTGAATGTCCCGGTTTGGTCACCCTACTGTTGACGTATTTGATAAAACCATGAATTGGAATACATCAATGCAAACCATCTTGAAAAAAATATGGCAACTGCATGTTTCATTGTGGACACACCAGTTCTCGTGAGATCACTGAAGTTAAGCAATGCAAACCCACGTTAGTACCAACATGGGTGGTTGATAGTGAACGTTGGGTGCTGCAAATTTCCCTTCCTACATCCCCAGCTAGTACTGACATGGGTGGCCGCTTGGGAAAACTGGGTACTGCTAATACCCAAAATCATCGTAATAGCGTAGTGTCTGTGCAGTCTCTCCACTAGAACTCTGCAGTGGACTGGACGGGGTTCTAATGACCTTGTAGTTGAAGGGCCCTAAAACACCAACAAACAATTGACTCACTCCCCAGCATAGTAACATAGTAGTAACGACGATTTAACCATTGACTTTTTTGGAAAATTGGGACTTGGCGATATCAGAAAATATTGACTACTTCCGATTAGTTATATTCTATAAATGCTGAATTGTATGTTAAGAGTACCTTTTAGGCGTTGAATTGCCCGTGTGTTGTCCCAGAGTTACAAAAACGGTTATCCGACCATGTCAGTTGTAGTTGTTATGGCCTGTGAATGATGGCATCAATTCACGGACTTAGAATCTAAAATTCCGTGAGTCCTTCCCCAGGACTAATGCAAAGCTACTTAAGTACATAGTGACGAATGCGGAGAACAGCATCGGGTATCGAATCTGATCATTATAGCCAATATTTGACCCGCTGTGGCGATGCAGAAGTAGTGCGCTCGACTACTAAGTGGTTCCCAGTTTGATACTGGACCGAGGTGGTTTGGAGAGCAAGAGAGAAATAGTCAGGTTGGAAGTAGGACCGAGGCCCCGTGTGGTGTCTAAGATGCCACTACTGTACGTCAAAGAACCCTGTCTACATGCAACCATTAGATAGGTAAACTTTCCAGGTGTGGGAAGCTCGGCCCTACCCCCTTTGGCGGACGTTATAAACAAACATAGGGTTTGCAGCATTACGACTACAGCCGGCTCCATAAATATACCCTCCAACAAATCGCCAATCTGTCCCAGTGGGACAAACTACGTACCAGACCCTGCCATAGGCGGGAAATGGGGTTTTTTATTTGCTTGCTTTGCTACAGTCGCTGAAAGTTCGATCCTGGCAGAGGCTGATGGCTTCTTTCGAGTGACAGAAGATTTCCTTGTGGTCCTTTCCGTCAGAGTGTAAAACAGTTCACTTTTCATGCGTAGGAACTTGCTTCAGAATGAGCACGAGTTACATTAGGTCGGCTGTCAGGTACACCAAATCCATAAAGGATATCCCCGACCACCCTTCCATTGGCGGGAGAAGGATACTAATGATGATCATTGCAACCCTAATAGTCAGAAGCAACTGTGCATTGGATGACAATCTGCTCGTGTTTTGGGGGGTCACTTTTTTGTTGTCCATGAACATTCGCGGCCCTGTCAGCCAGTTCTATAATGGTGCGGTGGTGCCTCGGTAGTCGTCTGTTAATCAACATCTAACTTTGGCACATCCTACCTTTGACATGTGACTCGTCCCTTTAAATCTTGTTGTGCCCTGGGTTGAGAAAACATCGACCTAAAGTGAATATGGTCATCAATTCATGTGAAACTTAATAAAACGATTTTTTTACTAAGATGTTAACGACGTTTTGTAACAACCAGAAAATTTTATATGCACGTGTCTAAAGTCAACCAGCGAACATTTGGGAAAGTGATAGTCCAAAAAAAGTATACGAGACAGGCAACGAGTGAATGCAGTGGAAGGTCGAGAGACAGGTGTAAGAGATGGACAGCGACAATTTTGGGAAGTAGGACGAGGAAGATGGATAGGTGGACCAGTGAAGTTGGGGACAGCACACGAGTGAACCAGAATTGAGAGGAAGGGGATTACACAATAAGGATGGAATTAAAGGTTAAAAAAAATGATTTTTTTTTATCTTTTAAATGCGGTGTGAACTGGTGGTGGTGGTGGTAGTGGTGCATAAGACAAAAAAAAGTACGTGTCTAAGCCGTCATTATGCCATGTGTGATAAGTTAAGAAATGACAGCAGTAGAAGAACACCACTATGGTTTCACTAGGACTCTACCAACAAGTGGTCAATGTGTGTCTGTAAAGGTGCAAGTAGAGTTGCAAACACTGGGGAACAAAGTTCATGTAACATACTTTGTAGCTACATGTATGATGGGAGAGAAAGGAGCAGCAGCGAAGAGAGAAGAAGAAGAAAGCGAGTGAGAGGGGGAGGGGATGTGTGTTTGATGGGGGGACTGTGTAACGGATAATGCCAACAAGATCTCTCTGTACATGATCACATATGGTCACTGTTGTTGGCGCATCAGAAGGAGGAGGAGGAGGAAATGATTTTTCAGCTGACAGCTTGTTGACAATCAGCTAATTGTTTCGATGACCCCGGTATCCTCAATTGGAACTTTGTCGTTTTGATATTGAGGAGAGCGCTTTGCGCTGCAGTTTCAGAGTCAAAGACAGCGTACACGTGCACTTTGTTAGTGACCAGAAAGTCTGTAGTAGGAGTGGTATCGGTTGTATTTCGCACAAACTGCAGTTTGGCACCATGGTGAACCACTTCTTCGAGGTAGCGTTCAGCGTCGCTCTTCCGCAATCCATCCGGAAATCCCTGCACTTCCAATATATGATTTCCTGCATGCGGCGAGAGAAAGGACAGGGAGATACGAAAGACAAATTGTTTTAAGATTTGGACAAAAGCATTCCCCCTTTTTTTTGATGATGCTCGCACAACTGGCACTCGCCTCTTTCTGTCTCTAGCGATGATGACATGGCGGAAAGTACAACTCCATCCATTTTACCAACATGACTGCTTCCTCCCCCTCCTCCTCCACTACCCTTGCTTCTTTGTCGACGCATCTTGGGAGCCCGACCTCCTCCTCCTCCTCCAACATTGGAACTCTGTTGTGGCGATTGCAATCGTGGCATGGATCGCTGCTGGGATAGTACCATAGGTATCCTTAGTTGAGGTTGCAACTGGTGCTGTAATGGGGTTCCAATCAATCGCATGTCTCCTGAAAGGTTTCAAGCAGAAACTTTACTACTAACACCAGAGAGAGCCCTTCAAAATGGACACGCCACAAACAAGTGACCCATTGCGAGGAGTAGTTTTTACCTTGAACCAGAGGTATACCACGACTGTATAGTGGAACTGACGGAGGCCTTAATCCAGTTGTGTTGTTTTGAAGGGTTGGCAACGAAGGCGCCAGGACTCGTTTGCCGTCGTTAATATTACCTACTATTTGAACAATAGCAAAATAACATAAGCAGGCCTTTAATTGAAGACTACATTTACTGGGATGAAAAAAAAAAATTCTAACCTGTTGCATCCAAGAGGTACAGGTCATTGGTCTTGATGAACCTTTGGTCCACCACGGGGATGCCATAACCCTTGGTCATGATTGGCGCTGTTGCATATTGTCCATTCCCAGGCGACTGCTGCATAATGTTCTGAGACGGAGGAGGAGGTGGTGGTGTCGTGTTGGACCTTACCATCATGCGCACATTAGGACGAAACAAAGGCAGACTGGTCAAGACGTGCTGTGCGTAGGTGTTAAATAAGGGAGGTGTTTGAGATGTAGGAGCCATTGGAGGACACTGCTGAGCCACTTGGATCTGTGACTGTGATCCAGGATTGCCCACTTGAGACGATGACTGGAGAGAATAACTGGGGCAGATTGTAGGCGCCGCCACACCTGCCGTTGCCAGCAAGAAAGACCTGCCACCAATACCAACAGGCATGGTCTGTTGATGGTTCTGTTGTTGTTGATGATGATGTTGATGATGATGCTGCTGTTGCTGCGGATGATGATGATGATGATGATGTTGTGGCTGCTGCTGATGCTGCTGCTGTTGTTGTTGCCCAATCGGAAGTCCGAGAGAGTGACTTCCTTGCAGTTGGATGGGTGGTGTTTGTGGGCGGAAAACTGTCTGCACATGCTGATAAGCTGAAGAGTGAAGCGGCGGCGGAGCAGCAACTGTTGGCACTCTATTGTTTCCTGTTGAATTGGGCACCATTCCGCACATGGGACCAGATACTGTAGCACCTGATGTGAAGGTAGTATGACTAGGATTAAGGCCTTGAGCTACCCCACCACCACCTCCTCCTCCATTAGTACCATTACCCGACCCTGGCAAATTGAGCGATGTCACTGTGTAAGCCAATGTTGGGCACGTGACCCCACCACTGGAGACAGGCAAATGTGTAGGGGGAGCCATAGCAAAATAAGGCGATACATTGTAAGTGTCCGAATTCGTCAATTGTCCATAGCCTGGCAGAGGAACGCAATGAGTTCCTGCAATCCAGGATATAATTCCTTTTTTAAAGCCACAAACACTACAAAAAGTGTCGGTGCTGATAACACAAAGCCTTGAAGTGGAAGAAAACAAAATTAAATACCTGGTATTTGATGATGTTGGAGCTGTTGGTGTTGAGTTTGTTGAGTCAGCATCGCCGAGTGAGAGTCATGCCCTTGAGGAGGAGGATGATTTTGTGGCGCCTGAGTGAGAACTACAGGAGACTCTTGTAACTGTTGATGCTGTTGCTGATGTGCATCTAGTAGTTGCGTCGGTTGACTCAGATGGGACAGAACTTGAGGCTGCAGTGGTTGAGGTGGTGCTGTCGTTGCCGACGCTGCAACAGTAGTTGTATACGGTGAAGGGTTAACATACCTCAAGGAGTGAGAGTTGGAAAATAGGTACAGAGGCATCTGATAAGGACAGTGGACAAAAATAAAATACAGTTTGTCATTACGATGTTATAGGTTTCACTCAATTTTTTTTTTAATCAAATTTTGTCATCATGCTGTCACCTGCACCACACTGGCATTTTGTTGTTGTGGCTGCTGTTGTTGTTGCTGCTGCTGCTGTTGAGGTATAATCATATTATTTGGCCTACTCGTCCCCGAAACCATGACAGGCATACTGTATGCATGAGGAGTTAATGGAGCAGATGGTACTACGTTCGTCTGAATAGGTGTCTCATTGCCCATCAAACTATCAGCTGTTGCCAAAGGTGTTGTCGTTGCTGCGACAGTGAACGACAAATTGGACAGCTGGGAAGAGAGTTCCACTAACGTGTTTCCTCCACCAGCATCCTGTAACACATGATCGAGTTAAATGACCACTCTCTGTGTTCACGGTGCAACTGACACAGTCTTAACAACTGTGACGCGCAAAGCTCTTCCAGAAGTGATCTACGTTCTTACCATCAAGAAATGACGCTGCTGATCCCCAACCGGTGTAGTTTGAGTGTTGGGAGCACATAATATAAATGGGTGTTGACTGGAGATTGGAGGTGTAGGAAGAGTTAACGGTTGTGGTGATTGGGATGCTTGTTGAGGTGGAAGCGACAATATCAGGCCCGGAGGCTGTTGAGAAGGTCGTTGTGGCGGCGGCGGAGGAGGCTGTGGTGGTGGTGGTACCGTCATTTGTTGCTGGTGCTGCATTAGTCCTCCTGCAGATGACAGGAACGACTGCAGGGGTAGAGTATTGGCAGGATTATGACGATAAACTGTTCCATCCGTGTTCATATATGGCGAGCCTAAAAAGAAAGAGAATTGTGAGAAACCCTTCCACGCCTGTAACAGTGTTCAACTGATGACCTGAACAATTAATCACCGTCCATGACCGCTAAATAGTGATCTGCCGTCACAGGAACCCAATTGACTAGGGCACAATATCGTAGTGTTTTGGGCAATTTTGATTACAAAATATTTGCCTGAGAAATTGATCGTAAGAGTTTACTTCCTGTTAGTTACCTGTTTGTGGATTAATCAGAATGCTTCCAGGTGGTACGGATTCCATGTTGGATACGGCCCACATCACTGGCTGACACTATTTAAAAAGTACTTCTTATTATCCGTAATGAAATCACTGTTTTCCATTCCTTTATCGAGCCTTTAGCAGAATGGATTCTTGGGACTCTTATAAATGATACTTCAGTCATTAAGAGTCCTACCAACACTTGCCTGTTGAGGAGAAGTAGCAGAATTCAACAGTGTCTGGTAGCCAGCCATGGAATGGTGAGACACGGACCTCGATACTGGAGTGTCTAAAGAAATGGGGCTTGTGGCCGATGACGCCATTGAAATGGTAGTCGTGGGTGTCGTAACGATTGCAGTCGTGTTGGTGGAGGTCATTGTAGCGGTTGTCGAAGTTGGAGTTGTTGTCAGGATAGTATCAGCTACTGTGCAGTTCGTCACCTGTAATGGACCAGTTACTGACGTATTCCTGTTGGAGCCATCTGCAGTCTGAGTGAAACATCCTCCACTCCCAGACACTGGTCCGCTGCTGAAAGATTCTAAAATACAAAACCAAATACATTAGTTCCTGTTTGATTAATGTTTCATTTATGGAACATTAGTCAAATGATTGTCCAACCAGCTTTAGTCAATCTTGGACTAGCGCTCTTCGCACTAGCTGAACTGTCGGTCCTGACAAGGACTGATATTCCACCAAAACTGCTAGCTTTAGGCATGGTAGATCGACGAGGACAGAGGGCATCTTTGCTTGTTCCATCAGAAGAGTCACTTTTGCTCATATTTCTCGAACTGTAGCCACCTGATAAGCGGTCTGACGACGATGGCTCGGACTCGGTGCTGGCACTAGTTTTCGTGATGACCAGTTTGGTGGGGCGATTTGAACTGTCTGAATCTGTGCTACTCCATGGTCGGGGTTCGCTCGGCCACCTCAGGTCTTCTTGGCTGCTTCGACGGCTGGAATTGTGAGTGCTTTCATGACTCCTATTCGTCATATTTAATAAGGCATTCATTAGTGATTCCCATCACCGTTAGTAATGCTAGTATTGTGCCAATCGTTCTTGATAGTAGTTAATGGATTCATTTTCTACATCATACCCTTATCCCGCCTGTAGCAGGGTCGAGTCTGCGGTTCCCGACCCTCCACTCCCGCTTATCTCTCACTAGGCCGCCATCCATCCCACTCACTATGGCCTTCCTCTTCCTCGGATACTTCCAATAACCTGCATCCGAGTAATGATCCTAACCAGTTCCTCCTCCCCTCTTCTCATAACATGCCCATACCACCTCAATCGATTTCCTCTCAGTTCATGTACTCATTTTGACCGAGGTCAATTTCTTTTGGTTGCTAGTAGAAATGGAGCTCGACTCCCAGTAAACTGTCTCATAAGTCAAATAAATCAACTAAACAGAAGTTGTAAGTTAAGGCAAGTCCCCTACACAAACCTATGAGGATCCCTGTCTTTGAAAATATGTGGGTAGATGGGCAAAATGTATGAAGAGCACTCATTGGCGTCACTAGGGGGGTGCGGGCCGCACCGGGTGACACCACTCGCAGCATGAGAAATGGGGTGACACCAAAGCAGAAGAAGCAGCTTTTTTCGGGAAGGGGGGGGGGCGACACCATGGTGTCACCGCACCGGGTGACGCCATCCCTAGCGACGCCACTGAGAGCACTGTGGTGCCATCGTGCAAATCAGGACTGCTAACATCCCACTGACTGAGGGATAGCATTGAAAATTAGTGAAATTGTCAGTCAAAGAAGACTCCTACCTCAGTGGAGAATCCACCGCCCCTTCTTGAGATGATGAAGACTGCAAGATCACAAAATAAGCCGTGATAAGAATGACATCTCATAATTTTACAAATGAAGCCAGAAAACGTTTTCCTCTTTATTCACAGGGAGGAGAGAAAAAAAGGGAGGAAAAACCTACATCTTGGTTAAATATTCGAGCCCTGGCTTTGCCGTATTCTTCCTCTCGTTCTTCAAAAGATTTGCTTCTTCTACTTTCAGAGGACAGCTGTCTTTCTGGGCTCTTGAGCTGCAACAGTTAGATTTTCGGTATGATTTGCAGGAGAAAAGAACTAATCTCACAAAACCCTATTAGTCTAACTCACATCTTTTCCCTCTTCAAAAGAAGAGCTGTCGCGTTTTAAGATTGATTTCTTGGGCTCATCTGGGATCAATTCATCTTTAATTTGCTCTCGAAATTTCATGTCTGGTCTAGAGGAGAGAAGACAGACAATAGCGCCAAAATGAAATTCAATTGCCCCTTCTATTTCTCCATAGTTTACTTACATCCTGGTATTTTTAGTTTTATTCACAATGACAGAGGTACCAGCTTGATCCACATTGTGGTCCAAACCGAAAAACGCCGCCACACGATGAACCAACATTCGCTGATAAGCACTCATTTGAGAAAACTTGAAATGCTGACGCCTGTTGTCAACAAATACAGAAATAACAACGTGATCATTAAGTTGGGTATCCATCAGACAGCAGCTTTCATTCATGTTTACAACAACATTGTTCGCCTATACTGCCTCCGCCCAGCAAACGTAATTTCTAACCAATAATGCTCGGGAGCCGTAATGAAGCAAGCATTCATTGACGTACCCACGACCACTTCAACATTGGCAATTGTCTTCAAACATTTTCATGCCCGTGTGTCACATTTCCACAATACGCGTGTCGAATTTGAGAACGTCTTTGTAGCATTCGCAGATACCGTGCCGTTGGTGTTTTAGGGCCCTCTAACTACAATGGGCATTAGAGCCCTGTCCACTGCGTAGTTCTAATGCAGAATCTGCACAGACACTACGCTATTACGGTAGGGTTGCCATAACTGTCGGACCACCGACCAGGACATCCCCCCCTTAAAAATATTTTTTCAACACAATGGCAAGAATTCATATTATAAACATTCATAGCTTTATTAAAAATTCCATAATCCTTTCACTAACGCATTGAAATATAAAATATTTTAGAGGACCAAAAAAAAAAATCGTTAGGATCAATCAGTGGCGGATCTGGGTGGGGGTAGAACTTCAAAAAATGTGCGCCCCAAATATATTTAAATATTCATAATCCCTGAGTATACATCTAGCTAGCAATTACAAAAAGGTCCTCTCCTGGCCCTTTGACAATGACCTATCTTCAGTGGTTTAGCCAACTATAGATTGGACTGCAACTGTTGGACTGGCAGTATAGAAATGGGGATAGCAAGGGAAAAATGCTTCATCAGTTGCGCCCCTTTCAGGCAGTGAGGGGGGAGCAATTGCTGCATTGCCCCTCGTCTGGATCCGCCCCAGGGATCAATGGTGGATCGTTCCCGAACAGTCAGTTTCACTGGCAAAATGTGATGTGCTTTCATGGACGAATCTGTACCAAATCTCTAGGCATGTACTGTATATGTGCAGTACTGAATGCCATGATATTATCATAAAATAATTGTTTAACATGCGAAAATTTTAAATCGACCGGGACAAATGACTGTCGGACCGGGACACTGGGACACAGACCTCAAAACCGGGACGTATGGCAACCCTATATTACGGTGATTTTGGGTATTAGCAATACCCAGTGTTCTCAAGCGGTCATCCATGCTAGTACTAGCTGTGATCGCGTTGCTTAACTTCAGTGATCAGACGACAACTGACGTGTCAAACACGATACAGTAGCCGTGGTTCGCGACACACGTTTGAAATGTCTTTGAACAACTTGACAGGAAGGCTACTTACTTATTGTCTTTGACAAGATTGATTAGTTCTTGTTCAATTTTCAAAAGCAGCATTCGATCCTTCTGGTTTTTGTGAAGTGTATCAATGATGAACTGTTGCAGATCTGTGCCTGTCGAGTCTGTATACTGTTCGAGGCTTGAATCTTTTGGAGAGAAGAAGGGAGAAAGAGATGAAGGAAGGACAGTAAAGCAAGATAGCCACTTGGGACCGCTTATTAGGAAGACATCTAACCTCTTGAGAGAGCGGGTGAAGATCCTTCTAAACTTCCTTGAGAGCTGCCTTGTTTCCCAAGACGATGGTGTTTTCCAGACGATGTTTTAGTCTAAAAGACAATATCGGATTGAAAGTCATTAGTTTTTTTTTTCTCCGAGAAAACTTAAGAACACATAATATCTCTAAC
>JAAFCE010004209.1:14795483-14881504 GCA_013389805.1 Trigoniulus corallinus
CCTAACGTTGATGCTGCATCTCGATTCTCGAGGAAATGGTTTCTCCGCCATCTAACTAAACTCCCTCCATCAGATGTAGCCTGTAGACCACGTGATCCTACGTCGGCTGACCGACAACTAAACCCAAACCTGACTTTTCAAGGTCAACTGGTCAATGGTGGGGGAGGGTGTTAAAATTCCAGAAATGGATGAACTTCAACTCCTGTTAATAAATATTCAATAAAAATTAATACTAAATAAATTATTGGGGTACATCATTCCTCTCTCGATTGTGCTAGCAATAAAAAAATGCCTCTATGTACCTAATTAACTAGTATTAGCATTTTGTTGTCTAGCAGGAAGCTCAGTTTCGCAATTCTCATGATCGGCAGCACTTCGACCTTTAGCATGACAATTGTGGTCAGAGAGTCAAATCTCGGATCCAAAAAACGAGAGCTCGAGCAAGACACCTAACATTCCTCTGCACTTCGAAAGTTCAATAGTTCGCGGTGACATGATAAAGAGTTAAAATTGTGCGCTGCTAATTATGATGATAAATTGACCCAACAAATTCAATTCGCCGTGGTAAGTAATTTCAATTTCTTTTTCTAAGTTTTACGGAGTTTACAAAACATCGTCGATATTTATTACCAATTATGATCATCTTGCGGCAGGGCAGGCCTGCTGTTAGAAATAGTCTAATTGTGCTCCAAATTATTATACAAGGACAGTTGCCTGTTTAAAATACTTTTAGTACTTATGCCTAAATAGTATAGTGAGTGTTCGTAAGTGGGGGAAACGATCGCAAAAGACAAAATATGTTGGTAAAAGTGTAGTTTAACCCAAGGAATTATTTCGTCATTCGTAGCAGATGAAATGTGGCGCTTCGGTCGGTATAACGTCGTCAAAATACTCGTTCCAGGGCTTGCTGCACATGCTATTGTTTTTAAATCGTTTGGACGTAATGAAAGTGATTCGCGAAATATTAGGCGTGTTGAAATCAAGGTAAAGAACTTCATAAATTTATTTAATGAATATCGTTCTCGTTATTTTAATTGGAAGCTTTCGATTGCATAAATCGAAAGCTTCCAGTTAAAATAACAAGAAATAACTTCATGAATCGAAATCATTGAATAAATCGAAAGCTTCCAGTTAAAATAGCGAGAAATAAATTCATGAATCGAAATCATTAAATAAATCTGAAGCTTCCAGTTGAAATAACGAAAAAGATATTCATTAAATAAATCCATGAAGTTCTTTACCTTTAAGTTCTTGACCCTGGAATGAGTATTTGACGAAGTTATACTGACCGAAGCGCCACATTTCATCTGCTACGAATGACGAAATAATTCCTTGGGTTAAACTACACTTTTACCAATATGTTGCCCGACCCCCTCATTCCCTCACCTAAGCAGCGTTTCGCTTTTAATTACACTTTGTTGTAAGGCTCGCTGATACCAGTTGTAATATTTCTTCACTTACTCTGGTATATTTTTTTGTAGACTAGTGGGGAGGGAAAGGGTAGACAAGAGAAATAATGAATTGCGGTAGAAGGTAATACCATAATGCACATAAAGGATAAAGACAACGAAGAAAAACTGATTTGCAAAACAACCGTGTGGAAAACGGAACTACAGTCTAGGATTAGAAGGGCTTTCCTCACAACGTTAGTAAAGAAATAAAAGTACAGTTGAACAACGAAAATATATACATATAGAGGAATTTTCCAAAGGAAAAAAAACAAAACAAAATAACGTTTCTACTCCCTGGTACACGAATAGAATTTCTGCTTAAAATCTCAAATCCTTTCATTTCACACGTCGTTATTGTAGTTACAAATCTCGATTAAAATTGGTTCAAAATACGTGTATTATTACAATGAAATTGATAATGTACCACACTGAGGAAGTTGAGAAGTGGTAGACAAGTGAAACGATGAGAGAAAATAAGCACAGGTATTACGGCACTTTGAGAAAGAGGACGAGACGAGATGATTAGTTACGATAGGGTTACAGGTTGAGTAATAGTAGTAGTAGAAAGAGACCAACACATACAGACACTTGAGAGTAGGCGACAAGGGTAGGTGTAATGCCTGTATAAGAAATGGAGTAGGAACCTTGTTGAAAGAAGGGAAGTTGAGATTAAAACTTCGCAGACCTGATTTTACCACCAACCAGGTGGTAACAGGACATTTTCACGGCAAGCAAGCAAGACGTTCTGAAACTAAGTTTCAATCGTCAGCTATGATGTCTAGCTACAGAGGTTAATCAAAGAAATTCCAGAAATAATTAATATGGCTCGATCATTTAGTCTACATAACTTGAGTCACGTTATGATGACAGAATGGGATAAAAATAAAACCGTGATCTCGTGTAGCATAAGGACGTCCACTACATCACGTATTTCAAGTAGAGGAGACCGCCTTCCCTGGATGACAGTAAAATGGATTTCCGAATGGATAGCCCAAAGTTAATCGCGCAAACTAAACTCTGATTCCCCCCGGTTTCAGCAGTATTAGTAAGACAGTGGTTGGTTTCATACTTCCACGTCAATAGTTCTGATTAAATATAACTAAATAGCAAAATGACCAAAATCACAGAAATCGAGCATCATGAGCATTCTCTATGAGGAGGAGGAGGAACGGTTCACTTGTCCCAAACAAAACAAGCATGAATTTACAATTTAAATGAACAGGAATCTCGAAAGACATAACGAACCTTACCAGTTGCTAACGAAGACGGGTTGACATCATGCGACCAAATCCGAGATGGAGTAACAAGAACTTGATAAAGACCTAATGGTAATGACTGCGATGACCCCCATTTTACCATACAGTGCCGTGATATGGTATCTGTCGTCCTGTAAACCTAAAATTTAAAAAAAAAAGCCTGGTTAGGAAGACATGTTACATTAATAAATAGTATGAATGAAACTTGATCAATTAACGATGTGGAAGTGAGGTTGATGATCGAATGACGATCCTCCAAAGAGAGTTCCTTGTTCCCTTAATGCGGAGTGACGTATCGTCTTTATAAGAATAAGCTATCGTGACGAAAAGAGACCTTTCAATAATGAGGAGGAAAAGATCGATCATTATTCTTACCAAATACATTATTTTAGGTGCGTATTGACAACATGAATGACTATCGGGAGTAGTCATACGCTTTCCATACTATGACAACACAATGAAAAGAACAGACAGGAAAATGTACAAGAAATGGGATAGATTTAAAGACCAGGGAACCAGGGATGTGACGCTTTAAACTGAAATAGTAGAAGTCGTTTGTCAGCGTGTTAAATTGCCTTAAAAAAAATCAATGCTTTATTACAAGCCTACTCTCCATCAAAGGTTTATAATTTGAATGTCATTTTGGGTGAACTGGCTAAATGTTGCTGCAATTAAAACGGCATCGATTTTTTTTCTCGAAAATACCTTTACCTTAAGAAGAAGCGGCAATTCATATTGTAACAAAAAAGCTATTTATGAATAACGAATATATACATCTTGGCAAGACTATAAACTAGGAAGCACTAATGGTACTATTCAAACATGAAATTCAATTCGCGATACCTTGCACTGATTTCCAACCGTACTTCTACTCTGCTATTAACACATAACAATTAGTTATTTGGTAACAGTTTATAATAATTTGCAAATTTATCAAAAATAGTGATAACCATATCGTGTACATTTCTGCTTATTAATAATGTATTTAAGCAGTGTATTTTTTTAAAAGAACACTAACGAATTACTGTACCTTGATTTAGAATTGTTGAGAAAATGGTTCTCATGCCTGATTAAGTAAAGAGAATTAGAGAGAGAAAGAGGGATAAATTTTCTATCTTATAAAGCTGGATATCGATCAAATTCGTTACAGGCAAGTATAAAAAGAAGTTGCCGCTTAAAAAATCCTCTAGTACAATTTAAAATAAAGAAATTGATCCGAAATGAAGGGGGGAAAAAGTGACAATCGAACACAATCTTCAAACTGAAAAGAATTCGAATCTCCCACAATGCCGTGGCGTTCTTTATTCCACCTCCTCCCACCCATCTTTCCGCTATTATCTCTGACGTCATCAGTCGAGAAGGCGTGACGTCACTCTTTGCGCGTCATCAATTAGTGACGGAGTAGAGAACCGTCTCAGAAATGAAAGCAAACAAGCAATGCGTAGTTGCTCCGCTAGGAAACGGGAAGACAAGGGGTCGCTGCCACTAGCTAACTTCATCACAATGTCTTCCAGTTACTGGAAATGGTGAACAGCGCGCAAACAATGTCTCCTTAATTCCTAGAAAGGGAAGAAAAATCCACAGAATTCATTACTACTTCATTTTACGCTTGGGGAATGGCAGTTATAGATCCAGTTTCATAATTCCAAGAATTGGAGCTACAGAAAGAGATTTAATCAATGGTTTAGTAGGGTCCTACTCTGACAATGCCATACCATTCATTCTTCCAAGAAGCGGAGAAAAAAGTTCTCCTTCTGTCCTATGACCGGAAATATTTAACATACCACTATAATATGTATGGTGTAGTGAGTTCAAACCTCAGCCCGCTTCGGTTACGTGCTCTACTACTTTGTCAGTGATTCAAGAGATAGAGAGAGGTGTCCCGAAGTGCGTCTCCCGTTGGAGGGAAAGTAAAGCCGTGGTCCCCGTGTACTGTGTACGATGTCATTTACACGTAAAATCAGCCATTATTTCCTGCGGGTTCCGGACTAATTCGCGTTCCAGACATGCCCCCAGTCAGAGCATGTTCAATGGATCCGCAGACCCGACCCTGCCACAAGCGGGATAAGGGTATTATGAAGATGATGCATTTACACGTAAAAAAAAAAAAAAAAAAAAACCACTACGATGCAACGAGTAAAAGCAAGACCTTACCCTTTTCCCGCCTATGGCAGGGTCGGGTACCCATCTTGTCCCTTTGAATGGACATAGGACGATATATTGGTCATAGTGTTTTCTGCAGCTGGTTACCGGCCAAAGCTGCACCCCTACGCTTATTTATCGTCGGTCTAGTGTTCGTTGGGGAATGCACCGATGCCAGGGGGCGTGCTCCTACACCTGGAAATTTTGCCTCGTCTACCCGTTGCATAGTAGAGAGGTTTCTTTTACGTGCAAGAGCCATCGTACACCCACACGGGACCTCTGTTTTACTTCTCATCCGAAAGGAGGCACACTCGCGGCTTCTCTCTCTCTCTCTCTCTCTCTCTCGCCTGAAAAAAGCCGACCTACCTCGGTCCAGTATCGAACCTAGAACTACTGGCGCAGTTGCTGAGCGTGCTAACCACTACGCCACCGCGGCGGGTTACGATGCAACGAGTAGATGAGGCAAAATTCTCAGGTGTAGGAGCTCACGCCCCGGCGTGGATGGAGTGCTCCCAATGAACAGTAGACCGACGATAAATAAGCATAGGGGTTGCAGCGCACGTCGGCAGCCGGCTGCATAAAAATATCGTCCATGTGTCCATTCAGAGGGACAAAGATGGGTACTAGACCCGACCATAGGCCAGATAAGGGTCAGTAGTTGTTTTTTGCTTTGTGGTAAGTTCGAACCTCCGTTGTAGTTGTGAGAGTATTGAAAGAAGAACTGCCTTTACATCAACTTTGATATATCGCGTTAGTCAAATACAAGCTGGGAGGTCCATCTACAATGCACCTCCCCCCTTGATCCCTGCAGCCTGTCGACTTAGTTGAAGTGGGATTGACGCTTGCCTCAAGTTGGGACGGGTCAGTCTACTTTTGGATAGCGAAGCAGTATAAATAGGATATGAAGAGCATAATGATGATAGCCGTGAAAAATTAAGAATTGATTGGGGCTTCAAAGAGATGGTGGCAATGGGCCGAAGAATTTCTGCCCAGTAAACACACTAGTGTAGTCTCTATTGGTGTTAAAAGAAGCGTTACATTGTGCAATCCGCTCTTGAAAAACACTGGATCGATTTGGTCCGGCTTGTCCGACTAATACTTCTGAGTATAACTCGCCATCATTCATGGCTTGACCACTGATGTAGAAATCGAGGAATTAATCGATGAGGCACACAGTGACACTAAAATCTATTAGGGCGAGCGTTTGTAAATAGTTGGTGGAATTGCGAGGTTGGACAGGGGCTGAGAAGGTGTAGGCCTACATGTTCAACGTTGCAGCTTCAATTGGTGTTTAAAATGGGCAACTATCGCCACAAGGGAATAGTCCATAGGCATAGTGACCATCGTAATCTGTCTTAATGCCCCAGAATGACCATAGGAACTCACTTTCTTGTGTGTATTTTGGTCTTTAGCATAGCGCTTTGATGCAATCAATTCCACAACAAACGTGGTCAAGTAGGGTCAGGCAACGTCCACTAGAGACGAAAAAAACCTATAAACACATGAAAAAGTTCGCACACTGTCAAGATCAAAAATGTGGACATTACATTTTGGTCTTGAAAGTAGTGTTGCGTGACCACTGGCATTACAGATCCTATCAAAGTGCAAAAATGGCATGCAATGGTTCGTTTTTTGAACTGAACAGTCTTGCATCTCTCTTCCGTGTGCCTCGGTGGCTTAGGGGATAGTCCTCGACTCATAAATGCAAGGGTGGAGGTTCGACCTCGCCGAAGCGGGTGACATTATCGGGCAAGAGAGAGGGGGGAGGGAGAAGCGCCAAGTGCACCTTCCGCCAGAGGAGGAAGTCAAGCCAGGTCCCCAGTTGATTCCTACAATGCAATTGAGTGATGTCCTAAGAAAGTAGGTAGGCCGACCGTAAATAAGTAGGGGGTTGTGGCACTATGTCATCAGCCGGCCGCATAGAAAATCCGTCCACAATTTGCCATTGTGTTCCGTATGCCCCCACCTCTCCGCCCTACCCAACGCCAGAAAAGCTCAGGAACGATGATCTTCCATCCTTGAGCTTGGGGTGTAGTGGTTCGACCTAGGTCCTGATCTAGGGCCTCTCATAATGTGCAGGTTAAACACTGCGCACCGATACACAGTACACTAGGCATGGCAAACTGGGGTACCCCGCGGGCCACATTGGTAGCATATGCGTTGTCATGAGATCCATACAGTGCCCATGACGCCTCTATGCAACTGCGCACATGGGCTACTGTCCCCCTTGTTATGCGCAGGCCGCATATGTATACTACATCAGTGTTTCTCAACCTTTCTACACTCACGGCATCAAATCCCACAGGCCGGTAGCACAGGCATGGGCAACGTTTCCTGGTTCGGGGGTCACTGTGGGTGGCTCTGGGTGAAGGTCCAACTAGGGAAAGGTGTATCGCAATAGTGACTTAATAGTAAGTTAGTGGCTTCGCTTCAATCATTGACTATAGCAGATCAGATCAGGGGCCTGGAACTAAGCAAGTTGAAGGCCCTGGGGTTGCCGATGTGTGGTTTAGCAGTATAGTCGAGTACAAGCATTTCGCGGGCCGGCAATAATTTCTGGCGGAACGGCACCGGTCCGCGGATTACAGGTTGAAGACCACTGTACTACATGGTATCTTGTTTGTTTGTTGGAGTTTAAGGTCCCGTCAACTACAAGGTCATTAGAGACCCGTCCACTGTATAGTTCTAATGTATATACTGCACAGACACTACACTAATGCGACGATTATTGGGTATTAGCAGTACCCAGCTTTCCCGAGCGACCACCCATGTCAGTACTAACTGGGCTTGCGTTACTTAACTTCAGTGATCAGACGAGAACTGGTGTGTCCAACGCAACTCGCCGCTCCCTACATGGTATCAATTGTGTGGGCCGCTATTTTGATAACCCTGCGGTACACTATGGTATTTTACATGGCTATCGGACTTGAGGTACACTTCCAGGTCTCATTTTCCTAATTTTCATACCGACCGAGTCACTACAGTCGGCACTGCTAAACATCAAAGTAATAAAAGGGGTGGAAAAGCTATCAACACCAAGGACAGTAGTAACCAAGGAAGGGTAAGGGAGAGAGGAACAGGATTGGGGGAAGGGGTATTTTAACAGTTTGCTCAACCACCAACGGACAAATGGTGCCACCTTGAAATTTGCATAAGTAAATGATGCACAGAATACTTCACTACGTATGCATAACACATCCTACATCAGTTATCAGACAATTGCAGAATTGCGTGTACTAACATTTAAATTCTCGTCTACAAATGTATCGCCACTGACGTAAAATTGTGGATCAATAGATCGAGCGTGGAAACCTGCAATCTGTCATTTCATTTGAAATCTCGGTAAGATATGGACCCAAGCGCACACAGAGCGGCAGTTAAACTGGGTCACACTTTTGGCGTCTCCAAAATCACGTGTATTTTACAATCCAAAAATCCTTAAAGTCTCTTAACTACAAATCGATGCCCGATGTATTTGTTGCTGTTTGTTGGTGTTTTAGGGCCCTTCAACTACAAGGTCATTAATGCCCCGTCCACAGCATAGTTCTTATGCAGAGACTGCACAGACACTACACTAATGCCACGATTTTTGAGTATTAGCAGTATCCAGTTTTCCCAAGCAGCCACCCATGACAGTACTAGCTGGGGTTGCGCTGCTTAACTTCAGTGATCAGACGAGAACTGGTGTGTGTCGCCCTTTCGGGCGAGAGAGAAGTCCCGATTGCGCCTTCTTTCGGATAAGTAAAACCGAGGTCCCGTGTGGTGTACGATAGCATTTGCACGTGAAAGAGTCCTCTCTACTAGGCAACGGGTAGAGGAGGCAAAATTTCCAGGGGAAGGGGCCCCCCCCCCCCCCCCCCCCCGGCGTCGGTGGAGTGCTCCAACCAACAGTAGACCGATGATAAATAAGAAGAGGGGTTGAAGTTTTGGACGGTAACCTCCTGCAGAAAAAAAACCGTCCACTAGATCACCCTTGTGTCCATTCAGAGCGACAAGATGAGCACCCGGCCCTGTCACAGGTGAGAAAAGGGGTTAGGAGTTGCTTTTAACAAGTACAGTGAAAGTCTCGGTGACGCAGTGGTTAGTGACTCCGTGAGTCCATGGCTGTAAGATCGATCCCGGCCGAGGCTGACGGTTTTTTCGTAGGGTGACAGGAAGGAGAAAGCTCAAGTGTGTGGCTTCCCTCGGTGCACCATATGGTGTTGCACGATGTTACCGCTATACGAAAAACCCCTTTCAACACGGAATTTTCTTAGTGAAAGAGCTCTCCTTCATCCTGGGTCGGTTAAAAAAAAGTCGAATTATGTTTCCGATACAACAGGATTAGTGGAGAACACCCGACCTCGGCCAAGGAGGGGAAAAATGTTAGGAATGATGACGAGACTTGGGAGTGCAGTAGTTTAAAACAGAAACATTTCATCGGACATTTTTAAACCTGCAACGTCATCAGAAAAGGATCGTCTTTAAGAAATCACGTTTGAATCTCTTATAAAAAGAAAAACTGAGAAATTATCTTTAACATCTAATATCCAAACTATTTTAAACGATGTGACGTCTTTATCATTTTGATTTTAAACAATAGATATTAATCCTTTTTTGGTTTTCAAAAGACTTGTCAGTTATTTCTTCTTTTTCCTTCTCGATTTAAAGAGTAACTGATAGACAACTGAGGCCCAAGTCTAAGGAGAGAAATTTCTAGTTGGCAACCACACAAGAAAGTAAAACAAGATCCACGTCATCGTCATCATCATAATAGTAATAGTCATCACCATCACCACATTAGTGCTCCCTACTTGACAACTTGTAAAATGGGGAAAAATAGAAGGGTTAAAAAAGAAGTCAGTAAAAGCAAGGTAAATGGTAATAACATTACCAAGATGTTTTTTTAACAAGGCAACTATTTTTGCCACTTTTATTTTTATCACATAACTTCCCATCATCTCGCGAACTTCCCTACCCCACCTAAATCTCTGACGAAAGAGAGAGAGGAAATGCTGAACAAGGTTGTTTTATTAGCTCTCCACTAGCTCTTTGCCATTTGGGATAATAGAAACGGAACTGGGACAAGACGCAGCATGAATTCAGTATAACCCCACGCATTACGTAAACAAAGTATTTCTCACAGGGTTGATGCGATTTGGGACACGGGGACGAACTGTCGTCGACTTTTTCTTTTTTTTTTTTTTTTTCTCGAATCTTTAATTTTTCTACATCACAACACTTGGCAATGTGACCTCTTTCTCTAATTCGGACTTTTTTTTGACAGTTAAATCTAAAAACAAAAACGAATCTGCATGGGATCTGCTTTACATTTTACGGTTAATTCGATAATCAAACACCTCTAGAAACGGCTGTATTGCGTTGGACACATCAGTTCTCGTCTGATCACTGAAGTTAAGCAACGCAACCCAAAGCTAGTACTAGCATGGTTGAAAGCTGGGAACCCTGGGTACTCTAAATACCCCAAAAATCGACGTAACGGAGTGTATTGTCTGTGAGGACTCTGCACTAGAGCTATGCAGTGGACGGGGCTCTAATGACCTTTGTATTTTACGTCTCCTAAAACATCAACGAAATTCCAACGAGATTCCTTGAGGTCCAACATGCCTTGTGTAACACAGTACAGCAGCTTGGAAGTTCACAGGCTCGATCCCGTCTGAAGTAGACGGCTCGATCGACCGAGAAAGAAGTTTCAAGTGTTCTTTGTGTGGCGTGGTAAAGCCGTGGTTCTGTGTGGTGCACCTAATGTCAACTACACTTGTAGGAGCCTCGCCTTCGTGAAATCCCCGGGCGTGTAAAATCTCTGCCTTCAGAGTCGACTGGGAGCGAGGAATTGCGTTGGGCACACCAGTTCTCGTTTAATCACTGACGCTAAGCAGCGCAATCCCAGCTAGTACTGACATGGGTGGCCGCTTGGGAAAACTGGGTACTGCTAATAGCCAACAATCGTCGTATTAGTGTAGTGTCTGTGCAGTCTCTGCATAACTATGCTGTGGACGGGGCTCTAATGACCTTGTAGTGGAAGCCCCCTAAAACAACAACAATCATAGTCGACTGAGCGACGTGAAATAAACTAATCTTACCAAGAGATAACATAGTTTTTCTTACAAGACTATAGCAAGAATTTTAACCATCGGACCAACCCTTCACTGCCAGACAATTATGCGCCAGAGAAGTGGTACACCTCAAATATGCATTCCACAACAGCATCTGTAAAATTGTCAGGTGTCTCTAGAGGTGGGTTTTATTTTCAACAAAAAAAAGTTCTGGAGACAATAAGTAGAAATGAAAGGTTAATGACCTTATCACAAGAGGTAAGGAGGTAGCCGGTCACAAACACAGAAAATATTTGGAAAATGAACCTCTGGTAAAGCAGCTGTTGGAGGTTGGTTTTTAAAAGACAGCCTTTAGGGACATTATGTGTAGTTTAGGGTTCCTTACCTGGCAGGAAACCCGACTTTTAGTTGTATCTATTCAATGGTGAAATATTGTAAAATAGTAGGAAACCTCTACTCTCTCTCACCTTCAACTTTTAGGTTAAACGACATTTTTGTAAAACAAAATGTAAAAGTCTATTTTCCTATTTCTATGCTCCGGTTCATCATCATTCCCTCCTCCCACCTGCGGCAGGATCGGGTCTGCTGGTTCTTATCCTTCATCAAGTCCCTCTCCACCCCGCACGTCTCCATGTCCCTCTGCATCACCTGCTCCCACATCCGTTTTGGTCTTCCCCTGGTGTCCCCAATCACATGCATACCCATAATGGACCTAATGAGCTCCTCCTCTCATCACATGCCCATACCACCTCAACCGCTTCTCCCTCATCTTCTCCGCTATGTCACCCACCCTCAAGCTACCTCTAACCATTTTGGACTCTGTCCGGGTCTCTAATGACCTTGTAGTTGACGGGACCTTAAACTCCAACAAACAACAACAATTGGACTGTCGGCTCGTAACACCCGAGTCATGTAGCACAGCAGTCTCATCTCAGCCACTTGCATTCTCCTTTCATGGTTCTTCCTAACTGCCCAAAACTCTGAGCCATAAAGTAAAGCGGGCCTAACGGTTAACGTGGTGTCAGAGAACCGAGTTCAAATCCCAGTTGTTAGCGACATGATGGTGTTACTGCGGTTTGACTTCTCCATCCTCGTTCTCACTTAAAGGACGTGGAATACGCTGTGAAAGCTGTAAGGACAAAAACCTAAGTCCGACTAAAAGGAGACGCTACTCTATTGCTTCCCCTGACCCACTTTCCATCTAATGGCAAGACCGGAATCCTATCACTTCGCTGGGACTAAGTAATAAAGGCCAGAATAAATGAGAGTAAGAGAAACGACTGGCGAGAAACCAGTCCTCCAACTAGTTGGCCCTAAGGGCTTTACACGGCTGATTGGCGAGTGAATGCCACAACTCTTCCGAACCCAAGTGGGGCGAGCATATAAATATGAGGTTGATACGAAGGATGGTCACAGAACTCTTTCATACCCTTTACTTATCACTCTTTTCCGCGGAAAACCTGATGCGTGTGAAGTTAATGGCTTTCATGAAATCCTGATGAAAATCTAAAACTATAACAAATTAACCTGCAAGTTCTGAAATCTACCAAAAGCTTGTAGTAATGGTAAAGTTCAGAGACAGACATTTTCACGGTTGACAGCCCCTTGTATTTCACTCCCTACGATTAGTCTCGGGATGCTAAATACCGCAACGAGGAAGCAAAAGGGGTAAAGTAGAGAGGATAAATGAAGTGAGGAAAGCGACATGTGAAGAACTCTACTTTTTAAATGGCAACATCTGCCCGGAACTCCAAAAGCCCTCTCATTTAAAATTACAACTATAGTATTAGTAAAAAAGAATGAAGGTGACAATGGATGCCGTGTCTAAAAGATGAAATGTCACACTTTTTCAATTTTCGGTTAAACTTATCAACAAAAAAACCACAACCGATGCTTTGATGATTCCCAAAAATGTTAATATTGCGGCTTCATATTAAATGCACATTAATTTTATTCTTGTATGTTCTTCACCGAACCCTAACAAAGAGGTTGTTAATTTTGAAACAATTACCGAAATGCTCCTTCAACGTTTGTAGGCCCAAATACTGATCTTGTTGTTTGTTGGTGTTTTAGGGTCCTTCAACTACAAGGTCATTGGAGCCCCGTCCATTGTGTAGTTCTGATGCAGGGATTGGGGATTGCAAAGACTACACTAATGCGACGATTTTTGGATACTAGCGGTACCCAGTTTTCCCAAGTGGCCACCCATGTTAGCACTAACTGGTGTTGCTTTGCTTAACTTCAGTGATCATAGGAGAATTGGTGTATCCAACGCAACGTGCCGCTCCCTACTGATTTCGTAGAGGCATCATCAGAATTAGTATTACAGCAGGACCGCAATTATCCCACGCTATGCATAGATTTAAAAAATATATACTTATTGCATAAATCATCCCACCTCGGTGGCCCATTGGATTGCGTGCTCGGTAACTGTGTCAGTGGTTCTAGGTTCTACACTGGACCAAAGTGGTTTAAGCTTCTTTCGGGCGAGAGAGATGCCTCGAGTGGGCCTTCCTTCGGATGAGAAGTAAAACCGAGATCCTGTGTGGTGTACGATGGCATTTGCACGCAAAAGAACCCTTCCTACTATGCAACGGATAGATTGAGGCAAAAATTTCCAGGTGTAGGAGCTCGTCCCCGTGGCGTCGCCTCGGTGGAACGCCCCAAAGAACAGTAGACCGACGACAACTAAGCATAGGGGTTGCAGCTTTGGTCGACAACCGGCTGCGGAAAAACGCTGTCCAATGTCACCCATGTGTCCATTTAGAGGGACAAGAGGGGTACCCGACACTGCTATAGGCGGGAAAGGGGTTAGGAGTTGCTATACCTGGGTATTACATAACTCGTATGGGTTTGCAAACATTTTTGGTAATAATAATTACGAAAGAACAATCCGAAGCGGAGTGTCCAAGCTCGTCTTGGATCTCTGATAATGTAGAACAACTGATAACCGAAGGTCGGATAATCGACGTTTTACTGAAGTCTCCTCTCGAGTTCATTAGGCACGACTTGCCCACCTCTTCATCAGTGAAGAATAGGTAGAGCAAGTAGACTAGGCCCTCCTTGATGTTAATAAGGGGATCACGTCAATTTGGCGCATGACAATTTGGCGTATGGCAATTTGGCGTACGACAATTTGGCGTACATACACATTCGGCGTATGGCAATTTGGCGTACGGAAAATTTGGCGTATGACAATTTGGCGTACATACAAATTTGGCGTATGACAATTTGACGTACATACAAATTTGGCGTACGACAATTTGGCGTACATACAAATTTGGCGTACGACAATTTGGCGTACATACCGATCTCTTGGGTGCACACATTTGTTCAAAATTGCAACTGTCATAACCAGTGGCAGATCCAGGATTTTCGTCGGGGGGGGGGGGGGGTAGCTAATACAGGGGGGTTGAGCTAAACCTCACATATTATGCAAATATAAGTTTATATGTGCATGGGAGGGGTTGCAACCCCAAAATCCCCATCCTAGATCCACGCGTGGGCATAAGTCATTGCAACGGTCCCGTATAACACAGTTGGGTTTGTTTGTGTTTTAGGGCCCATCGACTTCAAAGGTCATTAGGGCCCTATAACACAGTTATGGTAGGCATTCATTGTTCTATTACCTTGCAATGACTGTTGAAATATGTTATGACCGTTGCAATTTTTAACAAATTTGGGCACCCAAGAGATCGGTATGTACGCCAAATTGACGTACGCCAAATTGTCATACGCCAAATTTGTATGTACGCCAAAATGTCTTACGCCAAATTGCCTACGCCAAATTGCCATGCGCCAAATTGACGTAGACCCGTTAATAAGCTGCATAATTTCCTCGTAGGCTAAAAAGTCACTTTCATTAAAATTCAACCAGTAAGTGAAGAGCGTTTGTTTTGCGGTCTGATCACCTAGGTAACAACTGGTAACCTCTCAAGTATCCATTTCCTTGAACTCCGTAACCATTTACTGACCTCTATTTAGATCCTCTTAAAAGTATGTCAGTCTGTAGACCGTATATCACACACAATTTGGGGGAATGCCGCATATTAAAACTGAATTAAATTGTAACACTAACTACTGTGGCTATAATTTCAATCTTAAACCCTCTCTCACTCCTTATAAAGGAATTCAAACAAATCAAAACTCTCTAGCCGCCTGCCGGTCCACTATCGTTTAGAGAGGGCCGAAACTACTGGGTCCATCCACCCTATACAGATGTTCATTTATCTTGTATAGCTACAAAAAACGACTCAGGACCACTTATTAGGATTTATGAAATGTCAACTTGTATAAGAGAATTAACCCCGCGCAAATATTATGGTTATTGCTATGATAATTTGAAGGCGCTCTTGCAGTTTGCCAAAAGCACCATCCTTCAGCTCCACCAACAAATTTCTAAAGAGAAAATGCTGCATTACAGATTTTAAAAAATGAGGTCAAATTTGCCAAAAATAAATTTATCATATTTAAAAAAAAAAAAAATCAAGGCTACAATCGTATATCTTGTTGAGATTACAATATTTAGATGAATTACACGGAAGAGGGGACCCGCGAGGTTTTTTAATCAATGAATAGCTTGGTTTGAGATTTAATTCACTGCAAGCTTTGTAGTCCCTCAAATTAATGCAGAGTGTCCTCCATCCTCCAGTGCTCTTGAAATAGAAACACAGATCCAATTTATAAAAATTCTTATAAAAATATAATATTCTGATCTCCTGTCAGCCAAACTAAATTAGTCAAAATTGATTTCATGAATGACACGAATAAGGAAACAACCGGACACTCATTTAGCGCACTGGAAATATTTTGAATGACTTTGGGGAAATATGATTGTCGTGTGTGTTTTCAGGTGTGGAATATAGTCGGGGCCATTTCATCCCTGCCTTGTTGCGTTGGACACACCAGTTCTCGTGAGATCATTGAAGTTAAGCAATGCAAGTCCACGTTAGTACCAACATGGGTGGTTGGTAAAGAATGTCGGAGGCTGCGAATTTCCCCTCTCCTATATCCTCTACACCTATCTCCTCATCTCCCGCGAGCAGCCTCCTAAGGGTTCAGCCTGTTATGGCTGCTTGGCTTACTCCCCAACCCGTTAGTGTAACATAAACGTAATCATAATGACTACAAGAAGAGTTGTCGAGTAAAATTCCAGTAAAGGAGGAGGGGGAAATGTTCAACTCGTCACCTGTGAGTTCCCAATGTCCGCTTCCTTCTATCGATCTTAGTTCTTCCTCCCTCGTTGTCCTGTGGGACTCTGTCCTTCCCAGGACATTTGGAACAGGTTGGTGGTAGCCCATCATAATAAGCTATTGGGTAGCTTAGTAAATATGTTTTAGGTTAACCAAAAAGGTAAATAAAATCGAAATGACCAACTTAAGATCTAGGTGCACACCTTCAAAGGACATGACAAGGGAATGCAACTAAAATAAAGACGAGTTTATCCCTACGCACACCTTCTTTTGGGACAACTGCCATTGCTGTCATTCACCTTAACTGCATAATCACGCCTCGGTGGTGCAGTGGCTAGAGTGCCCGGTTTTGTTTGTTTGTTGGTGTTTATGGTCCCGTCAATTACAAGGTCATTAGAGACCCGTCCACTGCGTAGTTCTAATGCATATGCTGCACAGACACTACACCAATGCGACGATTATTGGGTATTAGCAGTACCCAGCTTTCCCGAGCGACCACCCATGTCAGTACTAACTGGGCTTGCGTTGCTTAACTTCAGTGATCAGACGAGAACTGGTGTGTCCAACGCAACTCGCCGCTCCAGAGTGCCCGGTAATTGCGTCAGTGGTTCTAAACCGAGGTGGGTTGGTTTCTTTCGGATGAGATGCCCCGAGTGCGTCTTCCTTCGATGAGAAGTAAACTCGAGGTTCGTGTGGTGTACGATGGCATTTGCACCTAAAAGAACCCTTCTACTATGCAACTGGTAAATGAGGCAAAATTCCCAGGTGTAGGAGCTCGCCCCCTGGCGTCGGTGGAGTGCCCCAACGAACTGAAGACCGACGATAAATAAGCTTAGGCGGTTGCAGCCTTGGTCGGCAACAAGCTGCAGAAAACAGTCTAATATATCGCCCTTGCGTGCAGTCAGAGGGACAAGAATGGGTACCCGACCCTTCCGTAGGCGGGAAAAGAGGTTAAGAGATGCTTGCTTTGGATTTCGTAACAAGAAAGATTAATATTAAAGCGAATTGTGATGTTAAAAACAAAAACACCGTGCTACAAGGTCAACTAATAAATTCCTTCGCAGTTCCGCACTTTCAAAACAATCCTGACCTGAGAAAATATTTTTTTAAAAAAAATGCAGCAATTGTTTACCCTGAGAGACCTTTCATACTGATCAAGCTACAGTAAGCCACTTCTGTCGAAAAGGTTAATTAATTGGGAAATTAACTACCTCTAGGTTCGCTTCACTGAAATATTAAAATTATTTTACTGAGAGCCAGAGTAAATTAGAGTTCAATCAAGCAGCATGTTACTCGGATACTATTATTTTCTTCAACCAGCCTTCACTCTTTTTTTGGACAAGTAATAAAATATTTATCACGGCTAATCAAATGAGACATTTTGCATGCAATATTAAAGCGCTTTGGAGATGTGACGCCATAATAATCATTAACTTAGGAAAATTAGTATAGCAATTAGTAATCAGTATGTGTATCATTAATAATTTTAATATGAAAGATGCCACACTTGGTCAAAAGTCGGGAGGGATAAGAGTGTCAAGTAGAGATATGAACTTTCTTGTCCCCCAACTCCCTTACTTGGACTTAAATATTCAATTCATTATTTTTTTCCACGAAATTCAGACGTCAGAAAAAGGGGGAAAAATCAATCTATTATTAGGTTGTAATTATCAATCGCGGTGTAGCTGTATTACCGCGAAATTCCTCTTATTTTCATGAATCTACAAGCGGCCACGCCCGAAAACGATATGAGCGCGCGCACCGTCTTTGTTCCGGATATCGATTGTGTGTGTGAGAGACAGGTTCAACTTTTGGAGCTTTAAGTCATCACCCTTTTTATCCTATGTGTTTCCCTATTATTTCAGGCTATATTTCATGAAGCAGCAGCAGCAGCTTAAAATTAAAGCATTTTTACAACACAGTAGGGACATTCATAAAGAACATCAATGTTCGAGGTAAGGGTAAGGCTCGGACAAAAGGGGAGCGGCGAATTGCGTTGGACACACCACTTCTCGTCTCATCACTGAAGTTAAGCAGCGCAACCCCAGCTAGTACGGACATGGGTGGCCGCTTGGGAAAACTGGGTACCGCTAGTATCCAAAAATCGTCGCGTTAGTGTAGGCTCTAATGACCTTGTAGTTGACGGGCCCTAAAACACCAACAAACAACAACAACTCGGACAAAGGAGAGAGAATACATGACGTAGACTCAAAAATATATCTAATCTCAATGTACCCTATAAAAACGTCATTCAATACCGCATTATTTATAACCTCTTATCATCATCATCATGCCCCATTCCGCCTGTGGCAAGGTCGCCTCTGCAGGTTCTGAACCTCTACTCTCGCCTATCTCACAGGTCCCCCATCCACACCACACATACTATCATATCCCTTAGTACAATCTGTTCCCACGTCTGCTTCGGTCTTGCCCTGCCCCGAGTGCTTCCAATAACTTGAATCACCTGTGATGGACCTAACCAGCTCCTCCTCTCGTCTAATCACGTAACCAATTCATACCTCAACCTATTCTCTCATTTTCTGCGGTGCCCCCACCCCTAACATACTCGTACCTAATTCTGTGCTCTTGACACCTCACCCATTTACTGCAGCATTCGTATTTCAGTTGCTTGCGGTCTGCTTTCATGTGGGTAGCACGTTCGGTAACTGCGTCAGTGGTTCTAGGTTCGATACTGAACCGAGGCAGGTTGGCTTCTTTCGGGCGAGAGAGAGGCCCTCGGATGAGAAGTGAAACCGAAGTTCCGTGTGATGTACGATGGCATTTGCACGTTAAAGAACACACTCTACTATGCAACGGATTGATTAGGCAAAATTTCCGGATGTAGGAGCTCGCCCCCTCCCCTGACCTAGGTGGAATACCCCAACGAACAGTAGACCGACGATAAAGGTAGCGGCTTATTGCGTTGAACACTCAAGTTCTCGTCTGATCACTGAAGAGAAGCAACGCAGTGGACGGGGCTCTAATGACCTCGTAGTTGAACGGCCCTAAAACACCAATGAAAGAAAAGCAAAAAAAACCGACGATAAATAAGCATAGGAACTGCAGCTTTGGTCGGCAGCCGGCTGTGAAAAACACTGTCCAATATATCGCCCTTGTGTCCATTCAGAGGGACAAGCTTGGTATCCGAACCTGCCGTATGCAGGCAAAGGATAAGGAGTTGCTTGCTTTGCTTACAAGCCCTATTATCGATGTAAAAAAAATGTCTCGGAGGCTGAGGTTGCATACGTGACTTCGTGAGCCCATGACAGATTCGATCTTGATCAAGGAAGGTTTCTTTTTCGGGTTGAAGGGATGATTCAACCCTCCCTCTGCATGGGCACGTTATGTAACCATCTTTAATCTGAAGGGGCACTTCTACCCGCATTAGGTAGTGTGCTCGATATACTACGCCAGTGATTCCAGGATCGATACTGAATCGAGGTGGGTGGGCTTCTTTCGAGCGAGCGAGAGAGAGAGGGCCCGAGTGCGCCTTCCTTCGGATGAAAAGTAAAACAGAGGTCCCGTGTGGTGTTCCATGACATTTGCACATGAAAGAATTCTCTCTACTACGAAATGTGGAGATGCGGCAACATTCCCAGGTGCACTAGCCCCCATCCCTCCCCCGGTGTCGATGGAGTGCCCCAACGAACAGTAAACTGACGATAAATAAACATGTGGGTTGTAGCTTTGGTCGGCAACCGGCTGTGGAAAAACACAGTCCAATACATCACCATTGAGGCCATGCAGAGGGACAAGATTGGTACCCGACCCTGCCGTTGGCGGGAAGAGGGTTTGGAGTTGGCTTTTAACATAATTTGTATCTCCAGAAAAAAAATATGCACCATAATACATGCATTTTAAAAGACGTTTTTAAGCATCAAAGTTTAACTGCTCTTTTTATATTATGATGGATAACAGAACCAATATTAAATTCTGTGAAACGCCGTACATTTTTATATCTGTAACAAAAACAGCACCCCACTTTTTAGACGGGTAGGAGAAGAAAGCAGGGTCCCATTTCAAGGATAGATGAAGAAGAGAATACCAGCTATACTAAATAATGAGCAGCATATATCGGCCTGTTAGAAAAATAGACATTTGTGTCGTGTGGCCTTCCCCCCTCAGGTGTTAATTGTTGATAAATAAACGTACATCACAAAAAATATAAATGCACATATATAAAGCATTCAGATATTTAGGAAGCCGTTCACGCTTCTCCGTAATCAGAAATTCAAATATGACATTACTAATGCATATCAAAAATAAATAACGACTGCCCTACCCAAAAAGATGACAAAAAAAAACGTTATTTTCGATAGGGGGAGATGTGTGTGTATATATGTATTCAAGTTGAAACGTCGCCAGAATTCTTATGGTGTACCAACATCTGGATATCATTGGTCGTAAAAATATCGGAATCCGTGTTCAATGTATCAATGTCTGAGTAACCCCAAACATATACATAGAGGGCAAAACTTGAACAAGAGTTGTAATCAGCACAGGGAGGTCTGACTTACCTAAAATAAAAATATGGGTTGGTGGTTCGTTCGTTTGTTGCTGTTTTAGGGCCCTTCAACTACAAGGTCATTAGAGCCCCGTCCACTGCGTAGTTCTAATGCAGAGATTTAGACACTACACTGATTCGACGATTTTTGAGTATAAGGCCCGGTGCACACATGCGATTTTTGCTCGCGCGGGTGCCGCAGCGACGCCACAGCAATTCAATGCACACATGTGGGGAAATGTCGCCAGTACACATTTGGCAACTGTCCAGAAGGCGTGCCCTTTTTGCCCACCAAATGTCAAAACTAAGGAACCGCGCGGATGTGGTGTGCATCGCTCAATAGACCACGAGGTACTGCGAGACCGAATGTGCGAGCGCGGCGCCGCAAGTATGTGTGGACTCCCCCAATGCAACTAATGTATCTCATGCCGCAATTGCGAGGCCGCGCGGGCGCCGCTCGAATAAAAATCGCAAGTGTGCACCGGGCCTTAGCGGTACACAGTTTTCCCAAGCGGCCACCCATGTCAGTACTAGCTGGGGTTGCGTTGCTTAACTGTAGTGGTCAGATGAGAACTGGTGTGCCCAACCCGAATTTCCTGATCCCTATACTTTTAGCTAAGAGACATGAGAACAGGAATCAATATCCAGGCACTACTGACAAGACCTGGGGGTGGGAGTGGAACAGCAGGACAGTGTGACTAAATTGATTTCCAGCATATACACCACTACTCTAGCTGCAGATATCTTTCGCTTCTCTAATTATTTAACGCCATTAAACAGAAACAAAATAATTAAATTTTAGTTAACAGAGGCAATCATTTTGCATGGTACACGACAGATATGAACAAATACAGAGAGCGATTTAATTGGCTAAATGTGGCACACATTTCAAGGAGATTGAAAATGAGCCTTGCGCAACAACCTCCACCTTGAACACTTTTTGATACTACTGACCAACAAATTTCATTATATTATTTACAAAAACCCATTTTCCATCTAAAATTTGGGGCAAAGCCTGGTTCTGATATTCCTAGGATAGACACCAGGACGACGGAAAGCCGAAAGACAGTATTTATTATAACCTGCGAGGACGACAAGGTACACGCCTCGGTAGTACAGTAGGTAGCATGTTCTGTAACCTCGTAGGTGGTTCTAAATTCGATACTGAACCGAGGCGCGCCTTCGAATTCTAACTGAATACACTGCAAGCAGCCCTGTTGGGCCAAATTGGCACTGGAGAGAATAACACTCATTCCTAATTTATTAACTCTGAGAAATCGCCTATGAACCTGAAGCACAGCATATATTCTCCCATCCATTCCCTACCTGCCATAATGGCGTCTCCTTTCAGAAAGTTCCTCGCATGATCCTCGGGGAAAAAACACCAGTAATATCAGCCTGTCCGTGCCCTGATCTCCTTCAATTTGAATAGATGGTCATTTCTCCCCCTATATTCTACAAGGGACAAGCTGCCAACTTGGGGACCCTCGTACCCTATTTTCAACAGTCTGTTGAAAATATTAATGCTGTCAGATACCCGCCTCTGATGTACTGAGTCCCACCCTAATTCCCTGATCATGTCTGACACGCTCAGTCTTCGAGAGAAGCGATATACCACAATTCTTGCTGCCCTTCTTCGGATCATTTCAATTTCCCTTCTGAACTAGAAGCAAAACAGAGGTCCCGTGTGATGTACGAACCCTCTCAACTATGCAACGGATTGATCTGGCAAAAATGCAGGTCTTGCGAAGTCTTAAGCAGTGGAAAGTGAACTTTCCACTGCTTAAGACTTTCTGATCCGCCCATACTATTAAAACACCTGCTATTATTCACATTTTCTGACCAGGTAGGTCGAAAACAATACATAATATCAAAATAGGTCACAATAGGTCACAACCGCCATAATGCAGCCTAATCCATCCTTAGCCCCAGCCAATTTCGTTCTTTTGACCCATTGGTCCCCGTTACCCTCTCCCAGCTTCACAAAACCAGTTTAAGTAAATGTACTAGCTGGACTGTGTCTCTGCAGTGTCCTTGCGTTAGTTATCATTTCAATATGGAGAATTACTACTGTTTTTAACTAGGTCGGATGGTCGACTCTACTGTACCTTGAAAACTAAAGTCCCAGACCCTATCTAGAACTAAAGAAATGGTCCCACTTAAGAAATGGTACAATAAGTTGTCGAAAGAGCAGGACAGTGCTTTGAATTCTGTCTTCAACTGCAAGCGCAAGCCCAGTTAGTACTGACATGGGTGGTCGCTCGGGAAAGCTGGGTACTGCTAATACCCAATAATCGTCGCATTAGTGTAGTGTCTGTGCAGTCTATGCATTAGAACTATGCAGTGGACGGGTCTCTAATGACCTTGTAGTTGACGGGACCTTAAACACCAACAAACAACAACAAATTCAACTGCAATAATTATGATTTTGCTTACAATTTGTTTATGGCAGTGGTAGAGTTCAGAGGGAACTCCGCTTATATTAGAGGGGCGGGAGCTTTCAACCATTTTTGTGAGCTTGTGGAGAGGGTCTAACATCGGTAGCACCCGGGGTAAGGGGAGACCGAAACAGCCATGACAGACATGAGGACAGGTTGTCCGTAAGGACATGGCAGTGTGTGGAGTGGACAGGGATCTGGTGGGAGATAGACGAGAGTGGAGGGCTAGAACCCGCAGACCCGACCCAGTCACAGGCGGGATAAGGGGATGATGATGATGATGTGGAGAGGGTCTAACACGAAGAATATATTTCGGTTTGTTTTCATAGCTGTAAAAACCTATATCACACACATACATACTGTATATTGGGGGAAAAATGACTAGCTATTGTATAGTATTTACCGTTCCCTTGAAAAACCAGGATTTAACCTTGGAAGGGTAAAAAAAATTGGATTCATAACTGCGACCTACAAATACATGTACATCCGTTGCCAAGGCTCTCTCGGCACTTCTTCCTGAGGACTGTATTGTTTGAACTTTCACTCTTCAAGCTCTACCATTACTAATGATTTTTTAAAAATGTCCCACGATCAATCTCAATCAGCCGCTGAATATTGTACAACTGTCTTGCCAAAGAAACACCTGGAACGTCGCCAGGTGCACCGATATTAGCACAGAAGTTCAACGAAATTTTTTGACAGCATTGCGTAACAATTATAAATAACCAAAAGCGGAAATACTTTGGATAATGTACGGCTGTTTGCACATTAGTTAGCTGTTTCGATCCCACGTCCACCGTTCTTCAAATACTTCGCTAGAATCCAAAAGTCTTAACATTTCTTTCCTATTTTAGTACTGCTATTTCAACAAAATATCTGGTTTGCTCAAACAATTTTCCCGCCATCGAGTAATGAAGCAATGCCTATCATGTCTTTATCCCACCGATGGCAGGGTCGGGTCTGCGAGTTCTAGCCCTCCACTCTTGTTTATATCCCACTAGGCCCTCATCTACCACCCAACAGTAATGCCTGGTTCCGTATACCCACGCGCTAACGCTATTACCGTTGAATCAGACGAGACAGCACAAAAAATGGTGACGTCACACTGCTACTTGGGGTGTCGCAGAGCAGCTATGCGTGACGGTAGTTGAGTTGACCAGTGGTCAACTCAGATAGCGTCCCGCACGTCACGCTGCGTTCTGATTGGCTGGCGGTTGAGCTGTCTGCTTGAAAAATGGCGGAGGATAACGTAACACATGACGGCGGCGTGCGGTGACTCCAAATAAAGCGCTGCACTTAAGGAATTGCGCTGGCGGTCCTTCATAACGCACTAGCACAAAACGTCATCAAAATGTCATCAGTGGCGACGTGATTAGCGTTGAAGTGTGGTGATACGGAACTAGGCATTAGATATGCATTCGCACAACCGTTCGCTGCCACGTCTGCTTTGGCTTTCCCCTGCAACAGGTGTTTCCAATAAACTGCATCCCTGTAATGGACCTAACCAGCTCCTGCTCCCTCTTCTCATCACGTGACTACCACCTCAATCCATCCTCTCGGTATACCTTGTCATTGTAACAGGTAATTTAAGTATTACTACCTGTAACCGTTTTTTTTTTCACTTTTTCTTGAGATCGATTAATTTTAATAAAAAAAATTAATCCAGGGATGAAACGTTTAAAGACAGTGAATAAACATGGCAAATATTTTAAAGAACGCAAAACCTTTATTCAGGTGCGCAAAGAAAACTGTCGATTTTCATTTAAAAAAAATACAGGATGAAGAAATATGCACATGCTCCCACTAATCTAGTTCCCAATTTAATACCAGTAACTTCGCAAATACCTGCTTCTTGGTTGGCATGGAAACAATAAATGTTGCCCCATCAATAACTTTGACCAAAACAAAATCAAATGTACAATACGATGCCATGACCAAATGCACAACATATTACACATTAGGTCAGTGTCCTGAGGGAGCGGCGAATTGCGTTGGACACACCAGTTCTCGTCTGATCACTGAAGTTAAGCAGCGCAACCCCAGCTAGTACTGACATGGGTGGCCGCTTGGGAAAACTGGGTACTGCTAATACTCAAAAATCGTCGCATTAGTGTAGTGTCTGTGCAGTCTCTGCATAAGAACTATGCTGTGGACGGGGCTCTAATGACCTTGGAGTTGAAGGGCCCTACAGGGCCTATTTTTTTAAGAACTGGATAAAGCAGCTACTAACCCTTTTCCCGCCTGTGGTAGGGTCTACCCATATGTCTCTCTTACTGGACACATTGGCGATCTATTGGACGGTGTTTTTACGCAGCCGGTTGTAGGGTGGGACAAGTTGGGCACCCGACCTTGTCATAGGAGGGCAAAGGGTTAGGAGTTGCTTTGGAGACCTATATTAAATGTTCCAGCAAATTATTTCAACTAAGGTGTCATGCAATGTGGTAGTTATGTGGCAGTACTTAAATAAGATTTATGTATTAATTGACATAAATTTTAAACAGTGCGTTTGTCTGAAATCTGGTACGAAAAAGGTTCTGACCTTAATTTTAAATCGCATCGGTCTTGTGATTACTGGGAGTAACACGCAGGGAGAGTTTGTACGTGGAAAAAGTACCGAAAAAGCGTACAAGGTCAAATGAAGAAACTTTTCGTTACATCAAAAATCACTTCAGATATCACCTGGATTGTCCACACACAGCCTCCCGTCTGAAGTCCACTTAACTTTTATACTCATCATTCATAATAGTTTTCAGCTTATAGCAGAAAAGGGTACCCATTCGCCCCGAGAACACACCTAATTACATTTAACGGCAGCTTAACTGCTCTCTGGGGACAATTTTTACTGGCTCCAGGGGAGATGAAAGGAAAGACGAGGGGAGTTACTTCACCTGGATATAAAGGTGGATTTACATGCTCATGCAATTTTTGAAAACTGATTTGTGCAACCAAATTGTACGAGCATGTAGACCCACCTAAAGGGTTCTTTTTCGTGCAAATTATGTCGCGGATTTTTACGATTCATCCGACAGAAAGTGAACTTGTCTTTCTCTTCGACCGACAGAGGCCATACACCTCAGCTAAGAGTGAACTTGTAACCAAAGACTAACTAGGTCACAACACTACGGTAAACCTTAAAGTGAATTATTCGCTAACATTGATATAAAGATACTCAGACCTGATATCCAACCTTGGTGACACAGTGGGTGACAGGATCGGTAACCGCGGATGAGAAGTAAAACCGACGCTCGAGTGGTGTAAGATGGCATTTGCCCATAAAAGTACTCGCTCTACTATGCAACGGGCAGATCAGGCAAAATTTCCAGGTGCAGGAGGTAGCCCTGGTTTCGATGGAATGCCCCAACGAACAGTAGGGGTTGCAACTTTGGTCGGCAACCGGCTGCGGAGAAAAAACGCTGCCCAATATATCAACCTGGTGTCCATTCAGAGGGACAAGATGGGGTAACCAACCCTGCCACAGGCGAGGAAAAGGGTTACGAATTGCTAATGATATGACCTCAACTTGTGCGTAAGGGGATGGTCGTGTGCGGGATGAACGGGGACCTGGCGTATGATGACGAGTGATATAAGAACTGAAGCCCCTGTTCCTCTTTTCACAATAATGGATAAAACCTGGTGCACACATCCGACTTTTTACTCGTACGGGTGTTGCAGCGACGTCGCAATTTTTTGGCTACATTGCTCGGAAAAACAAAGAAACCGCACTTACGATATCCACAGATGTGTGCAGCACTCAATGGGGCAAGAGGTACCTCGTGATCCGATGTGCGTGTGCGACACCGTTAGGTCAAGCGCAAGATGAGACGCAGTCTCCGCAGGGTGACTCACCATAAATTTCTGCGGCTCACATGATATTATGTAGTTGCGCATGTTAAGTCACAGGGTGACGTGACTCAGTGCCTGCGCCACGTGACCCTGCGGAGCGCAGAGCCAATGCCGTAGATTCCTGCGTGAGGTTGGCGTGACAATAAAAAAAGCGATGCGAAGCAGAGAAGTTCTCTTGTTATTTGATGCAAGTATGGTGAAAAACTACGATTCAATGTGCGGTAATTGCCTGCTAGCAGAATTTCGCAGGGCAGCTACACCCTGCATCTCATTTTGCGCCTTGCCTTACGGCTCCGTAGGGATCTGCGGGGGTTTTCAGGCGCAACTCCGATATACCGAGCCGTGTAAGTGTGCACTCTCCCACTGCAACTAATGTATCCCATGCCGTAGTTAGGACGCCGTAGCAGCGCCGTACGAGTAAAAATTGGATCTGTGCACCGGTCCTTAAACTGATAAAATGCGGATCGGCAATAAAGCAAAACCCCCACGCACTCTCGAGTTGCGTGGTAGTATTACTTACCTTTATAAAATGTCAGGGGTTAGACGAATGAAACTGAATTATCAACTATTGTCTAGTTCAGAGGCTGCAAAATGAAAATATCTGCTCCACTAATTATTAATATTTAAAATCTCTACGTCTTATTCTTTCATTACACAGCTTTCAGTTAAGCAAATGCATCTTTCAAAACTATTTTAAACAATAAAATACCTCAACAAGCAAAAAAAAAACACCCTGAAATCGTCTGGAAAGACGAGAAAGAGAAATTTAGTAACTGCATGTAAAATAGTTGGTACTACAATTAAGGGACCCAATAAAGGTCAACTTCTGTGGGATAGGCCGGCTTCTCCTCCACAGACAACCCGCGCAACATTCCTGCATGTTCCAGATGCCTGGCAGGGGTACTTACAGTCAGAGCTGTCATCAAGCAATGGGGCTAATCTAAGATTAGGGACGTGGAATATGGTAGTGTACGGGTTCCTGGCGGGAGATAGGCGGTAGCGGAGAGCTAGAACCCGCAAACCCGACACTTCCGCAGGCGGGATAAGAGTATGATAAAAAAGGTCAATATTTCTTACCTGAAGACAATTTCTTGCACTTCCCAGGACGTATGTGAAAGGACGGGACGGTGGGTTGTTTGTTGTTTGTGTTTATGGTCCCGTCAACTACAAGGTCATTAGAGACCCGTCCACTGCATAGTTCTAATGCATAGACTGCACAGACACTACACTAATGCGACGATTATTGGGTATTAGCAGTATCCAGCTTTCCCGAGCGACCACCCATGTCAGTACTAACTGGGCTTGCGTTGCTTAACGTCAGTGATCAGACGAGAACTGGTGTGTCCAACGCAACTCGCAGAATACTACTCAATAGAGAACGGGGACCTGGTGGGAGACAGACGGGAGTGGAGGGCTAGAACACGCAAAATGACCCTGCCATAGGCGTGATAAGGGTATGATGATGATGCTCTGTAGAGGACGGACCGCATGATTTCCCCTTCCAAATAAAAGTTGACCTTGACCTTTACCGCATGCTTAACCAAACTACTGTAGTAAGTTTACTCATTGTGGATGTGACATATCAACACCTCGTGTACCCATTTCACTCTTCTTTCATATTTTGAGTCATCCGAAGAGTTACTAGGGTTCTTTTTTTACACCCTAAATATTCAAAATGTGCAGATGTTATATTTTGTATATTAATTTAACTTTGTTGTACACAAACAACGTTACGACGTTGTTACCGGTATTTGGCAGCTAACGTCACGCGTCAAATCACTATAGGGTTTTTAAAGTGATGTTGATATGGCAAGGTTGCCGCTCTTCAATAAAAATGGCTATAAATTCACCAAGAACACAGAACACAATCACCATACGACCAGAGGGTTACTAGTCGAAGGTGGACAGTGTAACTGCTATCATTATTCTAGTAAAAAAAAATATACAATAGCATTCCTGAATAACAGCAATGTCATGCTTGGTTGCCAGCTACAAAATTAAAGGAGAACTCATCAAGACAACTACTTGTGCAACTTCGATACTCGAATGTTGTCAGTAAGCTAAATATCAAGGGTACACCAACAAAAATCAAAGATTACAACAAATGAGGATTATAATTTGGTCGACCACATCAAAGGGTGGAGAGGCAGTTGTCACTAACCACACTGTCAATCAGGATTCTTATTGGTTAATTTGTGGAAGTGTAAAATGGCTACATCATCTCAGTTTTAGGGCGAAGGGAAGACAGTCCCCAAAATCGCATATCCCGTATTCCTCGGTAATGTCAAGTCTTGCAGCTTTTATCATTTTGTTGGTGCTTTAGGGCTCTTCAACTACAAGGTCATTACAGCCCCGTCAGTAGTACTGCGTAGTTGTGGTGGAGAGACTGCACAGGCATTGCGCTACACTAATAGGACAATTGGTGGGTATTGGCAGTATCCAGTTTTCCCAAGCGGCCACCCATGTTAGTACTATCTAGGGCAGCGATTCTCAACCACTGTGCCACGAGATTCACTAGAGTGTTCTGCGAGGTCGGGTACCCATCTTGTCCCTCTGACTGGACACAATGGTGATATATTGGGCAGTGTTTTCCCACAGCCGGTTGCCAACCAACGCTGCAACTCCTATGCTATTTATCGTCTTTCTACTGTTCGTTGGGACATTCCACCGAAGACAGGGGGCAAGCTCCTGCAAATTTTGGTCCTCTACCCGTTCCATAATAGAGAGGGTTCTTCCATGTGCAGATGCCATCGTTCACCACACAGGACCTCAGTTTTACTTCTCACCCGAAAGCAGGTGCACTCAGGCCTACTCTCTCGCCAGAAAAAAGCCAACCCACCTTGGTCAAAGCCTCCTAGATAACAAGGCCTTTGCAGTGTGACGGCACACAAAGTAGGGCTAGCACACTGTGAATGACCATATTGTGTGCATTTCAAGCATCTTTTTTAAATTGATATTTGAGTTGAATTTTTAACTCAAATTATTTTCAAATGTAAATCATATAATATTTGGATTGTGCCATGTAATTGTGTTGTGCCTGGATGCCAGGGAAACTACAGAAGTGGACCTAAAGTTAATGTCTTCAGTTTTTCAAAACCCCCAAAATGGTGACAAAATGGATTATAGCTAGTAACAGAAAGGCTTCCAGATTGACCAAGCATTGAATGGTAAGCAGATTTAATATTGAACCCATAGGCTTATATAAATTAGATACACTATGTTTTTACTAATTTTTTACACCAAGCATATCATTCAAACGAAGAATATGGCAGCCAAGATGTTGCATGTATATTTTAAGAAAAGAATAATCATAGGGGTAGAAAAGTTAGGTATATGTTATGTTAGGTATGTTGGGTTATATGTGTTAGATTAGGTTAGTTATGTTAGGTATACATGTTAGGCATACAAGTATACAGAACATATCTAACCTAACATCTATACATAAGCTCCTAACCCTTTTCCTGCCTATGGTAGAGTTGGGTACCCATCTTGTCCCTCTGAATATTCATGGCGTATGTCTTTTCGAGCACCCAGGGGCAGATCCAGTGGCTGGTCAAGGGGGTTGCACTTAAAAAAAATGGGTGCCCCAAATATATTTAAATATTCAGAATCCCTTAGAATACATACCATGTCTCCATATATTATATAGGTCCTCTACTGCTCTTTAGACAATGTCCTATCTTCAGTGGTTTACCCAACTGTAGATTGGACTGGCAGTGTAGAAATGGGAATAGGAAATTCAAAAATGTCTCATCAGTTGCAAAGTTGAATCATGCATCAATTGAAATATGTATCCCATTGAAGAACTGAGGGGGGAACAACTGCTGCATTGCTCCCCCTCTGGATCCACCCCTGCTGGGCCCTAATAACCATTGATGTCAATGGGCCCTAAAACCCTAACAAGCAACAACAACAACCTCCTTTTATGACTTCTCATGTGAAATTACGTTTAAAAATTTTCTAATAAGTATGCTATTGAAGCACTACAATCCACACATAAGCAAATCTTTCCTAAGGTTTAGACACTTGCACAGCTATTGAAAAAAATCAAAATAATAATATTGAGAGGAAGAAGTTTAAAAGAGGTTAAAATTGAAAATTAAGCATTAAAATATGTGTTTTAAATGCAGGTGTTTCTTACAAAAATTTAAAAATAAATTAAAATTTTCATGCTGTCTATTAACTCAAACCAATATTTACATGTGCATTTAAAATCTATTTTATATTTTATTAATAAATACCTCATTGCTTTGTAAGGGCAAGCGTCAGCATTCATCATTATTTTCAGTAGGTCTTAGCACTACTTAGGATGACGTCACGAATCAGTGAGAAGGCCTTCTGTTTAGGAGGTCTTGCCTCGGTCCAGTATTGAACCAAAAACTACTGACACAGTTACCGAGTGTCACCGAGGCAAGGTTTTGCATAGGGTTAGGTTACAACTTATATATTTTCTTTGGCGTTTGTGTGCCCCGAAATGTGTCGCTGTTAGTGTGCCGCCAAATCTAGGGTTTCGTCGCTTAACTTCAGTCATCAGACGAGAACTGACGTGTCCAACGCTATAAGCTGCTCCCAAGTCTTGCAGTCAACTAACTCTTTCTCAATCATTTAAAGAGATCATTATCAAACGTCAATTCTTACTCTTCAGTCAGGATTTCCGGAGTAGAGGCCCTCGTGACGTTTTAAAGTTATTGAACTAGTGTAGTCTAATTTGTTTCTTCGTCCCGGATACACGATAGGAGATGAAACACATGCCACTTGAGATTAAACGTCCGGAGGTAGTCAGGTTGTTCTTAATCATTTTACATTCCACAAATGCCAATACCACAACTAGTAGGCAGAATAAACATTTCATTGTCATTTACAACATACAAAAAAAAACGACCGGGGAGTTCAAATGAAGTGCGATAGATCAAAAACTTGAGCTCAACCCTTCTTCCTGGCTTTTAGCAAGTATCCCGGACATAAAGGATGGTGCATTCTGAGTATATGGGCCACGGGCCAGCACCAGACTCATGCAAGTATAACGTTAACTGAATTTAACATCATCGTTATACCCTTATTCCGACCTGTGACAGGGTCTGGTTGGAAGGTTCTAGCCCTTCGCTCCTGTCTCCCACCAGGTCCCCGTCCACCACACACACTACCATATCCTTATGGACAACCTGCTCCCACGTCTGCTTTGGTCTCCCCCTACCTCGGGTGATTCCAACCACCTGCATTCCCGAAATAGACGTAGGGAGCTCCTCCTCCCCTCTTCTCATTACGTACCCATGCCTCTTCAACCTACTCTCCCTCATTTCTCCGCGATGTCCACCATCCCCAGGCTGCCTCTAATATTCTCATTCCTAACTATCCGCTCTCGACATCCCGCTGGGAGCGGCAAATTGCGTTGGACACACCAGTTCTCGTCTGATCACTGAAGTTAAGCAACGCAGCCCCAGTAAGTACTGACATCGGTGGCCGCTTGGGAAAACTGGGTACTACTAATACCCAAAAATCGTCGCATTACTGTAGTGTCTGTGCAGTCTCTGCGTAAGAACTATGATGTTGAGGGGGCTATGACATTTGTAGTTAAAGGACCCTAAAACACTAACACCAACAATCAACACCCCGCACGTATACCGCAGCATTCGCATCTCGGCTACTGGCATTCTAATGACGTGGCCCTTCCTCACTACCCAACAATGATCCATATAGCATAGCGGCATAACCACTACCTTGTAAATCTTCCGAAAAATGCCAAATAAACTCCCACCCTTGAGGTTCTCGAAAATAATTAGAAGGCGGCGCTTATTAATTTTGTGAGCCCTCATAGATGATAATAATGGAAGTACTTAGAATCAACGTTCCATATATGGCAATAGGGAAATAGTCTCTGATGTGACCCATAGAATCAATGGTGGATGGCTGAAGTGAAGATGGGTAACCGGTGTCCTGTGTGATAGGAGGGTCCCAATCTAGTTGAAAGGGAAGTTTCACAGGGTTGTGGTTAGGCCAGGCTATGTTGTATGGGTCAGAGTGTTTTGTAGTAAGGAAGAGCCACATCAATGGAATGCAAGTAGCTGAGGTGTGAATGCTGCAGTACATGAGTGGGGTGTCAAGAGCTGATAGAATTACGAATGAGTATATCTGAGGTAGCCTGGGGTGGTGGACATCGCCAAAAAATGGGCAAATAATATAAATATGAACACCCAATGAGAAAAGGGGTGGACAAGGACTTGGTGGGAGTGGCAGGCTAGAACCTGCATACCTGACCCCGCTGCATGTGGGATAAGAGTATGATGATGATGATTAACAAACGAACAATGAAAAACTAATACAGTAACTGATAATCTGCAGTAATTGGGATGATAATCCTCCAATAAGGACCGCAAGTGCTGCAAGGGGCAAACACCATAAGCACTGCAAGGGGCAAACGCCATAAACACTGCAAAGGCAACGGCGGCTATTGTTTATTTCACACTGATGATGCGGCGCTTATTAGAGGGCAGCGGTTATTCGACGGCGGCCCTTATTGGCTGTTGTTTGTTTGTTGGAGTTTAAGGTCCCATCAACTACGAGGTCATTAGAGACCCGTCCACTGTATAGTTCTAATGCATATACTGCGCAGACACTACACTAATGCGACGATTATTGGGTATTAGCAGTACCCAGCTTTCCCGAGCGACCACCCATGTCAGTACTAACTGGGCTTGCGTTGCTTAACTTCAGTGATCAGACGAGAACTGGTGTGTCCAACGCAACTCGCCGCTCCCGGCCCTTATTGGAATAAATGCGGTACCAGAAACTGTTGCCGATTTCGGCAGAAGTAGCTTCACGTTTAATTTGCAATTGCTTCATGTGCTATAGGGAAGTATTTCTTATAATGGCCATCTGTTAGCCTTCAGTTAACTCCATTCTGCGATATTCATTAAATGACATTTATTGCATCAAGTTGTGGAATTTTACTTGATTTTAAATGTTGCGAAGTAATCTATCAGAGTGTTTTTTGGGGATCCAAAAAAAAATCAGAAGAAATTTCCAGTGCCAAATAAATGCCCAGGGTATTGATTCAGCATTTTCCACCTACGTTAAAAACCATAGATTAAATAGCACAAGGAAAGGTTATTTAAAACAAAAATAATAACAAGCAGAAATTAAAACTGCATTAAACACGATTGCACATTTGATGATTAATATTATGGCTGCGAAACACGCCACAGAACGAGTTTTGGTACCAACCCTTACTAATCTATGGCACAAAACGCAAGGTGCGAGCGACCCACCCACGCTGCCTACTTCGTAGTCCCAAAAATTGTTGAAATATTTAAATTAAATGTCAATGAACATTATTAGTACCAGGTATTTTTCTTAAACCTATTGATGAAAATCATGCTTCTAACTAAACATCAAAGGAATAAAAAAAACAGGACGTGTTTCTTATGAGTCCATAAATGAAACCATTGAAAGACTATTCTGTCATTTTCGTGAAAATCTTAGAGAAGAAATATCTGCCGATGAGAAATGTAATTTAATTAAATTCACTTTTTGAAAGGATGTTGTACCGCACAATGGAGAAGGTGAATCTGCTTTATATATAAAACAACTCGAGATGGATTTCTAACTCATTCTCACTCCAGATGAAATGTTACAATTGGACGTGACAGTACAACTTAATCAGTAAATATATAAAAAAAACCAACGCAAACTCCGGAAGTTCATTTGAGGGCAATAAGAACTGTGCATCTGAAGCATCTTTCACATCATGTACTACACGTAGTAGCCATCAGAATGTGCACTAAACCAAATGAATCAATAATGTTGATATTAAAGCTGTCATGTCGAATATGAACCATGGAATATACCAACTAAAACACTTTCCTAGCAGGGTGCATTCAACAAAAAAATTCTCGTCCTGACAAAAGAAAAATATCATTCATCTTTTGAGGGTGGGCCATCTTACCTTTAAGTTTCATTTTACAAGAAATTTAGAAAAAGAACTATTCCCATCTTACAACTTCCACGAAAAATAAATAAAATACAACCTATCCTTGTATATTATTGATTTAGCGAACGTAAGGAGAAAAATGGCAGTTTAAAGCGGAAATTCAACTTCAAAAATTCAGTTTGCAAGGTGCTGCTCCTGTTTGTTTTGTCTGTATCTCGACACAGGCATAACACAATTTCACATTCGGATAACCCCATGATATAACATACCGAAATCGCAGAATAAGTTCCTCACACTGACTGCTATAGTGGGCGATAAAAAAAAATTCCCCCCAAAAATGATAAAACTACAGCCTTAATTTAAAAATTTTTTTCATAAAATCCTTTTTCTGCATTGGGTCTAGCTTACAAAATGCAGACCCCTCATCAACGGACTCGGATTGTTGTTGTTTGTTTGTTGGTGTTTTAGGGCCCGTCAACTAAAAAGGTCATTAGAGCCCCGTCCACTGTGTAGTTCTGATGCAGAAACTGCAAAGACACTACACTAATGGAACGATTTTTGGGTATTAGCAGTACCCAGTTTTCTCAAGCGGCCACCCACGTCAGTACTAGCTGGAGTTGCGCTGCTTAACCTCAGTGATCAGACGAGAACTGGTGTGTCCAACGCAATTCGCCGCTCCCAACGGACTCGGAGGGAGAGGTGGTAGTGAAACCAAAAATGTCTCCTGTACGAGATACCATTGACACTCTTACAATTCGTTGATCCAGCAGATAATCCTTCTATTCAGGCTTATTATCAACACCTCCGCACATTAAGAGAATTAATAATTTGGGAACAGTAGACGTATGGAAAGCAATTGAAGTTATATTCATTTTTAAACCCCAGCTCACCCCAACCGTCTCTCCAACACCTGGCCAGAGCATCCCAAGCACCAGGGCTGAACAAATACCTGTAATAAGCCAACACCAGTGCTTAACTACTAGTACCCAACTACTGATAGTTACTATAGCGGTTTTATAACTACAAAAGAAATCCTTTTCCACCTGCGGACAATCGGCTTTAACGGACCACCCGCCCCCCTAATTAGTCCGTAGATGAGAGGTGTGTGGGAGCGGCGAATTGCGTTGGACACACCAGTTCTCGTCTGATCACTGAGGTTAAGCAGCGCAACCCCTGATAGTACTGACATGGGTGGCCGCTTGGGAAAACTGGGTACTGCTAATACCCAAAAATCGTCGCATTAGTGTAGTGTCTGTGCAGTCTCTGCATCAGAACTATGCTGTGGACGGAGCTCTAATGACCTTTGTAGTTGAAGGGCCCTAAAACACCAACAAACAACAACAACAACAATGAGAGGTTTTTCTGTATACGTATTCTGAAAACTAAAGTGGGACCGTCTAGCTTAATCCCAATGCTATGCTATAAAAACGTATACCTGTATTAAATGCTGGAGATTATATAATGTATTACAATAAAGCCTTCACTTGTACAGTTAACGATATATATTACAGGCGGCATTTTTACAAGAATGAAATTTCACGAACTACTTTCATGAATCAAGTTTCAAGGCATATTTAATAATCATATTCTAGCTGTATTGAGCTTCACTATGAACCCTCGCATAATAATACAAAACAACTGAGTAATCATGTTTTTAAATGTAAGATTTTTCTTTCTAATCACGAGGCTACAATTGTTAAACAACTCTCCCACCCAAAAGCAACTATACCCTGAAGGTCTACGTGCTGTCTACTGGGTATCAACATTTTGAACTACAATATACCGATGCTATGGCGCGGTGTCATATTAACTGCTCCAATAATTCCTCCTAAAGCATAATTATATTTAGCGGTAATATAAGAGATTAATCTTTGAATTGTATGTCTAATATCAAAATCATATTGCCCACGTTACTAAAACTCTGAAATACCAGTGCTAAAACTAAGTTAAGCGCTATGCAGATGCAAATGATATAAAATGTTTAACTGTGAATAAGTGCTTTGCAGTATCATTAATGGAAGCCATAGAATACTGACAAACAGCAGAACGTTGACAACTTGAAAATTTCAGTAATATAAATGCAAACAAATTTAAACACATTAATCTAATTGCCTAGATTGTAGGTCGATCACGTGATCAGTTAGCCTTAAACAAACTACAGTATCATATGACTGCAGTTATACCATCCGAGAAGAGATAACCGAAATTCAAATCCAACAATTGCGAGGGCAAACCCTGAAGCCGCCCAAATGGACACTATTCAACAGTTGTCTACACTAAGTGTTTTTTAGTTTTTTGTGCGTTCCTACAAAAGATACCCAGCCCTACCGTATCTCTGTACGACAAGCTTGCCTCTTGGGAGCCAAAGATATTGCGCTTGACTCGTTGAGTCAGTGGCTGCAGGTTCGACCCTGACCGAGGCGGATGGCTTATTTTGGGTGAGACTTGAAATGAGCCTTCAGTCGGATAGGAATGGAACCTTGGTCCCATGCGGTGCTGGGTGGCCGCTTGAGAAAACTGGGTACTGCTAATACCCAAAAATCGTCGCATTACCGTAGTGTCTGTGCAGTCTCTGCAGAAGAACTATGCTGTGGACGGGGCTCTAATGACCTTGTAGTTGAAGGGCCCTTAAACACCAACAAACCCATGCGGTGTGCACGATGGCATATGCCCATAAATGAATCCATTCTATAAGGAATGAAATATAAGTGGCGTAAAATCTCCATATAACGGAGGTCGTCCACCCTTGGCGTCCTCAGACGAAATTGTCCCAACGAACAAAAAGGGAATTTTATCAGTAGTTCGCTGGGGTGCATGGATACCTTACCCTGTCATAGGCAGGGTTGACGACGACTGTATCGCTGTATGACTATCGACGGAACTAAGAGTCGTGTATGACACATTAGGTTGGCAGCCAAATTATACTGTCCAACATCTTACTTGTATGGTCGCGCTATGCTGCTCATCTCCTTTTCCCTTTCTCTCACAGTCTTTATAGTGAACGAGCAGAGAAGGGGAGATAAAAGGCTGGATATTAACTGGGGATGGGAACTCGTAGGCAAACTATTCGACAAGGATTTCATGTTGGTGGTTGCCGACCGAATACCACTCGCAACCTATATGTGGGGTACACTCCTCCGCTGGTATTGTATTTGTCAATTTCCTGTCTCTCTAGTTTGCCTTTTTCTTGCCGCGCTTCTTCTACTGCTTATACCTTTTTTTTCTTGGATATCTGAACCTCATAGGAATCATCCTGCCATAAATAGGAAAAGGGGTAATCTTCAAGTGCTTTGTGGACTAAATACGAGCTTTTAATTAGTACATAATTAATAAGGACTAATGGCATGTGGCAAATAATAGTACGATAACTTTGCCAGGTTGATGGTGAATTTTGCTGGGTTAATTCATATTTAAAAACTGTTTTGCCTACTCTAGATGGTGTGTCATTGCTGCAGCATTAGCTTAAGACAAAATTTCCACAAAACATAGTTTCCTAACAGCATTTAATGAGTAATGGCAAGACTAGACATGCAAGTGCTTTCACATTGTTAGGTCTATTTTTACTTCTGTACAACCCTTAAGTAATTCTTATGTCTATAATATAGTAATATGCTTTCACATTAGGCAGACATAATGGATTGGTGACAAACACGTTGGATGTCTTCTACCATCGGAATTATTTAAATTACAAGGAAGTCTTTAACAATGATCTCATAACGAGCCACCTGTCTTAAGATCGTTGCTATGGCAACAACTGTAGTCAGACACACACATACACCGGAAGAATTTACACTTTCAAACTGAAATGACACACATTAGAAAATATAGTCTTTCTCATCTAAGGGTCAGAAATAATGAATATAATCGGTAATAATTTTCACTTACAAGTTTAATTGTAGAAGCTCAGATAACAACTAATTATATTAACCATTTTACTGAAGAAAGAACTTACCTATTTTATTAATCAAGTTTGTTTTCTACCAGTAGTCAGTTAATCACCTGTGGTTGAAAGACAATGTAGACAAAAATGGGGAATTTGTCATTAATAGATATCGTTAAGAACTAAGCTCATTCCTTTAATGGAGACATGATATACTGTTCGCTAAAAACTATAATTATAGATCACTCATACTCGTTAAATACAAGACCAACTTACTGCTTACTACCTTTCACTATAAGATGGAGATTTAATATTTATTTGTGGTCGAAGTAGTTGCTTCTTTTTGTCATGTTTAACAGCCACCTATTAAATCTGGCACTGATAACACATTAGGTGAGTGATCCTATAAAGGTCCTAAAGTATTTCAAGATGTGAATTATAAATTTCTCTAGAGATTGAAAACACTTTAAACCGTAGAGCTATGACAGAAAAGAAATGATGAATATTAACAATACATAATGTGAATACTTATCTTTACCATCACACACACATACACACAGTGGTTATTATCTCTAAAATGTATGGAACCAGGATCTGCCAACACAAACTAAATGACCTAGGAAATTACAGTACTTACATCACGTTAGCACCAGACGAGTCCGACTCCACGATAATTAAAAAGGAATACAAATTTCATGGATTTCAAAAGACGTTGTATTATGATTGTCCCCCTAACGTACATTACAAGAAAATTCATGAAATGGTATGAAGACGACGGGTATCAACCCTAAAACCTTCACGATGCCATTACGCTACTGTTAGGATTTTTTTTTCAGCATTTAATGCCAACTAACCAAAATATATAAGAGCCTAATTAACAGGTATATATATAACACATGAAAGTGAATGAAATATCAATAACAGGATAAGTTACTGTTCTAGGTTAAGAACGTTAAAAAAAATCCACGAGTTGTAAGACCCTCAATAGCATACGACAGGTTGTGTGTGTTGAAGTTGAATTGCATATTGTAAAGACCGAATTACCTGAACATCCGTTCTTCTATTGCTAATGTAGTAATGTCCGTTAAGTCGTCTCGAATAATCAGTAAAGCACAGTCGATTGGAAAACCGTTGTTAAAAGAAGTAGCACCGCGAAGAACACATTAAAGCCGATCCATTCACACACACGACACCTCCATGTTTTCTAACCGTAATTAAAACCAAGCAAGTTGGTCTCTGGAGCGCCGAGAGTGTTGCTGAAAGGCTTCCTTTTTGCACCCAACACGTTTCGTTGAATGGAAGAGAAAAAAATGAATTAAACATTACACACCAACAAGAATCCATTGAAAGAAAACATTTTATATGGCTAGACTTAAGTTTTTGGAAACAAATACTAGGAAGATATGGCCCAAAAAATACCCAAATCTACACTAAAACAAAGTTCTAAACCCTCCACCACCACTACACTTCGCCGCCACCATTAAATGCATCGACGTCACTCAATGACGTTCGGAAAGCGTCGCTCTGCCACCAAGTGTTAAAATGCTGCAACATCACAATCCAAAGCGCTTTACCTCCTACCTTAGAAATAGTATTAACGCAATATAAAACAAGTTTTAGAAAACGCTCTTACAGTTCTGCCGAAATAGCTCAGTTGGGAGAGCGTTAGACTGAAGATCTAAAGGTCCCTGGTTCGATCCCGGGTTTCGGCAGCTTATTTTTGTTGCATCCTAAGCAAGTTTTTTTTTTGGTACTGTATTCATCATCATTATCATCACACCTTGCTTGTTGGTGTTTTAGGCCCCTTCAACTACAAGGTCATGAGAGCCCCGTCCAAATCGTAGTTCTTATGCAGAGACTGCACAGACACTACACCAGTGGTGGCGAACCTTTTTTGAAGACGGGTCACAATAACACAAAACAAAAAGTTGTCCACGGGTCAGGTGCAAGCACTATTTAATTTTATGCACTACCTGCCATCAGGTTCCCGTCCACTCCACACACTATCATATCCTTCCGGACAACGTGGTCCCACGTCTGCTTTGGTTTTCTCCCTGCCCTGAGTACACCTAACGAACTTCTCTTCCTCTCTTCTCATTACGTGTCCATACTATCTCAACCTACTGCCCCTCACTTTTCCGCGATGCCCCCATGACGATAAACTAGATATGATCACGTTCGGGTCACTTAAAATTGCTCGGTGGGTCACAGGTTCGCCACCACAGCACTATACTAATGCGACGATTTTTGGATACTAGCGGTACCCAGTTTTCCCAAGTGGCCACCCATGTCAGTACTAACTGGGATTGCGTTGCTTAACTTCAGTGATCAGACGAGAACTGGTGTGTCAAACGCAATTTGCCGATTCCATTATCATCACACCCTTGTTCCGCCTGCGGCAGGGTCGGGTCTGAGGGTTCTAGCCCTTCACTTCCGTCTGTTTCCCACCAGGTCGCCGTCCACCCCGCACACTGCCATGTCCCTCCGGACAACCTGCTCCCATGTCTGGTTCGGTCTCCTCCTACCCCGGATGCTGCCGACCATCTGAATTCCTGGGATGAAAATCTTTTACTTCTGCGTCCTGAAATAATTTGTAACCCACAAATATACTTTAAACATTTATTTAGAAATGCATAAAAATCATATAAGGCATCAACAATCGTTTTATCGCCAAAAATAACTGCATATAATGCATATACAGGAAAGCGGAAGGAATCACTGACCCATAATACAATTTTTGCTTATTAAAAAATATGTATTTACATGTACAGAATATCGCTATTAAGCGTACAGTATTCCCCAATATATAGCTAACAGGAATGAATGACCAGCACAATCAAGAAGCATTTGATCGCACGTCTTGTGGTCAGATCAATTCTCAAGTAATTTGCTATATATTATACGACAATCTTGACCTTACTTTACCACCATCATCATCATCATCATTCTTCACTGTGTTTAGGATTAACTTTATATTTTTGTGTTCAAAAGTGTGGTTCACGCCAAGGACCTTCAAATGATTGATGAGGGGGTTGTCTATCATAATATTGAGGGCGGGGAGCAAATCGTTGAGAATGTGCGCTAGGAGAAGGGAAATCAGCAAAAGAGTCTGAAGTATCATGGCTTTTATGATGTTCCCTTTGCCTGTTGAAACCCTGAAAATACGGATATTGGGAAGGGTGTGGATTTTGAAAAAAGTGTACACTTTCACTAGCTTGATCATCTCGGTTCCTATCCGGTTGACTAAATCCAGAAGACTGCTGCTGATGGAAAAAAGAATTGAAAGGATCTTGACCAAATGATCCTTCGATGCTACCATCGTCATCCTTGTGAGTTGACCCAGGCCGAGAATGGAAGCCAAAATGCTCTTGAGTATGGACTGGTCGTCGTTTCTGTTGTTGCCAATTAAAAAATTCATTTGAAGGATTGGAGGAATCACTTCCGCTGACCAAACCACTGCTGCTGCTTACTGTCGTCGACTTTATGTTAGTATAATAGGTGTCATACTTTTCAACAACGGTTCCCCTGTCAAGAAATTCCGAACATTATCAACAGTACTCCTTGAACTTTTTTAAGATGGGGGGAATCAAAGGCTCAACCCAAACAGCCATCCGCATGACAATACACTTACCTGAAAATAACTTTTCCACTACCTTCTTCCGGTGTCCACAACAACACAACTCTAGATTTCCGGTGGGAATCTGTGTGTGTCACTGTTGCGCAGGGCAGTTTCTTGATATCTTGTCCACTCCACGTACCATGCTGCGCTGGATGATTTTTCCCATTCTTAACTTCTAAGGCTTGGACAGCAAATCCTTTGAAACTTTCTCCATTCACTCCCTCGATGACCACTTCAAAAGAAAGGAGGGCAGAAGGATTAACAAAGGAAAATGAAAATAACTGAAATAAAAATGACTTGAAAATCCTTTCTGGCACGCATGACCTTCCACCTCGGACCTTTCTACTGTTTAAACTTCAAACCGAATCATGGCGTTCCCTGCTATGCGATCTCTTCTCTCCTCACTTCAGATATTATCCACGTTTTCAGGGTAATGAAATAATAAGCGTCACATTCAGCCCAATATCGACCAACAAGCCCTGCCATAGAACCCTACTTATAACTCATAAACCCCTGCTTATAGCTGACAAAATTCCCCAGGTGTAGGGAACGATGAGAAGTTGCCACGCCGCAACTGTATCTTGTAAGCCCATATAGCAGAGGACCTTAACATGGTATGATGAATGCTAATATCCAAATAAACGAAAGATTCGGGTCCGAAAGCAAGATTTAAATAACACAAGCTCCTACGGGACTCTAGACCCGGATCAACCTGATCTATACATAAAATGGCCACTGTCAACAACAGACCTTTTATACCCGCCTCGGTGGTGCAGGAGGTAGCCTGCTCAACTACAACGTCAGCAGTTCCAGATTCGCATTTTGTTGGTGTTTTAGGGCCCTTCAACTGCAATGGTCATTAGAGCCCCATCCACTGCGTAGTTCTAATGCAGAGTCCGCACACACACAACGCTGTTACGACGATTTGGGTATTAGCAGTACCCAGGGTTCCCAAGCAGTCACCCATGCTAGTACTAGCTAGGTTCGTTTCGTTTGTTGGTGTTTAAGGTCCCGTCAACTACAAGGTCATTAGAGACCCGTCCACCGCATAGTTCTAATGCATAAACTGCACAGACACTACACTAATGCGACGATTATTGGGTATTAGCAGTACCCAGCTTTCCCGAGCGACCACCCATGTCAGTACTAACTGGGCTTGCGTAGCTTAACTTCAGTGATCAGACGAGAACTGGTGTATCCAATGTAATACAACCACTCCCAGGTTTACAACTGGATCGTAATGGGTTGGCTTCTTTCGGGCGAGAGAGGGGGGCGAGGTCCCAAGTGTTCCTTCAGTCGGATGAGAACTAAAGCCACGGCCCCGTGTGGTGTTCGTACACCACACGTCTCAAGAGCCCTCTCTACCATGCAACAGGTAGACGAGGTAAAATTTTCAGGCGTATCAGCTCACTCCCTGACATCGGTGGAGTGCCCCACGAACAGTCAGTGTCGGATCCAGGATTTTCGTCGGGGGGGGGGGGGGGTTGGGCTAAAGCTCACATATATTATGCGAATATAAGTTTATATGTGCATGGGGGGTGGGGTTAGCCTACCCTGAATCCGCGCGTGCGAACAGTAGACCGAAGTTAACGATTGCAACTGAGATCGGCCATCCAGAGTGTCAGAGATCGGTACCCTACCTTATCATAGGCGGGAAACGGGTTAGAAGTTACTTTGTCACGTTAAACCTTTTATCCACAAGTGATTAAGGGTTGGAGTACCTTTTAAGACGAGGGGGCGAAAATTAAACATTTTCCTTAAAATAAATAAATGAAACAACCATCACTTAGAGAAAGATGTCACCTATGCACCATCTATCAATAGCACACGTTAATTAATTAAAATAATAGGAGGAGGAAATCCGCATACAGCCTTGCATATTAACTACTAGCGGGGGAGGCAAATGTGTTTCATTCCAATATAAATAGCTAGCCACGTAATAATAATAATAAAATGACGGTTGTTGCCAAGTATGCCTCACTGGAGTCGAATCAGGAACCGGAATAATAGATACAAGGAAATTTAAATGACGTATAACACTAATCAAACGAGGTTGTTGACGTCAGGGTAACGGATAGTGTAGAACGATAACGCCTACAGTCTGTGACGCCAGTGAAATGGATAGAAATCTGATTCGCGTTTTACGGAACTTCAGTGACCAGAGAAATGCGTCACTAACCTGTAAAATTTGATTTTTATTCTAATTATAGAATACTTAACGTCAGCTTAGTTGATAGGATGCCATTTCCTCGTAAAGTCAGTGCAGGAAGTTCATTTTCACTGATGAGCAGCTCTAAGGACAACCTTCCGACAGATAGCAATTCCTAACCCTTTTTCCGCCTATAAAGCACCGGATTTACCATTGTGCTTAGGTACGATTAAGCCCAGGGCCCATCTTCTTGGAGGAAACAAAATTTCTTTATCAATCAACATTATAAAAATAATGATTGATCATATGACACGTAATATTTTAAATTTCCTGAGTATGTATGCCTGACTGCCTGTGTAGACTTACAGGGTCTCCTACCTCCTTCAGGACCGAAATAAAGGGGCCACATAACCATGAATGGTCCCTCTGAATGGACACGCGGATGATATATTGGACGCTATTCTTCCGCAACCGGCTGCCGACCAAAGCTGCAACCTCTATGTTTATTGTGTGGCCAAGTTACGTTCCACACACCAGTTCTAGTGAGATCACTGTGGTTAAGCATCGCAAACCCACGTTAGTACCAACATGGGTGGTTAGTAGGGAACATTGGGTGCTGCAAATTTCCACTCTCCTACATCTTCTACACCTACCACCTCTTCACCCGCGAACAGTCCCCCTTAGGGTTCGACCTGTTATGGCTGCTTGGCTTACACCCAACCCATTAGCATAACATAACAACAAACATATTTATTGTCGGTCTACTTATCGTTGGAGCACTCCACCGACGCCAGCGGGCGAGTTCCAACACCTGGAAATATTGCCTCACATACCCGTTGCATAGCAGAGAGAGTTCTTTAACGTGAAAATGCTATCGTACACCAACGGGGGACCTCGGTTTTACTTCTCATCCGAAAGAAAGCGCACTCGGAGAATCTCTTGCCGGAAAGAAGGCAACCCACCTCGATCCAGTATTAAACCTGGAACCGCTGGCGCAGTAAATCGAGCGCGCTACCTATTGCGCCACCGGATCTATTAGAATCAGGACAAGGACATTTGGGCACAGTAGTGTTACCGGGATATGGAAACGGCTATGAAGTTCCTTATGAGCCGGGCTTAACGCCTTTCTTCGATATGTGACGTCACAAGGGACAACTATAATAATTGCTGGAGTGTTGAAACTAATAAATGCACCCATCTTTAGATTGTTCGTCCTAAGCCTCAATTTCTGTTCTTTCGTATCACACATGACTCATTTTCCGACTTTAATATCTAATCATAGATATTAACGTACAAAGTACGCAATATTATAATTTAAAAAATCATTGAAAATTGTTCAAAGTGACGCTATTATCGCCTTAGTTGAGTTACACACTAATGAAAAATTAGACGTCATGGCACCACCTTCAATTTTAAAATGGCAACACAGATTCTTATCACACGATCTCAAACCAAGCAACTCCTAACTCTTTTCCCGCTTATGGTAGGGTCGGGTACCCATCTTGTCCCTCTGAATGGACACAAGGTATGAACTTAGAATGGACAGTGTTTTTCTGCAGCCGGTTGCCGACCAGAGCTGCAACCCCTATGTTTATTTATCGTCGGTCTACTGTTCGTTCGGGGAATTCCACCGACACCAAGGAGCGAGCTCCAACACCTGGATCACTGAAGTTAAGCAACCCAACCCCAGCTAGTACTGACATGGGTGGCCGCTTGGGAAAACTGGGTACTGCTAATACGCAAAAATCGTCGCATTAGTGTAGTGGCTGTACAGTCTTTGCATAAGAACTATACTGTGGACGGGGCTCTAATGACCTTGTAGTTGAAGGGCCCTAAAACACCAACAAGCAAGAAGTCCAACACCTGGAAAATTTGCGTCATCTACCCGTTGCGTAGTAGAGAGGGTTCTTTTACGTGCAATGCCATCGTACACCACACGGGACCTTGGTTTTATTTCTCATCCGAAGGAAGACGCACTCGGGGCATCTCTCGCGCCTGAAGGAAGCCAACTTTCCTCGGTCCAGTGTCGAACCTAGAACCACTGACGCAGTTACCGAGCATGTTACCCACTTCACCATCGGGGCGAGATTTTGAAAAAAACAACAGTTTTAAAAAAAAAGATAGCTTGTCCATAGTAACCATTAAACAGTATTTTGACCCAACAATGATATTGACCTAAATCTGTAGTATATGTGACTCAGATGTTAATGCACTTTGAGTACAGCTTTCTTTGTCGATCACATAATGATTCTAGATTTTTTTTTTTTTTTGAAATGCAGTCTAGTACATAATTTTGCGTAGGTATTTTACGGACTGTTAATTCTGCTCCATCACCTAGAAACCTACATTATTAACCTCCCTCCCCCGCGAAGTCCAAGTCGTCTAGAAATAACTATATTTCACCAATTTCAGACTGGAAGACCTCTGTACTCCATGCTTATTTTCTAACCATTAATTTCATAGTCTAGAGAAAATCTCGACACCGTAACCCAATGTTATTCATCTTCTTTATCTAGATGACGTGTAGATATAATCCCCCGTACATTGCATAAGGTGCACCTAGGGCCCCCTTGTATGATGTGACCATTCGTTCCGGATATCAGCTCCGCGTCCCGCATGAATACGCGTGGAGGAAAACGTCCCGGAATTAACAATTTGGGCATATAATGATGTGGGGGGTGACATTATTTGTACGAATTATTTAAACAAAAGCAACTCCTATCCCTTTTCCCGCCTATGGCAGGGCCGGGTATCCATCTTGACCCTCTGAATGGACATAGGACGATATATTAGTCATAGTTTTTCCTGCGCTTATTTATCGTCGGCCTAGTGTTCGTTGGGGAATGCTACCGACGACAGGGGGGCGAGCTACTACACCTGGAAATTTTGCCTCATCTACCCGTTGCATAGTAGAGAGGGTTCTTTTTTCGTGCAAGTGCCATCGTACACCCACACGGGACCTCGGTTTTACTTCTCAACCGAAAGAAGTCACACTCGCGGCCTCTCTCTCGCCCGAAAGAAGCCGACCCACCTCGGTCCAGCATCGAACCTAGAACTACTGACCCAGTTGGATATTTGTACGAATTATTTATACTTTAGATAATTTTTTACTGTATTTGTATGTTTCCTTTTCATTGGAGGAGGGAGGGGGCCAATGCCCCGAATTGGCCCGCGGAAAATGGTCACCCTACTCTTGTAACAAATGAGGAAAACTACTGACCAGAATCGAACCAGCGTATTTCGAACCCATTACGAGGGCACTATGGATCAGAGTGTTGGGCAGTGAGGAAGAGCCACGTCAATAGAATGCAAGTGACCGAGATGCGAATCCTGCGGTACATGAGTGGCGTGTCAAGAGCTGATAGAATCGGGAATGAGTATATTAGAGGTAGCCTGGAGGTGGTGGACATCGCCGAAAAGATGAGAGAGAATAGGCTGAGGTGGTATGGGCACGTAATGAGAAGAGGAGACGAGGAGCTCGTTAGGGCCATACCAGGAATGCAGGTGGTCGGTGTATTCCGGTGCAGGGGGAGACCGAAGCTGACGTGGGAGCAGGTTGTCCGTAAGGATATAGCAGTGTGAGGGGGGAGCGGCGAATTGCGTTGGACACACCAGTTCTCGTCTGATCACTGAGGTCAAGCAGCGCAACCTCAGCTAGTACTGACATGGGTGGCCGCTTGGGAAAACTGGGTACCGCTAGTATCCAATAATCGTCGCATTAGTGTAGTGTCTGAGCAGTTTCTGCATCAGAACTACACAGTGGACGGGGCTCTAATGACCTTGTAGTTGAAGGGCCCTAAAACACCAACAAACGAACAAACAAAAGCAGTGTGAGGGGTTGACGGGGACGTGGTGAGAGATAGACGGGAGTGGAGAGCGAGAACCCGCAGACCCGACCCTGTCGCAGGCGGGACGAGGCTACGATGATGATGATTATGAACGAGGGCACTCAGCAATCCATTCTTCATCCTATCAAACCTTTCATGAATCATCTTTTTCTTTTTTTTAAGTTCTACTTTATTCAAGTGTGGTAAATGGAGTTAGGAGGTGAGGAGGGTAGGAGGATACATTCCAGAATTCATTATGCTATTGCCTCCCACGCTAGATTTAACAAAAACAGAGAGGGTTAATTATTTGAAAGGAGATAAATATGATTTGTCACTCATTTGGCATCAAAACTTGTACACCTGTTATAATTTTAGCTGATGTTAAAAGTAACCTTGTTAATTATTATAACCAACTGTATGAAATTGAACCAAGAATGATATGCTTGCGGGCTGAATTTATATCTTACAGGTTTCCACAATAAGGTACTCAAAATCACCTGAAGACGGTGGCAGGCAGTTGGTTGGTGGTCATTTGAGTTTGTTGATCCTTTAAATTGCGCCCTCTAGCGCTTTCCGTCTAGAAATCTAGCTAACGTGTAATTGTGTCACAAATAACAATCCGTTATTACAAGTTCATAAACCGATAGTACAACCAACCGGTTCAGCTTCTAAACCATCGGCCCTCGGTGTGACACAGCCACGCACACCGAAAAAAAACAACGGTATTCTTATAGATAGAGAGCCACCTGCGGAAATAACATTTTCCACAACCAGTGCAAGCTTTCCATGAAGGAACAATGACACCTTGACAGGTACCACACGTTTCTGTTGAATTCCCTTTATATCTCAAAACCGCATTTTCCTCATCTTGGGCCATCCCCTTTATCTGTTGTTGTACTACTACTGTTCAAGTTAAACTACAGTAATTAGAGTTGTTTTTCTTTCTTGTCACCGTTTTTTTCTTCAGGTCTGAAAATATACCTAGGAATTGGTGTAATGAATTTTTCCTTCATCCACTCACAACTTGCTCATTGTTGTTTGCACATGGACAACAATGAAACGGACGACTAAGTCATCTCCACCCCTTTCAACCCACAACAATATGCAAAGACACAAAAAAACATAATGGCTTTTTCGAAGTTGATTCAATCGGAATCAATTGTTCCGGAAAACTGGATGTCCAAGCTGCAGAAGAATAAGAGGTGTGTATGTGTTAGTCAGGAAATAGTATGGCCAAAAATAGAGCAGAATAAAAAAAAAAAGTAGACGAGGAGTTTTATCTTGCGCTCAATTTCTACATTCTTGTTAATTGCTACGTGTTGGTTACAACAAACCTGACAACATGGGCCCCCTAACACCCATAAGACTCTCATTTACTCCTAGAGAATTGTACTTTTTCTGAACAGCCACTGGCTGCATCATGTGACCAACAGAGGTTCCAAGATTTTCTCCTGCAATCACTATTTGGAGAAAACGGCAGAAAACGAAATATTTGATTTGTTATTCATCAGTTTACTTCGACTATTTCGGTGGTTCAGTCGAGTTACGACTTGACCAGGAAGGCGCACTTGGAGCATCTCTCTTGCCCAAAGGAAGCCAACCCAGGAAGCCGAATCTAGAACCACTGCGACCTTATCGAGCACGCTATCCACTGCCCCACCGAGGCAGGATCTCAATTTTACACTAATAAAATACAAATTTAAAAATACTGGTAATTTTGGAAAGAAGAGGGCGGCCCCACAAGGGTAATGGCCCTAGGGCCCCGCTGTAAAAAGTGGAGGTCTTCTAGGAAGTAACGCCATGACCACGAGTGGTGAGTACAAGGCCACCTGCACGTAAAATACCCCTTTCTACGCGGAATAAAGCATAGGTGTACATCAGCAGGAAATCGCCACTCCCCTCCGGGCATCGGCAAAATACTAACCCTTTTCCCCCACCCATGGCAGGGTCGGATACCCATCTTATCCCTCTGATTGGACACAAGGGTGATATATTGGACGGTGTTTGTCAGCAGCCGGCTGGCGTCCAAAGCTGCAACCCTTATGCTTATTTATCGTCGGTCTACTGTTTGGTGGGGCACTCCACCAACGCCAGAGGGACGAGCTCCTACACCTGGAAATTTGCCTCATTTACCCGTTACCTAGTAGAGAAGGTTCTTTGACGTGCAAATGCCATCGTACACCACACGGGACCTCGGTTTTACTTCTCATCCGAAGGAAGGCGCATGCGAGGCTTCTCTCTCGCCCCAAAAGAAGTCAACCACCTCGACCCAGTATCGAACCTGGAACCACTGACACAGCAAACCTACTGCGCCACGGAGGCGGGGTGCTGCATTCAAAACCAGGCTTTCAAAAATAAATAAATATACTTTGAAAAAGTGATTCAAGGTCAAGTGGCCTGGGTTTATTTATTCCAAATGGGTAAATCCTTAGGTTAACCCGATCTGAGGAAAAACTTCCTAAATTTAAAAAGAGTAATTACTCGCTTTAAAACAGGTTTCGGGATGTATAAAGAACTGTGCTCCATTTTAAACAGGATTATGAGCTACATTTAATCCATATGAGATAAGGAGAGGGGGGGGTTAGATTCATTGTACTATATATATATATGTTATATACGAAAATAAAACGCTTGCAAGTAAAAAAAATTGGTACAGGTTACTTCCGAATTTAAATCTAAAAGTAATTTTACGGCACATATCTGTCAATTTATTATTTTAAATACTGACGATGATGTGTGAAGTGATTCTAATTTGCATACTGAAGTTTGTGACCTAATAAAACAAATACACTGCCTCCCACACCGGAAAAATGTGTTTATCTCAACAGATTGAAAGGTTGAGAAGAGGGTGAGAGCACCTCTTCTGTCAAATGAGATTTTCCTACGGTTGGGGGTGATTTCTGATCAGGATTGAACCCACACTGTAGGCTAAAATGTAATCTATTATTGTCATCATCATTTAAAAGACAATGTTCTATGAATGCGGAACCTATTAGCTGATTTCCTGGTGGAATCGAACGCTCATCTTAAAGGTGCATCAATTTCTGATTAAAAAGACGCAACCCTCAACGGGCAGAGAACCTTCCTCTCCCCCTCTCATCATCATCATATCATAATCCCACCTGTGGCAGGGTCGAATCTGCGTGTCCACTGAACATGCTCTTGACGGGGGGCACCCCAGCCAAGCGCCTGGAACCCACAGGAATAGTTTGGGTTGTCTGTGGGAGGATGCCTGCCTACCCCACCGCATGCGGAACCTTCCTCTCTCCCTCTCTCGGGATAAAACCGTCTTCCTCGGTTGGCCAGTGTTTTGGTTTCGTTGGTGTGTTAGAGCCCTGCAACTACAAAGGTCATTAGAGCCCCGTCCACTGCGTAGATCTAATGCTGAGTCTGCTCAGACACTACGCTATTACGACGATTTTTGGATATTAGCAGTATTCATTGTTCCCAAGCGGTCAGCCATGCCAGTACTATCTGGGGTTGCGTTGGTTAACTTCAGTGATCAGAGGAGAACTGGTGTGTCCAACGCAATACAGCGCTCGTGGCCGGCCAGGATCGAACCTGCTCACTATGATCTGAATGAGACAAGCACTCCCACTAGTCAAAGTGGGTTATTTGTTACTTATTTCTCCAGGTATTCCCCGCTGTTTGTTAGTCTATTACAGATGTGATTGTAGCAATTGAGATTTGAGGTTATTAATATGCTAATGATGACGATTACCGGTTACTTAATTTCGTAACGGTATTCAAAGCATTACATAGTCGACGTATTAGGGGGTCAGTTTTATGGAAATTATGAAGTGATATAAATTTTCTACTCACCTTCGATACCCTGATTAGCTGAATAACTACTGGAATTTGCAGTGATGATAAATGGTACTGAATAAGGAGAAGCCTTATTAGGTGAATGTTTAGGAGTGAGTCCGTTGTTGCAGGCTTCATATGGAGCGCCTGATGACGATGCCTTTACTAGACGGATGGAACTAAGTGCAACAACAGCACTGAATATCACTAATGGGTATTTGATGTGATGGTACATCATTAACAAGATGAAAATCGTTATTAATACTGTAATGTTGTTGAAGATGGATTCTTTTAAAGCATCGACGTGAAATGAAAGTCAATCGATGCCGTAACAAATCGACTGAGAAAATGGAACTGAAATATGGTATCCGCTGCTTTTATAAGGTTGGAATTTTTGCACGTGTCAGAGGTTCCTTGCACGAGCACCTTGTTTTCTATTATTTTTTTTTTAGAATACCGCACGCGAGGAATCGTATGTCGAGCTTTCTGATTGGTGAAGACCTACCCCATTTGATGTTGGTTGTTTTTGATTTGGAACTCGTTTCGTCATTGGCTATTTGGTAAATTCAAAAAACTACAAAGATTGCAGCAAAAAAATGGGTTAAAAGGGTTTGTGTGGGGATTTAGAAGTAAAAAAAATGGACTATCAAAAATCATCACACACATACCTTACCAAGGTTACTTTTTCTTCAGAAATGAAATGATGACTTCATGACAGCCCTGTGTCAATAAAAATGCACCGCGGAAATTCTGAAAAAAAGAACATTCTTTTCAAAATTCGAAAAATGGCGTCGTGGTTTATCAAGACAAAAAAGTCAGTAGGTAATGACATACTACCTGATTTTTGAATTTATTACACAAATGATATTTTTTTTGGTCAGTTCCTTCCCTTGTTATGACGAGAGATAACTTAAACGCAATTTTGGTGAACTGTTAAACTACTGCCACCACTAGTAGTAATCTTTCAAAGTATATATTTTTTTGTTTTCAAAACAGCATATAGGCTTTAAGTGAATGACCTCATTGAGGAACCACACATGAAGCGTACGTATGAAGTCAAATTTGAAATGATTTAAATATTGCATGTATGATTTCTCTTGTAAGGTCGCGAACATTAAGTTCGTAACCCAAAACTTCCAAATTTAACATGTATTTATTTTAATCCTAAGACACTAGGAACAATACAGTACTTGAATTTAACCAGGTTTGCAATAAATTTGAAGAAAAATATAAAAAAAAGAGTTAAAAGTTCTGATTTTTATGTAGGGCGTGACATTAAAATAATTGAACTCCCCCCTCTAGTATAAAAGGGGTCAAACAGGAACAAAATAATGGGATGATGAACATGGTTACTACTTTCTTTGTTGTATATTATTTCAGAAATTCTCATGAAAATAAATTCAGGCACCCTTAATTTTCAGGAAGAAACAAAAAAAGCCTTGCCTAAACTCCTCCTAAACAATGCGTAAACGTACGTATACAAGGCCAATACCTGAATAAAAAATGTATTTAATTTTAAATGAATTATTTCCATTATTTTCTTTCAGAGCGTTACATTAGATGGCCTATAACCGGCAACATCGAGACGTAGCCTTTAGAATAAGAAAAGGGGGTATTCACGTAGTACGAGTCACGCCAAGCCCCGCAACTAGATTAAGGGTGGTAGTTTACAAGCTCTAATTTTCAGTACTTCCTATCTGAAGCTATATGCCAATCCACCCATATTCACATTGTTTTTTTTTTACCTGTAAAACTTGTTTGCAATGCTGTTTTGATGTCCCTCTAACTACTGAAGTGTCTGAATATGAAACTCGCGTTGGACACACCAGTTCTCGTCTGATAACTGAAGTTAAGCAGCGCAACCCCAGCTAGTACTGACATGGGTGGTCGCTTGACAAAACTGGGTACTGCTAATACCCAAAAATCGTCTCATTAGTGTAGTGTCTGTGCAGTCTCTGCATAAGAACTATGTTGTGGACGGGGCTCTAATGACCTTGTAGTTGAAGGGCACTAAAACACCAGCAAACAATCGCCAGTTGCAGATGCAGAATCGAACCTGCGCATGTCAGATCGGCGGCAGCTTGATTGATTTGTTGGTGTTTTAGGACCCTTTAACTACAAAGGTCATTAGAGCCCCGTCCACTGCATAGTTCTAGTGAAGAGTCTGAACAGACACTATGCTGTTACGACGATTTTTGGATACTAGTGGTACCCAGTGTTCCCAAGCGGCCACCCATGCTAGTACTAGCTGGGGTAATTAACAGGGCTTTCAATAGGGAATCCCTGTTTGGACTTCTCTACATATGACCAACATCGTGCTCACCACAAGGGTGGGACCACAGAATTTTCTTTAATTCCCAATCAAACCAAAACTTCTTCCGCCAAGATTGGACCTTTTTACTATGAGATCAAGAAATGCTCCACGTGAATTTCAGTTCGGCCGAGAGCAAATGTAAAATCACCATCCGACAGTTGTCCCATACAGTTCCAGGGTCTTCCTTCCTCTCTACTCTCCTTTTTTTCTTTTCGTTAGTGTTTTAGGGCCCTTCAACTACAAACGTTATTAGAGCCCCGTCCACTGCATGGTTCTAATGCAGAGTCTTCACAGACACTATGCTTTTATGACGATTTTTGGGTACTGACGGACTGTTCCCAAGCGGCCATCCATGTTAGTGCTAACTGGGGTTGCGTTGCTTACTTCAGTGATCAGACGAGGACTGGTGTGTCCAAAGCAATTAGCCGCTCCCCACCGGCGGCAGCAGGTTAGTCACTAAAGTATGGGTTTCCCTGTAATACAAATATATCTGTTAAAATTTCAGAGATAAATAACGACTGAAAAAATATTTGACCATTGTACCCATTTTACCTCACGGAATATTGAGGAGGTTTGTATGAGCAGCTAGAGGGTTGTGGTTTTTTTTTTACACCCTTCTCAACAGGGGGTCAGTGCGCCCTACGTGAATGAGGTCTGTGTCCTTAAAAAAATAACTTGACCTTTGCTCATTTTTCTTTACTTACTGATCACTTCATCAATTGGATTTATATTGTGTTTCGACTACATTTTTTTTTATAAAAAATACATTTCAAGGTTTGTTTATTCTAATATCAATTGACTTACCAGAAAATAAATAATAGAAATGATATATATTTAAATTTTTAAGCTCAATCTTAGCTACTTTTTTGTTTATAAAAGTATATAAAAACACGAATTGTGTTAAATGAACTGAAATGCGATTAAAAGATAAGGGTTAATCTTATCATAATATGAATAAAAGTCGACCAATTGTTATAATTAAAAAAATGGTTGACCTTCTTTTGTTAACAATACAAGTCACTCAAAATTATAGGATGATTCAATAACTTTAAAGCTGATATAATCAAAAATAATTCTATAGGAAATTTCGGTAGAAATATTTAATATTTGACATATAATTTAAAAGAAACGCCTTCAAAAAAATTAGTTCTTTCAGTGAATATACACACAGGTATAAAAATGCCCGATATTCTTCGTTGTGCTTCTTTAACCGGTTAGTGAAAATAATAAAAACAAAGTGCATTGCCCCTTTTTCTCTAGTGAATCAGCATAGATAAGTTCCCTGTGTTATGAAATGGAGCATTTTAAGACCATATTGTTAACAGTAATTTAAATAAAATTAATATTTAGATCAATTTTATAATTTCCTTGGGATGCAGCAGATTGTAAGGATCTGCTTCGGTTGCCCAAAGGAGTGGCAAATTGCGTTGGACACACCAGTTCTCGTTGTTTTTGTTGTTTGTTGGTGTTTTAGGGCCCTTCAACTACAAAGGTCATTAGAGCCCCGTCCACAGCATAGTTCTGGTGCAGAGATTGCACAGACACTACACTAATGCGACGAATTTTGGGTATTAGCAGTACCCAGTTTTCCCAAGCGGCCACCCAAGTCAGTACTAGCTGGGATTGCGTTGCTTCACTTCAGTGATCAGACGAGAACTGGTGGGAGCGGCGAATTGCGTTGGACACACCAGTTCTCGTCTGATCACTGAAGTTAACCAGCGCAACCCCAGCTAGTACTGACATGGGTGGTCGCTCGGGAAAGCTGGGTACTGCTAATACCCAAAAATCGTCGCATTGGTGTAGTGTCGGTGCAGTCTATGCATTAGAACTACTCAGTGGACGGGTCTCTAATGACCTCGTAGTTGATGGGACCTTAAACACCAACAAACAACAACAAAAAAAGCTAATACCCAAAAATCGTCGCATTGGTGTAGTGTCTTTGCAGTCTGCATTAGAACTACGTAGTGGACGGGGCTCTAATGACCTCGTAGTTGAAGGGCCCTAAAACACCAACAAACGGTGACGCAATAGGTAGCGTGCTCGATTTACTGCGCGGTTCCATACTGGATGGAGGTAGATTAGCTTGTTTCTGGCGCGAGTGCGCCTTCCTTTCGATGAAAATCGCGGTCCCCTGTGGTGCGCGATGGCATTTGTACGTCAAAGAACCCTCTCTACTATGCAACGGATGGATGAGTCAAAATTTCCAGGCGTAGGATTTCGGTGGAGTGCCCCGGCGAACAGTAGTTAGTTACTGCAACGGGTAAGGGAGTCGGCCAAGCAGCTATAACGGGGTAGAATCTTGTGACGGCTGCTCACTGATGGTGGAATAGACCCAGGCCCAGCTCGTGAGTTTCAGGCGCCCTAGGCAAGTGGGTCCATCGCTGCGGCCCCCTATTAAATTTAATGCAGTTCGAAATTGTTCAAGCGTTCCTCACGCCCTTGGTATTTGTCCCATTGCCAATGCATTGCTATGACTCTGCAACGGGGCGCCTCGAGAAAGCCAACATTTAGAAAAGGCTCCATCAGTCAATCAGAGAAGTTTGGGAACCCCAGGACTATGAATATTTTAAATGACCGATAGACTGCATGGTAAGGAAGTACCTCTGAAATTAGCCGCCCCTTCGAAATTTGCCGCCCTAGGCAGTCGCCTAGGCTGCGTCAAAATGCCGTCCACTAGATCACCCAGGATACTCGACCCTGCCATAAACAGAAAGGGCTTCATAAAGATGTCCAAGACTGGCGTTATCGCAACAGCGCAAATATAGCTGCAACTAAGGGATGGGGGGGTCATCTACCTACCAGGTGAAACTCCAATCTATTGCTTTGCTTGCATTTAAGGGGACAGCGACTAACCGTCGGGGTTATATGAAATAAAACTACCTACATAGTGCAGTACTTCCAAGTAGTGTCAGAAACTACCCCCTTCCACCTCTTACAGATTATGGCTTACAAAATTTGCATTTCTAAGATAATAAGGAGAGTGGCCTGACATCTGGTTGGCTTGTTCGCTAAAGGAGTTTTAGCGGCAACTCTTCAGATGTTAAGGCTGTTTACCGAAGGCAGAAGACGAGTTTGTAAGATAGAGTACTCATTTGGATGCAATATTTCGCCTTTTGCAGTTTACTATCTGAATAGGTGGCTGGATGGGTTTGTAGTAAACTCGTGAGTCCACCGTTGCGGGATCGATCCTGGTGTCTTCTTTCGGGTGAGGTGAGGTGAGCCATTCGTCGAATGAGATATAAAGCTGCGGCCCCGTGTAGTATGTACGATGCCACTCTTATGCACAGTTTCCAGGTGTAGAGGCTCCAAGGTAGAACTAATTATCCCGGGAAATAAGTTAGCCTACCTTAAGTGGCCGAATAAAAATACCGTTCATCAATTAGCCCGTGTATTTTACGCCCCACCGGGACAAATTCCTGGCTCTTTTCCTGTCAGAGATGGGAGTTGGGTTGAACACGGTCATAACCATTTGTATTCCCATGCTGTCCCGATTCTGACCAATGTGTTTTTAGGATCGGTGGAGCGGCGAATTGCGTTGAACACACCAGTTCTCGTCTGATCACTGAAGTTAAGCAGCGCAACCCCAGCTAGTACTGACATGGGTGGCCGCTTGGGAAAACTGGGTACCGCTAGTATCCAAAAATCGTCGCATTAGTGTAGTGTCTGTGCAGTTTCTGCATCAGAACTACACTGTGGACGGGGCTCTAATGACCTTGTAGTTGAAGGGCCCTAAAACACCAACAAACAAACAATTAGGATCGGTGGCACCGCATATCGCATGTTGTAGCTTAGAAGCTGTTCACCTTATCAGAGAAGCAGGAGGTTAAAGAAAGAGAGAGGGACATTTTTGCAAGTGAAAACATCAAGCAATTATTCTTATCCCCTGGTGATTTAAGGATTTACCGGCGTGGCGTCAGGGTGGGGAGCTCCTACATATGGAAATTTTGCCTGTCTAACAAGTATATTTCGTTCCGTTTAGCGAAAGGAGCACTCGAGGCTTCCTTTTCGCTAGGAAGAAAGGATCGATTTTGTTTCGTTGGTGTTTTAGGGCCTTTCAACTAAAATGGTCATAAAAGCCCCGTCCACGGCGTAGTTCTAATGCAGAGTTTATACAAACGCTACGCTTTTACGATGAATTTTTGGGTATTAGCAGTACCCAGTGTTCCTAAGTGGTCACCCATGCTAATACTAGTTGGGGTTGAGATGCTTAACCTCAGTGATTAGACGAGAACTGGTGTACCCAACGCAATACAGCCCCTTCCAGAAGGGATTGAAGCTGCAGCCAAGGTCTCATGAGGCAAACACATTACCACTGAACCAGTCACAGAGACGGGTCCAGTATGAATTCAACTGAAACAAAATTTGGCAAATGAACAACGGTAAGGGTTTCACTAATTAAAATAATCACTGGTCAAACTTATGAAGTAATCAATCGATTGATTCTGTCGACGATTTCTCTTGAGTTCATAGTTCGCAGGTTTGTTTCCTTTGGTGGATGTCACTGTCGATATCGAGATCCTGTCTGTCCTTCGATACTGAACAACCCCAGTCGTGTAGAATCAGGAAATGAGGATAGTTGTTGTTTGTTGGAGTTTAAGGTCCCGTCAACTACGAGGTCATTAGAGACCCGTCCACTGTATAGTTCTAATGCATATACTGCACAGACACTACACTAATGCGACGATTATTGGGTATTAGCAGTACCCAGCTTTCCCGAGCGACCACCCATGTCAGTACTAACTGGGCTTGCGTTGCTTAACTTCAGTGATCAGACGAAAACTGGTGTGTCCAACGCAACTCGCCGCTCCCCAGGAAATGAGGATAAATATATGAGTGGAAGTGTTTCATCTTCAGCACGTTGACCGGAAATAATCACAGTATTGCTAAATATAGACGTAACGACTAATATGACTGTCAGGATCCGTTCTCGGCCATACTTATTTATTAATGTTGAATTAGGCTGAATGTTTTCTGATCTGCACACAGTCGTCTATCAAAAGGGTTCATAGGGTTTAAAAGTTAATTAAGACCTAGGAAGACATTACGACGGTGTGATTATTGGGCATAGTTGCAACCACTTAACACGTAAGCCTTTTCAACTACCGTACCTAATTCCGAACCTCCAAATTTTTAGGGATAGAAGTATGTCCTCTCTCCCTATAAGACCCAAGAGCAGTGGCGTAACTAGTAGAGGCAATGGGGTCAAATTTCCCCTGGCGCCGGACAGAGCGCCAACTTGGGGGCGCCTTGTTCGCCTTCTGGAAATCAGCCGCCACTACACAATGTCTGTATGACGACTTTACGGCAAATAAAAAGTGCCTACATGCTGTACGTGCACCATGCCTGCTCACGACAAGCAACAGGGGAGGAGGGTGCTACGAATGCCTCTTACCCCGGGCGCCCCAACTGAAGTTACGCCACTGCCCAGGAGCTTAGTGAAGTGTTTCATTCTTGATTCCACGGTTGCAGGGGAACGACTGTATTGCGTGGGACACACCCGTTCTCGTCTGATAACTGAAGTTAAGCAACGCAAGTCCAGCTAGTACTAGCATGGGTGACCACTGCTAATACCCAAAAATCGTCGTAACAGCGAAGTGTCTGTGCAGACTGCATTAGTACTACCTACCCAGTGCACTGAGCTCTTATGACCTTGTAATTGCAGGGCCCTAAAACACCAACGAAACGAAGAAAGCACGGTTGCAGGTTCGATACTGGACCGAGTGCGCCTTCTTTCGGATAAGAAGTAAAACCGAGGTCCCGTGTGGTGTACGATGGTTTGCACACCAAAGAATCCTTTCTACTATGCAACGGGTAGATGAGAAAAAATTTCCTGGTGTAGGAGCTCGCCCCATGGCGTTGGTGGAATGCCCCAACGAACAGTAGACCAACGATAAATAAGCATAGGGGTTGCAGCTTTGGTCGGCAACCGGCGGTGGAAAAACACCATCGAATAGATCGTCCTTTTGTTCTTTCAGAGGGACAAGAGGGGTGCCCGACCCTGCCATAGGTGGAAAAAGGGGTTAGGAGTTGGTTTGTTTGTGTAGATCAGGATTTTAAGGCACAGGAATTAGCCACGCCACTGTAGGCGTTATCTCTTAGTCTCTTAAATATGGCAATAGATGGCGCTATAAGTTATAACAGGTGAATTGCAGCTGTAATGTGTGAGGGCGCTGTTGTCAACTGACTGGTAACTCAGCTGAATTGAAGATATTTTATAAGAAATAGGTGAAGGGGGATCGATCCGAGCATCAATCAGCTCGTCTTTGTAACTTTATTGGTTGTGTGTTTTGTTTCTTGAGTGTATGGTGTCGAGCTTCGATTATGACTAGGCTGAGAAATTTCAGGCACAGGTTAGACCGATTTCTATGGGCCGAATCGGAGGGCCTAGGGGGTCATCATCTTGACTCAACTGTCAGACCAGACTGACACTTTTCAGAGGGACGTTTAGAGAGAAGATGGACAATACTTTTCACGTGACCGACTTTCGCCTCGTGGGGCACAGCTCTTATATTAGCCTTTTATGATCATGTAGGAATACAGTGGGCCTAATTTGTTTACCCCGGACCTTATCCAAAGATGATTTTTCTCTTAATGTTGAAAATCATTTGAATACAATTTTGAATGGACACATATGACCCCAAACCGAATTTAAGCAGAGGCGTATCTAGGGTATTTGGCGCTCATGGCAGGGGGCAGTCAGAAAAATTTTATAATTTCTATTAGTCATCCCTCAATTTCAAATTACCAGGTTAACAAATCATGACACTGTATTGACACAAGATTCAATTGTGGCCCCTCCAGATGAGACGCTGCCACTTTAAAAAAATTAGTTTTTTTGTACCCCCTTCAAGTGGCGCCCTGGACATCTGTCCTACCTGCCATACCCTAGGTACGCCTCTGAATTCAAGGTAGATTATCTCAAGAGGCGACAGACTGCCAATTAGGTGTCGCGTCGCACTCATCTTGAAAAATGCTTGAGGCAGTGGCCCACTTTATTCTTGGGTCATTTGAACAGATATGAGAGAAATGCACAATGGTTACAACTTTAAAAATACTGATAATATCTACTTACAGTCATCCGAAGGATCTTATTTGCGGCCCATCTGGGAATTGGACTGGTCGGTAATATTTAGGTCCATCTTAGATTACTCCAAGTAGGTAGGAAGTAGAGCACACTGTAAATTTCCGAAAGAAAGTGCATTAAGATTTGGTACAGTATTAGAGGATTTCGTTTCGTTGGTGTTTTAGGGCCCTTGAACTACAACGGTCATTAGAGCCCCGAACGCATAGTTCTAATTTAGTCTGCACAGACCCTGGAGAACGGTTGTATTGCGTTGGACACACCAGTTCTCGTCTGATTACTGAAGTTAAGCAACTCAACCCCAGCTAGTACTAACATGGGTGGCCATTTGGTGAAAATTGGATACCGATAATACCCAAAAATCGTCGCATTAGCGTAGTATGTGCAGTTCCTACATTAGAACTATGCAGTGGACGGGGCTTAATGACTTAGTAGTTGAAGGGCCCTTAAACACCAACAAAACAAACAAAAAATGCACAGACACTACGCTGTTACGACGATTTTGGGTATTATCAGTACTAAGTGTTCCCAAGCGGTCACCCATGCAAGTACTAGCTGGGGTTGTGCGGGGAGCGGCGAATTGCGTTGGACACACCAGTTCTCGTTTGATCACTGAAGTTAACCAGCGCAACCCCAGCTGGTACTGACATGGGTGGCCGCTTGGGAAAACTGGGAACTGCTAATACCCAAAAATCGTCGCATTAGTGTAGTGTCTGTGCAGTCTCTGCATAAGGACTATACTGTGGACGGGGCTCTAATGACCTTGTAGTTGAAGGGCCTTAAAACACCAACAAACAAACGAGGGGTTGTGCGTTAACTTCAGTGATCGGAAGAGAACTGGTGTGTGCAACGCAATACAGGCGATCCCGGTATTAGAGTAAGGCTACAGTATTTCTTCACTAATTACAGTTTTTTTTTACATTCTCCCTAATGACAACAGGCTACCGCCCCAACTACGGTATCTTTGAAGAGGAGGGAGGGGAAGGAGATTAGAGACCAGGACTCACAGAGGCCGGAACTGTTACTCTTCAACTGTAACGAAATTAGATACCTAACGTCCTATGACAAGGGTTTTGAAAAGCGAATATTTCCGTCAGTATTTTTTCTAAAAATATCTCTGTTGGTCATTTTCAGGTAATAAAAACAATGTACTATTTGGGAATTTTCCAACAGGGTTGCTTACATAAAGCTGAAATTTAATGATTACCGCGAGTGGACGAAAGTGTCCACTACGAACATACTGTACCATAACGGCGAAAAATATTTACTGAGCAACATTGCTAATGCAGTTTTCAGCACAGCATTTAACATTTTTGGTCAAGCATTCACTTTACTCGCCACTGACCATAATATTCTTTATTGAGTTATTTAACGTTGAAATCCTCCTCGATGGCGCAGTGAGTAGGGTGCTTGGTAACTGCGTCAGTGGTTCAGGGTTAAAGATATAGGACAGAGGTGGATTGGCTTCTTTCGGGTGAGAGAGAAGCCCCGAGTGCTCCTTCTTTCAGAAGAGAATCGTAACCGAGGTCCCGTGTGGTGTACGATGGCATTTGCACTTAAAAAACCCTCTCTACTATGCAACGGGTAGGTGAGGCAAAATTTGCAGGTGTAGGAACTTGCCTCCTGGCGTCGATGGAGTGCCCTAACGAACAGTGGACCGACGATAAATGAACATAGGGGTTGAGGCTTTGGTCGGCAACCGGCTAAGGAAAACTATCGTCCGATAGATCACCTAATGTCCAATCAGAGGAACAAGATCTATACCCGACTCTGCCATAGGAAGGAAATGGGTTAGGAGTTGCTTTGCGTTATTTGAAGTTAGCCTCTCAGATCTGAAGACCTTTAAAAGGGACGTGGGAAGAGAAAGCAGAGTTATCCTGGGGTTGGTTATATAACAGCGATTTATTCCTGGATTAATTTCAGGGAGTAAGCCAAGCAACTATAACAGGGTGAACCCTTAGGAGGCTGCTCACGGGAGATGAGAGGGGAAATTTGCAGCACCCAACGTTCATTACCAACCACCCACGTTGGTACTAAAATGGGCTCGCGCTGCTTAACTTCAGCGATCTCACGAGATCTGGTACTGTATGTCCAACGCAACTTGGCTGCATAACTGTAACTTCCAGTAACCGACGCCAGGAGGCAATAACGGAGAGAGTTTTGTTGCTCAACACATTTCTGTGTAGCACAGAGTGTTTGACGAGCAGCAGTGCCATCTTTCTTGGTCGAAAAAACTACTCCAGGCTCAAACCTCCGTATCTTGAATAATTTGTATTGAGTACTTTGACAGATGCAGAGGTTTGTGTGGCTTTCTATGACTATTTAACTACGGTTTGGTCGCCAATGAGGCCATTTATCATCGTCAGAGGACGCGGAGGGAGAAGCGAATTAGTTTATTATTAGTACAGAATGGGATCCCCAATGGGACGGGTGACCCAGAGTAGGTCCTTCAAATGCAATGTCCTAATGAGTACCATTAACGTTTAAAAAAATCGTTTTAAATTGCATATTAGATGTCATTTATGCTAGACGGGGAGGTCACAATGGAGGAATCTTTCTGGTATGCAGACGGACTGAGTTCCATTCCCGTCTGTGGAGACACCATGGTGCTACTACCTCTACACCTTTCTTCTTTCCCTTCACCATTAACACCTGCGCCCAAAGTAAAATTGTGCATTATTTTTAAGCTATAAATAATATAGAGTGAGGAAATGTTTTAAAATTTTGATAGTAAAATTACCTTTTCCATTTACTGACGTGGGTATCACAACTGGTTACTAGTGGTAACTACAGCCATTGGCTTCTTGAAGTATTCACTATTTTTATTGTACCCTCAAGGGGGACACATGTCTAATTTCTTTCCGCATAGATGACCCTTGACTGAACCAGAAAATTTAACAGGTGACTATACAAGTCCATTGACTGTTCTGCAGTTCAGAGTTACTATAGGAACTGCGTATGGTGAATTTCTTTATAATGCAATTAACACAATTGCAAATTATAAAAGTTCAACTGTTGCAGGTTCGATACTGACTGATAATAAAGTGAATAGTTTCGAATCTTCCACATCGATAATAAAAATATTCTTCAGGTTATGATCTCACCATCTGGTGTCTACGTCAAGTTTTGCAAATGATAACAGACCTATGCTAAATAAACAATAAACCAAACTGGAATTTCCTGTGGGGTTGGTTGGTCACCTTGGAATGGAGGTAGACTCTCTTATTTTGTAAACACTTCTTTTGGTCATGAAATAGCCCCCATCCTCAAACGTCCATGATTGATGGGATGACCGATTCGGCTTTCACTCTTCATTACAAGTAATTCCTCATTAACAGATGCCTATACGGAATGGTGCCCCTGGAGCCTTTGAAATGACCACTCCGAGTACTCAATAACATGGGGCAGTTCCAGCTTTACCATTGTGCTAAAGTGTGTTAAGCACAGGGCTCCGTAGCCAGGGTGCTCATCTTCTTGGAGGAAAAAAAATTTTTAAATGAATTTCTCTCGAGTCACGATTTGGGAACAAGAACTGGATATTTTCATTATTGAATGATCAGGAAACACGTAATATTTTAACTACGTAGACCTACAGGGCCTACTTCCTTCAGGGCGAAAATAAGGGGCCTCATAACTTAACTAGTACTCCCTGTAGGGAAGGTTTCGTACACGCTACACGAGGCCACAATTTTACTTCCCATCTGACGAAATGCGCCCTTAGGGCTTCCCTCTTACCCAAAAGAAGCAACCTATACGTACGTGTCGGCTAGAAGCGATCTTCCAACCTCGGACTTTAGTAGTCAACGACGCCATGTAACTGAGCCACCCACACCTGTCCCGACTACGTTTGAAACTAGAAAGCCAGTACACTCTATAGCAAAAAAAAAAGTAACTACTAACGAGCCATTTTTCCACCTATGGCAGGGTTGGGTACCCATTTTTGTCCCTCTGGTTGTGATCTGTTGGACAGTATTTTACTGTATAGGCCTATTAGCTGCAACCCCTATGCTTACTGATCATCGGCCTACTGTTCATTCGGGGCTCTCCACCAACGCCAGGAGGCGAGCATCTACACCTGGAGATTTTGCCTCATCTACCAGTTGGCTCTTTTACAAAATGCGATTGACATCGTACACTAAACGGGGCCATGGCTTTTCCTCCCACCCCACGCCAATCATGAAAGACGCCAATCCACTTTGATCCAGTTTTTGTTTGTTGGTGTTTTAGGGCTCTTCAATGCAGAGACTGCACAGACACTACAGAAATGCGACGATTTTTGAGTATTAGCAGTACCCAGTGTTCCCAAGCGGCCACCCATGTCAGTACTAGCTGGGGTTGTGTTGCTTAACTTCAGTGATCGTACGAGAACTGGTGTGTCCAACACAATTCGCCGCTCCCCACTTTGATCCAGCATCGAACCTGGAATGACTGACACAGTATTCGAGCACACTACCCCCAGTCCAGTACATTCTACAGCAAAGTAATATAAATTTTAACTCGTTTGTCAATTAGGACAGCGTCCTCGCGATGTCTGTAGGGGGATCGATAAAAAATTCAAAGCCCGTCATGAAAGGATTTTGACAATCAAAGAATGTTTGGAGACTGCTGATTTAATTAAAACGGACGTCATATTTCTCTTCATCAGAGAGGTACCACTATCGTCAAGTGGGACAAAACCTGTGCGCTTGACCTCAAGAAATCCTACAGAGCTACTGACGTCGGTTACTTAAAATATGAAGCGGCATTTTTCGAGGTCATTAATTAAATAGGAGGACTGCAGTATCATTTAATAAAATTGTAGCAGGCTCGTTGTAACAAGAAAAATACAAACGGTCTATAAGTCACGTGTCAATGAGTAATGCTGGTGTCAAGCTATTCTGAGAGTAATTAACCTAATTCATGATAAATAATTCGTAACAATTATGCAAATTTTCTGCACAACAAATTTGGACATGACCAGTAGCTGTACAATAAGGAACATAATGAAAGAATAAATAAAAATCAAGCTGCAATTTGGACTGCTGTTATCATTCCGCAATGTTGAACTTTTGGAAATGAAAGTAATTTTGAAGGTTCTGAACTAAAGAGAGACGGACGAGGAGAAGATGGGCCAATGTTTCCTTCAGATGTCATTTCCTTCAACCTAAATTAAATTAAGTTGGGGGTTTTTAATCTTATGATTTCGAGGTTTTTGCTTGGGAGTCTAATGAATTTGTTAGTTAGTCTACGTCTTCCAGTTCCAGCTATCAATATGTTGAAATTGTAGGCGTCCAAGTAGGCGTTTATATTAAAAATATTACAAGACGGAAGCAGCGTTTTTATATTTTATTATTATTCCACTTACAGGGCCCCCCTCTATATTTACGGTAATTGTTATTAATTGTCTTAGCCCCATTCCAGCCCTGTGTTATATAAAATATATGATGACTTGGACAGGGAGAGGAGTGAAAATACTATTTTAGTAAAGGAGAAATGCTTGAAGAAAAAAAAATATCCATGTATACTGTTCCAGTAAAAATCTTGAAATGTTGGACAAAAACTTAATGCTGCGTTAAAAATTACAGACATACAATTACATTATACACCCCCTCTCTCTCTTTTTCTCCATTAATATTAGCCCACTTGATCCTGTCTTTGTCCTCATTTGATATTATCGTCTGTAGCTCCCTTGGTTTCATCATTTTGTGTCATTCACTGTCATTGTGGTCCTACTCCTCCTCCTCCTCCTTTAGTTTATCCTCACACTTTACAATTAATAACTGCACATGATGGTGTTGACAACCTAATCATCATATGCATCATCTACTAACCCTCTCCCCCTTCCCAAAGTGTAGAACTGTACAGGCGACGATATTAGGACAAGGTTTCAAATTTCGCTTTTATAAATGGCGTATAACATAGTGAAACAAAATAGTAACTCATTTTTCTTCAAACCAGCCCCGCTTGGCAGGCCCACGGTTGAAATTTCAATCCTAGTTTCTGTGGTAAAGAGAACAATTTGACCTAACCGGTTACTATTCTATTACCAAAATCCTTTTTTATTTTGAGATCGGCCTTTTTCTAGGGCGCATTGGGTTGCACGCTCGGTAACTGCGTCAGTAGTTCTAGGTACGATACTACACCGAGGAGGGTTGGCTTCTTTCGGGCGAGTTGTTGGTTTATTGGTGTTTTAGGGTCATTCAACTACAAGGGCATTAGAGTCCCGTCCGTTGCATAGATCTAATGCAGAGACTGCATAGACACTACGCTAACTCGACGATTTTTGGGTATTAGCTGTACCCAGTTTTCCCAAGCGGCCACCCATATCAGTACTAGCTGGGGTTGCATTGCTTAACTTCAGTGATCAAACGAGAACTTTCGGGCGAGAGAGACGTCCCGAATGCAAATACTTTCGGATGAGAAGTAAAACCGAAGTTTCGTGTGATTTACGATGGCATTTGCACGTGAAAGAACCCTCTCTACTACGCAACGGGTAATGAGGCAAAATTTCCAGGTGTAGGACTGTTGTTGTTGTTGTTTCTTGGTGTTTAAGGGCCCATCAACTACAAGGTCATTAGTGCCCCATCCACAGCATAGTTCTTATGCAGAGACTGCACAGACACTACACTAATGCGACGATTTCCAGGGGCCCAAGCGGCCACCCATGTCAGTACTAGTTGGGGTTGCGCTGCTTAACTTCAGTGATCAGACGAGAACTGGTGTGCCAAACGCAATTCGCCGCTCCCCAGGTGTAGGAGCTCTCTCCCTGGCGTCGGTGGAATGCCTCAACGAACAGTAAACCAACCGACGATAAATAAGCATAAAGATTGCAGCTTTGGTCGGCCACCGGCTGTGGAAAAATACTGTCCAATATATTGTCATTGTGTCCATTCAAAGGGACAAGATGGTTGAGCCATAGGCAGCGATTGGAAACGCAATTTTCATTTGTCAGTGTCAATGTCGACCCAAAATTTAGGGGGGGGGGGTGCAACCCCCAAACCCCCCCCCTTTTTTTTTTTTTTTTTTTAATTCATTGTACCGACAACGGGTAGGACGAACTCCTACAACTGAGCATTTCATCTATTGACATGTATATTTTATTTCGGGCTACGTCCACACTGGATCCCGACTTCTCTTCCCATTCAATGGAAGCGGAATTTTGTGAGCTTCCCAAAAGAAACCCAGGATCAAACATGAGTAAAAATACACGTGTATAATGGTTAAAACTTACAGAAATTGCAGTACCTTCATAAGTACCACTCCCCACTCTTTCAAAGTAAGCAACTCCTAACCCTTTTCCATCCTATGGCAGGGTTGGGTACCCATATTGTACCTCTGAATGGACACAAGGGCGATATATTGGTCATAGTTTTTCTGCAGCCGGTTGCTAGCCAAAGCTGCACCCCTACACTTTTTCATCGTCGGCCTAGTGCGTTGTGCAGCCAAGTTGCGTTGGACACACCAGTTCCCGTGAGATCACTGAAGTTGAGCAGCGCCAGCCCACGTCAATACCAACATGGGTGGATGGTAAAGAACGTTGGGTGCTGCAAATTAACCCTCTCCCTCATTCTTTCACCCACCTTCACTTCTCCCACGGGCAGCCTCCTAAGTGTTCAACCTGTTATGTCTGCCTGGCTTACTCCTCAGCCCACGAAACTAATCCAGTAGTGTTCGGTGGGGAATGCTACCGACGCCAGGGGGCGAGCTCCTACACCTGGAAATTATTGCCTCGTCTACCCGTTGCATAGTAGAGAGGGTTCTTTTACGTGCAAGTGCCATCGTACACCAACACGGGACCTCGGTTTTACGTCTCATCCGAAAGAAGGCACACTCGCGGCCTGTCTCTCGCCCGAAAGAAGCCAACCTACCTCAGTCCAGTATCGAACCTAGTTGCCACTATACCGTTTTACCAATGTTAAGAGTTGAGCTCTTACCCCTTGGAATTATGCCGATCTATACATATATCCATATAGTAAGGGTTGCAGGTGACATCCAACAGAACGTGCAAATTGGTGCTTCTCTTTCTCCCTAAAAGTGTCATTTGCCTCTGCCAGGATCGAACCAACAACCATGTTTCGAAATTTCGACACCTGTCATAAGCAAGAAAAAGGGTTAGGTCAAGAAGACTGGGAAATAACTTGGGATTTATGTAAATGTCAGCTTTAAACTACCCTACCTTATCATGGAGAAAATCATCGACTTTACTAGTAATGAACCTTGGTAGGAGGAGTGGAGATCAAGAGGCTTGACGGTAATTTAAACGACTGAAAAAAAATCTGGTGGAGTTCAGCGCTGCAGTTGCTTATGTGTGTCTTTAAAAGAAGCAAATAGGCTACATTACCTACATCAACATCCTTTTCAATTCCATAACGATTTTAAAGATCTATTGAATTTCCTGGATATGGAATAAAATTAGTAGTAAGATGATAACGTTGTTTTTGTCGATATTGTGTATGTCTCGTTTACTTGACGAGCTATTCAAGAATATTGATTTCCACATGCATGCAACAGTGATTTGTCTCTTCCAATTATAATTCGGCATCGAAGACAATCTTTTCTTTTCTGTACGAAATTTAGACTGAAAAAAATGAATTTTGGGGAGGGGAGTTGTTATTCACTACTGTATTTCCCTTTACTTTCCAACTCCCGTCTTCACGTGTATTTAGATATGAACCTGCATTCCCAAATACGAGAGAGTCAATTACCCATTTGCCCCAAACACACTGGTGGGCTTTTGAACAATAGTTTTATCTATCAATCTCCCAATTCAATACCACAACCCTGTTTATTTCATATCGACTAATATTTTGGGCGAATTTTCCCCGCCTAGGGGTGCAAAGGATAGCGTACTCGACTACTGCGTCAGTGGTTCCAGGTTCGATACTGGATCGAGGAGGGTTGGCTCTTTCGGGCGAGATGGAGAGAGAGAGAGAGAGAGAGGGAGGCCCGAATGCGCGTTTCATCGGATGGGAGATGAAACCGTGGCCCCGTATGGTGTACGATGTCATTTGCACGTAGAAGCAGAGCCGTAACGGGAGTATGAAGCGCCTGTGGCAAGTGTCTAGCTTTCGCTAGCCCGTAACCCAATAATGACAAAAAACTTAAACATTTTGCGCCCCAAACCCAGTTGCGCCCGTGGTGGTCGCCTTCTTCGCCACGCCCTAGTTACGGCCCTGCGTAGAAGAACCCTCTCTACTATGCAACAGGTAGATCAGGCGTGGAGTGTCCCAACGAACAGCTTTGGTCGGCAACCAGATTCGTAAAAATACCATCCAACAGATCGCCCATGTGTCCATCCACAGGGAAAAAAATGGACCCGACCCTGCCTTAGGCGGGAAAAGGGTTAGTAGTTGCATTTTTTGTTTTAGGGGAAATTTATTTTACCCGCGCAGGAAGACGCTAGGTCTAGGGGTTCACTCCACGTAGAAAAAGTATATTACGTGCAGTGGTGACATCTGTGGCTTTGGTTTTATGAATGAAAGGGTAAAATTGCATGTGTCAAGCTCCAAAACACATGTAAAATGCTTGATCCTGGGCCCTACAAAAATTCTATCCCAGGCCAGCTAACAATGTTAGAATGCATAGAGTCTGACAGGAAGTTGAAGTAAATAGAAATGCTGACACGCTCTGTCAGTGTCGTGCCCTTTCAAGCGCGAGACATTGAACTAAAGCTCTATAGCCCGGTCTACTGTGTGCCCCCTGTACAATCATCATGGTGCTTACTTCACTGTCCTATTTCTATATCTCCATTTTCGGTTTTATCTATTCCTGAAAGGATATCTGTGGACCTCCTGGATACCCATCCCATTCTGCCAGAGAAATAGACAGTAGTGATAGTAGTATGGTCCACTGAATCTTTTTTTATACGCCATTTCGACTTAAGATGTCAATAAAAGTTACAAAATGCCGACTAGCTACTAAAAAAATTTTTCACTCTCTTCAGAGACGTTAAAAAATCGGAAACAGTTGGTCACTTCCACTCTGAAATCTGTTTTGAAACCACTAAATGTTCATAAATTCGTGTGTTTATCGCTAAATAACTTCTCAATGTCTCTAGTTGCCTGCACTCGTACATTTTTTCAGGGCGCAAAATAAACATCATAATATTTTGCTACCCAAGAAAATCATAGGAATAACTGACCCCTGCCTTCATTTTGACCATTTATGTTGGCGATGTATGTCAACCCTTAACGGTCTTCAAATGTTAAAGACGTTGTATTTAATTAACGTAATTAAATCCTTGCATGGATTCGTTTAAAAGCTTGTATGTGTGACGATGAGCTTTTTTTTGCAAACTATAGAGCAGGGTAAGAGAGAGAGAGGAAAAAAAACTAAGACTTGTGGGGTCACATTATCTTTATTATGGTGGTGACACACTACAGGCAGGCAAAAATAACTTTCATGTAGGTCTGTGACCATCATATTAGATTAACTGAGACCTACATCAAATTGAATGGTAATTTGAACCATATGGAAAAAAAAAAGACAAACGATTCCAGATTTCATTCTTGAAAGGGCCAACCAGTTGTCCTCATTCTAGACTAGGCGAAGGGGGAGAGAGAAAATAAGGGCAGAATTTCTAATTCTGCATTGAACATCCAACGTTTAGCAAATCGGACTGACAGTCTACACCAGAACAGGGCGAACCTTATGTCCTCAAGCGGGCCACATTTAAAAAAACACTAAAATTGCTAAATAATAAATTTAACTATACTTATTGAATCTAGCTTCAAGCATCTAATTTAATGCCAATTTAAAGTATATTGTAGTTTTTGACTAGAAATCGTGAAAATTGCTTGAGTGTCTGCGGGCCTTAGGTTGTCTACTCCTGGTCTACACCTAGATTTCAACAATAACAAAAAAAACAACTCCTAACCCTTTTCCCGCCTATGGCAGGGTCGGGTATCCATCTTGTCCCTCTGAATGGACGTAAGGGCGATATATTGGTCATAGTTATTCTGCAGCCGGTTGCCGGCCAAAGCTGCCCCCCTACGCTTATTTATAGCGGCGAGTTGCGTTGGACACACCAGTTCTTGTCTGATCACTGAAGTTAAGCAACGCAAGCCCAGTTAGTACTGACATGGGTGGTCACTCGGGAAAGCTGGGTACTGCTAATACCCAATAATCGTCGCATTGGTGTAGTGTCTGTGCAGTCTATGCATTAGAACTATGCAATGGACGGGTCTCTAATGGCCTTGTAGTTGACGGGACCTTAAACTCCAACAAACAAACAAACGCTTATTTATCGTCGGTCTAGTGTTTCGCTGGGGAATACTACCGACGCTAGAGGGCGAGCTCCTACACCTGGAAATTTTGCCTCATCTACCCGTTGCATAGTAGAGAGGGTTCTTTTACGTGCAAGTGCCATCGTACACCAACACGGGACCTCGGTTTTACTTCTCATCCGAAAGAAGCCACACTCGCTACCTCTCTCTATCTCCCGAAAGAAGCCAACCCACCTCGGTCCAGTATCGAACCTATAACTAATGAGCAGTTGCCGAGCGACCTAGATTTCAACAATATTTCAGTAAAATACCGCTTTCACTAGGCAAGTAATTTGGTAGAAATCACGCCTCTAAAATTTCAATAAATTTAAAATTTGAAACCTGATCTACTGAAACATTTGGTCAGCAGTTGACGATTTGACTTCTAACGTCTTCCAAAGGAATTGCTGATCGATAGTGGGTCAACCTATTCATTTTCTTAGTTTGGAGAGCTATTTTAATTCTGGAGCCCACTTTTACACAGCTTGAAAATGTCACTCCAAGAATTCACTTCTTTTGTGCCTTGGTCTCTTTATGCTGCATTTTAGTTAGCACGTAATTTGCCTAGAATATTGGAAAAACCTTTGATCAGGTGTTTCATCTGGAGAAATGTTCTTCAATTGTTTTTTTTTTCAATAACTAGATCACACAGAGTGTTGGTGAACTGTTGACAAGCATGCTCTGCGTCCTATACGCAATATCACTACATCTGTGTATACAGTATACCGTTTTACCAACGTTAAGAAGGGAGCTCTTACCCCTTGGAATTATGCCGATCTATACATATATACATAGAAAGGGTTGCAGGTGGCATCCAACAGAACGTACAAATTGGTGCTACTCTCTCTTTCTCCCTAAAAGTGTCATTTGTCTCGGCCAGGATCGAACCAACAACCACCACATCACAGAAACTCCAGTCGTGAAGGAGCTACATTGTAATGAACAACACCGGTAATTATTTATATTACGTATGAAATTAAGAGCCTATCTACTTTCTGGAATACTGGATTAATTTCATGGGTTGGGGAGTAAGCCAAGCAGCCATAACAGGACGAACCCTTAGGAGGCTGCCGCAGGAGACCAGGAGGTAGGTGTAGAGGACGTAGGAGAGGGGAAATTGGCAGCACCGAACGTTCTTTTCCAACCACCCATGTTGGTAGTAACGTGGGCTTGCGCTGCTTAACTTCACTGATCTCACGAGAACTGGTGTGTCCAACGCAACTTGGCTGCACTGTACTAGTGAAATTAAGTAGAAAATATTTGAATTATTTACTTTATGTTATTGAGGGGTACAAAAGACATTTGTTTTCTTTTCTCAAGATGTATGATGTGAATTAAAAATCGTCTAGTGTTTTCACTTAAAACTTGCTCACCTTTTTCACGTCTCGCATTTGTTTGCCACTGATGTTGGCCTATCCTAGGCAGTAGTTAAAGGCATTTTGTAGTTCGTGCCCTTTTCCAACGTCCATCTTCAGGTCATCAAACCATCATCGAAAGATACATTTTTAACCTATCATAAAAAGAAGTTTAACGTTAGTAAATAACTATTATAATTTTTGTAAAATATTTCATATATGCTTTAAGTGTTGTTCCTTTAGTTGGAGTTTTCTCAAAGTAATTCTTATAAGTTTTTTTTTAAGTGTTACTCGTTAAAAGTTTGACATGTCGAAACAAGAAATATTGAAATTGTTAGTATTTCAAGTTGTGAAAGGGTTCACGAGTGGAAGAGTGGAGGAGGGGCCTAAAACGAAGAAGAGCTTTTGTAGATGACACCAAAATTAAAATGAAGCTCTTTCAAGCCTCACGTTTAAATTTTCTTTCTTCTCATGTGCGATAAACAAATGCCAGATAATTTGTGTCAAGAAACGACTTTAAAATATTGCTCTTCCTCATTCAACGTACAAAAGAAATATATTTTTTAAAATTACGGTAGGTTAGGTTCATCTCACCACATGTATTTATTATGTATCAGCCTCACTACTTCTAACAAAACATCGAATAAACTAGATATTTTATGTTTCCGTTTAGATGTATAAAGAAAAGTTTATTAACACTATCACGTTGATTAAAGTTACTTGATGTCTGAATTTGAGAGTAAAGCAAACAATATTTTTATAACGTTTTATATATTGTAGAAGCTGAATGAAAGTAGTAATTTCGCTAGGAGAATTTTTCTAATGACATGTTAATATCAATCTTTATATTAAAATACTAATACACTGTATATTTAACTGGATACATTATATTCATTCGTCAAGAAAAAAACATGTCTGCCACGGGGCGGGAGATGAAAAACCTTTCCGCTTGTATATTAAATTGATGATGATACTTAAAACTGATCATTTTCTACCATTTATCCATCACTAATTGACGGGTTAAGACTTGATAATGACTACTAAATGGACACCGAACAATATATTGGCCGTTATTAAGAGATTTTTTTTAGATTGATATGGCTTTAATTCAACGAGCGTAATGTAATCAGAACCGTGCATTTTATGAGACTACCAAGAGTTTCAGAAACAGTTGAAAATTAGCGTGTGTTTCTCCTTGTTATTTTTTTGGGTTTCTTTGGTGTTTTAGGGCCCTTCAACTACAAAAGTCATAAGAGCCCCGTCCACTGCCTAGTTCTAATGCAGAGTCTGCACAGACACTACGCTGCTACGACGATTTTGGGGGGATTAGCAGTACTCAGTGTTCCGAAACGGCCACCCATGCTAGTACTACCTGGGGTTACGTTGCTTAACTTCAGTGATCAGACGAGAACTGGTGTATCCAACGCAATAAGCCGCTCCCTTCCCTTTGATGCTGACCTACCATTCGCCAGTGATCAGTGTAGATCCATTGTTAAGTAACATGGATCAAAAGTTGATCATTCAACCTAGACATAGAGAAACAGAGTAAGAAAGAGAGAGAGAGTGAGAAAGTCATCATCATGCCCTTATCCCGCCTGTGGCAGGTTCGGGTCCGCGGGTCCATTGAACATGCTCTGACTGGGGGCACTGCAGTCAAGCGTCTGGAACCCGCAGGAATATTGGCTGGTTGTCTGTGGGGGGATGCAGGCCTACCCAGCGCCTGCTCTAGCACTTATGCCGCCCCGGACAAAAAGGCAAATTGCCGCCCCGGACAAAAGGACAAATTACCGCCCCCTTGAAGCTGCGCTCTGTTCTCAAACTTACAGCCAAAATGGCGCCCCGGACAAATGCCCGGGTTGGCCCCCTCTTAGAGCGGGCCCTGGCCTACCCCACTGTTCCAACACGGGATTATAGAACCAAAATAGAAATTTTGGCTGGTAAATTAATGCTTTGTCGGTTATAATATTGCATGGTGTCTGACCTATCGCACAATAAGTATAATGAAAAAGGAGTCAGGCTCATGCCGAGAGAGTGAGAACTATAAATCCAAATATTGGTCTGTAAATTTCAGTTGCACTTCTTAACTCGTATTTCAGACATAATCTGAGTTCCTATATATAGCAGTTTTTTTCTGAAAAAAGAATAAGTCCTTGATTACTAGCATGTCAATTGGAGCTGTATTTATAACGAGAACCGGTTCAAAACTATTATGTTATCCGTGAATATGTAAATTTTATAATCAACTTGCCAACGAAGTATCTTTCACTAAGCTATTTTAAGTATTGATTTAGATCTACAATGTTAAAATAAACGTTTTGTCACCGTACATTATATGTAGCCCTACTTACATCGTCGCCGACAAGGATGAATTGCTTCAAGTAACAAAGCAGGAGTCATCTCCTCTTAGTGTATTTTTTACGGTCTATTTCAAGAAAAAAAACGATGTACTTGAAGAAAAAATTCCGAAAATTCAGGATAGGTTTGTGAAACTGAAACGAAGCCAATTTTATTACTTTCAAGGTAAAAACAAATAAATGTTGTTGAAATATCAATTTTACAACTAAATCAACAATAAACAATTGAAATGCTTTCGTTGATAAATTTACCTTCAGGCTAATGTCAATCCTGTTTTAGAAAACAACAAACGTACAAGGTCTAACATTTTTTGGATAAAAAAGAGGATTCTGTGTTTTTGTTGTTATTATTATTACTTTCAAACCGAAGCCAACATAATATCTTGCATAACGACTAAGTGCGTTAGCTCAGTTTAACGACTGTCTAGGGATTACTATACGCTCATCTCAGTACAAATGCAATGTTTCTTTGAGAGAATGCATACCAGAGTAATACAATCCCAATGGAAAACCCCTCCTGGTTATCTCGTAAGTTAATCTTTTCAAATAAAAATTACAAGTAATCAGTTTTATTAAGATTCATTCTTAGTTTTGATGGTATAATATCTAAATTTAAAACAGTCATAAAGACATGAAAACGGCAAACTATCATTCAATAGTAATTCTGTTTTTACTATTCAGTCGTATTTATGTTAATAAAATACATATAATCTAAGAATAACGGTCCCGAATTTTAAAGAATACGATGTGACAAAAGTCCGGAATCAGGGAATAGAAAGGCACATTACATCCCAGCATGTGGTAAGAGGGGACAGAAGGGGTTGTCACATCAAGTTGATATCAATCAGGTGAAAAAATCCACTGTCCTTTTTATTCATGAGCCCCTGATGTCCACCTTCTGATCTTTTTCGCTCTGTCAGTTTTTGTTTCGTTCCTTGTTCTTTTCGTTGTGGATATCTAGTTCATGGGTGCTGAACTCTGAAATAGGCAGAACACAGGTTTGTAAGGATAGTAGTAGCTAGTAGTCGAGTTACAGTATATACTTACAGTATTTCGTACACATCATATATGAAATTACAAGTGAAGTTCATATCTATCAGAATCGATGCTACTGGATTCAAGCCAACATAAGGGTGACGAGGGTCACGGAGGGAGTTAGACTAAATTGAGTAGAACCGTTTATGATAGGTCAAAAATATTGCCAAAGCCTATAACGAACCAAGAATCACCTTGAAAATTAAAGAAAGGTTTATTTTGATGCAGAGAAAAGTTCACGGACAAAAGAAGAATATTTTATTTGCTATGAAGATGTTTTAAAGATACTAATTCTGTACTAGTTGATGGGTTGTACTTACTGTAGCTAGGAAGCAACCAATTGCTCGAGGAATGCAGATGCGAGAGGGAGCATTTTATAGGTCGATAAATGTTGTCATCGTTCAATCACCATAACCTATTGACATCTATATTATTAGTACTTTGTGTGTGTTAAAACGTTCAATGAATTTAGGTATACTAGAAATACTTGAAATAACGAGGAGCTCCTGCAACTCATTATCAAGCGTGAATACCTCTTTTCAAACTTTCGCGGTAAGGTGATTACATGTTCGGCATTATTCCTGATATGAGGTACGACAATGGGTACCTAACTAACTGTATCGGTTGATTTCGATTGTCACTTTGTATCAACAAGATGTTGTAAACAAATAACGTCCAATATATATATACTGTATATTACTATTACATTAATGCTATGTTGATTTTCTAGGTTTGTTCGTATAGGAACACTAGTAATTATCAACACTTTATCATTCATTATTTTACAATTAACGACATAGTGATGCAAATGTCGTAAATACTCTTGCAACACAGAAATTAATATTTAACATTACGTGTACACCTCTTGGAGAAGGTGGGGGAAAAGTGATTATGGATGAACGGTTGTATTCTCTCTTTCTCTTTGCAGACGTGTTGTAGCGCGTGTGTCGCTCCATGAGGTGAACCAATGAGCTATACACTTAGCAGTCGAAGGGAGTGTCGAAACCAAATAAACTCGTGTGTTCCTCGCCACACTTATTATTTCTTAACGAGTCAATCCCCTTGAAATAATAGTTTGCAATCGTAGTTGCCTTGAATCACTTGCCTGTGCTTTTGTTGTCCATGGAATCACATCGAAAGTGGAATGAGATACAAATAAGTGAACTGTCGCTGACATTTTGGACGCTGATGACGCAGCCGCCAAAAGAATGACGGGACACGTGCGCGTTTGGAAATTACAATCTTGATTCTCATCATAATTTAAACGACATTTAAAAGAATTACGCTACTCTCTCTATCTCTATTTATCTATCTATATATACAAATGATTACCATTGCTTACAAAAAGAAAATGCTGGGCGTAATAGCCTATTAAATATCTAAGCTGGCGTGTCTGTATAAGAATTAGAACGATGCATTCTATGACTGCGTTCTATTTGTTAATTCTGTGCTACGGTGGCGGAATTTACATTTTATGTGAAGCTTGTATTTTGATGTTGGATGGACGATCACCACTCAGTTTAACAGAAAGGGCCCGAAAAGCCGATGTGGTCATTTCAGCATTTGCGAGAAATGCTTATAAGCACGATAGAACTTTAGAGGATAGTTATACAGCAGAATTTCGACTGCTAGAAATCTTGAAAGGTGCTACTATCTTATCTTCAGTGAAACCTGATGGAGTTGAAAAACAATCTGAAACAGAAGGCGGTTTAAAACTGTCAGTGATTTATAATATCAGCAACTTTGGAGAAAAATCCATGTGCTATTCTAGTGTGTCTACCGGCCAAACCTATATATTATTTTTAACTACGACAACCGATGGACGCTTAACTGCCAAATATGATGATATTTTTGGCGGAACAGCCGAATGGTCAAAAAAGAACGTGGAATTAGTACTCAAAGGGGTAGGTAAGTAGCCCGCCCATTATTGGTCGTGGTCATCACATGCCAGCGCTGCGTCGCAGTGGGTGGATAATGTGTAAATGGCTTTGTTATTTTATTTATTTATTTTTTTACCAAAATGAGCTCATAATTCATTTCAAGGTGGGTGAGAAGGGGGATCTTCTCGTGTATAAATCATTTTTTTCATTTTCTTTGGAATTCACGACATTAAGTCATATTAGAGTACTTCAACTCATTCGAAAGTCATATGCGTATTCAGTTTCCGAGATCAAATTTCTCACTCCTATAAAGTAGGAAAGCAATTGATTACGAAGGAAGTCAATTTTTAGCGAGGATAATAAATTAACTAAGGGTTTTTTTTTCAAAACAAAGTGCTGTAATATTTGTTAGCAGTTGTACACATTTATAATTAAGAAAAATTAATAGGCCTGCCTGTCAGCACCGACCTGCTAAAGAGAGAAGGTTGGTTTCCGGAACATAAAGATGGATATATATTAGATGGAAAAATTTTGATAGGTGGGTACTTTGGCTTATTTATAGGGCGAATCGATGGGAGTTAATAACAGAAGTGATTTCCAACCAGGGTGAATAAAGATGAGCCTAATGTTAACCACATTGTGACAAGAGATAATAAGTTGAACTTTAGATGGTGCGGTCATGTCCAATCAATGGCTCCTTACTGTCTAGCCAAGATGATGCCATAAACCAGGTATAAAAACATTAGGTCCGACTGGGCGTATTGATGGGTGTATACCTTGCTATTAACTAGATCAGTGGTCTCCAACAGTTTTGATCAGGGGGCTGGATTAGGAATTTTTCGAAAGCCGGAGGGCCACAACCCGGCGGTTTGACGGTGCTCCACAAAGACTAACAAGGACTGACTGACGCGACTGGCATTTGTTCTTGCTCGACGGCTCATTACTGTTTTAAATCCACGCATTACCATTGAATTTGGAAATTAAGGAAATTTAAATGCATTTATAGAATCCTTCCCCGGGCCGGATTAAATCGACTGGTGGGTCGTATATTGGGGCAGGGGCGTAATTAGGATATTTTGCACCCGGAGACGAGCTATACACCATTATTATAATGTAACGTTGTAAGCCTCATGTTGGCGCTCCTGTACCTTGGCGCTCGGGGATATACTGTATGTACCTCCCCTGCCCCCTAGCTACGCCTCTGTGTTGGAGACCCCTGAACTAGATGAAGGTTTATGGTTTAGACCAATTCAGACGTCTAAAGGTCGCTGCGTCAAAGGCACTGACCTGTCTGTTTCATCTGATCATATATGACAGTGGTCTTCAAACTTTGTCTACTCACGGAACCCTTAGATGATAAGATGTTTTGGGGAACCCCATCCCAACTTTAGAAAAGTATATCTTGCCGCTGCTAACGAATCGGTTACGAATTTTTATTTTGACTTACGGAACCCCCAGAGGTGTACTGTGGAACCCTGGGGTTCCGTGGAACACGTGGACCATGGATCGCAAATCATTGCATTCGATCAGCATTCCGACAAGGTATCCATCAAGGTATCCAAGGGTATCCATCCATTTGTCCCGTTGGATAACATTTTTACGTAATCGGCAGCTGACGTAATGCCACAACCCCTGATTGTTAATGTTCGCTTGTCATCTTGTTGGGGGAGATTTTTTTTACCGACGCCACGATGACAGGCTTCCACACCTGGGACACTATACGGGACCCCCCCCCCCCGCCAGCTTTATTTCCCATCGGGTGCTGACCTAATAATAACCCTCCATTATTGATATAAGTTACTTATCTACTTCCTGAGGTCCAATACGTTATACAGAAGCCAAGGAACGAACTTACTTACGTGGGAATTTGGGCAACCTACACTCACCTCGGCTAGGATCGAGCCTGTCATGGGGGACACGAGTTAGTCATACAACCACTGAGCTATCGAAATACAGTAGATCAAGACCGGTTTTATTCAGAGTGGAAAAGTTTTTGATATAATGCCTTCCTATATAACTGACCTAAGCTACTGCATGGCTATTAAGGGTAGCAGACCCTGAAGAAGTACACGAGTCCATGTCTGTGAGGAGGATGAAAGACAAGATGAGCACTTTTTGCACAGCAGTCCAGAAGTGCTTTGTAATACTAATGGGCTTGAGGAATTTTGGTACATATGGTTGAGTCAGCATTCCTGCTTTTTTTTTTAACACAGTGCTGTTTTCAGTGGCATTTTTGATATTTTGCTAAAATTTGAGACCTACACTTTAATATTTTACATCTTTCAAACAAAACCCGTCATAATTATAGCTGTCGGATTTGTCGATTAGTTCTGACTGATCCTAATTGATCATCGTGGTGGACTTTCCTAATTAAAATAGGTACAACAGGTCTTTGCTCCAACAAAACCTACTTACTGCTGCAGTTGTGTATAAAAGTATACGTAATTAATTCCCTTCTTAGTTTTCTTCAAGTTCATGGTGTCAAGTTTCAGATATTCTATGTGTGTGTGTGTGCATCTTAGCTTTTTTTGTTAGCTTCTTCATAAATTTGCTTATAAAATAAAATGCAAAGTGAGATCTTGCCTCAGGATTGAAGGCGTTGTTGGTTATTATCGTCTCAAATCCTTCAAAAGATCTAAGAAAATTTTCGCCTTTTCTTTAATCTTTAAGAGAGGTAAGATATGCATTCTAAAAGTGTACAAAAAAGGGATGGAGTTCCTAAGATATCAGAATTCGTTGAATTCTTCCAACCCTTCCTTTTAGGAGAGCCTGTGTTTAGATTTGTCTATTATTTCTTACGGAACAAAGTGTACCCCTTTCTTGACATTTGAATTTCAATCATTCTTCTTCTTCTTTTTTTTTAGACAGCCGGCATATGTCTCATCACACCTACAATTTTTTTTTATATTTTCTAGACAGCAAATTCAATCTGAAGTCTTTACTTACGGGGCAGCACATGTATATGAATTTACAATGTGAATTTTTAGAGATAAGCGGGGGGGGAGAGAACGGTGGAGAGGGAAAGGGGGTATGAGAAGAATACAACAGTATATAGATGTTATAAATTAGGCGTGCAGGTCAAGTAATACAGATATACTCGGGGAGGAATTTAAGGTTACTGAATTCGGCAGGAGGTTGGGCGAGTTAAGAGTGAAAGATAAAGAGTAGGGTTTAGAGAGATAGAGAGAGGAGAGGGAGAGAGAGAGAGTAAAGGGAGGGGAGAGAGAGAGAGAGAAAAATGTGATGTTTTTATTCTGGGGTTCTAAGGCCAGTAGTGGGTGGTGGTTGAATACGAAATACAATGCTTCAAAGGGAAGAATCCATTTACTTCAAAATTTTGAAATTGATTCTTTGTATCTACAATATCTTATTACACCTGGGTACATATACTGCACCTTTTCTTTGAAATTCGACCTTATCCGTATATTGTTTTCTATTTTGACACTTGTGCGCTGTCTATTCAAAATAACCAGTAGTAGAACCATATTAAATAAATGGATTCAGTTTTACCAAACCGTTAAAAACGGAATCTCTACTACTTCCCTTAAGATTGTTCGTGATAACCCCTTCATTTCAATTTTTTTTTTAAATGTGTCTGTCTGTAGTTTCTTAATACCTGGGGCTGAAACGAAATAAGTGATAGAAAACGGGACATTTTATAATGGACGGAATGTTTACGTTGTTATATTACAGTAATTTTTATTTAATTTCTAGAAGGGATGAAGTAGTTAAGTTTGAAAGGTACTTGATGCTATAAATCCACTTTGTCTCCTCATATTTTTTAGTTTGGTTATTAACCACCACCCAGTTTTTTTTAAACTATCGTAAATTATAAAAAAAAAGTGGTTGTATTTGTTGTAAATTACTTTTCTGAATTATTAATAACATTAAAACTAGGCAATTACTACATTGTTTTCAGGAGGATGTCTTTTGATTTTCAGCTATAAACGTTGTCTGGAGAGAATTTCAATTCTGTCCCGGATCTGAAAATTGGGAAACAAAAAATAGTGGTTGCTTGCTCCAAAATAGTAGAGGTCTTCGTCGAAATCTTTTGATATTTCTTTTTCGTTATTCTCTAATTTGTCTCTCTTTCAGGACTCACTCGATTGTTTTTTCGTTCAACTTGTTTCTGGTTGAGGCACCCAAATAATAAACTCTCTTACAACATAGTATATTATCATTAAAAGTCAATGACTGTGGGATAGGGGATGGGGCGGGTCAAGAAAGGTGCTACTGCTACTTACACTTTTGTTTGCCTGATAGAGAAAAAAAACCGTATTTCTTATTAACCGTCTTGAATGCGGTCTTTTTCAGTTTTAAAATTTATAATTTAACGATACAACAAGACCAACAGTTGTTTTGTACCCGGACACCTTTATAATGGAAAATTCAGGAACTGATAACTAAATTCTTGTAAAAATTGAAAGCAAATAGCCTACAACAGTTGCGTGATTGTACTTCTAAATATTTCTGAATATACACTGTCAGAGGTGAGTGGAGACGATGGGGAAGTTGACTGGACTAGGAATCTGGTCCTTCGTGACTAGGTTAACACTTTTTTTTTGCGTTTTGTATGTGTGTGTGTACAAAATTTCTCTTTCTCGGAAATGTATTGGTTAGCTACTAGAATATTTTCAACTACACCTTCGGCTACAAAAACAGACAGGTAGATAAAACTGTCCACTGCTGAATACTGTAAGAAAACAGGCCTGACGCTGTATGAAGTTTCAAGTTTTATGCTCTTTTTAAAACTTCAGTGAGTTATAGGACAGTTTTGGACGTTGTAATGCCAGCAATGTCACGAAGTAGTCGTGCAAACACCTACACCGTCGAGTGAAAAACGCGTGATATGGCACTTCGTGGAACTGTATAATGGTCCCATGTAGGTAAATTTTTAAGATCCCCTATCATTTTTGAACATCGCATTACTTGGTACTTTGTAGCTCAAAAGCCGATATATGCAGCATTGCTGATCACCAACTGGACTAAACAGATACCAAGCAGGCAGTAAAGGGGAACTTCTTTCTCCCCTGCTGCGGTCTACAAGCCCCCTCCTCCACTCTTGACGGGGTTATGCGAGAAAAAGAAGATAAGTGACCCTAACTTTGTTACCCCCACTATTTGATCTCTGTTATTCCTAACGCTTCATTAGTCATTATCCAAATCAGTAAACGCCTATCCAAACTTTTATACATGAATCTACAACAGACACGCAGCTAGGTCATCCAATTTTTGGATAGTTTTAGGTGCCAGTTTATATACTGTACATTATCTGGAAGAGTACTATTTTTCTCGTCTCAGAGTTAATGAGCGAGGTACGAGGTGTCAGGTAGAATAGAGGAAGTCCAAACCATATGTGAGTTGTTGTTGTTGCTTGTGTTTTAGGGCCCTTCAATTGCAAGGTCATTAGAGCCCCGTCCACTGCTTAGTTCTAATGCAGAGACTGCACAGACACTACACTAATGCGAGGATTTTTGGGTATTAGCGGTACCAAGTTTTCCCAAGCGGCCACCCATGTCATTACTAGCTGGGGTTGTGTTGCTTAACTTCAGTTATCAGACGAGTTGTTGTTGTTTGTTGGTGTTTTAGGGCCCTTGAACGACAAGGTCATTAGAGCCCGTCCACAGTGTAATTCTTATGCAAAGACTGCACATACACTACACTAATGCGACGATTTTTGGGTATTAGCAGTACCCAGTTTTCCCAAGCGACCACCCATATCAGTACTAACTGGGGTTGCGTTGCTTAACTTCAGTGATCGGACTAGAACCGGTGTGTCCAACGCAATTCGCCGCTCCCTTATCAGACGAGAACTGGTGTGTCCAACGCAATTTGCCGCTCCAACCATATGTGAGACAAGGTATTGAAATGGACAGGGTCGACGGGACCTTAGTTGAGGACAGGGACAATGGAGAACTAGAACTCTGCTACCTGACCCCTGAAATGAATGGGATGTGATCGTAGCTAATTACTACCAATATGTCGGGACTCCGAATCGCTGCCCTCTGTCGACCTCATCATCATTCCCTGAAGAAACGACCGTCTTCAGCCTACTATTTTTTGACCTATTTGACCTCTTGTGTGCCCAACTGCTATGAAAAAAATCTACTCTATGGAGCTTGATACAAAGTAATAAAAATTTTATTATTTACTCACGCGATGAAAGTGTTTGTTTGAGCTCATTGCTCATTGCCCCCGGAGGACTTCATAGAAACCCTCGAGAAGTTTTCTTAATTGATGGTAGTGAATTTCTTAGATTAGTCTGTGGATGCCATAAATGTCTTATAAAAAAGCGTATAACATAATTCACATTTTTTTGGCACAGCATTTCAAGACTCAGGAGAGGAGATTTTTCAAGATGAAATTGTGTTTCTTTTGAAATTAATCAAATCATGGCCAGACTGATGCTAGTTAGCATTTTAGTACTGAAAGGTGGTAATAATGGTTGACCTCACTAGATTGTACACCTCAGACAAACCAAACTCGAAATAATGCCGTCATTCAAAGGTCATAAATGCAGGATCATCTCGATTGTTTTAAATACCTGTAATACTCGACTCCTACATTCCAGTTTTATAATTCTTTGTTGTTTTGAGCTGTCGGTAGGAATAGCTGCAGGTTATTTGGTAGTTACTTGAACGTCATTTGTGATAAATCATGATGTATGTTGT
>JAAFCE010004209.1:14886504-15051332 GCA_013389805.1 Trigoniulus corallinus
GTAGTAGAGAGGGTTCTTTTACGTGCCAGTGCCATCGTACACCCACACGGGACCTCGGTTTTACTTCTCATCCGAAAGAAGGCACACTCCCGGCCTCTCTCTCGCCCGAAAGAAACCGACCCACCACGGTCCAGTATCGAACCTAGAACTACTGACGCAGTTGCCGAGCGTGCTAACCACTACGCCACCGCGGCGGGTGTGTTCAAGTGTATGAGCTCGCCCCCTGGGGTCGGTGGCATTCCCCAACGAACACTAGACCGACGATAAATAAACGTAGGGGGTGCAGCTTTGGCCGGCAACCGGCTGCAGAAAAAACTATGACCAATATATCGCCCTATGTCCATTCAGCGGGACAAGTTGGGTATCCGACCCTGCCATTGGCGGGAAAAGGTTTAGGAGTCGCTTTTTTAATAAAATTACTGTATAGTTTTTTCCATTCAACAAAAAGACACTTGCAAGCGCTAATAGGATGCTGTGTTCTGTGCTGTTCACTGCTGTTTTGCGCAGTTCAACTCCATTTTGATCACTGTTGCAGGGCGCCGCGCGGCGCAGTGTGTGTGGCACGGCCGGTGTTGAACCTGAATAATGCTGTATTGTTGTGCGACATCAAACAACGACCTCTCGACTCTCGTTTATTAATATTTCTTTGTCCAATTTGACATTGATTAAAAGGGGAATGATTTGATGCTGTTGTTTGATTCAATGTTTGGATAGCTCGTGGCGTATTCATCTGTAGGCCCGACGCAGTTAAGAGTTGTTGATAAATTTTTGAAGAAATCTTTAAGAAAGCAACTCCTAACCCTTTTCCCGCCTATGGCAGGATCGGGTGCCCATCTTGTCCCACTGAATGGACACAGAAGCGATATATTTGACAGTGTTTTTCCATAGCCTGTTGCCTACCAAAGCTGCAACCCCATGGCTTATTTCTCGTCAGTCGTTAGGGCATTCCACCGACCACAGGGGACGAGCTCCGCACTTGGAAATTTTGCCTCACCTACCCGTTGCATAGTAGGGAGGGTTCTTTTACGTGCAAATTCCAGGGGTTAGGAGTTGCTTTTGCTATATTAAGATCATGTTATTATCTTATGATTTGGTCGAAATAGATGAAATGATAAATTTATGATTAGTTTCTGGTAGAAACTTGCCACAAGCCGTCGTCTACGTCGCCTTCAGGGCATAGTCCGTACTCCGTAGAATCCCGAAACAACAATGCATCGGTAAGATGAGTACTAGCAGTGCCGTAACGGGGGTATGAAGCGCCTGTGGCAAGTGTCTAACTTGTGCCTCCTCGCTTAACTTAAAAATTTTGCGCCCCAAACCCAGTTGCGCCCGCTTCTCCACGCCCTCGTTACGGCACTGAGTACTAGTACGCCCTCTGTCAAAAAAGAAGTAGAGCAGAAGTCCCATATGGAGTATGGCGTGTCTCGTTCATGTTCAAAAACCTTTTCCAGTCACTAGGTGTGGTTTAAAAACATTTCCAGGTGTTGAAGCTTACTTCTATCTCTTTCTCACTCCTCGAGTCGGTAGCCTACTTCATTACAAAATTGGGTGATGTAAACAAAACAAAATTCACGAACTTCTCAAAGTTTCTAAACTCCTCCCTACACTGCACAGGTAAAGGAATGACATGCCTCTGACTGGCTAAAATTTTTCGTGATTTATTGGGGTAACACTAGTTCCATCATAAGATATGGGGAACAGTTTGTCTGAGAATCATAACATTGTTGAATGACAATACAATAGTCAACTGAAGTAGCATTCCTGTCTTGTAATTCCCAACCACTGCCCAGGCCAGGTGCTTTTTTTTTCGGATTTGAAAACTGCAGGTGCCTATTGAAGAAGTGCTCAGTGTAGATCCAAATCTTCGCAGGTCAACCCCAGAATTCGGCAGAAAGTTTTAACATCAACAAAACATTCGTTGAGAACGAACAAAATGACTTCATTAACTGGCCCACAGTGCGGGAGCATTACTTTAACGATGATAGCTGACGTCACTGAAAAAGTCACTGTCCCGAATGAGGAAAAATATTATCACCTTCGAGACGATGATGGGAATAAATAATTCCTTAACGTCTAGACTCTACAACGGTGTTTTTATTTTGCTTATAATACACTTACAAATTTTCTGAACCAGTAAATACAGTACAGTACTTTATTAGACGAAGGTTAGTGAAAAGAGGTCCTTCTAAGTGCAGTTTTTGTACAAAGAACCATCGTGTTAAACATTCCAGGAAAGCTCTTCCCCTGCACACTGTTCATCATGTGCTCTAAAAGTGTGACACAAGCTGTAATATTACTAGTAAACGTTTGTGAAACCGATTTGATAATACATTTATTTTTAAATAAAAATGTGTGAAGTTTTCATTGTAATTCCTAGTAGGATAACAATAGAGACTAGGACGAGTTCCACTCAAAAGTGGGCCGAGCAAAGTTTTGAATCAAGAACATACATAATTTGACGTAATTTACAGAGACAAGAATGAGAGATTGAACATAGTGATGAGGGGGTCAAGAGCGGACCTAGTTTAAGGAGGGCTTCAAAAACTGACAGAGACAGACAGATAGAGTGATAGAGGTATCTAGAAGACGGGTTTTTTTATCAGGCCTTGAATAAATATTGGATGAAAAAAAAAAATGAGATTGACATCCCTATTCAGCTGAAGGGGATTGTGTTCAGATCTTTCACATATCTGATCGTTAATTTCTTTCAGGTAGACGAGGTTTGAGTATAGTGGGGTACTAGACGAAAGGTCGAAATTCCTGGGAGGTAATAGTAATTGGTTAAATTTTTGATCAACAAAGCAAGTAGATTGATTGCCAACCTTCTTCGTCTGTCGTCTCCTGTTTTCGTACCACTCATGTCTACCTCCTCTGTCAATGGGATCTTTTTTTTCCCCTTTTACGTACAGAGTTTGAGAGCTAACTACTGACGCACCTGTAGTAGGAGCGGCAGGACCTATAGCATTACTTGTCCAGTAGGACAGTGGGGTGTCTTTAAGAATGGAGCGATTTGCATAGAATTTGTGAATGGATCAAATAGAAACTGTCACAAGTTTTTCAATTTCTACTGTTGAATTGACGAAGTTTTATTTTGTAAAATGGTCTGATATTTTTTAGAGACGCGCAGTTTCTCCATTTTTGCTAGTAGATAAATGGTAGAATTGTTCCCGATGGATTGGGCTTCTGCCTCGCGTGGGAGCAGTTCAGGTTCAACTACTCACTTATCATTGCCGTCTCTAAGGCAGGGCTGAACCTCACTCTATACACAGCCCTGAGAGAAGTAAATATGGTTAGGTACCAATACAGATCGGCTGTATTGCGTTGGACACACCACTTTTCGTCTGATTACTGAAGTCAAGCAACGCAACTCCAAGTTAGTACCAAGATGAGTGGTTGGTAGTGAACGTTGGGTGCTGCTAATTTCCCCTCTCCTACATGCCCTACTCCTTCCTCCACCTCACCCACAAGCAGGCAGCCTCCTTAGGGTTCGGCCTGTTATGGCTGCTTGGCTTACTCCCCAACCCATTAGTGTAGTGCAGAGGTCTTCAAACTGTGTTCCGCGGAACCCCAGGGTTCCGCAATGCATCTCTGGGAGTTCCGCGAGTCAAAATGAAAATTCTTTAGCTGCGGCAAGATCTACTTTTCAAAAGGTGGGATAGGGTTCCCCCAAAACATCTTATAGTTCTAAGGGTTCCGTGAGTCGACAAAGTTTGAAGACCACTGGTGTAGTGTAAGAAAAACCCTAGCTAGTGGGTGACCATGGGTGACCGCTTGGGAACACTGGGTACCACTAATAACCAAAAATCGTCCTAACAGCATAGTGTCGGTGCAGACTCTGCATTAGAACTATGCAGTGGACGGGGCTCTGATGACGTAGAGAGGAAGGATGAGGGGAGCGGCGAATTGCGTTGGACACACCAGTTCTCGTCCGATCACTGAAGTTAAGCAGCGCAACCCCAGCTAGTACTGACTTGGTGGCCGCTTGGGAAAACTGGGTACTGCTAATACCCAAAAATCGTCGCATTAGTGTAGTGTCTGTACAGTTTCTGCATAAGAACTATGCTGTGGACGGGGCTCTAATGACCTTTGTAGTTGAAGGGCCCTAAAACACCAACAAACAACAACAAGGAAGGAATACCGTGGAACTGTTGAATGGTAATTTTACATTTGCTCTTGGCCGAACTAAAACTCCCGTGGAGTATTTGTTGTGATTCGTCTTTTTGTTTACTGTGAGCATTTCATTCTCCTAAAATAGCACATTTGGAATTTGTAGCTTCCCCGAATATCTGACGAACACATAATAGATACAAGATATATTCAATATGTGCATTGAAATTTGAAAATAACATCTGATTACGTTGCATTCCAGTTGGGAATACAGTTTAAAGCGCATTTTGAAAATGGCACTTGTGACGTCATATCCTATAATGTCGATATCCTGAAGGAAAACAACAAAACTTAATCCGCCCAGCATTTTATTACAAGATGATGATGTGAAAGAGTAAGAAGAGAGAGCGATTTATTTCTCACATTTTTAATGACCACTAATTGATGGCATTATATACTGTTTCCGTTATGAGGTGGGTGGACAAGAAAGAACGCAGGAAATGGAGCGTAGGAAAGGTTAGAAAATGGCGTTGTTGAAAGGGTAATATAATAAATGATAGGATGGCAAATGAAATACGAGTTTTCTATCGAATATGCTTGGTGATGGTATAATATAAGAATGTGTTGACTGACCGCCATTTCTTCAGGCTTTCCAAAGTGTCATAATGTGCAAAGAAGTACGCGATAATAAAATTTACAACTCCCAACATCTTGTAGGCTCGATAATTGATACAGCCGCTAGTGAGATGCATTAATTTGGCGTAGGTCGTGTATTTATTTGAAGATTGTTCCATGACATCCTAGATCAAGGCAGTATGTGTTGTTGTTATTATAATGTGTTTGGATAGTTGTTTGATACAATAGTTTTTGACAGTTGGACGGACATTTGATATTAACGTTCTAAAGCAGAGGTTCCCAACCTTCTGGAGTCCTAGAGCACATTGCAAAATTCTGATAAGGTCGCGAGCACACATGTTTTTTCTTGAAAATAGCTTTGCCAGTAATATACACGCGATGTCCCTGGATGGTTCTGGAAGGTTATAGGCAAATTCCAATTGCCCTCTGAAGTGCATCCCAGAAATGTTCAATAGAATGTCCCCCTCACTTTGAAGATATTCATCCTCCATTTCAGTCCTATTTGGACGAGCATTGCCATCCATAAAGAGAATTTGTTGTTGTTTGTTGGTGTTTTAGGGTCCTTCAACTACAAAGGTCATTAGAGCACCGTCCACAGCATAGTTCTTACGCAGAGACTGCACAGACACTACGCTACTGCGATGATTTTTGGGTATTAGCAGTACCCAGTTTTCCCAATCGGCCACCCATGTCAGTACTAACTGGGTTGTTTGTTGGTGTTTAAGGTCCCGTCAACTACAAGGTCATTAGAGACCCGTCCACTGCATAGTTCTAATGCATATACTGCACAGACACTACACTAATGCGACGATTATTGGGTATTAGCAGTACCCAGCTTTCCCGAGCGACCACCCATGTCAGTACTAACTGGGCTTGCGTTGCTTAACTTTAGTGATCAGACAAGAACTGGTGTGTCCAACGCAACTCACCGCTCCATAAAGATGAACTAAGAGCCTACTACACCCCCAAAAAGTCGTACATAAGACTGAGCAGTCCAGGAGGCTGTGCTGAACACATGGAGTGACTATGGAGAGCCCATCCAACGTGGTGCCTGCCCACACCATAACACCTCCCCCTCTATAATGCTCCCTTTTCCTAACATTGAAGAGGTGATAGTGGGTCTCAGGTTCTCTCCAGATCAAGGTTCACCTTGCATCTGCTGCTAGGCTGAATTTTGACCTGCTATCACCCATCTTGATGATGCCCGCCTTCTTTTAATGATTGCGCTGTTGTCAGCTTTCTGGTCACTGAATAAAATGAAATTTAGACAAATTGTTCACTGGGATTGCCAAACAGCAGCGGGCGCAGACAAATCAATCCACAGGCACAGGGTTGGGAATCCCTGTTCTAAAGCATTTGAACTAGATACCAGTCTAGATACGTTAGGTTTTGAATCACCGGAAGAGCGATTGGTGACGTTACAGATTCACGCTGGACGTAATAGATACTTTGTTTTCTCTTTGTCACTGGAGTGAAATAAATTCTATTGTCTTTAATAATCGCATTTTGTAGCAGACATTTATTGGTTTCACGCTGTTTCATTGCTATCCACAGACGAATATAACATACATTGGTGAAATTGTTGCCATTCTCTTTCTATATCGCTGCCAGATTAGAATGTGCTGACTACGCATGCGCAGTTCGATTGCTCATAACTCCCTATTAACAACTGGCTTTTACTGCGCTTGACAGCAGTTTGATTTTCAAGGTATACCCAAAACTGCAGGATCGATTCCTGACCATAGGCGGATGTCTTTGTTTACTAATTAGACGGCATAGTCTAATGCCAGAGTTGAACGGGAGCGACTGTATTACCTTTAGACACACCAATTCTCGTCTGATCACTGAAGTTAAGCAATGCAACGCCAGCTAGCACTAACATGGGTGGCTGCTTGGGAATCGTCGCATTAGTATAGAGTCTGTGCAATCTCTGCATTAGAACTACGCAGTAGACGGAACTCTAATGACCTTGTAGTTGAGGGGCCCTAAAACACCAACTAAACAAACAAGAATTACCATATATCACATGTAAGCCTCCCCCGGTTATGACGAAGACGTTCCCCGGATATAGAGAAGTTTTTGAGGGTACCATCTCGTACAGTAAGCCCAAAGCCGATGGTCACAAGCTGCTTTAATTACAACCACCCTGTATTGCCCTGGCTTATAGTATGCCAATTGTACAATGGTGTCCTCCTTGGCCAGTTCTGTAATGGGACCTGACTTTGTATTGGGGGCAAAACAAATGTAAGGAGGAACCTCAACTGCTACTAAGGAAAATGAAGACAAAAAGCTTCTCAGAAGGGGTGAATCGGGGTAAGGCCCACCTGAGTGGTGCAGAGAGCAGCCTGTTCAAATACTGCACCAGTGGTTCCAAGTTCCATACTGGATCGAGGTGGGTTGGTTTTTAAGTTGAGAGGGTTCTTTTGCATGATAATGACATCGTAGACCTCATGGGGCTACCTACGGCTTTTCTTTCTGTCTGAAGTGCATTTCCCGGATATAATGAAGACAAGCCCTTGAAGTTCGTTATATCCGAGTTCGACTATTCGTATACGAGTGGCGTAATCAGACCTTATATGCATGGTGGCACTACCTACTGATTCTAAGCAGATAGTCTTCCACATGCTGGTTGGGAGCGGCGAGTTGCGTTGGACACACCAGTTCTCGTCTGATCACTGAAGTTAAGCAACGCAAGCCCAGTTAGTACTGACATGGGTAGTCGCTGGGAAAGCTGGGTACTGCTAATACCCAATAATAGTCGCATTAGTGTAGTGTCTGGGCAGTCTATGCATTAGAACTATGCAGTGGACGGGTCTCTAATGACCTTGTAGTTGATGGGACCTTAAACACCAACAAACAACAAAAACAACAACAGATACTGGTTTAGAGACCGTTTCATTATTCCGATGCAAGCAACTTCTAGCCCTTTCTCCGCCTATGGCAGGGTTATGCTTATTTATCGCCGGTCTACTGTTCATTGGGGCAGTCTACCTACGCCAGGAGAACTCCTACATCTGGAAATTTTGCCTCATCAACTTGTTGAATAGTAGAGAGGGTTGTTTTACGTGCACCACACGGGGCCTCGGTTTTACTTCTCCTATAAAGGAAGGCGCACTCAGGGCATCGTTCTCGCCCGAAAGAAGCCAACCCATTTCGGTCTAGTATCGAACCTAGAACCGCTGACGTAGTTACCGAGCGTGCTACTCACTGCGAAACCGAGACGGGATGTTTCGTTGTTCTGACGATGATTGATTTATTCGTGTAGCCTTGCAGAGTTATGAAGTTGCCAAATCTACCAGAAGATTGCATTGTGTGCCTTGTCGCACCAGACCTTGTTTCGATATTCAACTAGAGGTTTTTCTTTAATAAGATTCGTGGCAAGCCATATAGATTTTGACAACTGATTAAATAGGGTTATGCTTCAACCTTATCTAATTTTATGTGCCTGCTGAAGAAGAAGACGTGAACATAGAAGAATTTCAAAAGTTGTAACTTACTACTTGTAAGTAATTGGAGGCTTGTGAGAAATCCCCTCAGTTTGGACATCCGTCGTAACCATAGTTTCTAATATTCACGAATGTTGTTACATGAGACACTAGTTCTCGGAATATGTGTGTCCATTTATGCCATTCCCGTAGTTTGACTCATGCATTAAGGAATTATTCTTTCAGGGAAATAATGTCGAATCCCGGGATTCGGTCTACCCTGCAAGAAACAGTTATCATTGACCCATTACGAGGAAGTTTTATTTCAACGGCTCTCTCTCTCTCTCTCCCTCTCCCTCCCTCCTGGTCTTTTCTGGCGAATGGCAGGTTCGGGCATCCACGAGTCCTGTAATTTGAAACAAAATAACCGACGAAGGGATGGGCAGAAGGACAAAGAGTGAGAGACTCCTAAGCTCGTGGCGCTCATATCTGATCCTGATCGAGGCGAATTGTTAAATAGATTGACCTGATAGATGTGACCTAAAGCAGATATCTGTGGTACCTCCTTATAACCCTTTTCTGCGAGGAAAAATTAATATTGCAGAGATGCAAAATTCCCACACCGAGCAAATTCCCTCACTTGCCACCACAAAGGCCATCAAAATGATGAGAAAAACTGTTCGCTAACATAAAGAAGGAAAGGTAATTAGTAGGTTACCTGACTTGGAGGTCTATCAAGGGGTTAAGGCTATTTATCAATAGAACGGGGGCGGCGATGGAACCTTCAACCCGTGGACACCTGTGGGAATTTTTTGCTAATCTATTTTTTTTTTCATGAAGGAGAGTTTGATTTATCCTAACTTGGTGGCGTTGTGGGTAGCGTGCACGGTAACTGCGTGGGTGGTTCTAGGTTCGATACTGGACCGAGGTGGGTTGGCTTCTTTCGGGTGAAAGAGATCCCACGAGTACGCCTTCCTTCGGATGAGAAGTAAGATGTGGATGTGGCGTACGATGACATTTGCACGTAAAAGAACCCCATGTGTCCATTCAGAGGGACAATATTGGTATCGACCCTGCCATAAGCCGAGAAAGGGGTTAGAAGTTGCAGTTGTTTTGCCTTGAAGGATTCTTTGATTAGTTTGTGGGTTGGGGTGTAAGCCAGGCAGCCATAACAGGTCAACCTCTTAGGAGGCTGCCCGCGGGAGATGAGGAGGTAGGTGAAAGGAGGAGGGTTAATTTGCAGCACCAAACGTTCTTTACCAAGCACCCAAGTTGGTTTTGACGTGGGTGTGCGCTGCTTAACTTCAGTGATCTAACGGGAACTGGTGTGTCCAACGCAACTTGGCCGCACAAGGAGAGTTTGATTTGCGACATCACTTTCCATGTGTGGAACCCGCCGCGGTTGTTGAGTGGTTGCGTGTTTGACCGCTGAATGCAGGTTCGTTCCTGACTGAGCTATATGGCTGCTACCACCGTCGAATGGAATGTAAAGACATAGTCCCGTGTGGGGCATGTACGACAACACCATGACATAGTAACATACCCCTTTCTCCTCACCCCCCCTCCCTAGAAGTAGAAAGGTGGACGTCAAATAACCAAATGAGTCAATCCAAGCGTGAGATTTTATTTTCTCATCCGACCTCTACCAGGATCGATCTTGAAAACATTAACATGGGAGGCAAAATGGTGCTTGGGTGTGCTGTTAAATACAATAATGCAGAAAGGTAGAATGTCTAATTCATTAATGAATGAATATACCGTAAGCTAATATCTAATGATAGTGTAATGGGAATATTAAATTGTAGGTCAAGTGGGGAAGGTCAGTTTCGACCACTGGCTGTATATTTAGTAACGCCGTGTGAATCACTTGAAGAAAATCTTCTTGCATATTTATTACTACTACAATACTTCTTATGAATATTAAATTTGCTGCCATGTATATTCTTATTATGTAGTACTGTCTAATTTATTTCAATTGCCCTTTGACCTTTACAGACTATGCCAGCTATATTACTACTTGAGAGACTTGAAGCTTTATTAGACAACATTTTTCACTTCCGTATATGAAAGTTTATCTAGATGCAAATTAATATTTTGAATTTAAATTAATGGCTGTATGATAAACGCCTTCGCCCCCTCCCTCTCTCTCTCTCCCGGTCTCTCCCTCTGTCTACTTCAGTGTGATTCAGTTTGAAACCTGATCTATAACCCACTTGTTGATGTTTTTAATAATGGGTAAGCAAGGCCAGAGCGAGAGAGGTACATTGTTAACGGGGGATGGAAAATAACTTATAATTATCTCTTATTTTTATATAGTGCAGTGCTAAATTTGATAATAAGACGTACATTTGAGGTAAATAAAATTCATGATTAATGTAGTGCTGCAATCATGAAGACCACACCACGGAAAAACATTACGTGGAGTTTCAGTAATAAATTATTAGTTTATTAAAATGAATACGATGGCATATTTCGATATTATAAGCAGGCCGGGCAGATACGGTAGAAGGGGGAAAAGGGAGAGGGCACCGTTTTAACATTATTCTCGTTTTTATCTCTCCATAACAAGGTAGGACATTAGCTCCATGCTGCGGTGCATGAGCAGGGTGTCGAGAGCTGATAAATTAGAAATGAGTACCGGTATATTAGAGGTAGCTTTGGGGTGGGGGACATCGCGGAAAAAATGAGGGAGAGTAGATTGAGGTGGTATAAACACGTAATAAGAAGAGGGGAGGAGGAGCTCGTTAGGTCCACTACAGGAATGCAGATGGTTGCAAGCATTCGGGGCAAGGAGATACCAAAGCAGACATGGAAGCAGGTTGTCCGTAAGGATATGGTAGTGTGTGGGGTGGACGGGGACCTAGTGGGAGATAGGCGGGAATGGAGGGCTAGAACCCGCAGACCCGACCCTGCCACAGGCGGGATAAGGGTATGGTGATGATGATGAACAAGGTGGTACATTATCAGGTTGCAAGACAGGATTAGTTTGATTATTTAACGTTGGATCCTCTACTCAACTGGCAATATACTGGTCAGAAGGAGCCAGCTTCTATACCTGGTATTTTGCCGATCTCGTAATTTTACGATATTTTAGGGATCTCTTAGGTGCAGTGGTTGACTATGTGCACACCGCACAGGGTCACGGGTTTACTTCCCATCCAGCAGAAAGCACATTTGGGGCTGCTCTCTGTAAGACATGTGTTTTTTTTTATAAAGGTGGCTAAAGATAATCTAGCTCGCTTCAGTATATCAAATAGTACCATGATTCGATCTTTGATTTTGGAATAATTTTACCGACGCTAGGGGGAGAGCAGAAGAGGAAAGTTGCTAATCTACATTACAGTATGTTTTACTCCAAGTAGCATAGATTCCTTTACGCTCTGTGTGTGTGCCCCTGTGACTCTGTGTGTGTGTGTGTGTGTGAGACTCTGTGTGTGCCCCTCATCCGACGAAAACCCATTTTGGCTTCCTGACGAAGCTACCCGCCTCAGTCAGGATCGAAAGGGACCTCCTAAATGCGCCTTATGTCGTATAGGAAAAAACTCTGATCCGTATTGCGTGGGGCATTCCCACAGTTAAAAAGACCCTTTTTACAGTACATAGAGAAAACTATGTGCATAAGTCGAAAAAATTTCCAGCTGTAGAAAGCCACCTTACCTCTTTCTTCCCTTGACCTGGTAGCTATTTTTTTCACCCCTATGGCAGGGTCTTGAACCCATTTTTGTACTATTGAGATAGAGCGATCTGTTGAGCGGTATTTTTACGTCACCAGCTGCCACCTTAATTCTGCATCCCTCGTACTTACAGGAGTGGCTTATTGCGTTGGACACACTGAATCACTGAAGTTAAGCAACGCAACCCCAGCTATGACATGGGTGACCGCTTGGGAAAACTGGGTATCGCTAATACCCAAAAATCGTCTCATTTGTTAGGGTCTGTGCAGTCTCTGCATTAGAACTACGCAGTGGACGGGGCTCTAATGACCTTGTAGTTGAAGGGCCCTAAACGCGAACGAACGAACAATAACCCTGTACTTATTTATAGTCGGTCTATTGTGATTCGTAGGGGCACTTTTGCCGATGTACTCTTTCCATGTAGAAAGGGTTCTTTGACTTGCAAATGACATGGTACACGCCGTGGTATCAACCTTGAAGTTAAAGGGCCCTAAAATACCAACGAGCGAAAACAATCTAACCAAAGCAACTACAGTACTAACCTTTTCCCCCTATGACAGGGTCGTGTGCCCATCCATATCCCTTTGGATAGACACATGGATGATCTGTTGGACGATATTTTTACTTCCCAACCGAAGTAAAGGCAACGGGGAACCTCTCTCTCGACTAGGGTCCAGTGACCGACTGTGCAAATTGTCCTAGTCAGGAAATAAGCACACTCCCGTGTATTTCTTATTATTTTTTCTGCCGTCATTATGATGTACATGTGAAAGAATGGGTGTCATGGCCTAATAGATAATATAAATGACGTCATTAATTTAAGGTGTTACAATGAGTTTATCGAACCTCCTATAAAAGATTTGTAACTTTAAAATTATTATTAATTTTTTTTCATCTTTCATTAGAGAGATACGTTGAGCAGCATTTGTCCGGATGAGGTCAAACAAGTTACCACCTACTCCTTCTTCGTCTATCTTACGAAACTATTTATATTGATAGCAGAGCAATAGTGTAGTATCTGTTCCAAGTCGTTGGGACAATAAAATTTATTTAGTCCTATTCAAAATCTAGTTTCATTTAATAGGGAACTGGAAGAGGAGGCAGCCACTTTGTTGGGACGTTAAAAAAAAGAGTAAGTTGTAAACCCTAAATAGAGCTTCTGTTTGCAACATACCAATGGATGGTTGATTGCACCGAGTAGGACCATATAACATCATGTCCAAATAAAATAATAAAACAGAGGGCAGGCGTTCATAATGTCAGTGGTATATGTGCCCTCGTTAAACAGAGGTATAGGGCAAGGTATTAGGGAGGTATTAGGGAGACTGAAACCAACTGGACCTCAGTTGAAGTTTACCACCGCGAGAGTATGCATGATACAGCATTATACAGTTGGGTGTAACGTCCTTTTATATTATATAAAAATTAGGTAGGCGTGGTTCGTGGGGAGTGGCATCATTACGGATAGATAGATAGATTTCTTTATGACTATAGTTTAAAGCCATGTCGAGGTACACGTGTGAGGAAGAGGCTCCCCTCAACTGCTCAGGGGCGTCGTTTTTACAGGTATCTGAAATGATAAGCGATTATATGATTTATCCTTAATCTGTGTGGACGATTATTCTCCCATGTTTTTGATGGACACTGACATGGTAATTAACTTTGTGAGGCCCAAGGGCGTGAATCGAAATGCAGACTTCTTCGCGCTCATGGCCTGGCAGCTGGTAGATGCCAAATTCTGTCGGATTAGGTCAAAGAGCTATGAGTAAAAATGGCCCCGTCTTTGAGTGAGTCACTCTCTCATTTTTAAAATCAATGGAAGCTACTGTAGTCCACTCGTATCGATACACGAGTTCTCATCCTGGTTAAGATTAGATGGATGTCCCTTTCTGACAGGACGCAGGACGGAATCTTCAGAGCGGCAAATTGCGTTGGATCCACCAGTTCTCGTCTGATCACTGAAGTTAAGCAACGCAACCCCAGCTAGTACTGACATGGGTGGCTGCTTGGGAAAACTGGGTACCGCTAGTATCGCATTAATGTAGTGTCTGTGCAGTTTCTGCATCAGAACTACACAGTAGACGGGGCTCTAGTGACCTTGTAGTTGAAGAGCCCTAAAACACCAACAAACAAACACACAAACGAAATGTTCAAGTGTGTTATGTTCGGTGGGGAATAACAATGGGTAAAGAAAAGTGTCCCAATAAAGAAAATGGCCGACGACAAATGCTCGGAGAAGCTGCAGCATTAAGTTGACGTAGGCTGCGGAAAAATACCGTCTGACAGATCGCTCATGTGTCCCAATGGGGTAAGAATGGGCACCTGACCGTACAGGCTGAAAAGGAGTTAGCGATAAAACTGAAGCGTTATTACAGATTGAATGTTTCTTAGACGAGTGATGGGCCGACTTTTTAACTTGAAAAACGTCCCACATGTCTTCTGACGGAAACCAAACCTGTGGTCTATGTTATGTTTACAATGTCGCTATTCTTCGAAAACAGTTTTCCCCTAAAGATGAAAAGAGGAGGAGGTTGCCCAAAATTCCAGGTGTAGGAGATCACTTTCCTTCTTGGTGCCAGTGACGAGCCTTAGTTGTAACAGTAGGCAACCCGGCAATCAATCGAAACATGCAATTTTCACTAAAACTGCATATTGTTTAACGTAGAAAATAACAGGCAAGGACTTCCGGTTGTTGGAAAAGGTGTTTAGATTTATTTTTGCTTCACTAATTAGTGAGTGATATTACGCAGAAATGTAGAAAGTGTGTGGATGACGAAGGGAGCGGCTGTATTGCGTTGGACACACCAGTTCTCGGCTGATCAATGAAGTTAAGCAACACAACCCCAGCTAGTACTAACGTGGGTGACCGCTTGGGAAAACTGGATACCACTAACATTCAAAAGTCGTCGCATTAGTGTAGTGTCTGTGCAGTCTCTGTATTAGAACTACGCGGTGGACGGGGCTCTAATGACCTTGTAGTTGAAGGGCACTAAAACACCAACAAACAATCGCCAGTTGCAGATGCAGAATCGAACCTGCGCATGTCAGACCGGCGGCAGCTTGATTGATTTGTTGGTGTTTTAGGACCCTTTAACTACAAAGGTCATTAGAGCCCCGTCCACTGCATAGTTCTAGTGAAGAGTCTGAACAGACACTATGCTGTTACGACGATTTTTGGATACTAGTGGTACCCATTGTTCCCAAGGGGAGCGGCGAATTGCGTTGGACATGCCAGTTCTTGTCCAATCACTGATGTTAAGCAACACAACCGCAGTAAGTACTGACATGGGTGACCGCTTGGGAAAACTGGATACCACTAACATTCAAAAATCGTCGCATTAATGTAGTGCCTGTGTAGTCTCTGCATAAGAACTATACTGTGGACGGGGCTCTAATGACCTTTGTATTTGAAGGGCCCTAAACACCAACAACTTTACTCACAACTTCACTGCGTTGGACGCACCAGTTCTCGTCTGATCACTGAAGTTAAGCAGCGCAACTCCAGCTAGTACGTACTGACATGGGTGGCCGCTTGGGAAAACTGGGTACTGCTAATACCCAAAAATCGTCGCATTAGTGTAGTGTCTGTGCAGTCCTGCATAAGTACTATACTGTGGACGGGGACACCAACTAGACAAATGTGGATGATGAGGAAATTGGGCAGTGTACAACATAAGGACACCTCGGTGTACTGAAAGAGTCCCTTGAGATATGAATTTTCAGAAACAAATGTGTCCTTCGGCGTTATTATTTTATCACACGGACGTCGTATCTATAAAATTTCAAACGTGAATAATTAAGTGATTAAATACAGAGCAATTTATCGACCAGTTTTTCAACGACAAATCAGTCGTTACCAGTATGTGACTCGGAACCCTTTCTGCTACATTTTATGCAGATGACATTTATATCATTTTCTATGATCAGATTATTGATGATGATTCTGTGTAAAATTTACAGCGAGTGTCTGTAACTAGAATAACTAGTCTGTATTATTTTTTATTGTACTAATTTGTGGTATCATAAAATGAAGTATAACTTATTTTGATTACATGCATCTGCTAGATCCGAGTATAGAGACGTCATTTCAACATGGTGTTGTTGTAATGTAAAGGAATGTTCAAAAAACTTTGATAGATGCAGACAAGTGTAATGTCACATTTACAATCTTAATAACGAAAAACATGCCTCCTAATTGCAGAATCTGTAATATAGTTAAATTTTTTTACGCATTTTAAAATGAGTAATAGTCTTACAGCAAAAGAAGTGTAAGACATATTTTGTCTTTGCATAAATAACAAACATCCAAATGTAGTCGTAAAGATAATGAGTCCATTTTCTTATAAGTGTGAAAAAAAGCCTTGAATTTCGACACAGAGAGTGGAGCAATACGTGATTGTAACTGAACTATTTACCCCTTTGACATAAGTTGAAGTTGGATAAGACTGATACTAATTACAGGCTCTATAAGACGTTTAAATGTAAGATTAAGATGTTATTGCATTCTTGTCTCTTCTCTCCCTCTTGCTCCTTTCCTTGTCTCTTTTTTTCTCTCCCTGACTGTCTTAAAATCTGTACAAAAACACATCCTCACATACAAACAGAGAAACAGAAATAACACGATGAAAGAAAGATTACAAATTGTTGGCATTTTGCTGCTATCCAGCTCGAAATATTTTTTTTTTATAAAAGTAGTGACGAAATTCAAAGACTTGATTTTTTTTTTAAATTTATTATAGCTGCTTAATTCAAAGGTTAAATTACAATTTAGCAAGGGGAAAAACTTTCACAAACAATTCGTTATTTACGACTTTGTTTGATTGCTAGTGTACATGTTTGTTTGTTTTTGTATCCCACATTTGTATCCACCTGTTTGTATTTGATAGTAACGACATGCGGTTAGTGTCTTTGAAAATTTCGACTACAATTCTTCCTCCTCTCGCCCCCCCCTCTTTTTTTTCAGGTTCTTACACCCCTCCGTACTGTCCACCTCTTCCTCCCTCCTCTTTCTCCGGTTCCTGTCCAAAATACTGAAAATGTAAATACAGTACTTATTTTTCCTTACTATCTGAGGCTCCTATTAGAATCAGTCCTTGTACTTGCACTATGTCTTACCCTTCAGTAACACCCTTCCCCCGTCACCTTTTCACACACACCAAAAAAGAAAAAAAACAATTTTTTTTTCTTTACTTTTTAAAATAAATACTTGCTAAAGTTGAGGTGTCGGCTTTTGACATTGTATGTCGGCAAGGCATTAAAATTATGTTGATTGCATTTATCTTATCCACTTTGCTTTTGAACTTCTTGGTTTGGACTTAATTAATCATCGTAGCCCAAGGTATTTATTTAAGTGACCTTCTTTTACACTTCAAGAAAGCTGAAATTGTGTATGAAAACACTTTTTTTCAGCTTTTCTGCTGCTTGTCCTACTCCTCCTCCTCCTCACAAAAAATGATCACTGTTAAGAAGTGTCAAACTCTTTTATTACAATCAATTTTTACGGAGACAAGTAGCCAAAGTGTGTTTTCTGGTTTTACAAAATTGAATGACAACCTCTCTAAATTCCCCTCTCATTCGACCTATCCGCTAACCACGGGGTGGATCAAGCAGACAGGAGGGTCCCAAGCGCAGCCTAGTTTTGAAGCCCTTTTGTTCGCAATACTATATACAGTAAAACCTGTCTAAAACGGAACCTGATCGTTCCCAATTTTTTTTTCCGTTTTCAAAGGTTTCCGTTTTACACAGGGCTGTGTTTTAATGAAACAAAGTACAAAAAATATGATCACCTTCTATTAGGATGATGAAATTTAAAATAAAAGTCCATAAACTAAAAAATTACTCTGCCCCCACACAGGGGCTGATCCAGAGGCGGATCAGGGGGGAGGGTAGCACTTCAAAAAATTGCACCCCAAATATTTTTAAATATTCAGAATCCCTTAGTATAAATCTAGCTAGCAATTACAATAGGTCCTCCACTGCCCCTTAGCTAGACAATGCCCTATGTTCAGTAGTTTAGCCAACTGCAGATCGGACTGGCAGAATAGAAACGGGAATAGCAAATGCAAAAATTCCTCATCAGTTGCAGAGTCGAACCATGCATCAGTTGACGGATGCGCAGTGAGGCACTGAGAGAGGAGCAATGGCTGCATTGCCCCCCCTGTTACCACATGTCTTTTAAAGTACATTGTCGTTGCTTCACTATTGGGCAGCTCTGTGTGTATATGGCCGTAACGGTCCCTAGAACTTCGGTGCATGTACTGTCACACTCAAAATTAATGCCTGCATTGTAGTGTTAAGCATAAAATAATCCGTCTTAGTCAGGTTATTTATGCAAACGGTTCCCAAAACTTATTCCGTTTCCGCGTTAGGCAGTTTTCCGGTTTAGGGTAGTATTTTAAATAGGAAATCATTCCGTTCCGAATTTTATTTTCCGTTTGGCCAGGTTTCCGGTTTAGGCAGGTTTTACTGTAATATTATTATCATCATCATACCTTTATCTCCCCTGTGGCAGGGTTGGTGGGAGCGGCAAATTGAGTTAGACACACCAGTTCTCGTCTAATCACTGAAGTTAAGCAACGCAACCCCAGTTAGTACTGACATGGGTGGCTGCTTGGGAAAACTGGGTACCGCTAGTATCCAAAAATCGTCGCATTAGTGTAGTGTCTATGCAGTTTCTGCATTAGAACTACACAGTGGACGGGGCTCTAATGACCTTGTAGTTGAAGGGCTCTAAAACACCAACAAACAACAACAAGTGGCAGGGTTGGTTCTTCGGATTCTGGCCCTCCGCTCCGCTCCCGCATATACCATGTGGGGGATAGAATTAGGAATGTGTATATAAGATGTAGCCTAGGGTTGGCGGACATCGCGGAAAAAGTGAGGGAGAGTAGATTGAAGTGGTGTGGACACGTAATGAGAAGAGGGAAGGAGGAGCTCGTTAGGTCCATTACAGGAATGCAGGTAGTTGGAAGCCAAAGCAGACGTGGGAGCAGGTTTCCGTAAGGATATGATAGTGTGTGGGGTGGGCGGCGATCAGGTGGAACCCGCAGACCTGACCCTGCCACAGGCGGGATAAGGGTATGATGACTAGGATGATGGGGTGTTGAGTTGTATAGAAAGTGCGATGTTCCCTAACCATTCTCAATGGATATTATCACGATCTGAAGTAATTTGTTTTTTGGAAAAGGAACCCATTTTATTTGGTGCAAGAATCTACGTAGTTAGTGAACAGGACCGGCAATCCGGGGGGTGCAGAGGTTACATTGCACCCGGGCCCCACGATTGAGGTGAGCCCCATCATCAGTACCTATCAGGGCAACGTCCCTCACTCGACCCTGCCAATGCAACATAACCTAAACGTAACCTAACAACGCTGACATTGAACTACACCGGGATTGTACAACCTTTCTGGTGTTGTGGGTCACTCGGCTGCTCCATGAACTGATTGCCAGCCACAGGCTGTGAAAACCAAAACGGGTGAAGATAACGTTAGGTGTTACTTAGCAGGTAGGCTATAATGCATAATTAGAAATGATGCACCATGGGCCACATTACAAGCCTCAATGGGTCACAGGTTGGACAACCCAGAATTAGAGGTTAAGAGTCAAAAATTTAATAATGCTATTATTTTGGAGGTTGTTAAAATCAAAATACCTTTAATAATCAGAAGTGTAACAACAAAATATGATGATACAGGTCCAACAGAAAAAGTTTCCAAGGTGTGGACGTCCACATAAGCTTTCAGATCAACTCATAAATGCAATAGCGACATATTAGGACACATGGCATCATCCAAAAATGTAATACCTTCCAAAATTAGGAAAGATCTCAGAATGGGATAGGAGGGCATCTAAGAGGAGTCCATTTACTCTGAATCCTTTTATTTTTACTTTTGGAAAAATATTTTGGGGCCCCAAAAGGATTTTTGCATCCGGGCCCCTTTATAGAGAAGGCCGGGCCTGTTAGTGAGCATCCTATAACTAGGTTGGTTTTTTTTTGTGTCGTCGGCCCTTTATTGCTGTCATGCACTGCCTTCAGGGTGAACGGGGCTGTCACTCCTGAAAATTTTCCCCGATCTCCACATACTACATAGGAAAGATCTCTTTGACAAGATAGTACACTTGTAGCAACCACATGCAGCTATAGGATTTTAGTAATCATCCAACATATGGCGTTTATATACCGGTAATCGAAATCCGTATCCGAGCGATTGAGAGCTGTCAACTAGGATCAAACTTGCAGCAATGACCTTGTCAGATAAATAAACTTAAGTTGGTGTTTTAGGGCCCTTCAACTACAATGTCATTAGAGCCCCGTCCACTGCGTAGTTCTAATGCAGAGACTGCACAGACGCTGCACTACGCTGATGCGACGATTTTAGGGGGGTATTAGTGGCATCCAGTTTTTCCAAGCGGCTGCCCATGTTAGTACTAGCTGGGGTCGCGTTGCTTAACTTCAGTGATAGACGAGAACTGGTGTGTCCAACGCAATAAACCGGTGTATTAGCGTCCTATAATAAAAGCCATTGAACAAGGTCAAAACACCAGGCAGTGTTATGCTCCTAATTAGGAGTGGCATTTAATCTCATTACTAATTTACACCTTTAAGGTTGAATTTTTTTTAATATAATACTTCCTGTTTATCAAATTTTGCAACGGTTATCAATTCTGATGGGTTGTTTCTGCGGTCCACCTCTGTGAACACCTGTCAATTCTGCCCTGGCTTGCACTACCACTCCATGTACAGGAAGTAAGTTATACGCTGTTTAGGTATATATAGAAAATAAACTTTCAAATGTCATCGGGAAAAGTCGTAACTTTTTATTTCAAGAATTATCCACGCTATCGAAAGAAAACATTGCATAACCACGCACAACCCTTTACCTGGGGTAAGATTTTAAGAGTGTTTACGACGTACAACAACACCTTTTAAACTTAAGTAGTACAGCAATGATCAATATTAGCTTACAAATCGATGAACTTGTAAATACAAAGAGGTTGACAATTATTGGGTAGCACCTGGGCAACAAATGACAGGAACCAGTTGCGGATAACAATTTTGTAATAATTGATATTTGAATATTTATCAGGTGTATTATTTGTTCCTGGGAGCATTGCTTATGTATGAACTGTTGTGACGGAACTGGCCTAAAGACAGACAGTTCATTAGCATATTTGAACCACTAAAAATTTCTCTAACCTGAACTGTGATTTTTTTATGTCGGGGTAAAATTCCAGATCGTCATGGTGGTCAACTGCACTGCATTAAGTGAGCAACTCTAAAAAAAATAGCTACAATCTAAATGCTTATCACATTAAGGCTAATGGTGCGTGTTGTCACTGGCTACTATGAATGGAGTCAGAACATGTCCCACACCGATCACCATTAAAAAAGTAGTTCAACTGGTAGAGTAGATATACCTCTTGAGTCTAAAATACTCAGGTTGGCTTCCCATTGCCGTACTATGCAATGTACACCTTTCTTCAGGGACGTACTCATGAAAAAATTTCGGGGCAGGGTCCCCCAAATTTTCATCCGTACGGCCACTTTTAATTTATAATACGCTTCTGTAGCAAACTATCTGCTTCCATCATTGGACTATTTTTCTACAGACCGACTGAAATTTTCGATGGGGGTAAACTTGGGGGTAATCCCACACGGGGGCACGCCCCTGCCTTCCGTTGTGTAAGACGTAACAGCTACGATTTCTTTCAAATATTATTATTATTGCACATTTTTACTTAGTTTCAGAAAAGACACCAGCTCTCCAAGGAACTCAGACATGGCACCCCAACTATCACATATGTCTCTGACTCGGGCTCACCTGTGTGCCATGTAGATACCCAAATCATTACACCACCTGCAGAGGACAGTGGACTTAACGTGTCTCCTCTATCACTTTAGAGGCACAATTGTATAATCCCAGTATGGGACAATTTAAGAAACGTGTTCTTATTACCGTATATTAAAACTTAAACTTTAGATCCAGATGTAGCACTGTTGGTGGCTGCCCTAGATTATGAAAATCCTTCGTACATTCTTTATTTGAAAGGGGTGGTTGAAAATAAGTTTTTTGACATGGGCCTTGAAAGTGAATTTTTGATGGGATTTTATGACTAGGCAATATTGTAATAAATAAAAGGATTCGCCATATATTTCGTCTTAAATCCTTAAAGTGGATACCTTTGATTAAATTAAAATATTGTGCCCTCTTTCTTAAGGGCACTTAGGTCTTGCTCATAATTTTTAATAAAAATAGCTACCAATCCACGTCTTTGCAAGTGCCTTCCTCGTATGTCTTGTGCGACTGGATGGTGCTGTCAAAATGGTGTGAATTCATCTTTCACAAACAGTACGTGAATTGCATGAAACGCAATGAAGAAAGACAATGAAAATGCTCCATCCCAACTCTTTTTTTGATAATTTATTTCTTGTACTTCTAAAGTGCCTCGACATATTCAGAGAGTCCAGTTGCATACATAATGCTTCTAAGTACAAACTGACAGGAACTCTATAGTTAGTATAAATATATTTCAGTATTCAACATCAGCAGTTCATGCTTGACAGAAAAGGGATCACACTCTGGTAGCCAATTTTTCACGCGTGCATAACATTGCAAATGCTTGTTTTTTTTTTTGGTCAGTGACATAGGATATATTATGCAGCCTATTGTTTTTCAACCTGCTTACATTTTCGGCAAAAACCACTTAGCTCTGTGACCAGCGGTAAATCCGTGATGGCAAATCCACTAATACCCAAAAATCGTCGCATTAGTGTAGTGTTTGTGCAGTCTCTGCATTAGAACTATGCAGTGGACGGGGCTCTACTAACCTTGTAGTTGAAGGGCCCTAAAACACCAACGAGAGAAAAAATCTTAACAAAAGCAACTACTAACCTTTTCGCCCCTTTGACAGGGTCGTGTACCCATCTGTATCCCTCTGGATAGACACGTGAATGATCTGTTAGACGATATTTTACGCAGCCGGCTGCCGACCACAGCTGCAACCCCTTTGCTTATTTATCGTCGGCCTACTGTTTGTTGGGACACTTCACTGACGCCAAGGATAGAGCTCCTACACCTGAGAATGTTGCCTCATCTACCCGTTGCATAGTAGAGAGGGCTCATTTATGTGCAACTGACATCGTACACCACATGGAGTCACGACTTTATTTCCCATCTAACGCTGATCACAGAAGTTAAGCAACGCACCCCAGTTAGTACTAGCATGGGTGTACACTTGGGAACACTGGGTACTGCTAATATAAACATACCGAAAATTACGAAAAATCGTCCTTAACAGCGTGGGCTCTGTGCTCACTCTGAATTAGAGCTACGCAGTGGACTGGGCTCTATTGACTATTGCACTTGAAGGGCCCTAAAACAACAACGAAACGAGAAAAATCCCCATCCAACGGAAGGCGCATTAGGGGCTTCTCACCCGAAATGAGGACAACCCACCTCGATCCTGTATCGAACATGAAGCTCTATCTCCTGCACCACCGAAAGTGCAACCGGCTGCCGACCGAAGTTGCAACCCCTATACTTATCCATTGTTGCTGTGCTCCACCAACGCCCAATGGAGAGCTCCTACACCTGGGAATTTGGCCTCATCTACCCGTTGTGTAGTTGAATGCCATCGTTACGTGAAATGCCATCGGACACCACACGGGACCTTGGATTACTTCTCATATGTAGGGAGGTGCATTCGAGACTTCTATCTCGCCCAAAGGAAGTCAACCCACCTCGATCCAGTATCGAACCTGGAAACCCGAATGCAGTAAATAGAGTACAGTACCCTTTGCCCTCCCGAGGCGGGTGTTTTTGTACGTATAGGTCCGTAAAAAATGCATATCGTTGTAAGTACCTGTTGTGGAAAATTCGGTATTGTAACATCCCTAGTCACATATTTAGCTGCCAGTCCATCCTCGTTCAAGGTTTAAGGCTGATAAGTATTAAATTGTTTTTATGCGTTGTGGAAATTGCTGCCCAACCAAGTGCATTTAAAGATCTCTCAGTAAGAAAAGTAGAGTGTTTTTTATAACTTTTGATCAGATTTGATTAGGTACTTATATAAATGTACCGCCTTGATTTTATATACTTTTTTATTTAAACTTATTTAGACAAACAAATGGTACTGCATATAAATGGCCCTCATCAAGCAACTGGTCTTGGCGAAAAGGCCATTATTATTATTACTGTGCCTCCTGTAATCAGCAGCCACCGATTTGATTCTTCAAGTGATCTGCTTTACATATATTTATGCTGCAAAGTACATATTATCTTCATGACATTACATTAGAAGTTGTATCTATGTGTTGCTACTACTAGAGCCTAATATTAAAACATCGGTTTAGACAGGTCTGTAGGGCCTTCCCAAAATCCACATTTACTGTTCAACATAAAGATAGAATGGATTGAAGGCATTACAAACCACAATAAAACAGAATTAAATTTGTAATGTAAAATGTCGTTCAACTGCTTCCATTTCAACTTGAATCAAGTAGATAATTTGTACTTTTATGGACATGGGTCTGTTAAGGGGTCATTCATTAACTACCAATTGTGACAGGTTGAAGTGGTCATTAGGTATGTGCGTGTGGTGGAGGAAGGAGACGAGATATATAGGTTAATAATTTATGACTGGAGATAAAGAAAACCACGGCGTTCTGCTGCCCTTGTGACCTAAAAGTGAATGGGCTTTCACATTCCATATGTGTCCATCGCAAAACTGACACACTCCCTCGGTAACTCAGTTTGTAGAAGCTCATATCTTGACCGAAATTGGTGGTAAACTCTAACAAGGAGTCACTAGGGATCCATGAACTCTGGGACGGCCTGAATCTAATAGAATTAGGATCCGAAGATGAATGACTGATATCATCATCAATCAGGGCGTCCCCAGCTTGTAGGAGGGGCAAGTAAGCATGCTCTACCAAATGAACCTATTATCGCCATGATGTCTAAAGCCTGATGTAGTCTTCCAATTATTTCTAATCCTTTTTCCGAGTACCCACGTACTGTATTTGTTCCTGGAACATACTGAATTCTTAAACAATATGTTTATGCAGCCGGCTGCCAACGTGATGCCATAACTTCTGCTTACTTCTCGTTGGTTCACCTTCCTTCGAGGAACTCTTTCTTATAGAAGGAGATGAGGCCCAAATCTGGCAACTTCTCTGATCTACACCCTACATTTTACTCCATGTGGACTCACGTTGTTGCTGTTGTTTGTTGGTGTTTTAGGGCCCTTCAACTACAAGGTCATTAGAGCCCCGTCCACTGTGTAGTTCTGATGCAGAGACTGCACAGACACTACGGGAGCGGTGAATTGCGTTGGACACACCAGTTCTCGTCTGATCACTGAAGTTAAGCAACGCAACCCCAGATAGTACTGACATGGGTGGTCGCTCGGGAAAAACTGGTTACTGCTAATACCCAAAAATCGTCGCATTAGTGTAGTGTCTGTGCAGTCTATGCATTAGAACTATGCAGTGGACGGGTCTCTAATGACCTTGTAGTTTATGGGACCTAAAACACCAACAAACAACACAGACACTACACTAAAGCTGGGTTTACATTGCGCGCAACTGTTTCATTGAAAAAGACTGCCGCAGTGTAAACGGGGACTCGCCCCGAAATTTGCTGCGCGAGGCAGCCTCGTGGTGAGCCACCGAACTGTCGGTTTTGGGACACGCATCAAAGGGTTTCGCCACTCCCACTTCGTGTACTGGTACTCTAGATACGTTTTGCATGATTCCTTCCCGCAATATTTCGCTCAATGTAAACAGGGTGGGCGAGACGGGCGAGATTGCCGCAAGCCCGTGGAAACAGTTGCGGCGAGTATGTTTCGCGCAGTGTAAACCCAGCTTAATGCGACGATTTTTGGATACTAGCGGTACCCAGTTTTCCCAAGCGGCCACCCTTGTTAGTACTAACTGGGGTTGCGTTGCTTAACTTCAGTGATCAGACGAGAACTGGTGAGTGGACTCACGAGTCAAACACGCAACCTACTGAGGTACCGAGACAGATCCCGAAGGAACCTAAAGGAGGTTTAATTTCAGAATAAAAAAATACTAATGTAATTACAATTTTATTCAGGTGTAGGATTTCTAATTATGACTTAAGAAATTAGATAAAGCGATATGATATTTAAGAGCTACATGTTTCGTGTACAAAAAGTTTGCCTAACTTTTATGTTATTTGAGACTTCTAAGAAGACTCCCAAATTACGCCTCTGAGAAGTTGACAAGGTTACTCGCACTTTACTCACAACTTTACTACCTACACACACTGTCTCTGAAAAATGATAAAAGAGTTGAGCTTATTTAATATAAATTGAAATAATTGTCTCGATTAGTGAGAACCTATACGATTAAATCAGTTACAGTATGTATAAAATATCACTTCATACCTGAGCAAGAGAAACTATTTAAATGCCTGCTGGCAATCAAAAAGAGTTGTAATGGATACGTATCTTATTTTATCTTGTAGTTTTCTTCTTGACAAAAGATCACATTTAAAAGTCATAAAATACTTTTTCACCCACATTCATTAGGCTTAGAATAAGGTCTTTGAAATGACTTGTCTCAGATACTCTCTAGTAGGACCCATATGTAAAAACAATGAAATCTATAATGACCATAATTTAACAATGTACAAAGAAGAACGTTGAACATTAAAAGCTAAAAGATAATATTGGCCCAAAGTCATATTGAAATTTATGGTTGAGGTTCCGTGAAGAATAATAAACAGCCCTAGGATGCAGAAAAAAAATCAAAAGGTCCGACACTGAAAGTAATTAGACAGACAATTACAGATTGAGTTTGGAAGCCATTTATATTTATTTAAATACAGGTGCTTCTTATCTTTACAACAGGTGAAATAACATTCAAGTACCCTATCACAATTCTTGACTTTGTGAAATTCTTGTGTAGAAATTTGTAGGAAATTTTTTTGGAGGTTTACCCCAATTGCCTTCCCCTCGGAATGACCAATCAATTGCCATTTTTTTTTTGCCCGTTAACGGACTACGAAAAAAAGACCCGCTCTTATTTGTTTTTTTTAAATATGATTAGGTTATATTTTGTATCTAGAATCATCCTTTTAAAATTATTTAATATGGTGTCTGTCTGCCCAATACACGAACAAAACAGTAGACAAACAGTTGTTGAACAGCTGGACAACATGTAGCATCGATATTCCCCATGTGTTTCTCGAGATAAACACATAACAACCTGGATCTTATCTATACTCAAGGGACGTTAGGAATCCATTAAATGAAAGAACAAAATCCACAGGAGCGTTCGTCAAGTAGGACCATTATAGACAGTGGGTCCCGTTGGTTGACATCATTTAGCATCTGGCTGTTTACTTCTGAGGAGTAATTTTCGGACGTGGGAGTAATAATGGCGAACCACTTCTACAATTGAGGATTTTACCTACTGTAGGTATACTGTATACAGCAGTGATTCCCAAAGTGGGGCCCAGTGTGGACTCCCCCAGAGTTTAGGATGGGGAGACTTGAGACTGAAGCACAGGCGGCTCATGGAGCAGGCAAACCAAGGCGGAAATCTCAAAGGGGTGGCTAATTTCAGAGGTATTTCGTTGCCACGCAGCCTATTTGCCATTTAAAATTGTCATAGTCCTTGAGTTCCCAAGCTTCTATGATTGTCGAGGCCTTTTCTAAACTAAGTGTTTCTAAGTTTTTTTATTATTGGATTAGTTTCAAGGGTTGGGGAGAAAGCCAGGCAGCCATAACAGGTCGAACCCTTAGGAAGCTGCCCACGGGAGATAAGGTAGGTGAAAGGATGAAGGAGAGGGGTAATTTGCAGCACCCAACGTTCTTTACCAACCACCCATGTTGTTATTGACGTGGGTTTGCGCTGCTTAACTTCAGTGATCTCACGGGAACTGGTGTGTCCAACGCAACTTGGCTGCACAAAGTTGGATGCTGGATCGAGGTGGGTTGGCTTCTTTCGGGCGTGAGAGAGGCCCCGAGTGCGCCTTCCTTCGGATGAGAAATAAATCAGAGGTCCAGTGGGGTGCACGATGGCATTTATACTTAAAAGAACCCTCTCTACAAAGCAACGAATAGATGAAGCAAATTCCCAGGTGTAGCAGCTCGCCCCCTAGGGTCGGTGAGGTGCCCCAACGAACACGCCGATTAATAAGCATAGGGGTTGTAGCTTTCATCGGCAACCGGCTGCGGAAAAACGCTGTCCTATACATCACCCTTGTGTCCATTCAGAAGGACAAGATTAGTACCCGACCCTGCCGTAGATGGGAAGAGGGTTTGGAGTTGCTGCTATTGTAGGAGCTCGCCTCCTAGCATCGGTGGAAGAAAACTGCATCAATAAATAAAAATAGGCTGACGATGAATAAGCACAGGGTTTGCAAACATTAGGTTGATAGCCGTTTGCGTAAAATGCCGTTCAATAGGTCGCTCGTGTGTCCCAATGGGGCAAAGAAATAGACACCCGACCCTGCCATAGGTAGTGGAAAAGGTCTAGGGATAACGATGTAGAAAAAGTTTTTTACGGGTAATGGTGACAATGGGACACACAGGACCACATAGGAAGGGGGAGCGGCGAATTCCGTTGGACACACCAGTTCTCGTCTGATCACTTAAGTTAAGCATCACAACTCCAGCTATTACTGACATGGGCGGCCGCTTGGGAAAACTGGGTACTGCTAATACCCAAAAATCGTCTCATTACTGTAGTGTCTGTGCAGTCTCTGCATAAGAACTATGCTGTGGACGGGGCTCTAATGAGCTTTGTAGTTGAAGGGCCCTAAAACACCAACAAACAACAGCAACAACCACATAGGATCGCAGCTTTATTTTGCAACTGATGGAAAGTGCACCAAGTACTTCCGTCCCAACAGAAAGAAGGGGAGGAGTTGCTAATTTACCACTATGCCCTTATAATAATTCACTATTAAAGTGAAATTGTAGTATGATACAGAGATAAAATGTACTGTATACGAAATTTCATTTTATTTTAAGTTAGAAGTCGTCGCATGTCATTTATTATATCATGGTCGCATCAAGTACAACTGTGCAGATAGGGTTTTCATTTTATATTTCTTCAGTCACATTTAAAGCTCATAAACTATTAAAAAGAAATAAATTTATAAAAGCGATAGTCATTGTGTATTTAAGTGCAGGTACTTTAGTGCTAGATATTTAAGAGGAAAAAGGATATAGGATAGACCGGGGGAGGGGGGAAGGGGGTCTCATAAATTTTTTATATGAGAAACTGAGCTCAAAAATTTATTTTCTGAGGGAGGGGTAAGAATTAAAAAAACGACAAAGTAAGGAGATAGGAAACTGAATGCATAGGAGTTTATTTTTAAGAAAAAAAAAAGGAGTGGGTGTGAGTTGAAGAAAAATTCCTTAGATACACATGACGAAAAGATTACGTCTTAAATTCGAGATTAAAGAGGTTAATATCAAGAAACTGAGATTATAATGGCATTTGAACTTGTGAAATGGATTATAATCCATAGGATTTATAGATATCTGAAATGACACTATCCATAAAGATAAAGTTGTTATTACTAACGAGTGGTTAAAATATGTTTTTAGACGAGGTTTTAAAGTCCTCCACAAAATACATAGTTGTGTGAAGACGTCACACCTCACTTCGCCAACTGCATCTCCCCACATTATGTGGTCTAAATGGTCACCTTTTCTACCCCTCTTCTTTCTCTCCTAACGGAATAAATTATTAAACCCTATTCTTTTGAAGGAGAGTCGAAAAAAATACTCCTCCCTATACATGACTTTGCGACGTTTAACTGCCCCCCACACGCATACATGATCGTAAAAATCAGATTATGGGAGGTCTATGGAATAGTTTGGCAAAGATACACACTCATTGTTGGTTATACACCTCTTTCAAATTGGCCCTTGCAGTTAGATACCGCCAAATATTCCTTCAACTTGCTGCTCATTCCCTCAACTTTTGAACGAGATAGAAACAAAAAAAGTAAACACCTTCAGGGATGTTAAAATACAAACAAGACAGTTTTGTGTTTTAACTTCTGAAATCTTTTGGCTCCCTACTGAGTTTCTTAAAACTAATGCCCTGTGATATCCACTATTTGTGTCCGACATGATTGTTATTAGACGTCAAGTGTTAAAATTATGGCTTTTACACTTTCAGCCCTGAAATGTGCCGAATTTAAATAATCCGTCTTCTTCCTATTAGTCCCCTTCCCCGTTCATATTTTTCTATCATTTTTGGATATATGGTACTAACTCATAAAGACCTCCAAGTGACCCGTCAAAATATTAGGCCATAAAATCAATGGCGTGGATCGTTAATTTTCATAAATTATTATTTGATGTCCAAGAATACGTGCCACAAATTAAAAATGCCCACTTCGCTGAAATCTCCTTGAAAATCGACAAGGTGTTATAGTCAAAAAAATTGCGAAATTTTCTCCAATCACAATAACTATCAAATATAAGTTAAATTTTAAGCTGGTTTATGTGATCTGCGGTCTCCAAGCAAGAAGGACACCGAATTTAATGGGTAGCGGCAGCCTAAGAAACTCTGAATGTTATCGATCTGAAGTGGAAATTATTCAGAAAACTTTTCTACCGAAGGTCCTTTCCAACAGAAAGCACCTCAAAGAAATTACTGGCCGAGACCAGACTGAGTTGTTGTTGTTGGTGTTTTAGGACCCTTCAACTACAAAGGTCATTAGAGCCCCGTCCACAGCATAGTTCTTATGCAGAGCCTGCACAGACACTACACTAATGCGACGATTTTTGGGTATTAGCAGTACCCAGTTTTCCCAAGCGGCCACCCATGTCAGTACTAGCTGGGGTTGCGCTGCTTAACTTCAGTGATCAGACGAGAACTGGTGTGTCCAATGCAATTTGCCGCTCGAGCTCCTTGGAGAGCTGGTGTCTTTTCTGAAACTAAGTAAAAATGTGCAATAATAATATTTGAAAGAAATCGTAGCTGTTACGTCTTACATAACGGAAGGCAGGGGCGTGCCCCGTGTCCGATTTGCAAGCTAACCCCCATCGAAAATTTCAGTTGGTCTGTAGAAAAATAGTCCAATGATGGAAGCAGAAGCGTACTATTAATTAAAAGTGGCCGTGCGGATAAAAATTTGGGGGACCCTGTCCCGAAATTTTTTTCATGAGTACGTCCCTGAATGCCAGTACTACGCCACCCATGTCAGTACTAGCTAGGGTTGCGCTGCTTAACTTCAGTGATCAGACGAGAACTGGTGTGTCCAAAGCAATTCGCCGCTCCCGATAATATCGCACAGGAGGGGAGGCGCACAGAAGCTTCTCCCTCGTCTGCAAAACAAGCCATCCACCCTGGCCTGCAAGCATGAGTTCATTCGACCGGTGAATCCTTTTCCTTACAAGTTACTTTTACTGGGCTGGACCATTACTATTATGATGTGTACCTCTCGGTGGATTGTGTTTGGATGGTCACCTCCCGTTGGAAACAATGCCTCGAAAAGTATTTTTTCTGGCTTGCATAAACTTGGATTTAAATATTCAAACAAAGACATAAATTCAACAGATGTCTCTTTTCATGTCATTTTTATATAAGTACTAGGTTTTTACAGAGGATAACTCATTCGTCACTCTTTAAGGTAAACGTCCATTGGCATTTAAAAACATCGCCTTGATTGGAGGATATTCGAGTTGAGATCCGGGTCATAAAGGGCCGTCGCTGGTGGTCTTTTTCACGGTGGGTCTATAATGTTTTGGACCTCCACCCATCCATGTTGGGCACGACCTTTTATTTTACCGTCAGAATAATACGATTGCTGAACTGTTCACCCATGCATGAATGAATGACAAGGCACCGACATCCCAGTGATCATTATTTCCATTAATTTCCATGTAACTGAATGTTGAAGGTTACTACGTTGCTTGAGTCGCTCTCGAATAGATGGATGACATGGTTGGATGTAAACGACACAAGTCCTCGTCTACGATCATAGTCAGGGTTTTTGTTAGGAGGAAGAGAAAATTAACCCCCGCATACTACAGACTTAACTTCTGTATGTTCATGAAGGAAGGCGTTGTTGTTGTTTTAGGGCCCTTCAACTACAAGTCATTAGAGCCCCGTCCACTGTGTAGTTCTGATGCAGGGACTGCACAGAAACTACACTAATGCGACGATTTTTGGATACTAGCGGTGCCCAGTTTTCCCAAGCGGCCACTCATGTCAGTACTAACTGGGGTTGCGTTGCTTAACTTCAGTGATCAGACGAGAACTGGTGTGTCCAACGCAATTTGCCGCTCGAAGGAAGGCGACTCAGTCTTATTTAGAACAAACATTTGCTCTCATTTCTTCTGATTAGATACCAGGACCTTGTGGAGCGACTGTATTGCGTTGAACACACCACTTCTCGTCTGATCACCGAAGTTAAGCAACGCAACCCCAGCTAGTACTAACAGGGGGTGGCCGCCTGAGAAAACTGGGTATTGTTAATACCCAATAATCGTCGCATTAGTGTAATGTCTGTGTAGTCTCTGCACTAGACCTATGCAGTGGACGGGGCTCTAATGACCTCGTAGTTGAAGGGCCCTAAAACACCAACAAAACAAAAAACTGAAGTTCGGCAGCGCAACCCAAGCGTAACCGCTTGGGAACACTGGGTACTGCTAATATCCGAAAATCGTCGTAACAGCGTCGTGTCTGTGCAGACTCTGCATTAGAACTATCCAGTGGACGAGGCTCTAATGACTATTGTAGTTGAAGGACCCTACAACACCAATGAAACAAATGATACCAGGGCGTTGTGACTGAATATTTGATTCTGGCAGAGTTTTACCGAACTTTACCTCGTAGCGTTCCCAAAATTAGACTCTCCCCCTTCCCCTCTATTGACATCTAACTACAACTACAGTATCTTGCTACACTTACCAGCCGCTGGGGTCATAATGAATTATCTTAATTAATCACTACTGTATTATACATATTCCTTATAATCATCATTTTGGAGTTTCATACTGTATTTTATTACTAAAAAGTATTTCTTATCGCTAGGTTTGTCATCATGGTCGGATTGGAGTCCATGTTCCACGACTTGTGGGGATGGTGGACATCAAGAAAGGAGCCGGAGGTGCTCGAAGACGAAGAAATGCGAAGGTTATGAAACCGAGAGACGAACCTGCAATAAATTCAAATGCAAAGGTGTGATTTTTGAAAATGAAATACAGGCTAAGTGAAGATTAGGTTTTGGAAATCGTTGATGTTTTCGTCGTAGGTATTCGAGATCTTTTACAGATATTCAATTTTGCGAAAAGTGGTAGGAGAGGTGTTCGTACTTTAGCTGATCGGAAGGGGGCCTTCCGAGTAGATAGATCCAGTCACCTCCGCCTTCCAGCATATACTTTATTTCCATTCGTGAAGCATTTTCCGTCGGATTTTGCTCTACTAGCAACAGTGAGAATCTCGGATACAGGTGGAGGAAATTTTTGGGGCATCACGGATGAAAATGGTCGCCGAAGACTAGCCATGAGATTAGGAAGCAGCATTGAGTTTACTTATTTAAACGCACCTGGTCATCGTACTCTTAGGCAAAAGCCAGCGTATTTTCGAGTGAATGCCAACCTGATGGACTTCGAGTGGCACACCATTGGCGTTTCTTTGATGCAAAACAGTATTTTGTTTTATATCGACTGTAGATTGCATTCGTCCTTCGCCTTCAATAGGACATATTCAGGAACTGATATCCCTCTCGGAAGTTTAATGACTATTGGATATTTACCAAATTCGCTAAAGGATCTTAAATTTGAGGTAAGCATCGATTATTCAAAATGAATTTTTCGCCTCCTTTTGCGGCAATGCTCTCTTGATTACACTGATGAGTTGTGAAACTTTGTAGCTCAAAGTACAGTACTACTGAAGTACAATCACGAACATGAGAACATAGGACCAAAGGATTGGTCAGTTGGCTCAGCGAACGTTTGTTTGTGGGACCCTTGAGATTATAACAACATTGAAACTATCGAGACAATTTTATAAAATATTGCAAGCTTATTCAAGTAATTGAGCACACTTCTGTCATTTATTGACGCTAGTGGGAAATGGTACGAGTACAAACTACAATAATTCATAGTAAAAATACTTCTTGTTTATTCCCAGAGGTTGAAGTGCGCATTCTTATGATAAGTGATATTTTAAAATCCTTGGTGGCGCGAATAGGTCAATAATTCTTGACACGTACGATGTTGAGTGCTGTCAAGAGTTTTGAGGAAATCAAATTTGGTGCTGGAAAACTCAGGGTTGTTCAGCTCAAAAAGTCAGTAAAGAATTTTGTCTTTAGGGCATGTTTCTCGAGGTAAAATAGATGTCAGTTTTATTTGAATAGTGTTAATCGAAATGAGTTGCTCTCAGGCTTTCCACGTCGCATTTCAGAAGTAAATTCCTGTATTAACAAGTCCACATTAGTACGAATGGTCGATTGCTATCAACAACTACGGTACTTCAATGCGAAATTTGGGAAGCAGCGCTTACTCACATAGTAAACAAATGTGTTAATATTTGAAAGTGTCTTCATTCATGAAATGGCGAGTTCATGTAATGTTTCTTTTATTTCAATATATAAAACATGACGAAAAATTACCTCACGTTCCATCGGAGTTTTTAAAAATAATGATATCGATTGACTTTCATTTATCTCCGCATCCGGTCTGGAATATCCCTGTTGCCTACTGTTCTAGTGCATTAGGTCAGACACCATGCAATATTATAACCAACACAGCATTAATTTACTTGCCAAAATTTCTGTTTTGGTTGTACTGTATAATGCGTTGTTGGAAGACGTGGGGTAGGCCGGCATCCCCCCATAGACAACAAAGCCAATATTCCTGCGGGTTCCAGCCGCCAGTCAGAGCATGTTCAGTGGACCCGCAGACCCAACCCTGCCACAGGCGGGATAAGGGTGTGATGATGATGATTGACTTTCATTTATCGTACAGTCGCCGCCATCTTTGCTACGGTATTCAAATTTAGAACGTTTGGAACGTTCATGGTAGGTAAAAACTACAGTAACTGATAATTCTCTTGTTACTGAGAGCGGCTGTATTGCGTTGGACACGCCAGTTTCATGTTTGATCACTGAAATTAAGCAACGCAGCCTCAGATAGTACGGGAGCGGGGAATTGCGTTGGACACACCAGTTCTCGTCTGATCACTGAAGTTAAACAGCGCAACCCCAGCTAGTACTGATATGGGTGGCCGCTTGGAAAAACTGGCTACTGCTAATACCCAAAAATCGTCGCATTAGTGTAGCGTCTGTGCAGTCTCTGCATAAGAACTATGCTATAGACGGGGTTCTAACAACCTTGTAGTTGAAGGGCCCTAAAACACCAACAAACAACAACTCAGATAGTACTGACAGGGGCGACTGCTTGGGAACACTGGGTACTGCTAATACCCCAATCGTCGCAACAGCGTAGTGTCTCTATGCAGGCTCTGTATTAGAACTACGCAGTGGACGGGCTCTAATGATCTTTGTAGTTGATGAGCCCTAAAGCACCAACACATCAATCAATTTTGTCACTGATTCTCACGTTAGATTTTAAATGTGGCATCCTATTTGGATCACAAGTTGATATCCTAGATATTGTGCCGTATTGCATTTTTTCGTTTCCATTACTTTAAGGGCGATATCGAACAGCTGTTAATTACAACTGATCCTACAAGCGTAGAACATCATTGTGGAGTTGCCGAAGTGGTAATGCTGATACATACTTGCACAAAATAAATATTGTCCTGCATGCAATAGCCTTTAACTCTTTGTAAACGTATATTACAGATGACTGATCATGAGGTGTTAGTTATGGATGCTTCATACAACTTACCGGAAGGAAGTGGAGACAGAATGGCACCAGAAGGGTCAGGAAGTGAAGAAGAGTTTGGTAAACTTTGCAGAAACTCGGAGATTATTATTCTTGGATTCAAGTACTGTATGTTGATTTCTGAATTTCATTTGTTTAGAAGTAGAATGGTCGCAGTGGAGCGCTTGCAGTGTGACTTGTGGACGAGGACATCGAAAGAGAACCTCGAATTGCTTGGATAATGGGAGAAATTTAGAAGAGTGCATAGAATCCCACATGGAGAAATCGGAAACGGATGTATGTCACTTAAGACCTTGCCCAAAACCTGGTAAAAATAATGTAGCGTCTTTATTTTTAATTGTAAGCTGATAGAATGTAAAAAACAGAATCTGGGTCTTTTATATAATTTCACCTGTGCTAAATGAATTACGTTATTGGTGAATTTTAATTGTAAGTTAATGTAGTTACAGGAAGGTATCAAAGCACCACCTTAAAACCTCATACCAGAGTTAGGCCAGCGAATACGTCAATATCGAAAGAACCAAATAAAAGTAAATTTTTCTTTCAGCTAACAGAGCGAAACCGTTTGACCAAATACTTGTATTTGCATTGTTAAATCTTTCAGTTGAGTGTGGACATTGCTTAAATGGTGGTAGTTGTGAAAATAAAAAGCACTGCAAATGTTTACCAGGTTATTATGGAAGTCGTTGTGAGCATGGTAGGTAAAATCAAACTCATTACACTGTTACTAAGGAAACTGAGAAGCAATTCACTAAAAATCACACTAGCCATTGATTAATTCTGTAATTAAACGGCCCATAAATTTCAGATCGTGAAAATTATTGCAGGAATAGGTAGCAGATTTTCCACCGATAAAATAAAGTAGTCTCATTAATGGAGAATGTTAATAAACTGAATAAAATAAATTTTGAAATATTCATGCAAATTTCGCGTTTATTAGTTGGAAGGACATTATATAAATTTGTCGATTATAAATATAGTAAAGTGTTTTCTCTCTCTGCAGCAATGTGCCCTGGTTGTTTAAATGGTGGAAAATGCGTCAGGCATAACATTTGCTCCTGCTTAGAAGGATATACAGGGAACAGATGTCAAGAAGGTCAGTTAGAGGCGAGATTGACTTTTAATGCCCAAGATTGGGATTTGTTTTATCGCCTGATGTACTTCATTTAATTATTTAATATATAATAGCCATCTGTAGTTTGCCTTGTGAGAATGGTGGGCGTTGCATTTCCCCTCAAAAATGTGCTTGTGTCTATGGATATGCTCCTCCGATTTGTAAACGTATGCCATTAATTTATTCGCTTCATTAACTTTTTTTTAACAAATAACTTTATTTACTTTTACTACATATTGCTTTTCGTTTTTTTTAGCAATTTGCAACCCGCCATGTTACAATGGTGGAAAATGTCTTGCACCGTCCAAATGTAAATGTACTCCTGGATATATTGGAAATTCTTGCCAAACCGGTAATTTGTTTCAGATTAATTGCCACTCTCTATAGCTATAGTGGTAAAGAGGTTTTCCAGCATGGCATTAATGTGATGAGTGTTTGCCATCTGACAGCTGTTTGCAAGGGAGGCTGCAAAAATGGAGGTCGATGCGTTTCTCCCGATAAGTGTGTCTGTCCTTCTGGTTACGTTGGAAACGACTGTGGGACGCGTAAGATCTTATCGTACGTTATATCTTTTGATAATAAAAACAATAGTAGCTCTATTAAGATATATGCCATGTTTTTTTTTTTACAGCGGTTTGTCCTCCTTCTTGTCAAAATGGGGGAGTTTGTGTGAAGCCATACACTTGTCTCTGCAAAGCTGGGTTTAGTGGAGTCTTTTGTGAAAAATGTATGCGAATTTCGTATCTGCCATGTATTCTTTGTTTTGACAGATAATTGATTTTTAATTTTGGATTATAATTGTCTGTTAAACTACATTATGACCAAATATATTTCAGTTAACTGCACTCCTCCATGTTTTAATGGAGGTACTTGCATTGGTCCTAACAAATGCAATTGTTTACCTCAGTTCACGGGAAGTGAATGCCAGACAGGTATTTATTTCATTGTTTATGATGGATCTTCTCATTGTTTCTACATTTCTTTCTTTGTTGCTAAGATATCTGATTTGAAAGAATTTAATATACGTTTATATTTCAGCTGTTTGTAAAACAAACTGTATAAATGGAGGAAATTGTGTGCATCCATCAAAATGTACATGCCCTAATGGATATTACGGGGCCAAATGTGAAAAAAGGTATTATTCATATTTATAAATTGGTAATTTCGCTTAAATCTTAATGAAGCGCGACCAGTAGACTCACCAGATGCATTTGAGGAAAGTTACTATTCTTTTGTACATAGCAAAGCTACATTTCATCATCGTCATACCCCTTATTTTGCCAGTGGCAGGGTCGGATCTGCGGGTTCTAGCCTCCACTCCCGCTTACCGCCCACCAGGTCCCCGTTCATCCCACACAGTACCATATCCTTATGGACAAACTGCTCCCACGTCTGCTTTGGCCATAGTAAAGCAACATTTATGACTTGAAAAATGATGCAAGGGTTAAATGTAAAACAATAGTATTTCTAAGTCTGAAAATTGAATTTGGCAACTCATCGAAACTGTTCTCGGGTGTCGTCGACATAGCGTGGCGTTGAGCTGATGACCATCGGCTGGTTACTTGTCCTTAATGAAAAAGACAAACCGACAAGTGGTGTGTTGCTATTATTCACTGCAGAAAGTGGTAGAAGTGGGCAGCACAAATGCTAGTTCCTACCTATCCTAATTCTCTCGGGGAGCGGCGAATTGCGTTGGACACACCAGTTCTCGTCTGATCACTGAAGTTAAGCAGCGCAATCCCAGCTAGTACTGACATGGGTGGTCGCTTGGGAAAACTGGGTACTGCTAGTATCCAAAAATCGTCGCATTAGTGTAGTGTCTATGCAGTTTCTGCATTAGAACTACATAGTTGACGGGGTTCTAATGACCTTGTAGTTGAAGGGCTCTAAAACACCAACAAGCAAACAACTAATTCTCTTGTGATTTGAGGTTGACAATCCTACTCACAAAGCAGTGGTTGAGTTGTAAAATAGTGTTTTTGAGACACTTTATCTTCTAGTATGGTGACATAAAACCCTAGAACCTCTGGCTACCCATTCTCTGAGCTATTTCAGTATCAAATCTAATAGGTATTAAACTTCCGAAGAACAACGAAGCGTGGTCTAAAAAAGATAGGAAATTCTTGGTAAAATCTGGTAATCCAATATGGAAGACAACGTCGATTTGTGATGAATTGCATTATATTACTGTAAGAAGAAATCGTTAACTGATGCGCAAAATAAGGACTTTTTTTATAGTGGTATCTAAAATGTTGGTTATAAAGTTATGTTATCTACTCCCATATGGGCTCACAAGTTGGTAGGTTAGTCTGATAAAAGTAATCAACAGCCTAATGAGAATATTTGAGACAATGTTCTTAATACGGGCTAGATTTTCTTCCTCCTACCTGACTTATTTCCACTTTAAGTTAGTCTCTCTCTCTAAAGTCAGGATAATCGAATTTTCCTTTATTTTGTACTGGTGTATAAAAATACAGCGAACTGCATTTAAGAGAGTGGTATTCAATTGGTCCTAAGTGACAAAGTGGGGTCGTCAACAAACAATTTTAATAAAGGTGAATAAATGTAATGAAATTAGTCTCTCTCGCGCTCTCAATGCCTTGTGCCTCTTGCTGATTATCTCTGCATCTGCAGTAGATTAAAGTGTATCTCGGACTACCCCCTAGGCTGATGATGTCTATAGATACCGTAGTTACTGAACCGTAAAGCTGAATTTTAAGCAGAACTTCGCAAAATTACACTTAATCAATTTAGCTTCTTCTGAGTAAAGATTACATTTCAATACCATACTAAAGAGATAATAAATAATTTATTAAAGAGATTTGAACAAAGTCTTAAAGTATCTAACCGTCCTTTGAGAAATAATGCATAAGATATTCATTGTTGTTATATTTGATATATATTTATTTTGATAATGAATTTGCAGAAATTGCAAAAAATTTCAACTTGTAAACGAGCCTTATTTAAGAAGTTTTAAACGAAAAGTACAAAAAACAATTAAAGAGGCATGTGGGATTTTAAATTGGAAAACTTGTACAAAATCCAGGTAAGATTATAAAAGAAATTTACATTAAATGGATTAGGCCACAGTACTGTGGCAATTTTGAAATTTATTATATATTCTTTCGTAACTTTTTTTTAAAATCGTATTACTGAAATTAGATTTTGTTATGTATCTTTATTCTTCAAGGTTTGACTATGAAGTGGTAAATAAAACATTTTATCGGACGTCCTATAAATGTATTGATTGATAATGTTCAACAATTCACCTGGAACATCTCGTCTCTATTTGACGTATTTCTCCTGTCATATACTCTACAGGTATCACTTTAATTTATCAGTGAGGAATTGCTTGAAAAAAAAAACATCTGAGGATTACATAACATTTCCTTTAATGATTACCCACCAAAAAAAAAAACATTTAATCATGCCATATAAGCAATCATCACTACTAGATTTCTTGTATAAAAATATCAATCACATTAGAAAATCAGAGAGTACTGTACAAACAACTACTATGTAAAAATAACATCATTCTGCCTTGGGTTAGTAAAGATTTTGCAACTTCCTTTTTACAACGCAATCCTCGAGCACTAAGATAAAGATGCATGATGATTTCTCAAGGCATTTTCTGAGAAAAGAAACCAAACGAAAAAAAACATGCGTTTTATGATACGGGAAATGTGGTAGTTTATTTAGTAGTTTTGACTGCTAAGTGTTTACAAAATTCTATGTAAAGTAAATGAATTGTTTTTTTATTCAATACAATGTCGGGGGCTGTTTTTCTCTTCTATTAAAATGCACCATTTTTGTCTACCAATGTAATGCTTCATAACATTATTACATACAGTAAATCTGTGTTGTTTTTGTGTCTTGTAACGTTTTCGTGTTTCTTTGAATTACCCAAAAATAAACCTAATGCCCCTTTTTTTTGCCTATTTTTATTGCGTCCATTGACAGAATGAAACCTAACCCTTCTGCAGACTAAACTAGAAGTGTTAGGTCAACCTGCTATTTAATTAAAAGAATCGGAGTTGAATTCTGATGCATTTCATGTACTGTCGTCAACGACTAGCTAGATTTAATCCTTTCCCTATAGTCTAGTAACTCCTAACCCTTTTCCCGCCTATGGCGGAGTTGGACCGTCGGCACCGAAGCGGCATAATCCTATTTCTATAGTTAATAAATTAATATTTCTTGTATTGTACACTTCGTATTTGGGTACCTCTGTTTTTCAAAGTACAGTCTAAAATATTCCTTAGTCAAAGGCCAATATTTAGACGGTGTCATTATCTCTGTAGTTAATGATCATCATCATACCCTTATCCCGCCTGTAGCAGGGTCGGGTCAGCGGGTACACTGAACTACTGACTGGTCTCACCCCAGCCAGGCGTCTGGAACTCGCAGGAATATTGGCAAAGTTGTCTTTGGGAGGATAGGTAAAAATAAGGGCAAAAATTTCTGTTCAGTTAAAAATAAGTGCGCACTTATTTTTACCTGAACAGAAATTAGCTTAGATGTAGCCTGAGGCTAATAATAGGCATGAGCCTGACTCCTGTTGCATTATAGTTATTGTGCAATAGGTCAGACACCATGCTATATTATACTCGACAAAGCATTGTTATAATGCGGTGTTGCCGGCATGTGAGGTAGGCCGGCATCCCCCTACAAACAATCAGCCAATATTCCTGCGGGTTCCAGATGCCTGACTGGGGTGTCCCCCTGAACATATTCTGACTGGGGTGTCCCCCTGAACATATTCTGACTGGGGTGTCCCCAGTCAGAGCAAGTTCAAGGGACCTGTGGATCCGAGCTGCCACAGGAAGGATAAGGGTATGATGATGATGTAGCCTGAGGCTAGTAATGAGAACGTAGTGCATTCGACCTTGACTAGGACAGGTGAACTCCTATATCGTGTGGTCAGCCCATCTCATTAGCTTTGATGAATAGCTTAAGCAGCATACAATAACAGGAAGATGTAAATAAATCAACTGTTGATGGCCTCACCTAAAATTAGAAAGAATGTACTCGGCAGACAGCAATGATAACTTAACGAAGTTAGTTTATTGTTATTTCCTCATTTATTAAATATCTCATTTACATACCTAGTGACAGGGATCTAAATGTGAGGATTATCACTCTACGGATAAGATACGAGAAAAGATAGTTCGGCAACTGCGTCAGTAGTTCTAGGTTCGATACTGGACCGAGGTGGGTCGGCTTCTTTCGGGCGAGAGAGAGGTCGCGAGTGTGCCTTCTTTCGGATGAGAAGTAAAACCGAGGTCCCGTGTGTGTACGATGGCACTTGCACGTAAAAGAACCCTCTCTACTACGCAACGGGTAGATGAGGCAAAAAATTTCCAGGTTTAGGAGCTCGCCCCCTGACGTCGGTAGCGTTCCCCAACGAACACTAGACCGACGATAAATAAGCGTAGGGGTGCAGCTTTGGCCGGCAACGGGCTGCAGAAAAAACTATGATCAATATATCACTCTATGTCCATTCAGAGGGATAAGATGGGTACCCGACCCTGCCATAGGCGGGGGAAAAGGGTTAGGAGTTGCTTTTGCTTTTGGATAAGTGCATTATATGGTAGGAACAATCACTAGAGGTCGCTTTCGTTGCGCGCGTGCTACTTAATAGAGCCGGCGTCATCTGGTGAGCGCGGTGAATGTTGGTCGGTTTTGACGGCGTTGACATGCGTTCGTCCGGATAAAGGGATGTTATTCTTGGTTGCTGCCGTGGTTACGCTTGCTCGTCAGCTCAGTCTCATATTTGGTAGGAGGAACAGTTGGTGAGTTATCAGTTAGCATCTACTAGTTGGGAGATGCTACAGACGGCGAACAATGTAGGTTTGTGTGAATAGAATGTGGAGATTTGAGAGAAACTAAGGTTGAAAAACAATGAAAGTGAAGTAGCGTAGTAGTAGTATATGTGTTTGTGTGGCTGTAAGCGAGGTCATTCATTTATAGAACTTGAACACTGCGTAAAAAAAGTGAGTAATAGTTTCTACCAATTGTGCACAGCCCCGGACAAGCTTGTTTTTCGATGGAAGAAAAAAATAAGTTTTGGAATTAAGAAGTAGTGACTTAAAAGTCGTCAGCTTCATCCTTTTTTTTTCAATGACTTAAAAAGTAACGTTGACGTTGGAATACTACTGTTCATTTTGTGTTCTATTTTTTCTTCTTTTGAAAAAAAGAACGTTACGGTGGTGAGTAGAAGACATCACTTTTTCATTCTGTAAAATGGCGCCTTACTAAATATTATGCATAGCAAATGACGTATCTTTCTTTATGTTTTTTTTTAAAAAAGTTGCTTATGCCAGTATTTTTCTATTAACGTATACAATCGTAGTATTGTTTCTTAATGTGAAAAGGTACAGAGATGCTATGGTGTCGTTTTTAGCAATGTTGCTCCTAGCTGTTCTTTAAAAGGCAGTTAAAGATAGAAATTCGAGCCGAAAATGTTGGGCGCGACTATTATGGGTTAGTTGCTTGCTGCCACAGTATTACAAAACTTTCTAATTGAGGAAACTGAAAAGTTAGTCTTAGAAGTGTGAAGTACAGCATAAGAAAGAGTAGAACAACGATCAACCACGTAGTTATTGAAGTTTTGGTGTAGTGTAGACGAACCTGAAATCTCTCTTTTGTTCTGACTCGAAACTCCACTCATTTTTTTTGGAAAATTCTGGCAATTTGTGAATGAGAAATGCTTTAAAAATACTGATCGTAAGCTTGTATTGATTTAACGTTAAATATTTTAGATGTTAATACCTTTAGGGGCATGCATTTTAATCATGCATTACATTACACATCACTACTGTTTATTATGTACTTAACGAGAGAGAACTATTACGTGGGATGAACGGAGTTACTGATGCACAAAAAAGTATGCTGTTACTGCCATAAATGAAATCATAACATATTAGGGGGTGTGAATTAATATCATACTATTAAGAGTTGCCTTCCGTAAGCCGGCAAATGATACTGCGAGTAATATTTGTAGAAGAACCCCCTCAATGTACTGTAGTGTTTTTGTTATGCCTAATTTACTGGGCTTGCGAGCGTCAGCCAACTGAAAACATCGTTGTAAATAACTTTACGTTAAGGTTTTTTTTTTATAACGAACGTAAAACTTGCATATTACACGTTATTATTATTATTTTTGGATTATTTTAACTGTATAATTTGCCTAAACAGTTAAACCGGAATTTTCTTTGCGTTGATTTAGATACGTAAGCTTAAACCTAAATCGGGTGTTAGAGTGGTAATTTTCTAGGGCTGTGATGAACGTAACCGGCTTTTGCACATTATTTTGCAATTAATGAAAGTAGATCTTTAGATATTCTATAAGATATTCTGAAGGCTGAAAGGGTTATTACTTCAGGTTTGCAGCCTAGTCATGTAAAATCGTCGCCCAACATTTCACCCTTGTGTTAATGATATTACATTCCTTCCTGTCTTCTCTCCCGTTGTCTTTCTATCGCTGTCAAATTCCTTCTCCCCATCCCTATTTTTTGCCTTTTTTTCCAAACATCCCGATCTCGTGGCTACCGGAATGTGCTATAGATGGAAAATGGGTCAGTACAAAGATCTAGAGTTTTCATTAAAACTTCCCAGATGGTGTGGACTTGTGAGCAAAGGGGGTGGGTTATTAACGTTGTTGACGATAATCTCTTTCATATTGTACCTGGCAACTTGGGCAAATTTAAAATCAGGTTGTGACATTTTTTTTTGTAAGGTTCGAATTTTTTTCTAGACATTAAGATTCCGCCGTTTCTGGTTTTCAGTATATGAAAAAATTGATATTATGTTTAGGAATGTGGGAGGACTCGCCTCGTTGGAGCAATAGGTAGCGCGCTCGATTTGCTGCGCCAGTGGTTCCAGGTTCGATACTGGATGGAGGTGGGTTGGCTGCTTTCGGGTGAGAAGCCCCGTGTACGCCTTCCTTCGGTTGAGAAGTAAAGCCGAAGTCCCGTGTTGTGTACGATGGCCCTTTTGAACGTAAAGGAACCCTCTCTACCAGTGGCGTAGCCAAGGGGGGGTTAACCCCCCCCTTGGGCCTCGAATATAACGAAGAGGTATACACCCTATCAAGTCATATCCCCCCCTTCAGAAAATCCTGGCTACGCCACTGCTCTCTACATTGCATCGGGTAGATGAGGTAAAACATTTCCAGGTGTAGGAGCTCGCCTAGCGTCGTGTCTGTGGATTGCCCCAACGAACAGTAGATCGACTATAAATAAACATAGGAGTGCAACTTTGGTCAGCAGCCGGCAGCGGAAAACGCCGACTTTGTGTCCATTCAGAGGGACAAGATGGGTACCGGACCTGCCATACGCGGGAAAACGGCTAAGAGTTGCTTTGCGTAGGAGTGTGGGAGTGATGGTGAAGATGTGTATGGACTTGGTATAGATTTAAGACTCAAGATGGACACGAGACTGAAGCTGACTTAAGAACAGGTAGAAAAGGGTGATGCACCAATGACGAATGGATAATAAGTACCGGTAAGTATTTGGCCATCAGAATTCGGACCCACTTAAGTTGGTCACAGGTAGGATGAGGATATGATGTCACCGATCGTTTCAAATATTAAACGTGGGATAAAATGTAGTCTGATATTTCGTCCAACGAAAAGAATCTCTAAAACGGCTTGCTGGTTACATGACTGATTCAAGCAACATGCGTGTAGCTTATTACTTTACTTTTCAGCTATTTGACAAATTAACTTTGAATTTCATACCCAATAGCAAGGAGATATCACTTGATATTCTATTCAAGTAATATGCTAAGCGAATTACCCTGCAAAAAAGAGAAAAATAAACCCATTCTCGGTGTTAGAATAACTGCTCTTCTTAGGACATACAAAAATACCCTCAAAACGGTGAATGTGAATAAGGCCTATACCTAAAGATGACTCTGAAGTGCATTATCCAAATGGAGCTTTTATCGTGCACAGTTACATTTTGCATATGCATTTCTCAGAATTTTGGTCTACATTTCCGACTGACTTTTTAACAAAATTATTTTGGAACCATTCAATATTTCATTGATTAAATTGAAAATGGTAGACAGTATTAACAATTTGGACCTTGTGAAGTGATACTCTCACCTCCTCTATTATGCATAAGAGGTCAATGTAACCGTTAGGAAAACGTATTAAATAGGCATTTGTTAAAGTATGCCTATGTGCATGGTGGATGGGGCTGAAAGAAAGAAACATTTAAGGACTGCTGCTGCTGTTAGAGGATATTATTACGTGGTGAAACATTTGATAGGTGGTAATGACCCTGAAAAGAGTTGATACGAAGTCGATGGTTAAAACTAAACCCGACTACATTTAGGTAGAATAACGGGTTGAGGTTAGTGTCATTAAATGGTGTTGTTGATGGGAACGTACGGAATTAACAGAGATCGACATAGGAATGAATATTTTTTTCTTCCTCTTGCAACTTTAACTGGCAGAAATGAGTTTCAGGAATGTGACTGCTATGGAATGTCATTATAATTTGCACTGTTTTACTCAATTACCAGTTGCTCATTGAGTGAAGGTTGTTGCTGCCGTTTAATAGCTTATGGGTTATTATGTGGCCTGTGGTGTTTTACTGCTAGTCATAATTTTCGGTAAGAAGCCGTATCATTTGTAGAACTTCATCACCATAGGACCATGGTTGTTTAGTGCAAAACCCCGTTGAAAACAACCTGTATGCAAGTACTTCATACCATACAGGATTCACGGGGTAGTAAATTCCATCTTTTAGGATGTATGATCTCTGGAATTTTAAATCAGATGTTTTTTTCTTGGACACCAGTCTGTCTCAGAGGTTGTTATACGTATAACATTATGGACTGAAATGATAATTGTTGATCATAAATGCTGGCGGTGCAACATTTTGGTCATCTCTTGTCCGATATTAGTTTCTGAGTTTCATTCGGACTTGATTTATTTACCCGACAGAATCGATCGTTGGCATTCTTTTTAGATATCTACAGCTTCAATCTTTACATGGGCCTCAGTAACCTCAAGCAGTGTGATGTTATTCTCATTGTCAGAAGAAGATAGTGCGTTTGTGTGTCACAGATGGTTTCAGTGGCTATTGTTATGCCCAGAGCTCACCTTTCATGTTGTGTCCTGTGACTGTTTGCAGACAGTCAACAAATTAGCCGACTAATGGTATGTTGTAAGCGTGAAGAAATTCGTAATAGGAGGCTATCATTCTTTTACTTTGTTTTTAATTGAATTGATTGTGGCAGATGTACATATGAGGATGATGACGACATATTTTGCACTTTAAGTTGAGGGCTCATAATAAACGGCTTTACTGATGTTGCTACTGCTGTTATGTTACTAGTAACTCCTGTTCACTTTTCGTCTGTATACACTTATAGTTGTGCATGAACGTTTGTGGTTTACATTAATGTCTCATGAGACAAGATGAATTTTCACTCGCGAAAGTGTGATTTACATGTGCAATGCAGAAAGTTTCGTATTTGTGCAGCATGACTAGTCCCGAGCTGTTTCGGGCTGTTCAATTAATTATTCGCTCTTGACTAATTGCACTTACCTGGGTTTTATCTTTCGCAGCAAAGCTCCTTCGTTGCCTCCTAATCGTTAAGCGATCTTTAAACCATCACCTTTATATAGGAGAATGATATAAAAGTTGGGTAGAATTGCATGGAAGCCATATATTCATTATATAGCTGCTCCTAAATGAACTTCAGTTAAAATCCATGAGACTAAGAATGATGTATTGGAAAAGTCATATTCTGAAGAATAAAGGTTTTTAGAGCATCTCCGAAGCATCATGCTGGCGGACACAATTCATTTTCTTCAGATTGTCGTTGTATTTATGACACCAAATCTGGCATACAGTTTAAACCAGACTCGTTATGCTTAACCACTCTATTAGTAAGTTAGTAGTTTGTCTGCAGAATGTTAGCCCTCCTTCGTAGGTCAGTGGTAGAGTGCTTGACGTTAAATCCGTAGATACATGTTCTTGGCCTAGATAGGTGACATCTTTTGGGCGAGAGAGAAATCCCAACTGTCTTCCGTCGAATGGACATTAAAGCTGCACGATGTCACCCTGCACGTAAAAGAACTCTTTCTACCCGGCTATAGGGATAATGTGGCAAAATTTACAAGTTGTTTGTTCCTGAACAGTAGTGAGGCCGGCGTTATATAACCAAGCAAACAGCAAAACTAATTGTATACTGGCATTAAACATGTCTTAAAGGATTGCTATGGTTTATTTTCCTATTTAACGTTGATGGCCATTTACTGACGCCGCCGCTTGGCGAGATCTTGCTTCTGGCAATTTTGACCTAACCGCATTCTGAAAGGGACATCGTACTCTCTTAAAATTCGTCGTCCAACTTTCGGCTTGTGATTTCAAAATGACCATCTTCTTTTCTTACCATGCTATAGGTTGAAATTGGGCAAAAAAAGGACGGATCAGCAGCGTCTCAAGATATACTGTAGTAAATTTCCAAAATAGTAAAATCTATTTCCTGCACAGGCGTCGTTGGTATGCTGAATAAAAATAACAGATTGTTAATTGAAGTGCAGTGCTCCATTAAATTAGTTACCATGTAATGAAAAGAGATTGTATTTGCAGTAGTCATCAGAGAGTGAATTGCTGGTAATCTCAAACCGATAAAAAGAAATCTAAACGACATCATTGACTACAAGAAGTTAGTCATAAGATGGATAACATAAAATCAGTCAGACCTTGTGGTGTTTTCCAAAGGAAAAAAGATGGGTAGGGGGCATGATGGTAAACGGACATAAACCCTTGCTCTCTCAAGCTTTACTTTAATGTCGACTGAAATTTATTATGCATCATAAGCATGTAGTTAATTCTTTTTTTTGTGCATAATTTTTGAAGTGTTTGATGATGACAGGAAGACGAAGGAAAAGAAATTTGTGATAAGGATGAGTGCGTGAGTTGAAAAGAGGCGTAAATTAGTCGACAGACTGCAAATTTGGTTGTAAGAGCTGAAGACAGATGAAGTTTTTCTTTGTGCTCCTGTGTGAGTGGGTAGCTGCAAATCTCTTAATAAAGTCCATGTTGACGGAAGTTATCCCGCCTCCTCTCTCTCTCTCTCTTTCTTTCATTCTCTGTTAGTAATGGAGGTAATTATTTTTTTCAGGGTTGTGTATAATGTTATGGACCGTCAAGTTAGGAGGAATAATCCTAGTCACCCATGACTAAAAGTGTCGTTTATTTAGATTATTCGGCAGACATAATACAACTAGTAAGTACGTCAGCGTCTTGCTACTTGTTAAAAGCATCTTTTTTTAGGCACAAGATGGACGAAGAGAAGAAGGTGTTTTAACCCAAAGACGGTTGGTCCTGTTGTTGAGAATTGAATCGGAACAAACGTAAATGGACATATAATAAGTATTGTGGTAGATGTTTGTCAGCATCCACTTTTTTTCGCCTTCTCTGTCATGTTCACCCGTTTCAATAGTAAGAGGGCGCGTAAATAATAATGAAAATAAACACCAAAAGAATGGTGAAATGACGATCTGAACATGATATCCGTTTAAGTTGGTTTTCTGCTCTAATACGAATTGTGAGACGTATCTTTCGCGTCACATTGGTTTTATTTTCTATTTGAAAGACTCATTCGCTTGAATTTGCCGTTGTTGTTTGCGACAAACCAAAGTAACATTACAGCAATCTTTTATTTCCCTTTCCCAGCCTCCTTCCCCCTTCCTGAGGGAAGATTTTTTTTCGTTAGTGTTTTTTTTTCTGCTGTTAGTGGGTTGAGGTGGGCGTGATAGTTAGCACTCTCGTAGCTGTATGTTTTTACCATATGTTATAGGTCGATATTTCTTGAAATGTATGCAGTTGATGCTTAGCGCTGAAGGCTATACTAATACAGTACTCCCTAGGTACCGTCCCATTATGGAGATTTATCTTACCCATTCTCTAAAATATTATCCACCATCTCCCTTTCCATCTCTCTCTCTCTCTCCCTCTCCCACAGCTCTTTCTCGTCTCTATTTCGATCCTTGCTCTTAATTTTTTATTTGTTTCATTTCAGTGATTTCGATAAATTTAGGTTAATAAATAGATAAAGAAATAATCCGAATTTGAGAGAGGGGGTTGGGGGTTCGGTTAAGAATCGTTGTAGGAGTTGTGACATGAATTAGCTGTGATTGGTCTTAGAATGCAAAAGGACTAGAGTCAAAGATAACACTACCGTGGTATTTAGAAACAACAGAGCTGAAAAGGATTTTAAAGGCTTTTGAAAGTGGTCACAGCTAGCAATAAGGTGAGCAGGGACTACTAAGGCCGCAGAAGGTAAGGTCCTATTCTTTAAGGCCTCACTGAAACAGGTGGAAGTACTTCTGTGACCGCATGTATGAGGCTGAGAGAGAGGAATCTAAGGATGTCCATATTGGAGCCTCAGGAGCTGCGAAAGAGATGCAGGAAGATCAAGGGCTTTGGGGAGGACGGGAAGCCTGAGGCTCGTATAAGTAGCTAAGCGAACTGTTTAAAATGCTAGTAATGCCAAGGCACCTGCATAGTGAGAGAGCTGGACGTTGTTCAGTAGTTTGGTAACTTTTGTTTGGATCCGTTTTGTCAGTCTGATAGAAGGACATTTTGTAGGGCAGTAGTTCTTTACCTCTTATCCGCCATGAACGCGATTTGTCTGTTAATGGAGTATGTGGACCCATTTGTTAGTGTAATGGAGCTTGTGCACTACTTTGTCAGTTGAATGAAGCTATGGTCTATTTTTATACATTTCTCTCTTAGCCAAAACCCTTGTTTTTTTCTCAGGCCCTCGCGGAATCTCTAGTTAAAAATGCTGCTCTAGATGGGTGGCTTTTTTGGGCGAGAGAGAGGGAGAGAGAAGTCTCAAGTGTGCCTTTCGTCGAATAGGAAGTAAAGCCGCGGCCTTTCTTAGAGCAGTGTCTTAAATGAATGAAATACAATAAATAGGATTTAGAATTTAACACCGGATCCTTATTATAACCGGTTCGAAGGTTCAGAGTTTGTGCATACGTACAAAGCACCACGGGTTATGATCTAGTAGTCCAGTGCATTAAGGAAGAAGGTCTTTCCGGAATTTGTGATTTTCAAAAGGAAAATGTTTATGCAATAGTGTTGAATTTAAAAAAAGAAGTTATTGAGACCGTGCTAACTCACAAGGAAATAAGTGAGTAGATACTCAATGGAGAATGGAGTGTGTAGACCAAGAGAAAAGGAAACAGGGGACTGATGGCCATATTTCCTTTGATGCGTTGTTGAAGAAAGCGATATCGCCGCCCATCTAAATGTGACAGTAAGATAAACAAACTGCTATATTTTGTGCTTCTTTTTACTGTTGTTAATCGTGGATTGGGGCAAACGACGGTGGTGTGTGAAGCTTTTCTTGTTTCTTAGCATGCAGAAGGGATAAAACCAGAATAGTCAAATACTGCTTTTGAGCTACTGCAATTCGGAGGTCGTCATGAGAGTAAAAGAGTTATTGCCAACAGCTTCCGAAAGATGTAAGCCAGAGAACCACGTGATGCACGCGTTCCGTTGCTATGACGACCGTTGTAACTATGCTGCTGTCGGAAATTCTTTTGCGATGCCACGACTTTCTTCAGTCGTTGAAACGTCACACTCCACTACATTTTTTGTGCTTGTAATTTCCTATTCTGACTCCAATTCTAGCTGTAAACTGCTCAAATTAGTCGCTTTTTGCACTCAACCGTACGTCTTTTCTTAGTGTGTGTTAGAAACATTGTTTCGTTAACTTGTGATAGGTCTATAATTATGTTTCAATTAGGGACAAAATGTTGCAGTGTATTCATTCATGCGTATTACTGAGCCTGATAAAGACATCCCACGTGAGTCCAGTGGAGTTTTCTTAATTTCGACCAGGACCAGGTTAACTAATTGAGAGTCTCATGCTTGGGGGCAAATAAAAGTGGAATTTGTAAGGTTGCAGTAGTTTTTCATGTGCTAGTTTCGTTATGTATAAGACATTAGTTACAACGTTGAGACTAGTTACTCTCATTATTATATCTTTTTAGTTCATTTCAATTCATCTATACTACGTACTTTCAGTTCAGGAAATTATATGGCAGGGCTGGGAGAATAAAAATAGATTAAATTACCATTTTGATGGAAGTAGTAACTTTTCTTCTTCTCGAATACATATTAAGTTCCTTATTCCAGTAGACGGTGAATTGTGGGCGGGACGGTGGCTCTCAAAGGTTGGAGGTAGGCATCCTACAGTTTTCTGGTCTATTTACCTGACACCGGATCTTATCAAAGATGACAATTGATATGAAATTAATTTTATAAGTTGTCATAGATGAGCCAGAACTAGTGATGGTTGCACTCGACAAGAAATGAAAGTGAAATTTCTTCATAGTCGAAACCCCTCACATGGATTTATGCTTGACTAGTTTTTATTGTGAAGTTGAAATTCACTCCATTTCTGATATTTAAGATCTGCGAACTGCTTGCTAGCACAGTTGTGAAAAGATGTAGGCCCTGTATATAGCATTTAGTTGCTGATGTAGCCCCAGACAGTTTGCAAGAGAAAGAAGGGCGGGAAAGAGGGTGAGAGGGCATTTAAAGATTTGGGATTGTTTTTTACGATTGTTAATGTTATCGAGCGGAGAAGGCCGTTGAATTAAATGGTTGTTTGGTGTCCCATAAATTAGTGCTAGATGTCGCTATTTCGCGACACGTTGGTTCAAATCCAAATTGCGTTTTTATATCAGGAAAATTTTTGAAATATGCAGTGGTGCAGGGGAGTGTTTTGCTGACTTTGCCTGACTTTATAATTTAAGTTTCTTGCGTTAGATAGGTTTACAGGGTGACTATCTTAGTGACGTAGTGGGTCGTATAATTTGGCATTTGTTCGTTTTTGGAGATGCCGTCTACTGCTTATGTGAATTTCACGGATGCATACTGAAATAATGAGGTTGAAAACGAAATGTAAATGTATACAGTAGCTAGTAGGCCCCACAGTATAATGAGGGGGCGACTGTATCCAACATTTTAACCATTAATCGACAATCGTTTTTTTCTCTCTTGTCGTTAAATCCAAGAAACTTTCTATCCTTGTAAGACATTCGTAGTTCTTTTTTGGCAATTCTTAGTTGGATTAAGATTTTGATGGCTATTATTTGGTAAGTTTTCTCGACCTATTTTATGACAGCGCCACATGTAGGTGACGGTAATTTTGATGTGGGTTTACCTCGTGTGAACTGTGCAGCTCCTGACTTAGAAGAATGGTGCGATTGTCGTGTTTATTAGATTAGAGTTTGAATCATGGAGTGCTCAAGTCAAAGGGTAACAATTTAGTAGGGTCCTTTCTTTCCAGAATTGCCAAGTTTTATTAAGATTTAATCAATTTTTGAAAGTCCAAAGGTGGTTCTTCTTGCCTATGCCCTTTGCCGTCGTTGTTTAGTAATTGTGAGTGTGCATATGTTAGCATCGTCACACTATTATTACCATTATTATTCATTTGTCATTTTTCAGAGATGAAATTTTTGGTGGTGTTATAAAAGGATTGTTGTCCACAATTCAACGCTGAAATTTACTTGAATGTGCCATGCGGTAGACACGGACGGCTTGCATGTCTCAGCCAGGTTCAAAGCGGCACTCTTATGTTCGTTCACGTACATGTAATAACCAACGCTAAATTTACTATTCACGTCGACTTGAAGAGATGAGGAGCGGCAAATTGCGTTGGGCACAACAGTTCTCGTCTGATCACTGAAGTTAAGCAACTCAACCCCAGCTAGGGTTGCTTGGACCGCTAGGGTTACTTGGGAAAACTGGGTGCTGCGCAGTTGCTGATAATACCCAAAAATCTTCGCATTAGTGTAGTGTCTGTGCAGTCTCTACATGAGAACTACGCAGTGGACGCAGCTGAGTGGACGAGGTTCTAATGATTTTTTAGTTGACGAGCCTTAAAACACCAACAAACAACAACGTTGAATTAAAGAGATAGGAGAGTCAGTAAGAGGTGATGTGGACATATGGTAAGATGTGAGGAGATGGTTGTTAGTCCATCGTAAAGTTACATGTCTTAGGTGGCGTGAAGGTATGCCAGATGCCCAGAGCAATCATAAGAGTAGATTACAAGGCGAAACGTAGCAGAATTAGAACTCGCAGACGGAATCCTTTCATCATCATCATCATCATCACACCCTCGTCCCGCCTAAGGCGGGGTCGGGTCTGTGGGTTCTAATTCTCCACTCCCGTCTATCCCCAACCAGGCTTTCATCCACTCCGCATGCCATCATGTCCCTCTGTACCACCTGTTCCCACGTCCGCTTGGGTCTCCCCCTACTCCTGATGCCACCCACCACCTGTTGCCTCATAATATACCGCATGAGCTCCTCCTCCCCCTTCGCATCACATGCCCATACCACCTCAACCTATATTCTCTCATCTTTTCCACAATGTCCCCCACCCCCAAGCTGCCTCTAACATACTCGTTGCGGACTCTGTCTGCACGCGACACCCCACTCATGTAACGCAGCATTCGCATCTCGGCCACTTGAGACGGAATCCTTTCCATAGGCGAAATATGGATGTGGTGATGATGCTTTTCGAGTCAACCTTGATGTCTCAATTGGTAGAACACATGTGCCTCTGCAGAAGGTTCGTTCTTTGCTTGTTTGTTTTGTTGGTGTTTTAGGGCCCCTCAACTACAAAGGTCACTAGAGCACCGTTCATAGCGTAATACTTATGCACAGTCTGCAAAAATACTTCGCTGTTACGATAACTTTTGGGTATATTAGCAGTACCCGATATTCCCAAGCAGTAGGGAGATTGGGCGTACAGTTACCGATAACCATTTGTCCCATAAGCAGACGACACTTAAGTTACGCATGCTCCGAACAATTAATTTTATTTGTGGAGCATGCGCACCTTAAATTTCGTCTGCTTATGGGACAAATGGTTATCGGTAACTGTACGCTCAATCTCCCTAATAACTCATGCTAGTACTATCTGGGGTTGCGTTGCTTAACGTCAGTGATAAGACGAGAACTGGTGTGTCCAACGCAATACAACCTCTCCCAAGGCTCGTTCTCCTAGCTCGGTAGCTTTTCTTGTCTCATCATCTTTTATTATACTTTCCATCAGATAGGGAGGTAGAAATCGTTGTCCCGTTTGTGAGTATGCGGTGTCTTCTGCCCATCCACGAACCGTGGCTAGACATTTTTCGATATCGGGTATATTCAGACTGATTATATCTCTACAATTCATGCGAGAGTATGGTGTGGGAAGTAGTATAAATAGGAACTAGCACCAGACAGGAATGCAGGTATACTTAGTAGTGGACAAATATTTAGAATTTGTAAACAGTGAATTTGCTGTAGAGTTTTTACGTGACCAATCTGCCACGACTAGCCTCTTATGAACACACTATGAAGGCAGTAGACATATTCTTCTCAGGGTCCTCACGAGGAATGTGTATAATCGACATAATGATTCTGGATTTTTATATAGGTTGTGCAACCTCTTAAAAAATGACAAAAGCTGCAGCTCAATGTCTTTGCTGTTTGCCTTTTCTTTACTAGGTTGGTTCTGCATTTGATGTTGATGTCTTTCAAATAAATGAAAATGTGTGAATTTTTATAGAGAGAGAGGATGAAAGAAAAGAAGAATGAGAGGAAAATGTATGGCGCCATCTAGCAATGAATTTAGGATATTTAGATTATTAACTTGCGAAATGGTGTAATCGAGAATGCAAAATTGATGAATATTTTAATAATAAATGGGTAGAGATGAAGTAATAAATGCGTTATGCATGAATTTATCTAAACAAATATATTAACTTCTTCTCCTTCTCCTAATGCACATCTAGTAATGGTGGATTTGAAAAGAAAATATCTTAGTATTTACTTGATATACTATAGCTGTTAATGTGTGGTGTCGTTATATAGTATCTCATTAAAAAGCTTGTGTTAGGTAAATTTATTGACCTTTTTCTTAGTAAGAACTCATTGTCGCTGATTTGTTCAGATAATTATGGACTTTGTGGTACATCTTTTGCAGAAAAATGTATCATGTTCATTCAGCTTCCGGTTTATTCCTCCGTATCCACTTTATACGAAATGATGCTGGATGGTGGCGAAATGTTCTTGACTCTTATTATAATAGTGCTCAGCTAAATGAAAATCGTTCATTTCCGTGACATTACCCTCAGGTTAAGAATGTTTAGCTCCCATTTTATTAGCATTTTATAAGGTACTACCGTTGCCATTACTGGTAAAAACCACATGACATTAAGACCTTCATATTTCTTGATCCGTTTCTCGCCCCTTTTGCCAAAATTAGTGTTGGCGTCAATTTGAAAAGAATCGATTGAATGTAAATTAAGTAATTTTTTTTTCCTTTTTTTTTGTTACCCTGGTGGTCCCTCCTCTCCCCCCCTCCACCAACCTCTTGATATCATAGTTAATTTAAAGCAAAAGGAGTTATATGAGATTTTTTTCATATAATAGAGACTGATACCAGCTTTATGTATACACGCACACGCACACTGGCATTACAAATTCGTCTTATAGAAGCCATTCAGTGGGATCTGGGTTAACATAGCTGTCTACCCTTGAGTGAGATCTCGTCCTCAAATAAATGTCCGTTAGGTTTTTGTCTTACATTTTGATGAATGTCATCGTGTTAAAGCAAGATTGTGTCTGGAAATGGTAAAATTTATCAGAAGGGACGTTCGAGAATGACACGTTGAGCACTGCTACTCGATTGATGCCACTAACACGTTTTCCGCTTGTGTCAGAATCGAAAGCGTCTGGCAGAAAGATGAACAGAGAGACTAATAGAGAGAGTGGTTGGAGAAAAGAGGGGCAGAAATGATGGCAGTTCGAAGACGCAAGGTGTGAGAAGGTAGACAGTGATTTTTGTGACTAACTGCCTGATGTGCCCGCTTCTATGGCTCATTAGTCCATGAATCTAGTCGAGGTGGATGGCTTCTTTCGGATGGGCGGGAGAGAAGTTCTAAGTCTCCCTTCCTAAGGATGAGAAGTTAAGCAGTGGCCCCAGTGTAATGTACATGATGTCACCAGTACGTAAAAGAACTCTTTCTACACTGAGTCATGATAGAAACTATTCCCGGGTGTAGGAGTCGTCCCGGGAATGTTCGTGACCTGCAGTAGAGCGACCGGCGCTTACTGGCAAGGCGAGGTGTGATGTTCTGTATAGGTTCTGTGACGATGTAAAGGTAGAGTACAATAATGGATCTACGGGGGAGAGACGCATTCGTCATTATAATCTTACACTGCCTATGGCAGATTGGGTGTTCAAGTTCTTGCTCGCCATTCCGTTTTATTCTTGACTAACTACCTGTCCACCTCACACACTGGCATCTCCTGACTTAATATGCAACCTTGTTTAGACCTCGTCCGCAATTTACGATCTACATCTCGACAGGGCTCGCTCTAAGGAGCGGGGAGGCAACCCGGACATTTGCCCGGGGCGCCATTTTGGCTGTAAGTGTGAGAACAGAGCACGCAAACAGAGCGCTGCTTCAAGGGGCGGCAATTTGTCCTTTTGTCCGGGGCGTCATAACTGCTAGAGCAGGCGCTGATCTCGAGGATGTACGGCAAGACTGATCCAGGGAGCGGCTTATTGCGTTAGACACACCAGTTCTTGTCTGATCACTGATGTTAAGCAACGCAACCCCAGCTAGTACTGACATTGGTGGCCGCTTGGGAAAACTGGGTACCGCTAATACCCAAAAATCGTCCCATTAGTGTAGTGTCTGTGTAGTTTCTGCATTGGAACTACCCACTGGATGGGGCTCTAATGACCTTGTAGTTGAAGGACCCTAACACACCAACGGTTAATGATGCTGTGTTGGTTTGTACGGTTTCTGAGAGCAGTGGTCCTCACATTGGTAATAGCAATTCAAAAATGCCATGCTCTTACTTATTCCTTGCCTATGTTTTGTGAACATGCCTCCACGTAATAGAACTTTGTGAGGTGAGTTTTATTTGACTCTTCTATTCAACGCACGTCATTGGCTTTTATCGCTCAGTTCGACTTTTGGATGACGTCATGAATTGGCGTTTTGATCTCTGTGATAGGACCTCTTTTTGAAAATTCGATTATTTGAATTGAAAACTTTTAGAGAAGAGCTACTCCGTGAAGATGCGGTGTCGTTTAGAAAAAAAAATTCCCAAAGTTGTCGCCTGAATTGTCTGTTTCACTGTGGGCCTTAAATGATTTTTCATTCTGCTTAATATTCATTGTGTTTCTCGCCTACTTTGGGTATTATATTCTGAGTTCATAACCGCCATGTTTTGCTTTTCTCTTTAAGCAAGGCTAAAATTCCCTGAAGCTTGTCCTTGAAGGTGGTTATCAGGAATTTTAAACGGGCTTCTTTCATATCAGGTAGTTTTATTTATAGGATTACTTTCATGGTGAGCAGCATGATTCTCGGCTGTTTGGTGGTAATGGAGCTAGTCAGCTGACAAATGGCATCAAACATGCCTGCAGATCATTTTAAGTCTGATCCAATAACATTAGGGGAGCAAAATTGACATGTGCTGTTTATCTTTTGATAATCTGACTGTCAATTACTTAGCAGTCTTCTCTGAAACTTTGACTTGACAGTAGTAACCACGTTGGTGTTGCGCCTGTATTATTATTATTATCAAGGTGGTGCGAATGAATAAAGTTGAAAATATCTGGGAATTGAACTCCAGTCGCCCGTACACTAGGTAGAGGTCCACTGGCTTTTGTTGGTTTTATCAGTTTCGTAGTTTGCCATTGTCTACGTAATGACAGTAGATGGAATGGATGGCATCTAAATTTGTCCCTTATCAAGTGTTGTTGGCAAATGCAAGATTTTCCTATCGTCAAATATTAAAGATGCTGCTGGGCTTCATTAATGTAGCGTTAAATTTTCGGAAATCAAATTTGTGTTACTCTGAAGACTATCATGAACTATGATGTGCTCTCCATCCTATCAGGCTAATCCTTTAATTCATGTTTTAGAGATAGTGGCTTGCCAGTAGTGTTTGGCGCCTGTGTACAAGAACCTAATTGGCGCCCCCATTTCCCCCTCCGGAATGAAAAAAGGTCTCAACAATAAACTGGTATATGGCACACATTTGTCCACAGGCGGCTCATGGGGCAGGCAAACCTAGGTGGCTACCTAGGGCGGCTAATTTCAGAGGTAATTCCCTTCCATGCTGTCCATCCGTCAATTAAATTGTTCATAGTCCCGGGGTTTCCAAACTTCTCTGATTGGTGGAGCCTTTTCTATGGCAAGGCACAAAATGAGGCCGCAGCGTGACGCAGCCCTGCGAAATTCTCCTAGTAGGCAATCACCGCACATTGAATCGCAGTTTTTCAACATACTGGTTTGCAATTTGCGTCAACTAAAATGGCTTTCAACGTAAAGGTGATTGCCTGCTAGCAGAATTTCGCAGGGCTGCGTCACGCTGCGGCCTCATTTTGCGCCTTGCCTAAATGTTGGTTTTCTCGAGGCGCCTTGTTGCAGAGCCATAGCAACCCATTGGCAATGGGGCAAATATCAAGGGCATGAGGAGCGCTCTGACAATTTAGAACTGCATTAAATTTAATGGGAGCGGCGGCGATGGACCCACTTGTGTAGGGCGCCTGAAACTCATGAGCCGGGACTGCATTTGTCACAGCATCACCTAGGAATGGTGGCTTAGAGAAACAAACAATAATGAATAGTGACTTCATAGTTTAATGAGTAATGGCATCGGTCCTGTCGCTGGCTATGACAGATCAGGGGGCTGGATCGAAAAGCAATTAGAGGTCCAGGGCCGCCTTTTGCGCATATTGCACACTGCTGGCACGCCTCTGGTTAGAGAAAATACGACGTGTGTGTCATTGTGAGTGATGTGATGAAAATGCGTTTGGCTGAGAACGTCCCCTACAGAGATGGAGTCTTTACTAGTGACACAAACTTAATGAGGTAGAATGACCGGACGTCCCAAAAGGATACAAGTTTACAAATGCGTGTGCATGTGACCACTGAGTGTTGTCTGTAATCAACTCGTGCGTCTGAGTATTATTTTTTTTCATACCATAAGAGACATATCCCCATGTCAAACTCTGTCACACTCTACCTCGTCAGAGATGTTATTATTTCTTTCTGTGCTCCGTATTATATTTAGTGCATATAAACATTTCGCCAGTTTGGAACCTATGTCTCTTGCTAGTAACTGGCTGTCGGTTCTTCAAAGTGGTCCAGTCTCCAAGAAGCAAGTTTCATGGGTTTTTCAACAAAATGCTCTCTCTCATTTCGGAACGCATGAACCCAGGCGAAGTTGAATGAAGCCAAGTTGCGTTGGACACACCAGGTCTTGTGAGATCACTGAAGTTAAGCAGCGCAAGCCCAGGTTAATACCAACATGAGTGGTTGGTAAAGAACGTTAGGTGCTGCAAATATCCCCTCTTGCATTCTCTATACCAACCTCCTCATCTCCCGCGAGCAGCCTCCTAAGAGTTCGGCCTGTTATGGCTGCTTGGTTTAGTCCCCAACCCGCTCTCTAAGAAATACTAAGAAAATATAAAGAGTCATTAATTGACCCAAATAGATGAGTACTTTCACTAAAAGGACCAAGAACACGTTTTAAAAAGAGGATCATTCGTAATTCAAATGATTTGTTAGACCACGCCTGAACGGTGCAATGATTTGTTGCTACATCGCCATTTGTAGTAAATCTCTAAAAAGCTTTTTTAACACCACAAAGAAGTTTTAACGCTCACCGGTTTTGCGTCAAATTGTCGTCTTAGCAGTTGGGTGGATTTGCACCAGTAGCATCCTAATTACAGATAAGGCCTGAGTGATTTGGAAACTGTGAGGCCCGAAGCAATGTTTAGTCCCTGTGATCTTCAGGAAAAGACGTCGATGTCTCATAATGAGCCGATTTTGAAATGGGACCGTTTTGAAAGTTAGTGGTACTGTATAAGTATATTTTTGGCCTACGTAGAGGAAGCTTCCTGGTGAGAAACTGAAGTCATGTTTTCTTGAGTCTGTAAATGGGGGTTACACGTCGTGGTTTTGCTCCCTGGTGAAAACTTTAATTTCTGCAGGCGAAAATTAGGACTATTATAGAGGTAATTGTGGGTGAAACTATCCTGATAATACTCATTGAAATACTGGGTTATTGAGCTGTCACAGTATAGCTTCTTTTTACTAGGTGCTGGAGGGCTGCATGTTAATAGGATCCATTATTACCCAGGGAAAGGATGGAGGATGACAGATGCTAAAAGATGGGAATATCTGCTGACGGCAATGATTTCCGTGAAAAGAAATTCATTGAAGACATCAAACGTCTGGTCAGTTATACGTTACTGTGGTGGTTTACTGATTAGTTGTCAGCATGTAAATGGTTTGAGGCAGTTTGATAATCGGTAAAGCATATCCATGTCCGCTGATGGAAAATGTAGTCATATATATCATGTTCTGCAGGATTTTTTAAGAGCACATTCCCCAACGGCGAGTTATAAAGGGCTCTTTATTTGGCCGTTTATATCATGCATATTTTTTATTTTTTTTGAAACTTATGATGTTTCTTGCTTCTCTTTTGAAGTAGGTCAATGTAGAAAATCGTTCGTGACCGTTTGAGTGGACAGACCATTTGTACTGGCTGATAGCTATCCGATGTATCCAAGGAATCTCAAAAATATATTGTGGAACGAATAGCTTTTACACTACATCCGGTTCGATAAAAAATATTCGAATCTGACTTTCCGGTATTTTTTATCTCTTACGTCTGATTAATGTGATTAATGACGGTATAGGAAACCTCTAGTGGTCAGCATTTTTGACATTTGAAGGATTAGATATGTGGTTCCTCTGTTATTATTAATTATATATCTTTTAAGAACATTTAAATGGTAGCCCATTATTTCTTGACCGGTCAAATCCAGGATTAAACGGGATTGATAACTAACATGGTAGAGCACTTGTGTCATGAGCTCATGGTGCCCATGTTCAATGTTGGTCAATTATGAGTTTATTGAGATACTGTATGGTCAGAAGGAATGAGAATCGCCGTGTAGAAGAGATAGCAGGAGACATAGTACACACCGCCCAGGAGGTGTTTGAGATTTCTCCCGCTTGCACCACGCCATCCCGCCTCGGTGGCACAGTGGGTAGCGTGCTCAATAGCTACTTCAGTGACTCTAGGTTCAATACTGGACCGAGATGGATTGGCTTCATTCGGGTGTGAGAGAGGCCCCGAGTGCGCCTTCTTTCGGATGAGAAGTAAAACAGAGGTCCAGTGTGGTGTACGATGGCGTTTGCACGTAAAAGAACCCTCTTTACTGTGCAACGGGTAGATGAGGCAAAATTTCCAGGTGTAGGAGGTCGATGGAGTGCCCCAACGAACAGTAGACCGACAATAAATAAGCATAGGGGTTGCAGCTTTGGTCAGAAACCGGCTGCGGAATAACACCGTCCAATATATCACCCTTGTGTCCATTCAGATGGACCAGATGAGTACCCGATCCTGCCATAGGCGGGGAAAGGGTTAGGAGTTGCTTTGCTCAAAGCTCGAAAATGCCCACCTAGACTCGTGTGCCAAGCCTCCACACCCTGAGATCAAATCAGTAATGTGACGTGGAGGGAGTGGGAGATTCTACTGACCCTTTCTGCTGTCGCGTGTGGTTAACACGGGGTCACCAAATTCAATTTAAAAGACTCTGCGAGCAAAAATCTCCAAAAAAGGTTTAGCAATCAAATAAGTCTTTCACATCAGGCTGCATTCTGGCGTCTTGTGGGCCGGGTGTTCGACAACACTGACGCAGATTCGAACCCTGAGCATTCAGACCGATCACTGTCAGAAAATGATATGATAATTGAATGATTAATATCAGTTAAGCCCTTCTTTTCACCGTTCAGTATGTGAAATGACAGAATTTTGAAGATAATAAGTTTAATCAACAGTTTGAGTGTGTTGTTGAAAATTTCGTTATTCGCTCTCGTTGATACGAACCCCCCTACCCTCTTTATCACTCGTTGTATTTTTATTTCACATGTTTCTTCTCGTAATGAATACAGTATATGAATTTGAAGATTTTTCATCGTTCGTTTAAATAACGACTGTCAGTTTCGTGACAATCATTACTCCTGCAGTAAGGAAATAGCATTAGCGTTACCATGGGTTGCGGAAAAAAGGTTTTTTTCCCTCTCTTGTCAAGCAACATGGGCTATGTTGTTGTTGTTGTAACACAATTTGATTGATGGGAGAAGAAAAAAAGTGGCATTTCCGGTGAATTTAAAAATGGCTTTTGATGTCACAAACCGTATTTTGTCCATTTATTTGTCGACTCAAAGGGTCATAATGTTATCCGATGTGAATCTGGAAAAAAAAAGTTAGGAAGTTATATAAGCTATTTTTCTGGTGAAATAGGGTCATGATATTATATTCATAAATCGTTTGGAGCGTCTTTTCACCCCGCCTTTTAACTCCACCTTGTTACCAACAATACTTTTCAATGGAATAATGTTTGTTGGACCTTTTGAAAATTTTCTTTTATATTTCATAGTTTGTTCGTCGACAAAAAAAAGTAGCAACAATAATCTTAACGAAAAAGGAGTGCGCGCCGTGTATTTTGAGATTTGAACCACTTGGGAACAGTAGGGGATTTCGTTTATCATCCTTGATAATAGGCATTGCGGACAAAAAAAATTTACTGTTTATTTTGTTGACTTTATTTAGGTTTAATGACGGTTGTGTAGAGGTGATGTGAAGACAAGTAACGAATTTTTTCAGAGAGAAAAAAGTAGCCTTGCACTAACTATTTATTTTCAGTTGCAAAGAGAGGAGCGTTCATGAAAAGTAGCAGCTTCCTCGGTGGAATTCAAATCAGATGCTGAATCAGGACTTGGATTGATCTGTCAGCCTTTGTTGTACTTTTGCTACTTGTGTAACCGCTACTTAGACGATGACAAGAGATGCTTGAGTAAGGGAAGTAATTACAATGGGCAGCTTATATAAAAATGAAATCGATTCATTATCAATAATGAACATTTTATATAACCGAGTGAGTAACAAGTCTTTACCATTTTACTGCAACTAATAATAATATTCATAATGATAGCGAGATTGCCAATTTTGAAATGAATGGAGTATTAATATCACTACCTACCTCTTTATTTAGGTTCTCTCTCTCTCTCTTTTTATTTTCATCGGCACCCATTATCTTTGATAATATCTCAGTAAATGCATGAAATGGATAATATCACGCATGCGTAAGTAGAGCAGCGGGGAGCCCTATGGTCAAAATGAACAGCGAATGGCATAGGAACCATTGGAATGACAAGAATGTGTCCATTCCGGTTTTTTTTGGTACGTAGTTTTCAAGTCATTGTCATCTCCTTTCCAGTCTCTTTTGAATATCCAGGCAACGAATGGTGACTGGCGTGGCGTCATTTTCACGTCGTGTGACGTAGCAATAGTGGCATTTAATGGTAATGTGATTGTTTAATCCATGTAGTGTCATCGATCTCTCCATTGGGCATGCGTGAGCATCCGGTAAATTAGTTCTTGAAGATATTACTGGTGTTTATAGTGCCCTTGTATTGTCGCAGTTCGTAAAACGCTGGTCAACACTATAGGGGTACTCATTAGACCAACAAAAACGTCTTCTTAGTTTTTCACTCGTGAACTCATGAGCGCTGGTACAGGTTCGATCCCAGTAGAAAGTGGTCTCTCTTGGGCTAGAGCAGCGGTTTTCAAACTGTGTTCCGCGGAACCCCAGGGTTCCGCGAGTCAAAATGAACATTCGTTAGCAGCGTCAAGATGTATTTTTCTAAAGGTGGGATGGGGTTCCCCCAAAACATCTTATAGTTCTAAGGGTTCCATGGGCCGACAAAGTTTGAAGACCACTGAGCTAGAGTCCTTCAATGATTCTTCTTCGGACTGGGAACTGATGCCGTGAAGTAATCTGTTGGGGTGTGTACGGTAGATGTAAATGAACCGTTTACACATTTCATCTACCTCTATGCCTTTGGCAGGGTCAGTTACCCAGGTCGGTGGCGAGAGAAAGAAAAAACGACTCTTGAGATTTTGTTTCGTTTCGTTGGTGTTTTAAAGTCCTTCAACTACAATGGTCGGAACGGCAAATTGCGTTGGACACACCAGTTCTCGTCTGATCACTGAAGTTAAGCAACGCAGCCGTAGTTAGTACTGACATGGGTGGCTGCTTGGGAAGACTGGGTACCCCTAGTATCCAAAAATCGTCGCATTAGTGTAGTGTCTGTGCAGTCTCTGCATAAGAACTATGCTGTGGACGGAGCTCTAATGACCTTGTAATTGAAGGGCCCTAAAACACCAACAAACAGCAAAGTTCTGATGCCGAATTTGTACAGGTACTACGCTGTTACGATGATTTTAGGATACCCTATTAGGAGTACCCAGTGTTCCCAAACGGTCACCCATTCTAGAACTAGCTGAGGTGGCGTTGCCTAACTGCAGTGATCAGGCTAGAACTGGTGTGTCCAACGTCATACAGCCGCTCGACTCCTGGGATCTTGCACGACTAGCTGTCACCACAGCCTTTTCAGTTTCCTGGTGGTACTACATGCGACTCACCGTCATCCAGGGTCGATAAATGAGTCTTCACTTTAGAATAGTGTTACAAGGACTCAGCAGCTTGCTATGTCCGTTGTAAACATATGTTGGTATGAATCAAGAAAAGGATTTTTAGCAGTCCTCAGTTTATTGTAACTGCACCTTTTTCTTCTTGTTAACTTAGATGTAAAAATGGGGTCCATTGTCATCGTCAACTTGAATTTCCCCTGAAATATGATGATGATAGTTACTCGTTTGAAGCGAAATGATGTGCATTGATCGTCGATTGAATGGGGAAATTGTGAATTTCTTTTTTTGTCACACGCTTCTTGCTATAAATGTTAAAAAGAAACGGGGAGGGAATCACCCGAATTTCTTTGATGCGTGTAGTTTTCTCCCATATCCTAGAGAAGGAAATGAGGTCACAGGTGTTTAATGAAATCTAACTGAAATCATTTGAAACGCGTAATGATGATAGCGAAAAGATAATTCTGGTAGGAATGATAATATTTTCGTTGGAGCTAACGTTTCGAGAAATCTCTGTTAATTTAATTTCAAGTACAATTCAATGAGTTTGTAAATAAATAGGTTGAATATCTTAGTATTGATCTAGGTCTTCGCACCCTAGGGCATTTCTCCTCATGACAAAATCAACCGTCACTGTAGTTGTCTGTTCTGTGGTTTCGCCCACGATATTTTTTTCCGCCTCTTGAAATGTTAACGCCGCTAATTTTGCATATTGGTGGAGGTTTTCAGCCATTGATACAGTCCAAGTTGTTTTAATCAAGTTACTGAAGCGGATCAAGCAGATCGCTTTCTTTTAACTTAATGAAGATCTGTTCCATTCATGGTATGATGTTTACCAGTAGTAGCGGAAATTGGGGTAGGCACAGCGATGGAAACTTTTCCATGGCTATTCTTTAGTATTTCGTTCGCGGCATGCGGTCTGGAATATCCCTGTTGCTTACTGTTATTGTGCAATAGGTCAGACACCATGCAATATTATAACCAACAAAGCATTAATTTTACCTGCCAAAATTTCTATTTTGGTTGTATAATGCGGTGTTGGAACATGTGGAGTAGGCCGGCATTCCCCACTGACAACTCAGGCAATCTTTATTGCGGGTTCCAGACGCCTGGCTGGGGTGTCCCCAGTCAGAGCATGCTCAGTGTACCCGCAGACCCGACCCTGCCACAGGCGGGATAAAGATGATGATGATGATGATGATGATTCTTTAGTATTTCGTTTGGCGAAATAAGTCTTGTATAGCAGTGAAATGATGGAAGAGCATGTTGTGATTGAAAATGCGGTGTTGGTTGCCAAATATTTGTGCCAATTTCTAGGTTGTCTAGTTAGACACGCCTCCTGGACAGAGATGATTTGACTTCAGTTCGAGAGAGAGACCCCAAACACACCTTTCCGTCGGATGGGAAGTAAGGCCTTGCTCTGTGTGGTATGTACCTTAGGCTACGTGCGGCAAAATAGCCTAAGTGCAAAATTTTCAGGTGTGGGAGCTCGATGGGGGTAAAGTGCCCCAGTTAAGAACCTGGCCGATGATAAATATAATCTTAGGTGTCGCAGCGTTAGGTTATTAAACGGTCCAATAGATCGCTGATGTATCTCAATGGGACAAAAATGGGCGTTCAACCCTGCCATAGGCATCTTTTGGATAAAATGTCCACGCTAACCGATTGGAGGTGATGACACTTAAGGGGCTTCTTCACTAGTGATGTTAGTAAATCTTTTCAGGAAGGTAACTGCAGAATATGAATGAAGAAATCACAGAGTGACAAAGTAAGAGGGAGAAGAGGCGGCATAGGAACACGATGGGATAATGGATTAGACTCGTCAATGGTTGCAATTTCGATCATGTCCGAGATGGGTGACTTCTGTTCTCCCGGATGAGAGAACAGCACCAGATGCAGTTTTTCGTCCGGTTGGAATTAAAGCCATGATGTATTGATCTCGTCACTGTTCAGGAAAGAAATCTTTTTACCTGGAATAAATTATACTTATATGCCGGCAAAAGAATCCTTGGTGTAGGAGCTGCCCCCCCCCTCCCCAACACCGTTAAAATTGAAATTGGTCCCAGAAAGAAGATAGACCAGGTAGGCGGCTGTGCGTTCTCGATGCCAGCGGGGTAAATGGATGACCGACCCTGTCATCTACAAAGGTCTAGTTCTAATTCTAATTGAATACACTGCAAACAGCCCTGATAGGCGAAATTGGCAGTGGAGAGAATGACTCGCGCCCGGATCTCCTTCAATTTGAATGGATGATCATTTCTCCCCCTATGCTCTGCAAGGGATAAGCTGCCAACTGGAGGACCCTCGTTGGAGTTCCGACCACTACGTAGTTGTAATGCAGAGTCTGCACAGACACTACGCTGTTACGACGATTTTTGTTGTTGTTTGTTGGAGTTTAAGGTCCCGTCAACTACAAGGTCATTAGAGACCCGTCCACTGTATAGTTCTAATGCATATACTGCACAGACACTACACTAATGCGACGATTATTGGGTATTAGCAGTACCCAGCTTTCCCGAGCGACCACCCATGTCAGTACTAACTGGGCTTGCGTTGCTTAACTTCAGTGATCAGACGAGAACTGGTGTGTCCAACGCAACTCGCCGCTCCCGTTACGACGATGTGGGTATTAACAGTACACAGTGTTCCCAAGCGGCCACCCATGCTAGTACTAGCTGGGGTTGCGTTGCTTAACTGCAGTGATCAGACGAGAACTGGTGTGTCCAACTCAATACAGCTGCTCTCAAAGGTGGGAAGGGGGTTAAGAAAATATGTTGATGATGGCTGTATACTCCAATTTTGAAGCTAAATAATGGGAATGAGCCTGTTTGGATTTGGACAAGCGAGTATTATTACAATTTTTGCTACTAATGAAGACTTTTATAGACGTACTGCAGAGAGATGATGAGTATTTTGTACGTATTCCTCTCTCATTTTGTTGCGCCGTAGAGGAATTTTTCAATGTTTATGTTTCTTTTCAAATATTTTTTGTCATAAAAGAGTGAGATAGAATTATGACTTTATTTTTTTTCCTCAACGTTACACTGAAATTTCGTATTTCATGGATTTGGCATAATGCTTTTGTTGTTGTTGTTGCAGACAGTTAACCCTGTGGAAATTACATTCATATATTATTATCATACATATATTTTTGATTGAAATGGGATTTGAAGATATGGCTAAAAGTTTTATACTTGTAATACTAATTTAGCTGAAGTTTTGTGACTTTACCATATAGTGAATGTGATATGGCAGAGTTAAAAATAATCCTATTTTACCGTGTCTGGGGCCAAATAAACAGGTCGATTGTGAAATCTAAACTGTTTCAAAAAAATCCAAAGTGTAGTCTAACCGTAAACCAAGTAGCATCTTTAAGTATTTTCGTTTAGGTGTACAAAGATTTCATCTTTTCTTCTTCTTCTGGGTGAGGGGACTGAATCGATTTGATAGAGGGGGTTCCTCTCGTCCAATAGAAATTGCATTTTTTGATATAGTTTCTAGAATACAATACTCTTCACTTAGGATTGTTTTTATTTTGCCTTTTTATACTGTATGTATTTGATATTTCATCTGATCTCGATAATCGGGCGACTGCCATCTTCAGGTTTTTTTTTCTCGTGTACCTACTGTTTGGTCTCTGCATTAGATTTTTTACATTTGCGGTTTATAATTTTGGGCATGAGCCTGATTCTTGTTGCATTTAGTTATTGTGCAAAAGGTCAGGCACCGTGCAATATTATAACAGACAAAGCATTAATTTATCTGCCAAATATTTCTATTTTGGTTGTGTAATGGGGTGTTGGAACAGTGGGGTAGGCTGGCATCCCCCCACAGACAATTCAGCCAATATTTCCTGCAGGCTCCAGACGCCCAACTGGGGTGCCCTCAGGCAGAGCATGTTAATTGGACCCGCAGACCCGACCCTGCCACAGGCGGGATAAGGTTGTGATGATGATGATGATGATGCAGTATATAATTTATAAATGGCGTAAGCTTTAATGGCTTGTTGGGATGGTCGCATTTGGTCGTTTGATGTTGATGTTTTAGGGCCCTTCAACTACAATGGTCATTAGAGCCCCGTCCACTGCGTAGTTCTAATACAGAGTCTCCACAGACACTACGCTATTACGGCGATTTGGGGATTAGCAGTACGCAGTGTTCCCAAACGGTTACCCATGGTAGTACTATCTGAGGTTGTGTTGCTTAACTTCTGTGATCAGATGAGAACTGCTGTGTCCAACACAACCGCTGCTTTCCATTTGGTTTCTCTCATTAGACACTACCTTTCTCGGAAGATCCATGGTAGTGTGTATGACTTTTGACATTTGACCTCGTGATTATAGCCTTATGATACTGTCCGATACAGATGGTTTCTTTTAGGGTGGTAGGCACAACACATGCAAATTGGCAAAATTCCTCAGTGTCAGAGTTGTTTCCTCCTTCCCTTCCTCCATTTTGCCAAATTGACGTTGGTATGACTGACGCTCAAGGTTCGTTCGTTCGTTCGTGTTTTAGGGCCCATCAACTTCAATGGTCATTAGGGCCGACGCTCAAGGTCCATCACGCTGTCTTCTTATTCTTGAGGACATTTATCGACACTCGGGATAGGACGAGCTCCTACACCTGAGAAAATGTTACCTGTTTGTATGTTTATGGATAATTTAACAGCCCCTTTCTTGTACTGCGACTGAGAGAACACGGGTGGTGGGAATATTTTACTTCAGCCCTTTGTCTATGTAAGTCCCGGCTATTTTCTTTGTTAGAGCACTTTTCCTTCAGGGGACGAGCTCCTTTACTTGGAAATTTTGCTGTTCTACACATACGCACTTGACACAGGATCTACTACTCCCAGCACTTTGGGCTTCCCCTCGACTATAATGGATCCTGCAACCATGGATTCATTGAAGTGGGGTACGACAGCTACAGATTCATCGACACGGGCTATAATTAAATAACGGATATTACCGCTGAAATGCAAAGTTAAACATTTGAAATATTAGCATTGTCGAAAATTGCCTATTGTCATTGTATTCGTAATTAGAGACCAGACGGAAATTTGGTTGAGAATCAACATTGTGATTGCCACAGTAATGAAATTCATGTCGTTTTCAACATATGGAGGTCTGGTTTATTCTTGTGGTCATCTAAAAAGGGTTGTAAACCTGACTCTTGTGTACATCTGTCTGTCTTCCTTCTCTTCGAATCACTTCATTCTCAGGATTGTGAGAAAAACTAAAGGATGTAACTTAAGACAGGATCAATTAAATGGGTCAGTTTCTGTGTTGAGTAAGGCGAGTCGTGTTTGCTCGTAATTTGACATGTCCTTTTATCCTCCATTGATCATACTTTTTTTTATATGTCTCACTGGAGTATTTATAGCTATCAATAATAGTTATCGATCATCATTGAGCTTGAAGATGCTTCTTGCCGTATAAAAAAAATTTCAAGTTTCTTATTGGTCTACAGGATGTTTTAGGGCAGATTATAATCATCATCATTTAGCATTAGAAGTAATGGGTATCATTTTAAGTCGTTTCGACGCTTCATACATCAAAGTAGTGTCATGGACGTCTTACTTCACTTTCCTTTATTCCATTATGGGGATTGAACCGATGACCATTTTATAGACTGGAATCGCGAATTTGCTCCACTCGCCCTGGTTCTTATCCATTTTTATATGAAATTATATTGCCATAAGGCATCCGAAATAGAGTTGGTGATCGTATCCAATGTCTTTCTCCCCTTTCTCCGCCCTCGTGATCCTCTCAATCCTTCCATTTGGTAATGCAATTTTCAGAATTCTGGACCTGCAATCCATCCAGAACTAGTAATCAAAAAAGCGTTTTTCCAGAATCCTTCTTCTAATTAGGCCTCCCTCGTGGGCCTTTCCTCACCTCTGATATTGCCAGGTGTCCATTTTTGTCACTTTGGGACGCATGGGCAATCTGACTGCCGACCTAATTCAGCAATTCCTATGCCAATGGTGGCGAACCTGTGACCCACCGTGCAATTTTAAGTGACCCGAACGTGAATCATATCTAGTTTATGATCTCACAGTGTTCGGGGTGGACGGGGACTTGGTAGGAGACAGGAGGGAGTGGAGGGCTAGAACCGGCAGACCCGACCCTGTCACAGGCGGGATAAGGGTATGATGATGATGAATAACCCGCCGCGGTGGCGTAGTGGTTCGCACGCTCGGCAACTACGCCAGTAGTTCTAGGTTCGATACTGGGCCGTGGTGGGTCGGCTTCTTTCGGGCGAGAGAGAAGCCGCGAGTGTGCCTCCTTTCGGATGAGAAGTAAAACCAAGGTCCCGTGTGGGTTTACGATGGCACTTGCACGTAAAAGAACCCTCTCTACTACGCAACGGGTAGATGAGGCAAAAATTTCCAGGTGTAGGAGCTCGCCCCTTGGCGTCGGTAGCATTCCCCAACGAACACTAGACCGACGATAAATAAGCGTAGGGATGCAGCTTTGGCCGGCAGCCGGCTGCAGAAAAAAACTATGACCAATATATCACTCTGTGTCCATTTAGAGGGACAAATGGGTACCCGACCCTGCCATAGGCGGGAAAAGGGTTAGGAGTTGCTTTTTTGCTTTTGATGATGATGATGAATAATAATTTTTTTATTCATAAAATTAAATAGTGCTTGCACCTGACTCGCGGACAACTCTGTGGTTTTTGTCGTGTTATTTTGACCCATCTTCAAATAAGGTTCGCCACCACTGTCCTAGGCCTATTCTTATTAATGTCGGCCTGGTTTACTTCATTAGAGCACTTTTCCTGCACCGACGCCAATGAACGAGCTCCTACACCTGGCAATTTTGCTGATCTACTCGTAGCATGTGGAAAGGGTTCTTTTATGTGCAAGTGACGCTTGAGTCCGCTCTCTTGCCCAAAGAACGAAACCTACCTTGATCCAATATCGACCCTGGAATCACTGACACAGTAGTCGAGTAAGCTACCTGGGCATCACCGAGGCGGATCTTAAAACTATACTTGTAGATGATTGTTTAAATTTTAAAGTATAGGAACTCGTTCCTCTTCCCTGAGTCGGTAAAGTGCCTCAAAGTGCAGAAAGCAGAAAGGGGGGGCGAACTATAAGGGGTCACATGGACGTTATGTAAGTGACAAAGCTGATGTAAAGTCGATTGGTGTTCTACCAGTCCCAGTCATTATTATGTGTCTCGCCTATGGCAGTGTGGATTGCTGGATTAGTTTCGTGGGTTGGTAAGTAAGCCAGGCAGCCATAACAGGACGAACCCTTAGGAGGCTGCCCGCGGGAGATGAGGAGGTAGGTGAAAGGATGAAGGTGTGGGTTAATTTGCAGGACCCAACGTTCTTTACCAACAACCCTTGTTGGTATTGACGTGGGCTTGCGCTGCTTAACTTCAGTGATCTCACGGGAACTGGTGTGTCCAACGCAACCTGGCTGCACAACTTGGTGGGACCTATGAATTTTTGGCTTCCACTACGTAACGTTTGTCAGTGTCAGCAGTGCTCCGTATCACCTGCTACAACCCTGCTGCATACTCTCTCACATAGAACCTGCTCACTCCACAGTCAATGCCCAAGCCATCGTAGCTTCCCCAACCTTTCTCCTTTTCTCCCTATTGCCTCCTAACATTAGTCTGACCCTCAGATATTCATGTGTGATTCTATATGGATCTGGTGTCCCACCAATCCGTAATAGTTCCCGATTATTACACCCTAAGGCCCAATTTTTCTATTAACGTCGTCACTTCTACGTGTAATGACGCTTGGCCTACAGCCAGCGCCGCCTTGCGTGAGTAGAATGTGGATGGATTTCATGTGTTGGATCAAATAAGAGAGTCCTTTAGGATTTGCATTAAGATTAGTTTTGAAAGTCTTTGTGGGTCATTTTTAGGTTCGTGGATGGGTTTATATTTGGTTGTTTTAGTAGTTTTTGTTTTACCTCTTTACCGTAATGCACTGGTAGTCTCGTAGTGCTATTGTCCCCCTTGCATTTTTCCGGAAGGTGTCGCTGAGGTTTGATGCATCACTTCAATGTTGTTATAGTATAATCATATATCTAATTTGCATTCAAATAGTCTTACATTTTTAATTTTGTCTTGCTGTAGTTGGTTATCGATTGAAATTCTGACGAGCCATGAGGATGTGAGTTGAATTTAAAAGTCGTATCATGTTTCAGACCTGTTCTGTGTACAGTGTGTTATAAAAGATGGGCAACATCTGATTTTAGAAGTTAAAGTTTATTAGTGTTATTATTTGGGAATCATAAGCTTTGTTAGATCCTAAAAGTCGGCCGTTAGCGAGTGCCTTTTTAATATTAAAATATTATGGTAGTCTCTAGAACCAACAAGTAGAGGTTTGAAACTCCTACTGACATTTAATAGGAGAAGAAGAAGATGAAAAAACTTTTTTTTATTCATTTGTGACTGCATAAACGGAATTGTTAAAAGCTTAATCAGTGTATAAAACACGTTAATGATCTTTCCGAGATACCGTTAATTCCGACATAATCTTAGACGGAATTATCGGAAGATGTTAAGACATGCAGCCAGCTTCTGAGGTCGTCACCGACGATAGAAGAATTAAGATTTGTGCTGAAAGGGGAAGTTACAGAAAACAGGGACTAGGATATATAGCCTATAGAAGGAAAGATGTCAGGTCCCAATGAAAATTCAACAAGGTGATCCTTTAAAATTATATATCATGAAAGTAATTTCATGTGGCATGTGACATCCACTGAAGAATAATTATTACTATGGAAATTTGCCAAACCTAAATTGGAAATTAAGGGGGATGTTCAACAGTCATCTATCTATTTACCCCAGTCTTTATAAAAAATGGTTAAGATTATAAAGCCGTTGCTTTCTAACCTCGCGAAGATCACAAAGGAGGATATTTTTTTTTTGCTCTTGAAGACTTTCTTTTTCATTTCTGATTAAAATACATGACATATGTATTCCCTTTTCTCTGTGCATCTCTCTGGATGACAGAAAAGCAGGGAGCACCACCGAACACTCAGCATCATCTTTGGTATTTCAAGACGTTAAATGCCAGTATGTCGGCGGGTCAGGGAGCGGCGAATTGAGTTGGGCACACCAGTTCTCGTCTGATCACTGAAGTTAAGCAGCGCAACCCCAGCTAGTACTGACATGGGTGGCCGCTTAGGAAAACTGGGTACTGCTAATACCCAAAAATCGTCGCATTAGTGCAGTGTCTGTGCAGTCTCTGTATCAGAACTACACAGTGGACGGGGCTCTAATGACTTTTGTAGTTAAAGGGCCCTAAAACACCAACAAACAACAACAGTCGGCGGGTTCAATGGGTTGGATCTTGGTCTTGGTAGAGGCCGATGAGAGAGAGAAGGAAAGTCCCAAGTGATGAGAGAGCGGCTGTATTGGGCTGGACCCACCAGCTCTTGTCTGATCACTAAGTTAGGCAGTACTAGCACCACTACTAAACTAGTAGGGGAGACCGGGGCAAGTTGACGATATTAAGAGTTTTCGAATTAATTTTTTATTTTTCTTTTGAGATAAAATGTTTTACTGTGCTGGGATACTTAGAATGCACCTTTATTTATAATTTAGTGGTTTAAAGTGAGACATTTTTTGATATCTTCAAGGTGATTTTATAATTTTTAATGAACGATGTAAAATTCGTCATCTTGCCCCACACCCGGGGCAAGATGACGGCTATTGAAGAGTAAAAGACATTAGTAAATTCTCCGTATTCTAGTATTATACCCTTATTTCTTTTATAGTAAAATAGGATTAGGCATTATTTATTTCATTGTTAAACGTAAATGAAATAATATTTTTAATTTTTTTTGTGAATTATAAAAACGCATTAACACTAAAAGTTAAAATCGAAGTAAATAGTAAATCGAACTTATTGTCAACTTAAAAGTTAATGTTTCTAGTTAAAAATAATCACAGGTAAGTTGTCCACCACAAAGAAGATGCCAGTTAACACTGAGGGTCAAGGTGGTGAGTTCGTCAACTTGTCCCAGTCATCTTGCCCCAGCAACAATTTTAAAATTTAAGTATTATAGCAATAAGATTAAAAAATTATTTTACTAATGAATACTGAATATGAATAGCCAGTTGTCTAAGGTAGATGAAAATGCTATTAGATATTTCTATAGCTAACCTCTATATTAATTAAATCTTATTTCCAAAATTTGGTTTCATATAGCACACAGCAGGAAAACAGTGAAACTCATGTAAAGAATATAGTAATGGTAACAGTGCCTTGACAAAATGATTTTTTAGTGTCTATTCATGAGGAGTACTAGTAGTAGTCATATGATGCTGCTAACTATTAGGAAAATCGCTAATTAAGCCATTAGTCATCTTGCCCCGCTCGTCATCTTGCCCCGGTCTCCCCTACTAACATGGGTAGCCGCTTGGGAAACTCAGCACCGCTAATACCCAAAAATCGTCGCATTAGCGTAGTGGTTGTGCAGTTCCTACATTAGAGCTACGCAGTGGACGAGGCTCCAAGGACCTTGTAGTTGAAAGGTCCTTAAACACCAACAAAGCCAAAACTCATTTGATGAGAAGACGCCCCTTGACGTCGCGTCAGTAAAAATGAAATTACTGCCCGAAAGAGGTTAATTAAGCTAGCCTTAAATAAACAGAGGATATGAAAAGAGAAGGCCTGATAGTGTCCCACGACAGGTAGTAAGGGATGTTCTGAGGAAAAGGGGAGTGGATGAAGGGCATATCAGAATAATTCAGAATATGTATGATGGTTCCGCCACTAGGGTAAGGACGGCGTGGGGGAATACCAGTGGCTTCAAGGTGAAGGTAGGGCTTCATCAAGGATCAGCTCTCAGCCCATACCTATTTGTTTTGGCAATGGATGACCTGCTGACAGGAATAGGGGAATGGGCCCCCAGTGTTTGGTATTTGCTGACGATGTAGGAAGGGTAGAGGAGTCCCAAGAGGATGTTCAACGGGGCTTACAGGACATTAGGACAGCAATGGCAAAGGGGGGGGGGCTGAAGGTGAACATGAAGAAAACAGAGTACTTAGCGTTCAGTTGGAGTGGCCAGGACCCAGGGGATGTGGTTCGCTGTGGTGATGAGGTGCTACCAGCAGTGAAGGAGTTTAGGTATCTGGGATCAGTGATTCAGAGCAATGGGGAAATCGACTCCGACGTTACCAACAGAATCAATGCAGGGTGGCTAAAGTGGAGACAGGCAAGTGGTGTGCTGTGTGACCGCAGAGTCCCAATAAAGTTGAAAGGTAAGGTTTACAAAACTGTAGTTAGGCCCGCTATGCTGTATGGATCGGAGTGCTGGGCAATGAGGAAGAACCACGAGAGGAGAATGCAAGTGGCTGAGATGCGAATGCTGCGGTACATGAGTGGGGTGTTAGAGGCAGCTTGGGGGTGGGAGACATTGCAGAAAAGATGAGAGAAAATAGGTTGAGGTGGTATGGGCATGATATGCGAAGGGGGGAGGAGGAGCTCACGCGGTATATTATGGGGCCGCAGGTGGTGGGTGGCATCAGGTGTAGGGGGAGACCCAAGCGGACGTGGGACCGCTTTGGTGGACATGATTGCGTGTGGGGTGGATGAAAGCCTGGTGGGGGATAGACGGGAGTGGAGGATTAGAACCCGCAGACCCGACCCTGCCATAGGCGGGATAAGGGTGTGATGATGATGATGATGAAAAGAGGTCGGCAGAAGCCGGCAGTCGACTTCGTAGCAATCCAACAATTCGCCCATGCGTTCCTGATGCAAGCAGGGCAAATGAATATCTGATCCTCTCTATAGACCGGAAAACGTGTTGGGAAGGATGATGAAAGTCTCACCTAAGAGAATCTCCTGGTCTACTGTATACCGTCTGTATGTTCCCGTGTGGACTCCGACGTAGACAGTTGCACCCCTGTATGATATAAGAAGGGACTGAAAGGGTTTATGGCGCACGGTTTGCAAACCAACTGTCTACTTTCGTAGTGCAACAGTTTGCGCATGAGTTCCTCCAGATTTTATTTGCCTTTTTTTATGTCTCTTTACTCCTGCTTTCTATTTCTGCTTAAGCCTTCTATAGGCAGGAAATTGGTTTGTAAAAAAAGGCTGTATCACTTCATGATCGTAAAATGCGACTGAAAGGGTTGTGACAAATGGTCAGGCACCCAGTCACGTAATAATCACAGGCAAATATCTCATTTCTCCGTCTCGCTCTCTCTCTCTTTCAACTTTGTTTCTAGCGCCTTCTGCATTGTAGTTTTTCTGTCCTGCATATCTGATTCTCAGGGCTACTCAGTGTTGGCCAAAGACCGGAAATGGGTTAGTTGTAGTAAGTTCAATTACGTAAAAAGAAACTGCAACGGGGAGATGCTAGATGGGTTGCAGTACATGAAATGTAACACCTACAATACCTTCCGTTCCTGTCTGCTCAGTGCGTTCACAGCTTTATCGCTTCTTTGACTACACTGGCATGGTTTTTGCGGTTATTTAACATTGGCCTGTCAGTTCTAAAGACTATTTACCGCCGCCTGGGAGCGACCTGAAGATTTCACCGATCAACATGTATCGTGTACTTGCATATGTGACTATTGTCAACACGATAGGGCCATCTTTGTTTCCCCTCTGATGAAAACGTATGAGGTGGGTTCTGTCCATTCGACCCACAGGAGCTACATTCTTCAGGTCGGAGATGAAGCATGTTACCAACCCAACTACGAAACCTGTGTTTACACTAGAAGAGGGGGGGGTCTCATTCTTATTGTCACTCCTTCATCCCGCCTATGACAGTGTCGGGACTAGGAGTCTCCCTTACATACGCGTCGTCATGTCCTGAGGGGGCGGCGAATTACGTTGGACACACCAGTTCTCGTCTGATCACTGAAGTTAAGCAGGGCAACCACAGCTAGTACTGACATGGGTGGCCGCTTAGGAAAACTGGGTACTGCTAATACCCAAAAATCGTCACATTAGTGTAGTGTCTGTGCAGTCTCTGCATAAGAACTATGCTGTGGACGGGGCTCTAATGACCTTGTAGTTGAAGGGCCCTAAAACGCTAGCAAACAACAAGTCATGTCCTGTTGTATAACCTCTTCCTCGGAGCGTTGGCTGATGCTAGAGTGCATACCTCTTTCTCCCTCATTGTGCCATTATTAATGAAGGAATAGGTTTCCACAGTGCACTAGGCAAACAAATGAACTGCTCGCTGTCAAAAGAGAAAGACATAAAAGATGTGGCATAAAATTTTATGACCGACATTTGTGTGTGGCCCTTATCTTATTATCGCGATAGTTAGCATATTTAAAAAATATTACAGTCTATGTACAGTATGTATCTTGGGCTAACGAAATTTCAATGTTATTTATGCTACTTTTCGACCATTTTCTACCCATAAGAATTCTATGTTTGTTTGTAAAATGTGTAAAAGTAGCTTTTTAAGTGAAAAAAATATGTGTTGAGTGTTGTAGTATGGGATCGATCCCCATTTTATGTCATTGTTCCTGACTGAAATATAACTATAGTATACATGAAGGTGTTTATGTAGTCATAGGAGTAAATACAATCCTTGTTTAATCTTGTGATATCCTTATTTATGTTTAGCCAGCCAATAGCAAAAGAATTTGAGACTATAGCGATGTTAAAAGCAGCACAGGGCCTATACTGTACTTGATAAAGTATCTAAACTCAATGCAAATTCAATTCAAAGGGCCCTACGTATATAATGTGTAGTAGAAGAGGACAACACCTTTGCACTAGTTCCATTCTTTTGAAATGGAAAAATCAATTAAGTTGTGTTTCTTAGGGAAGGTTATAAAATATTAAAGTTTATTTAAAGTCTGCAACCCCTTTTCTTTGCTTAGAAAGTTGTAACAAGGGACCCCTAAGTATAGAATACCGAATCCAGAATCTCTTTTAAATCCTTTTGCTGTTTTTATTTAATTATTGTTGCTCGAATTTTCAAGAAGCATCTCTCTCTTTACAACATTCGAGTTTTGATAAGTTAACGGGCGGGTCTGGGGCGGGTTAATAAGTTCGTCAGGTGAGGTTGTCGGTTGTAGTTTTAGGTTCTGGCTGTAACCGATAGCATGTTGCTATTTCTGACCCTCGGAAGTCACTGCCTTCCGAAGGACACCAAAAATCAACTCATCTGCGACCTATTCAGAGCTAATTTTTGTAATATGTATACCAGGCTTGCGAATGCTGAGATAAATGAGTGGGGTGTCGAGAGCTGATAGAACTAGGAATGAGTATATTAGAGGTAGCTTGGGGAAGGGGGGAAATTGCAGAAAAAATGAGGGGAAGTAGATTGAGGTGGGATGGACACAATGCGAAGAGGGGAGGAGGAGCTCGTTTGGTCCATTACAGTTATGCAGGTGGTTGGAAGAACCCGGGGCAGGGAGAGACCAAAGCAGACGCGGGAACAGGTTGTCCGTAAAGATATCGTATTGCGTGGGGTGGTCGGGGACCTGTGGGAGATAGGCGGGAGTGGAGGACTAGACTCCACAGACCAGATCCTGCCACAGGCGGGATAAGAACCTGGCCATTTTTTAAGTCAATAACCTTTTGTTGTAACATTTCCCCCGTCAATTTGTCAAGTGGTGGCATTGTTTCACTCCTCACCTCATGATTCGCAGGTTCAATCCTGATCGATTTTCGCTTCGATGCGGGGTTTTTTTTTGAGGACCCGTCATTCTACAGAGGTCATTAGCGCCCCGTCCACTGCATAGATCCAATGCAGAGTCTGCACTGATACTACGCTGTTACGACAATTTTTGGGTATTAGCAGTACCCAGTATTTCCAAGTGGTCACCCATGTTAGTAATAGCTGGGGTTGCTTTGCTTAACTTCAGTGATCAGACGTGAACTGGTGTGTCCAACGCAATGCAACCGTTCCCGAATCCTGATCGAGGTATGGGGAGGTCTGTCGGGGGAGAGGAGGCTCTTACTACCCGTTTGTGTAGATCAGTATTACACAAACTTTTCAAGTCCGGGGCCATAATAAGTCTTCTCGAAACCGTCGGGGTCACAAAAAAGTGAAGTTCAAAGACTTCTACAGAAGATAAACATTACATCTAAAAACGATATGATAGGTCAACTTTCACAAAATGTGATGGATCGTGTGATATGGCCGGTGCTTCTGGTAAACCGGGTAATTGGTGATTTCATAGCCATTTGATCGAGTAATGCGCCAAATATTTGACTTTCCCGTTGGACATCGCGGTCCACTCTGCGACTTTGTGCACCGCTGGTGTAGATCAACAAAATTTGTAAGTACCTTCAACGCCAGACGAGTCAATTGGTGTGAAATTTGTTAGCCCTGTATTTATTGCTTTGTGGTGGTTGTGACTTGGATAAAGCGTTTGACCACATCCCAAATTGTGGTTGCAGCGCTCGCAATCTTGCTCAGTAGCAATGCTTAGTACCGATAAGGGTTGCAATATCATGCTTCAAACTTAGATAATCACTCACTCACTACCTCTTTAGACGGGCTACGATCTTGGTAACTTTTGAATGACGTGGAGATGATTGGTTTTATGACCAAAGTTTAACTGAACTGAACAGCAACTAGTTTATAACCTCTTTCGTTTTCCTTTTCTTCTTTCAAAAATTGGAACTTAAGGCCTATGTGTCCGAGAGAGGGGGGAGGGAGAGAGAGAGAGCAACTACTGTATTTGAAATTACATTGACTTCATTTCCACTGCATTTCTTTAAGTGTACTGTTACCCAAACTAACACTTGGCCCCCTAACCGCTTTGTTGCGATGGTCGGACGCTGTTTATCGGTAATTGTCCACATCTTATAGAGGGTGTTCATCGTTCCTGGCAGACTTTTAGCTTGGCAGTCGACAACGCCTCCTGTGGCTTGGAATTTTGCCCGCGCATACATACAGTACATTACTTTGGGCGTCATACTGACCACTGCATGATGATTAATGTCAAGTTAGGAGTGGAATTATGTTAAAGTGCTCTTTTTAGGAAATGGTTGAGGACATGGAAAATCGAGTTCACATGATCGATGCTATTGGTATTGGGTCATCATCATGATTTCGGCTGTTTTCTTTTTTTTTTATTTCTCCCTCTCTAGACATTGATTTGAGTTTATATAACATTTCTATTCTCCATGTTTGTACATTCTCGGACTGAGTGTGCCTCGTAATATTAACTTTTTTTGATTAATTTTTTTGTGTGAGAATGTGAGTGACTTATCTATTTTGGTGGTTAATTGAATGTTTAATCGGTTTACATTCAAACTGCGTTTGATACTCATTATTTCAGATCTAGCAGTTTGGTGCCAGTTCTCAGCCCTTTTTCTACCAACATAACTTTCCTAGATGGTGGAGTGATGGGTGCAATGGCTTGAGATCAATTCAGAGAAAAATTATCAGTGCGTGCACCGCATCTCAGGAGTTCACTGATTGCACGCAGAGGAATTAGATAAGTTGACCCAACTAGGCCTAAGAAATTGAGGAAGTAGAAATGATGGCTTCAAACCCCCTACCACCTTTTAAGCTAAATATACATTAAAAGAGATTTTCAGGCCAGTTTAGAATCGATTGATTTGTTGGTGCTTTAGGGCCCTTCGACTACAACGGACAGTAGAGCCCCGTCCACTGCAGAGTTCTAGTGCAGAGACTGCACACACACGCACTACAGTAAAGCCCAGCGCAAAATGAGACGCAGTCTCTGCAAGTGACGCAGGGTGACTCACCATAAATTTCTGCGGCTCACATGATAGTATGTAGTTGCGCATGTTAAGTCGCAGGGTGACGTAACAGTGCCTGCCCCACGTGACCCTGCGGTGCTCAGTGCCAATGCCGCAGTTTCCTGCGTGAAGTTGGCGTGACAATAACAAAACGCGGTGCGAAGCAGAGAAGTTCTCTTGTTATTTGATGCAAGTACAGTATGGTGAAAACCTGCGATTCAATGTGCTGTGAGTGCCTGCTAGCAGAATTTCGCAGGGCTGCTACACCCTGCGTCTCATTTTGCGCCTTGCCTAATGCGACGATTTTTTGGTATTAGCGGTTCCCAGTTTTCCCAAGCGGCCACAAATGTTAGTACTAGCTGGGTTTGCGTTGCTTAACTTCAGTGGTCAGACGAGAACTGGTGTGTCCAACGCAATAGGCCGCTCCCTCACTGTTGTGATCTGTATCAAGGAGAAATGGAATTAACTGTCGCCTGGTTTGCAGGTGATCGGAGTTCATATCCTTGGAGGTGTGTAGTGCTGCGGGTTGTAGCGCAAGAGACGTTCCCCCAGTTCCGCAAAGAGAGGCAGCAGGTCTGCGTCGCCTATTTCCTTTTGGTCTTTCATTGACCAAAACTAGATATGGAGTGTTGACTTGTAGGTTTTATTTTGTTGTTTGAGTAAAAACAAATATTCGTTGCAAGTTCTGTTTTTCGTTTTAGGGATTTATTTAAAGTCCATTCTTGAATGTGCTCTGAATGAAGTTTGATAAACATGCCTTGGAACTCGTCTGAAATTTAGAATAGCATCCACAAATAAAGGAGATACGAATGATTTTCCGCTTTCAAGGTATTAAGATGTAGCTTATTATTTCCGCACTATTCAATCTCATCATCGAAATACTTAGGAATTCAACGACTCAATTGTCATAATTATGTTTCTTTTCATTGAAATTCTTCGAGAAAGCAGAACAATAAGCTATAATGGCGAGGAAAAAAGCCATTTCTCCATCAGTTAGAGAGTGGGTTAAACAACACCCTGTTTCGCCTTAAGAATCTCTCAATTCTAGTGTGTAAGCAGTACCTTTCACGCCCAATGCCCGCACTTCCTAAAATTGGCTTGCTTTATTTGGTTATTTAACGTCGGTCTGTCTTCCTCTGGGGTCATTTACTGATGCGGGTGGGTGACGACTTATTGTATGAATTTCGCCAATCTGCATATATATGTTTTTGTCTGTTTAAAAAAGGAGGTTTTACGTGCGGAAGACGTCGTCCTGGGGGCAGGGAATACATCCCTCCAGGGACTGAAGGCGTACTGGAGCTTGGTTTTAGTGTTTATAAGTGTTTGCGTTTAGTCGATATTAGGGAAGCAGAAACACGGGGAGATGAAAACAAATATAAAGATGGGTACTAAACTGGGTTATGTTAATATTGGACTTGCTCTCCATCGCAGTTCTGATGATCGTAATCTCATGTTAATTGCTATTTCAATGCAAAATAATACTGTCAATTTGAGTTAGCTATTTAACTGTAAATATGATGATCAGCATTAATCTATGCCTGTAATTTAGTCTGAATTATTAACTATTAATGAAGGTGGGACTTACTAATGTTTGTGATAGGTGCTCATTACTACAGATTCCTCGGGTGTTTCATTTTATTGCCTTGAAACTGCCTTTTAATTCTCTTCATATTTAATCCAGAAGCATTATCAGTCACTTCATTATAATATTAATCATAGGAGAAATTTCAACTTTCAGGGATGGATTATATCGTTTGAAAGAGTTGGAGTATGTTTCTGTGACAGAATTCATGTCATATGGCTGCGTGCATTTATGTTTGCTTGACTGAATTCCGACTTGAAAATGTTCAGGTTCAATGTTTTAAATGTCTTATCACTGTTTCCTGCTCTGTCAGACGTGACCAAGCATTGTGCTCATAGACTTGAATGGCGTGAAACAATTTTTTTGTTGGCAGCATCACACTACTCATCTTTCATTACACCATTTCATTTCATCTTCCAGTCCGTCATTGATGCGTGGGATGTGAATGCCATACGTTTAAACGACATATTTCAAAACGAGTGTAGATTAGTTGATATCTAATGAACAAATCACAGTTCACCCACGACTTTCGGTTTTTGCAAGCATCACACTCACCTTACAAAATAGAAATCTTAATGCAGCTATAGGCCTTCTACTATAGATGCGAATTCAAAGTGCAAGTCAGCATATTTTGAAATCGAAATTGCATCTACCTATGATACTCATGTTCTTCTAAATTAAGAGAGTAAAAGCATTTATTGAAATTTTTCAAAAACCACTGCACAGAATTTAGTAAAATTTGGTATGGCGACAGAGTAATACAACAGCATTTTTATGCCCTACAACAGGGAAAATTGCACATTGCAAGATGGTTCCAAAAATGAGGCTAATAGGGTTTTGGTCGCCTATAACAGACAAACAGGCTGCACAGCGAGTCATCATACTGTCTGTGAGTCAGTTGATGATTCCCTGAGGCAGCTTCGCCCACTCCTGCAGCAAAGCAGTTCTTAGCTCCTGGATGGTTCTGAGAGAGCAGCTTATTGCGTTGCACACACCAGTTCCGTCTGATTACTGACGTTAAGCAACTCAATCCCAGCTAGTATTAACATTTGTAGCCGCTTGGGAAAACTGGGTACCGCTAATACCCAAAATTCGTCGCATTAGTGTAGTGTCTGTGCAGTCACTGCATACGAACTAAGTAGTGGACTGGGCTCTAATAACCTTGTAGTTGAAGGGCCCTAAAACACCAATGAAAAAGAAGATGCTTCTGAGAGGTGGTTGGCGAATTGCAGATCCCCAATTAATCCCCTGCATATACTCACTTCGATAGATATTCATCCACCACTTGGGCCCTCTGTGGACGAGTATGGAACTGAGAGCCAACTGCACCCTCGAAAAGTCGCTCATAAGGCTCTCAAATCTCCTCTTTATAGCTCTGAGCAGTCAGGAAGCCTGTGTCGAGCCTACTGCAATTGGGTCCAAAGCTGATGTTCTCGGCACCATGCTAGATGTGCTCTTTTGAGGGAGTGATAGGGATGAAAACAGCAGTTTTCTGGCAGTTCCAGTGGCAGCGGTGAGCTGTATGGCCGCCTGGCTGGAACTGACCCTCTTTGGCTGTTGTAACTCTTGGACACCCTTGCTCAGACATTCTGGATATGGGTCCAGTCTTCTGAAACTGTTTCCACAAATTACAGACGGCACTAGGTGTGTTAGATTGAGGTCTCTTACAACCGGTATTTGGGATTGTCTGGCTATCAGTAAGCCAGAGATTCTCCACCTCATTTCATCATCTAAACCATTTTCCCAAACTTTTTTGTTCCATGGAGCCCTTTGATTCTTGAAAATTTTCGGAGAAACCCCGATCATTCTACACGTGCATATTCGTAAGTTAGCGAAGTTAGCTGTTACCAAAAAGACACAGCATAACATTCCACAATAACATAAACCAAAGCCAGCTTAAAGGCCGTCCAACTTTAATGTGATGAGTGCTTTTGTGTCTTAGTACTACAAATTCTTTTGATACTTGGCTTAATGTTGGAAAGCTGTAGTGTCGTGTTTGATGATGCATCGAGTCGATTTCTTGATCTAGTTTTTGTAGCTGCATAGTAAGAAAATCCTGTTTCGCACAAATATAGATTGAATCAATAATTTTTTTAATTTTCTGCAAAACTCTTCTACCTTGTCGTAGAACCCTTCTGTCCACATCAAGTAACTCCGGAGGTTCCGCGGAATGCACTTTGGGAAACTGTGACCTAAACGATGATGATTAGTAATTCTACCCTACTGCTCATGCAATGTGACTAGGACCGGCGCTATATTTTGCAGGGCCCTGTGCAAACTAATTATGCGGGGCCCCGTGAAAACATGAAGCGGGGCCCTTCTATCAACAGGTTCATTAATCCGAATGCGCGGGGCCCTGTGCCGTCGCCCCTGTTCGCACACCCATCACGCCGGCCTTGAATGTGACAGAATTTTACAACATTTTATGAGTATTCCTAATGTGCACAAATGCAGCGGACCTATACACAGTGCGACCTATACATAGGAGTATAGTTTCAAATTCGATACCTGCCCTATAGCTTTATTATTTGAAGACATAATTTCCATTTTTGAGTTCAGCATTTTTGAAAAATTTTAATAAATACCTTTATTCCCCTATTTTTGAACACCAGTGCATATAAAACAACCCTAATGTTATCTAATGTTATTTTTATTTTTTTCTAGGTCCTAAAACTGGATACGATTTCTGTTGATAATGTGTTCTAGGGCATTAAGTCTTGACCAAGAAGTTGGGGTTGGCGATGTTCTTTTACTGGAACCTCTTAGCGAAGATGTTTTCATCGCCAACTTGTATCAACGATTCAAACGAGACCAGATTTATGTAAGTTTCTTGACTTCTTCAATTTTCTCTTCATTAATTTGGATAATTAATGAACAGGGAGGTACTTGAGGCATAGGAGAAATGGCTTCAGCCATCGAAACATCTTAATTGTACCAGTCTTTTGAGCTAAGGGCATTGCATATCCAGACGTAGGAGCAAGTTCTAGAGTTTCCTGTGTGGAAGAAGTAGAAGTTGTAGGTCTCCTTTTATACCTTGGCTTGAGGCAACTTTGGCATAAGTTGGGTTCAAGAAGCAAGTGCGTGTTACTCAACTGAGATCCTTTAGTAGACGTGATTATAGCTACCATTGTATCATTTGGAGATTCATATATAAATAATATGCGATTCAATTAAAGATTTCCAGAAGGATTTAGTTGGAAATAGTTTTTAACTACTACACTCCCTAGTGTCATACAAGATAATAGTTTTATGAAAGAGAAGCATAGCGAGCTTGTTTGCCAAAAAAAGACTTCTGAGATAAATATTTCTCTCTTGGCATCGTCTTTGTAGAATAACTTAGCAAACTCTTACAGGCGAAATATGTCAGAGACGTTGTTGTTGGAGGCGGAAAATGTTCCTGATGCTTTCATGTTATAAATGCAAATTTGACAGAACTGCTAGACCTACAATATAAACATGAGGTAATCGTAATTACTGTTGTGTATTACTCCTACAGAGGATTATTCAAGTGTTGTTATCAGATTAATGGAGTACGACAGCTGCATTTAAATTGTGTACAATGACTTGGCTTTCAAATGTACAGGAGTGACTAATGCGTTGGCCACACCAGTTCTCGTCTAATCACTGAAGTTAAGCAACGCAACCCTAGTTAGTATTAACATGGGTGGCCTCTTGGGAACACTTGAGTAGGGTAGCATGGGGCAAGACGTCCCCTCTAAGAGACTTTGGTCAATATCTCAGTGAATAACCAATTCTGGATAGGTAATCATTTGTGCTATCACACTATACCCAGTAGGGAACTGCCCTAAATATGTTAACAGAGTAATAAATAAAATAGTAAAAAATGAATTTAGGGACGTTTTGCCCCATGTTTGGGGCAAGTCGTCCATTACTGAACTCTGTGTATAGGTTTGAATAACATCTTGTCCAGCATGTGTAAAAGAACTAGCTATAGATTGCACTGTATCTGATGTGTCAGCAGACATGGAAATGGTTGCCACTTTATGTGATAACACAACAGAACTGGCCATGCAGCTCATAGTGGCAGGCACATCTGAAGAACTAACCACAGGCATCCCTGTGACTGATCTAGTGAATTCTTGTGCAGAATTTGGTCCGTGTGGCTCATCAGAGGTTAGCTGCAGCAGAGAGGTTTGCACAGAGTTGCGACTATAATACAATATAACCATGGAAATACATCATAGAATCATATGCACATCCAGCTGGATTTAAAACATTTTTACTTTTTGAGATTTCCACATGTGGACGTCTTACCCCATGTTACCCTACTGCTAATACCCCAAAATCGTCGTAACAGCGTTGTGTCTGTGCAGACTCTTCATTTGAATTATGCAGTGGATGAGGCTCTAATGACGTTTGTAGTTGAAGGGCCCTAAAAACACCAGCAAATCAAATGCAAAGGTACAATAGCCTATGCCAGGAGCGGATCCAGGGCCCCAAATCCCCTCAGTGCCTCAATGGGGCGCATATTTCAACTTTGCACTGCTATCCCTATTTCTTACTGCCAGTTCAACAGTTGCAGTCCAATCTGCAGTTGGCTAAACCACTGAAGGTAGGACATTGTCGAAGGTGCAGTAGAGGACCTATTGTATTATGCTAGCTAGATTTATAATGAGCGATTCGGAAGTTTTAAAAATATTTTGGGCGCACTTTTTTTAAGTACTCCACTTAGATCCGCCTCTGGCTTATACATTAGCTTCTGGATTAGCTTCATGGGTTGGGGAGTAAGCCAAACAGCCATAACAGGACGAACTCTTAGGAGGCTGCTCGGGGGACATGAGGAGGTAGGTGAAGAGGACGGAGAGAAGAAATTTGCAGCACCCAACATTCTTTATCAACCACACATGGTATTGACGTGGGCTTGCACTGCTTAACTTCAGTGATTTCACGGGAACTTGTGTGTCCAATGCAACTTGGCTGCAACGTTCCCAGTGCATTTATACTGTAGAGCAGTGGTTCTCAATCTTTCTGAAGTCGGGGAACACTAAACTCTCATTTCACTAGCACGGAACACTTACAATTCAACATAAACTTTAAAGCAGGTTGTACACCTTCTACACTTGGTATCATCATACCCTTATCCCGCCTGTGGCAGGGTCGGGTCTGCTGGTTCTAGCCCTCCACTCTCGTCTATCTCTCCCCCAGTTCCCCGTCCACCCCACACACTGTCACATCCTTACGGACAACCTGTTTCCACATCTGCTCTGGTCTCCCCCTGCCCCTGGTACTACGGACCACCTGCATTCCTGGAACTAACCTAACGAGATCCTCTTCCCGTCTTCGCATGACGTGTCCATACCACCTCAGCCTATTCTCCCTCATTTTTTCGGCGATGTCCACCACCCCAGGTTACCTCTAATATGCTCATTCCTAATTCTGTCAGCTCTCATCACGCCACATATGTGCCACAGCAGTCAAATCTCGGCTACTCACATTCTAATTACGTAGCTCATCCTCATTGCCCAGCACTGATCCATATAGCATAGCTGGTCTAACCACTGTCCTGTAGAACTTCCCTTTCAACTAGATTGGGATCCTCTTATCACACAGGACTCCGCTTGCCTGTCTCCACTTCAGTGACCCCCCTCCCCCATTGATTCTGCGGGTCACATCAGAGTATCTCTCCATTGCTTTATTTGTGCATTAAATTTTTTGCGGAACACTTGAAGTGGTTTCACGGAACACGCTTTGAGAACCACTGCTGTAGGGCTATAAGCAATATGAAATCGGCATTTTACTCATCTAAAAAATTACTGGTTTCATTATGGTTTACTTGATACATTTTTTTTTCAAGGCGAGAGAGAGGTGCCCATTCCACTTGAATTTCTTATATCTGTCGTCCAAAAACAACATCCATGTTGCAGCATGTTCTCTGTAATTATCGTAATAGATAGGATGTAGTTTGAAAAAGCTAGAGTGTAAGTTGTAGCCCCATAATGTCACGGAATGAGCGTCAATTGTGATTTCTGACGAAAATAAAGCTTGAAGAGAAATGTAGTAGGAAACTATAAAGACTACAAATAACCGGTTATCTACCAAGTCAACCTCTGAGTTTCTCACTTTTACACTTATTTGTGTGAGGGACGATGGGTTTTGTGCTCATTTACGGGAATCGATTTTAAGAGGCACTTGAAATCTGCTCTCTCAATTTCGAAACGTCAAATATATTTATCATTTTTGTTTTGAGTTTCCGATAGGAAATCTTCCGAGATTCCACCGCAAATGTTGTCGCGAGCCAAATAATGCCAAAGTAACTGTGTGATTTATGCAACTTGTTTCTACTTCTATATAAGAGTATTTGTAATTTGTTACGTCTCTCGGTAAACATTTGTCTATCAAAATGTTAGGAGTTTTAAGGGAATATGGCAAGGTGGAGAGGGGAAAGGAGCAGTCTGGAAAGGAGTGAGAGAGGATGCTGCGATGTAACCTGAAAGTGATATTGAGTCTGAAATTGCTTCAAGGTTTTTATTTTTAACTTCCTGAAAAGCAATTTAAAAATAGCTAGAATTCATATGCAACCTGATGTCGTGTCTCTAAGGAAGAAACAGACTTAAACTTGTATTTCAGACTACATCAAAAAGAAAAGGACATTGGGTATAAGAAAATTAACTTACTCGGCGGGGAGTGTGTCCTTCCGGTTTTATCTACGTTGAAGAACTTTTTAAAAATTTTAGGATTAGTGTGAAATTTAAATTTTTTATATAAATATTTGCATTTTTAAGGTCTCTCGCAGATCTTCCCCCCTCCCTTAGATTTGTGAAGATGTGCATCGATGTTGCTACTTTATTTATGTTATTTAATTTGTGAAGTAACAATGAAAGGCAGTTTGTAGATTTTTATGTTCCCTAAACAGCTTTATTCAATTTAATAATAAAATTAAATGCATACAGTTCTGAAGGTTCTTTACATCTTATTTGTGACCAAGAAGATTAATTGAACCCATTAATCCGTTTCATAGCAAAGAGCAACTTTTCATGGTCGAATTATTGTTCCGCATTTGGTCTTAGATATTTTAATGATGGTTATAAAAAGTTTTATCACGAATAGAAGTTAAAAGAAGTTTTGAAAAGTGAGATTCATGAGGAAAACTATTTCCGTTTCCTAAGAGGCTGGTTCATATAAGTGTACACGATGATGCAGTGTCAGATATGAAGATGAAAAATGACTTCAAGTAAAAAAAAAACTATAGTATTTTGTTACAAACGCAATAAAATGAATTCCAAGACATAAATTAAGTTGTTTAGATAATAATGTTGACTTTATACCTTTGTGTTTTTATTTCAAAGGATTTAATAAGAGAAATTATTTTAATTAGCGTAGTCAAGCTTAAAATTTACTCAACCGCGTTGATTTTATCCCAACCTCCAATGGTCTGTCTTGGTGGCTCAAGTAGCTGCACGCGTGGCTTGTGAGTCCATGGCTGTAGGGGAGCGGCTTATTGCATTGACACACCAGTTCTCGTCTGATCACTGAAGTTAAGTAATGCAAGCCCAGCAGGGCCGAATCCAGACGGGGCAGCAATGCAGCAATTGCTCCCCCCTCAGTGCCTCAATGGGGTGCATATTTCAACTGATGCACAATTCTCATTTCTTTAGTGCCAGTGCAATCTGCAGTTGGCTAAACCACTGATGATAAGCCGTTGTCTAAATGGCTGTAGAGGACCTATTGTAATTGCTAGCTAGATTTATACTAAGGGATTTTGCAAAAAGCAACTCCTAACCCTTTCCCGCCTATGGCAGGGTCGGGTACCCATTTGTTCCTCTGAATAGACACAGGGTGATATATTGGTCTTAGTTTTTTTTCTGCAGCCGGTTGCCGGCCAAAGCTGCACCCCTACGCTTATTTATCGTCGGTCTAGTGTTCGTTGGGGAATGCTACCGACGCCAGGGGGCGACCTCCTAAACCTGGAAATGTTTGCCTCATCTACCCGTTGCGTAGTAGAGAGGGTTCTTTTACGTGCAAGTGCCGTCGTACGCCCACACGGGACCTCGGTTTTACTTCTCATCCGAAAGAAGGCACACTCGCGGCTTCTCTCTCGCCCGAAAGAAGCCGACCCACCACGGTCCAGTATCGAACCTAGAACTACTGGCGTAGTTGCCGAGCGTGCTAACCACTACGCCACCGAGGCGGGTTTCTAAGGGATTCTGAATATTTAAAAATATTTGGGGCGCACTTTTTCTGAAGTGCTCCCCCTGATCAGCCTCTGGTTCCAACATGGGTGGCCGCTTGGGAAAACTGTCGTCGCATTAGTGTAGTGTCTGTGCAGTCTCTGCACTTGAACTATGCAGTGGACGGGGCTCTAATGGCTTTGTAATTGAACGGCCCTAAAACACCAACGAGAAAAAATGGTTGTAGGTTCGATCTTGGCCGAGAAAACATTGCTATTTTCAAGGTGAGAAAGAAAGCCAAAGTGCACCTCGTAAAGCTTCTCGTACACCCCTGTGGTGTACGAGGAGCTTTTCACATGCAAGTAAACGAACCCTCCCTACAAGAGGTAAAAGGCCATATTTTTGTAGTTAGGCAAAATATCCAGGTTTAGGAACTTACTCCCCTGGAGTCGGTGACCGACATTGCCTCTATGAATGAATGCGGCCGATGTTAAATAATCGAGGGGTTGCGGCATTAGGATCATTCAGCACTCAGCCGCATTCGGACAACAGATACTTTATTACTCATTTTTAATTAAAATTGTTTTTAAGGACGGAAATGTCATGGTTGCGGTCGGGCGGTAGATAAACTCGTGACGGTCCTATATCCAACCGTGTAAAAATACCGTCTAGTTCACCCGTTTATCCCTGGTGCCGACCCTTTGACATGCGGAAAGCGGACTAAAGGAACCATTAATAACTAGAAAATTTAACGTTATTTTTGTTCCAAGGAGAGTGCCAGAAGCAATTTCGTCTTAGAAACAATACCCCTGTAAGTCTATCATTATTTATACAGTGCAACGTGCCAAAGGCGTTTGTCATATACTAATAAATAATCATGCCCCATGTAGTACTGCATTTAAGTTATTTATAGAGACAATCGTATTCCGGGTATTTATGATTTTAATTTATTATGCTTATTAAAATTTCAAATTCAAACAGACTTGTTCAGCATGTTTAAAGATATGGAGCATAAACTACATTAAATCAATTCAGGCAAAACAGTATTTCTGTCAGTAAGTGGTCGAAAAATATTTATTTTGAGTAAGAAAATTCTAGAATAGCCAGAATGCGGTTGTGGCAGGAACAAATGTTCCGTGTAATGCAATGTGACCACAACAGAATTGGCAACAGGTAGTGCGTGTATGCATATTGTAGATGTGGCGACCAGGGACAGTATAGCAAAGTACGGTCAGTACAAGTGACAAATCACATGATAACACCGGGTCCGGAAAAGTATTTCAATCCAGAATATTTTCCCTAACCCGGACACAAATCCGTTTCGTAAAATAAATCACCCACGGCTCAGTATGAAAATTAGAGGAACAACTACAACAGAGAATAGACTTTTAGAAATAACTGACAAATCCAAACAAAGCATACGGGCATCATCATCATTCCTAACCATTTTCCTGCCTATGGTAGGGTAGTCGACTACCAAATGCTGCAGCTTCTTCGTTCACGCTGTTCCTTCACCTGGGACTTCACATGTTATATTTCACTCCAAGTAGAGAAGGTTCTTTGATGTGGTTGACATCTTGTACACTACATAGGAGCATGGCTTTACCTCCCATCCGGCAGAAGACACATTTTGGACTCCCCCAGGAGTGGATCCAATGGCGGACCGGGGGGGGAGCACTTCAAAAAGTGCAAGTTGATTTGATTAATTTCATGGGTTGGGGAGTAAGCCAAGCAGTCATAACAGGCCAAACCCTTATGCGCCCCAAATATTTTTAAACATTCAGAATCCCTTAGTATAATTCTAGCTAGCAGTTACTGGATTGCTGGATTAGTTTAATGGGTTGGGGCGTAAGCCAAGCAGCCATAAAGCTGGGTTTACACTGCGCGCAACATACTCGCGCAACTGTTTCATTAGGAAAGACTCGCGCAGTGTAAACGGGGAATCGCCCCGAAATTTGCTGCGCCAGGCAGCCTCGTGGTGAGCCACCGCACTGTCGGTTTTTGGAGGCGCATCAAAGGGTTTCGCCACTCCACCCTTCGTGTAGTGTTACTATAAATACGTTTTGCATGCTTGCTTTGCGCAATGTTTCGCTCCATGTAAACAGGGAGGGCGAGACGGGCGAGATTGCCGCAAGCCTGTGGAAACAGTTGCGGCGAGTATGTTTCGCGCAGTGTAAACCCAGCTTAACAGGACGAACCCTTAGGAGGCTGCTCGGGGGAAATGAGGAGGTAGGTGAAGAGGACATAGGCGAGGGGAAATTTGCAGCACCCAACGTTTTTTACCATCCACCCATGTTGGTACTAACGTGGGCTTGCGCTGCTTAACTTCAGTGATCTCACGGGAACTGGTGTGTCCAACGCAACTTGGCTGCACCCTTGGCAACTTGGCAGCAGTTACAGTAGGTCCTCTGCTGCCCCTTAGACAATGTCCCATCTTCAGTGCTTTAGCCAACTGCAGATTGGACTGGCAGTATAGAAATGGAGACATGCCTCATTAGTTGCAAAGTTGAATCATCTATTAGTTGAAATATGCGCTCCATTGAGGCACTGAGGGGTGAGCAATTGCCCTATTGCCCCCCCTGGCTCCGCCCCTATACCCCCTTCGCCTCTGGAATAAGCTGTGTTACGACCAAGATCGAGCCTGCAACCATGAATTCATGAAATCAACTACGCCCCCAGTCAGACTCATTGTTGATGCTTGCGTATAACATTTTAAAGATTGCAGCGATTTCAAGTTGAATAGATACAGAGCAGTTTTATTTGAAGTAGTTTAAGTACAGTTCTTTGAGAATCAGCGTTTCTTAGATGGAAATGTAGTTGTTACATTGCATAAATCTATCATGCAATAATAAGTAACTCTGAGTTTAAAATACCATCTTAACTGCATTGTATTACAGATTGTGGTATGACCCACGAACTCGTCACCATAGCTACCCCCATTTGGGATTTCGACTTCCGTTTGCTTGAATGAGATATAGGATGATGGGTTTAAAATCACTGAACGCAGTTTTCAAAATAATGAGTCCGTGAGTCTGGAAATTTAAATTCATTCAGTTGCAGCCCATGCAATGTAGAATACAAGTTTAACGTAGCAAAAGATGCGCCCGTTAAGGTAACTCGAATGCTATTCTGCCTACCTGACTCGAGACGCCTGTTAACTCACTTGAAACGATGTTAACCCAAATGAAACATGAACATTGTCATTTGAAACGACTGTTAACTTGGATGATACGATCGTTAACTAAATTGAATCTTGTAAATGTTGAGATTTTCAAATCTAATTACTAGTAGACGAATGGAAAGTTGGGTTCATCCTTCAAATAAATTCCTATCTGTAGAAAAAATGTGAAAAAAAAGCCCTCGCATTCTTATGATAAATTTTTTTGGTCGGGGATACTTTATTTCGGGTTGGTTCGTTGGTGTTTTAGGGCCCTTCAACTACAAGGTCAGTAGAGCCCCGTCCACTGCGTAAAGGTAACTGGAAGGATCATATTGGCAAATTGATTGGGACGGCTGCGCAATTCCTCCGTCTGATTAGTATGGTTCTTGGGGACAGCACAAAGGATGTTAAAGAAACAGCTTATACTTCAATGGTGCGACCAATTTTAGAGTATTGTAGCCCAATTTGGTCTCCCTTCAGGCAGGACTTATCATGGGAAATTGAAAGAATCCAAAGGAGGGTAGCAAGAATTGTGCTCCACAGGTTTTCACGCAGGGAAAGTGTGTCTGAAATGATTAGGGAATTACAGTGGGACACACTGAGCCAGTGGCGTTTATATCACAGCATTGGTCTTTTCACAAGACTGTTGCTGATGGGGTGCAATGGACCTCTGGCTGGAAATGTGTCCCTGGCTGGGTATAAGGGGAGAAAGTATCATTCATATAAATTGAAGGAACTAAGGGCACAGACAGACTCATACTACTGGTCTTTCTTGCCAAGGACCATTCGACTGGAATACCCTTGGGGGGAAATAGAGTGGAGGGCTTACTGAAAGGGACGGCTACCTTTGCAAGTTTTGTAGGGGGGGGACACAACAATTATAGCTTAGGGTCTTAGAAGTTTTCTGGGTTCTTATGTTGCAGTGAGAGTTAGTCTCTCCACTGCCAAATTGGCTATAGAGGCTGCTTGCAGTGAACTAGAATTCAGGGCCGGCCATCCGGGGGTGCAGAGGGTGCATTGCACCCGGGACCCACCATTGAGGGGGGCCCCATCATCAGTACCCATCAGGGCCCAGATCATTGCAAATATTAAAAGTTTAATACGTCATTGTAGGGGCAACGTCCCTCATTCGACCCTGCCAATGCAACATAACCTGGGAGCGGCGAGTTGCGTTGGACACACCAGTTCTCGTCTGATCACTGAAGTTAAGCATTGCAAGCCCAGTTAGTACTGACATGGGTGGTCGCTCGGGAAAGCTGGGTACTGCTAATACCCAATAATCGTCGCATTAGTGTAGTGTCTGTGCAGTATATGCATTAGAACTATACAGTGGACGGGTCTCTAATGACCTCGTAGTTGACGGGACCTTAAACTCCAACAAACAACAACAACAACAAGCAACATAACCTAACAACCCTGCCATTGAACTACACCAGGGTTGTACAACCTTTCTGGTGTTGTGGGTCACTCTGCTGCTCCATGAACTGATTGTCAGCCACAGGCTGTCAAAACCAAAAAGGGTGAAGATAGCATTAGGTGTTGCATAGCAGGTAGGCTATAATGCATAATTAGAAATGATGCACCATGGGCTACAGGTTGGACAACCCAGAATTAGAGGTTAACAGTCAATAATTTAATAATGCTATTATTTTGGGGTTGTTAAAACCAAAAATACCTTTAATAAGCAGAAGTGTAATAAAAAAATATAATGACACAGGTCCAACTGAAAATGTTCCAAGGTGTGGACGTCCACATAAGCTTTCAGACCAACTCATAAATGCAATGGCGACATATTAGAACACATGGCATCGTCCAAAAATGTAATACCTTCCAAATTAGGAAGGATCTCAGAATGGGATAGGAGGGCATCTAAGAGGAGTCCATTTACTCTGAATCCTTTTATTTTTACTTTTGGAAAAATATTTTGGGGCCCCAAAAGGATATTTGCACCCGGGCCCCTTTATAGAGAAGGCCGACTCTGCTAGAATTAGTTGTAATTCAGCACCAATGCGACGATTTTTGGGTATTAGCAGTACCCTGTTCTCCCAAGCAGCCACCCATGTTAGTACTAGCTGGAGTTGCGTTGCTTCACTTCAGTGATCAGACGAGAACTGGTGTTTATTTGGGGTATGGTGGAATAAAACAAAGATGTAATTCTTGAATATTTTTTTTCGGACTTGACAGGAAGTTTATCGATAAAGTTCAAGAATACTTCCATACGTTATGATACATTGTGATAAAGTTTATATATACTATCTTTCGTACCCCTTTGACGCCAGTGGCACAAAGAAAATGTGCCTGTTATTATATTGTACCAATGGAGCACTTTACGATTCGTTTAGACATTTGTCATTGGAGTACATAGTCATAGAGATTGGGAGTGTCTCCTCATTTTAACTTCACTGTGTAGTATGAATTACTGCCATTTTTCTTTTTCATAACGTCTTGGGAATCGCTCTGTAAATATTGACCATTGATAGATATATATATCTCGCTCTTTGCTAGCATTTGTACTAAAGTTAAAAATTCGTCTCCTGAGCTGCCACTTGGGGAGTCACCCAACTGAATGTGGTAGCATTTGTCAGAAACCATTTATGTGCCTCTATCCGAAGTTCTATCTATCTCTCTCTATATGTACGTGTCTATAATCAATGTTGAATGTTTAGGGAGGGTAAGGTTATGTAGTCGACATCTTTTGTCATGTATACATATAGTGATGTTGTGATAAAGAAGTCATTTATTGAAGGACCTGAGTACACTTGTTCCCTCTTTTCTCCACATGCACACACCCTCGCCTTTCTGGAGAAAGGATGTTATGATATATGATTCCCAATGACATCCCATCCTATTATCATGTTGGTTTTAATCGAGTTTTCTATTACTCCCTAAACTCCTTCTCCATAAATACTGACATTTTGTCATCTATATGTTGTGATCCAAGCGGAAATTTTAAAATTGTTTCCTTTTTCCGTTTTTTTTTTTATTTTTTTACTTCAAACTATTGTAAGAGTAAACGATAGCCGAGTAAACTACTGACAAGAGTTGCTAGTGTCACAGCCTTTGGAATCTAGAGATGTATGTCAATCATCAGTTGAGTTTCAATAAATATTTTGACAGAGTATAGGGTCAGTTGAGAATGAAATCGACTGTGATTAATTCACATACAGAATTTATTTTTCTTCAAATGCTGAATAATATCGAGGAGGAGGAGAAGGAATAGCCATCCATGTTGATGGTTTTGGTGTCACAGTAATGGCTGTAGGAAAACTTTCATTATCAACAACTCCATGAAAAGGATAAATTGATGAGATAAAATGATATCTTACTGAGAAATGAGTTTTTTGTAACATGCTTCATGAGTAATTTTTAAAATGTGTACGGTATTTATGGAAAAATTACGAGTTGCATACTTAGTGAATTGATTTATTATGATTATACCCGAGATAAAATTCACCTGATAATTGTTGGCAGACAATTTGCAAGCAGGTCTTGTTTTTTTTTTACTAATAAATACCTTGTCAGGGAGGTCCCAATTCCTGTCAGTCTTTTGACTAAGGAAGAAGAAATGTTGACAACCTGATATTTGTTCCTTCTCGGTTCTTTTTATTTGCACTCCTTAATGTGCAACTAAACATCAAATATTAAATCTTGCTTAATTGCAAGCGTATTAACTAAATGATAATCCTAAATATATATGCTCTCAGCTTTAAGAGCCTAAAATGACTCTTGGCTCATATATGAAATATTGATCCATACCAACAAAATTCAGCAGAGGTAGAGGGTGGTGGAACTTTTTTTTCTTTTGTTTTATGAAAATAAAAATGTCAGGAACGAAGCAGAGGAAATATATGAACTCCATTCACATAATTCTCTTGACAACTCTAAAATTTTATCATTTTGATATCTATGCATTTATTTCAGAGATGTATACATTTCTTTATATTATGCTTATGCAGCTGTAGTTTGCATGTTTAAAAATGTCGATAGTAGTGTAGTATACTTTGTATGGATGTTTATGTATCTCTAACCATAAAGAAAACTAAACTCAATTTACCAACCAAATATGTATGTTATTTTTCAGATAATCTTATACGTTTTTAATTAAATAATACCGAAGAATAAATTAAAGAGTACAAATCACCAATTTCCAGTCTTGGGCTTTAGTTGGTATTGAATAAACCATAATTATCTTGGGTGCAGATGCTAAATTGTTGGTGCAAATTATCTTCTCTTAGTAAAGTAGCAATAGTGGCAGAGTAGTATTTCAGCAATAACTAAATCCTACAACAGATTCGGTGTTTGGTTTCTTAATTAAGAAATTGAATCTGTAAGATTAATCATCGATCTGAAACATCAGAGAAGAGAAATTTCTGTAGTCGATGGTTGAGGATGTTTGGCCACCAGATTCTCGGTATGCGTTTTATAATCGATTTGATTATATTTTCATTAGCGCGAGAAAGAGAGAGAGACACACGCACATGGCTTCAATTTAATTAGATGTATTCATGAGGGGGTATGAGAGTAGTCATATTGAATCTTGAGATGTAGATCATCATCTTACAAATGTTGAACTGTTGTATGTTTATTTTTGGCGATCTTTTCTCGTATGAAACGTTGAGTATATTTCTTCTCATGTTTATTTGTTAGACTTTGGGGTGATATTACTCATAAATTTATTTGAATTAATATCAATTTCAGACGTACATTGGGAACATCTTGATTGCTGTTAATCCTTATAAGAAGCTTGCAATTTATACACCGGAAATTATAGAAGCTTACCAGACTCATAATATGTACGAGTTACCACCACACATGTAAGTATTAGTCAGTGACTATTTCTAAGTCCTAAATACCTGTCTTATTGAACCCTGAACATTTGTGCTAAAATCAACGCACACTCTCTCTTATCATCACCACCACTCTTAAAAGTCTTCGTTTAGCACAAAAAAAAGCTTTTGAGAACCCAATCTTTAGATTATTTTCTGATAAGTTTCTGATAGACATTTTTATACTCTCCTAAGACCGGAGAGAGAGAGAGAGAGGAGATATTTACTTTCTAAGGCAGAACTTTAAAGTGGAATGCAAGATAAGAAAAAAAAAGTTGAGTCAAATAAAGATCAAACTTTCCTCCTTTCACTGGTATTTCTCTCATTTCATACCCTTCTGATGTAAGACGTCGTTTTTTCTTAACTTTTAATACTGTGTGATTTTTATCTTGCTTCTTTTCTTCTCTCCTTACCATTTGATGGAATGCATCGAGATTTCATTAAAATGATGATTGTTAGTCCTTTCATTTCTCTACGTTATGGGTTGTAGGTAATCTGAACTCTTTTACTATTAATGGAGTGTTTTAAATACTGATGGATGAAGGACCGATTACCCTTCTGCTTATGTTTATTTTATTAGCGTGGTTAGCATAAATTGTAATTACTTTTTTTTGTTGATGGTACTGAAAGAAAATTGGATTGAGACTGTTGGTTGGATGTTCATGCGTTTTGCTCACCAAAATGGGCTTTTCGGAGATTCCGTGTTCATTGAAGTAGTCAGGTATTTTTAAATTTTACGACAGTCCCCAATTTCTTTTTCGTCAGGTAAGCTGGCGACGTATACTGTGAATGTGGGCAGCACGAACATGGGATTATAGCATACACAATGATATATTGGTTCAAAAATAGGCGTTTTCATTGAGTTGGAAATTCAGAGGAATGATGGAAATGGACCCAGTTTCTCAGTACTTTTTTTCATCGATTTTATTCGCTATGGGTGTAATTGACTTTTGATACTGACTGAGAACAGTTTTTTTAAAAAAAAATGTGAACCGTCGCACAGAGAAAGCCGATTATCAAAATATCCTGTCATCCCACACGGAGGTGAATTCAGTCAAAAAAAGGAATTTGTGGGATGAAAATGGATATCTGAAAATAAGAATAAGCTGAAGAGAACTTGGAGCTGAAGAAACATTTTGGAGAGTCTTAAAAAATTTCATGAACAAAATTATAAATATAAATTGTCTGTTGTTTTCTTCGATGTCTGTTGCCTCAACTTCTTTAGCTTGTCACTTGGGGCAACGAAGATTGTACATGAATAAGCATCGGGGTTGCAGCTTTGGTCGGCAGTTGGCTGCCGAAAAACACAGTCCAATATATCACCCTTGGGTCCATTCAGAGGGACAAGATGGGCACTTGACCCTGCCTTAGGCGGGAAAAGGGTTGGTGGGTTGCTTTTACTTGTAGTTGGTACTTGTAAATGTAGACTTTGCAGAGGTTTCAATTAATAAAAATGTCTCGAGGAAAAAATCTTTAAACGCGTTTTTGGCTTAAAAGTTGAATATCAGTCAGTACTGTGTGATCCTGCATGTCCATTATTAAAATGTTTATGAAACCCGCTTTGACAAAAATTTTAACAAGGTTTCGCTTATTGTGTCAAAATAAACTCACTCATTGTTGCAATTTTTGTATTTGTAGGTTTCTGCTTTTTAATCTGCTACATTTCTATTTGATACTTTTAAGGACATAATTCTTTAAACGTTGTACAAACCCGAATTACTTCATTACACCACTGGTCTCCAAATAATTTGGTGATAAATACGTCCCACGATATATGGAGGCACCCTCCGCCATGTGGCGTCAACCCCTTTAGCACCTAAATGGATCGGTTATCTATTATTGCTGAAGTATTTATGAGGTTAATTACATTGCAGTCTTGTCAGTCTCTCATGCGACGAGTCTTCAAAGTTGTCAGATGTTTTTCTTCATTTAATTAAAAGAAATTGTAGGACCTCACTCTGATTATTTGCACTGTGACACTGTCTCATCTAAATACAGCGCTGTTTACATGAGCGGCGAATTGCGTTGGACACAGCAGTTCTCGTCTGATCCCTGAAGTTAAGCAACGCAACCCCAGCTAGTACTGACATGGGTGGCCGCTTGGGAAAACTGGGTACCGCTACTATCCAAAAATCGTCTCATTAGTGTAGTGTCTGTGCAGTCTCTGCATCAGAACTACACTGTGGACGGGGCTCTAATGACCTTGTAGTTGAAGGGCCCTAAAACACCAACAAACAACAACAACAAACAAGCTGTTTGCATGGTGCCCTTAGAGCCTTTGTTGGGATATTTGGTCAGCAGGAAACCCATAAGTTCTCTTTGTCATTAATCTATTAGTTTCTTTCCGTTTTTATCTTCCTGTCCAGTATTTATCGTTTCGTGATATGCCATTGGGCTGAGTTCAATTCCAGGTTGTGGAGACAAGTAGTACTCAACCCTGTCATAAGTGGAAAATGGATTTGTGTAGAAAAAGTAGAGCGAAATATAATTGTCAACAGGGCATAAGCGGTTGTCAGACGACTTCAAGCTGATGCTGGATTGCTTTTTTGCAATTGTTAATGGGTTTTTTTGCTCACGATTTTAAATCATTCATCCTCTTGGTTCTATTCTGATGTATCAGATGTTTTAAAGACTGTTATATGTACCACTTGTTCGTTTAACTAGCCGAAGTTTTAGATTACTTTATTCTTGACTAGGATATTGCGACATTGACTGTCTTTTAATGGTAAAGTTTGCATTGTTGTTTTTTTTTCAGTTATGCCATTGCTGATAGTGCTTATCAATCCATGAAATCGAAAAATCAAGATCAGTGTTTGATTATCGCTGGGGAGAGTGGAGCAGGAAAAACAGGTAATTTTTTTTTTTTGAAGCGCAAATTTTAAGTTTAGAGTTTTTTTACCTTCTTTTTGGCGATCTACTAAAAAAAATTTCGTGTCTTGAGATGCTGCCAAACGCTTTTAAGGTTCAATCTTTCTATGTTGCCAAGTTTCTTTGTTGTAAAAAAAAAATGTTGATTACTTTCTCGTGGTCCCTTATTGAGAAGCTGGAAATAATGTACTGATGGTGTTTATATTTTATCGCTTAAACAATACAAGGTTTCTCACAGCTTTCCGCCTGATCAAAGATGCTAAAAATAAAACCTTTATAAGAGAAGTGCAGTACTTTGCTTTTAAACTTTTTCTTAAAAACAGTTTTGTCGTTTCCATAACTCTTAATATTCTTGTTCTTTATGCATTCGTTGTGGAATCAAGATCCTACTCATATTTTTAATGTCAGGATTTTTTTTCAAACGCTTTTATTTCCCATAAGTTGATGACCAGAAGAATTTGATTATCCGCATTGAATTTCATTTCTTTTAAAAGATAATTCTTGCATTTAGTAGGCAACCTGCGACAATTTTTTTGTAGCATATTTTTTTAGATATGAAAATACCTATCTCTTCACTATAATAAAATTGAGACGTGATCTGCATTTGAAGATAAAAAAATCGCTCTTTAATCTCATGAGGTTTTTTTCTGTGTCCTAGAAGTTTGCAAGCTTATAATGCAGTATATAGCAGCTGATATTAAACGAGAATCAATCATTTCTATCAAGAATCAACTACTGCAATCAAATCCTATTCTTGAAGGTTTGGTGATGATGAAAATATTTTATTTCTTTCATTCACTTTTTTTTCTTGCACACTTTTATCACAAGAGGGGTTTTTTTTTTACTGATCAACAGTTTTTAATGAAAGTCTCTTTTAGATGCACTGTGCATAACGCATCATTACATTATGCCACATTCATATTTTATTCCTTATTTTGTTTATTTCGTTTTTTTTTCATGAATTCTTATCACGTTGCTATATTTTATTATCAACTTTAAAATTCACTCATTTGTAATTGAAATGTAGTCAGACAATCACTCGATTTATATGAAGCGAATGTAGAAAGAAAATCTCAGTCCTCTTTCTTGCAGGCACTAGTAAATGGAACTTAGGTGAAAACGTCTAGTGAGAGAAATCTACGATTTAATGCAGTTTCACGGCTTCGCCGGTTGAAAGCATTATTAATATACCTATCAAATTTCTAAATGTAAACCTCTGAGGATTTTTGACAAATTTAACACTAGCGCTTTATTCTGACATAGGAATTTTTTTATACAGTGGTGGCCAACCTTACATAACTTTTCATCTTGATATCCGTCCACCAATAAAATATTTGAATGCAGCTGCAGAAGCATATCCGCATAAAAGCAATTTCCAAAGTCCTTTATATATTTAATATACCAAGCCAGTTTTTATGAAAATTTAATTTGAACTATTCATATGGTTCTCAAAACTCGGAAGTAGCTTGTTTGGTTCGCACGTCAGTGGTTGCAGGTTCGGTCCAGCCTTGGCAGGTGGCAGTTTCGTGCCAGTAGTGTCTGGCGCCTGTGTGCAAGGCCTTACTTGGCGCCCCTATCCTAGTCCTTTCGCCTAATACAAAATCGCTATATAAAACAAAAGTAACACTCAGTGGTGTAATTGGGCGCAGAAGACAGGGAGCGAAAAATGCGGTTCACATTAAGTGTAGCGGGTGCCAGAGGGCGCAGATTTCGGTCTTTGTCCCCGGGCACAGAATACCCTCGGCCTCGGTACGCCATTGGTAACACAAATAATTTGGAGAAAAGTAATTTATGCAATTTAGAAAAAAGTCATTGTGAATTGCACCGTTTAGAGAGAGCACTACTTGACATTGCACACTGTGCCAGCACGCCACTGTGTATAAGGGGCGCCTTTCATCCAATGAGAAGTAAAACAATGTCCCATATGGTGGATACGATGTCACCTGCATGTAAAAACCCCTTTCAACCTTGAGTAAAATATACGTGTAGATCTGTGTTTTTCAGCCAGGGTTCCGTGAGGTCCGCCCAAGGGTTCCGCCAATGGCAAGGTAAAATATAAAAACAACAATGAAAACACAAGAAACAAGAACGACTTTTGTCTGTCGAAGATGAACTTCGGGTGTCTCTGTCAAATATTAGGCCACGAATTCAACTGCTCAACTGCTTATGCTAACACACACACCTGTATCAATTAATGTCTTTTTTCTGTCACTGTATGGGGTTCCGCGAAAGGTCCTAATGTTCCAAAGGGTTCCATTCCAATAAAAAGGTTGAAAAACACTGGTGGAGATCGTCAGAATTTCCAGGTGTAAAAACCTTCCCTCTATGGTGTCGGTGACCGACGTTATATAATCAATGGGTTGCGCATACTATTCATTAGTTAACTCATTTGTTATCTAACTAGAGAAGTGCTACCCCGCCCCCCCCCCGACTGTTGTCAATCCTAACATGGGCTTGGAAAAGCACAGCGTAAAAGAGCAATTTTCTTATGGTTTTACTTCAAAGCTAAGTGTTATATAGTTGTCAGTAGTTGAATGGTTGGTAGTTTTACGATTATTTAGGAGCTAGTGGCGTTTAAATAGCATTATTGGTTCTTGTTAAATCGGTAGTGGATTTATTAGGCTCACATTTAAAGTATGACCTGGTCTTGAAAGGATATATTACTCGTACAGCAGTGAAATGGCTGTGATAAAATTGTGTGATTGATTAATCGTTTGTGGTGCCACTCATTTTAAGTAACTGCTTTTTTTTTCGTTTTAATATTTGAACTAGCTTTTGGAAATGCCAAGACTCATCGTAATGACAATTCATCTAGATTTGTAAGTCAAAAAAAAAACTTTTATTCATGTTCCTATCGCTTATATAAGATTCTTGCCACAGATTATCTGCATTTCCATTAAGATTGTTTTATTCGTTCTGCTATAGCAGATTTAAATGTTATTTCGACAGCCAAGAACCCTTCTATATACGCTTAACAATTGTTTATTTGTAGGGCAAATATATTGATATCGAATTTGATTTCAAAGGAAATGCTGTTGGAGGCGTTATAAGTAATTGTAAGTGTAGTGTTACATTTATTTACTTTGAGCTTGATGATGACATTTTTATGTCTTCAGTCAATTTTAACAATTTTCATCAAGAACATTGATGTCTGGTACACACGCACGCACAATAGAGTGTTTGAATTGAATATTTAAATATTTTTCTCTTCCATAAAATATTAATATAAATGTGGGGCGGATAGCAATTTTCATTTCTTTGCTTGACAAGTATCGCGATGTTAAATTTTATAATCCAATTGTCGAGTTCTAATGTAGGCTTTGATATTATAACTAAGATATAGTTTATCATACTTTTTGACAGCTACAACGTGAAAATCGTATATTTAATATATCAATTGAATCAATTTAATTTGTGTAAGCCACGACCCGATCGTATAGGGCTACAATTGTACGTTTCATTGAATGGTTATGACAACTTTTTTTGTCATTTATTTTTAAAACCCACATTTTTTTGGGTTTCTACTTAAATATTATGAACCCTAAATTGATGTGTAATAACATATACTTTTCTTTTTTTTTCAGACCTTTTGGAAAAGGTGAGATTCAGTCTGGTTTTTTTGTTATCGACGTGTGTGTGTCTATGTGTGTGGTTTAAATGATATCAGATTTAAAATTTAAACGAAGTTGGCGAAATTGGAGTGGGGTATTATTGAGTTGAGAGAAGAAATTTGAAGTACTGGAAGATCAAACCATGGCTTAGATAAGATATAATGTGATTCACCTACAAAAGAAGCTCTTTCATAATAGATGTAAATTGACCAAATTTCGGAACGTGATGACGGTTACTTACATTGTCTTTTTCTCTGTTCTTCTGATCTTCTCTACTGTTAAATAAACCTGTCCGATCCTCTGGAATTGTGGCGGGCGGAAGACATTCTCTTGTGGTTTGAATCTTGTGACATCAATTAGCTTTTCGTCGCTAACCCTTAGTATAACTGATAATGTCAAGACTGAAATTCATTCGGTAACGCAGTTAGATAAATAAAATGTTCCTTCATATTGTAATGTCGTTAAAATTCGGAAGTCATAAAAGTTACGTCCTAATTTTAAGGCACTTAGTGAGCTTAGATCTGATATGTATGACTCTTTTTCTTGACTTATCTTTATTACAGTCTAGAGTTACCAGTCAGTCGGATGGGGAACGAAATTTTCATATATTCTACCAGTTAGTACTAGGAGCGGAAGTGCAACTTTTGAGTAAGTTTAGGAAGACAATAGAAAACTATTATAATTATTCATAATTCACAAGTCCTCTTTCCTAATTATTTCCAGTTTCTTCCTAGAATCATTGAAGTTACATAGAAATGTGGACAATTATAATTTTTTAAAAGGACGAAATTGTAAAATGAGTACTTTGGATGACAGACAGATGTATTGTGCAACTAAGGTACACCTATTATTTCTATTATTTGTTTTGTATGTGTGCGAGGATAACTCTTTCAGTTGAGCCACTCACCTGAAAAGGTATCAGGATGGGTTAAGACATGTTAAAGTAAAAATAGTGAGGACCTAGGGATAATTTTTAATTGATTATTATGAATTAGTGGTTTATTTTTGAAATCAAAGAGATATGGTTCCTCCGAACAGGTCAGACGATAAGTCGCTAGTTTTCATTAAAAAAAAATTCCCCTAGAGAATTCAGCATCCAATCCCCTTTACGACTAGCAGTGATTTTCGTTCCGAGTCCGAGAAATAAAGAGGATATTTCTATGTGCGGTCATAAATTCATGTATTCTCCTTATAATCGGTTTTGTCGTATCTTCAGAAAAAAAAATTACTGGGCGTAGGTTGCTTTAGTTCGTGGGTAATGAATTTATTGGAGTCCTACTGAACACTGCACAAAATCGTCCATGATCCATCATTTCGATGCACTCTGTGTCTGATATTGGTGTTTCAATTTTCTTTATCTAGAAAGCGCTGGAAATAGAGGGATTTAGTAGCGAAGACATCCTATTGCTCTTCCAAATTGTTGCAGCCGTTTTGAAATTAGGAAATGTGGAGTTTTTGCCACACGCTAATATGGATGGCACTGAAGGATGCACGATTATAAATGAATATGGTAAGGAAACACAGTCTAAACAATAAAAGATAAAAAGAGGCATTTTTGGTGACACGTATTTATCTTATCTTGACAGTAAACTTTGCTGTCTTAAAATGGAAAACAGATTGATATCTGCTCAGAAATCTTTTTGGAGACACGGTTCCTCCTTGAAATTGAGTACTGTACTGTAATTAGAAATTCGCCCCTTATTTATTAGGGCTGTCAGATGATTGCAAGAAAAATTAGGGTCACCCGACTAGTCTCTTTAGAGAATTTTTAACCAATGTGAATAATATAGATAACTTATTGACACCCTTAAACATAATATTTTGCGATTTTCGTTTAGTTTTCTCATATTTTTCAATGTGGATATTATTTAAGCATTGGAGATCTGGTGGCTTATGTCAACATGTTTTAGATTCCCTTGTTTTATTTCAGAGATTGATGACGTATGTGATCTTTTACGCTGTGAAGTGCCATTATTATTGAATTCCTTGATGCAAAAAACCGTTGAAGCGCGACATGAACTTATAGTGACTGACCTAACAGCCTCTGAGGTTGGACTTTTTTTATTGAAATCTACTGATGTTATTTAGAGTTGTTACAAAATATGCGAAAGATAGTGAGACTAGACTGTGATTTAATGTCTCTTAATAAATGTTGCAGGCAATCTACACTCGAAATTCACTCTGTAAAGCCTTATATAGTCGATTGTTTACGTGGATTGTAGGAAGGATTAATGATACCATTAAAGTAAGGGCCCCTAACCCTTCATGTCTGAAGGATTAATCGGTGTCAATGTAACAACTTAAGGGTAAAAATATGTTTAATTGATTATATAGCTCAAAAAACACGGGAAAAGAAGAAGCATAGGCATACTGGACATTTACGGATTTGAAGTATTTGAGGTAATATTTTAGTCGACAAATGTATCCGTGTAATAATTAATGACACTGCTGGAGAGGTGCGTGAGATTTGATCCAAAAGTTAGCATCCTTTATGAATAAATGATGTGGCATGGGAAGCCACATCATTTATTCATAAAGGATGCTAACGAGACGCACATAATGTATGACACTACTTAATCACTGCTACGTTACAAACTACTCGTGAACACTCTTGTGTTTTTTTTACAACACCAATGTTTTCTCATTCATAATTTTTATATGTTGTTTCAGCATAATAGCTTCGAACAACTAATAATTAATTACTGTAACGAAAAACTTCAACAGTTATACGTAGAGAGAACACTTAAATTTGAACAAGAGGAATATGTGAAAGAGGCAAGTGATTTAAATTGACGTCTAAGCACGTTTACATCAGTCAAGAGCTAACTCTCCCTCTCTCTCTCTCTCTTCTCTTCTGAATTTCTCTTTTCTCAGGGTATTCAGTGGACACACGTGGATTATTTCAACAATTACTTTATATGCGATTTAGTTGAAAAGGTTAAGTGCAGTACATGATTTTGAAGCCATGTGTTTGTGTTTCTTTCATTGATTTCTCCTAATTTTTCCTCCTTTTTTGCTCACATCTTGATTTCTCAACTTGTTATGTATAATCTCGTTATGTGTACAGAATAATCACGGAATTTTATCACTTTTGGACGAAGAGTGTTTACATCACAGTCACGTATCTGATGAAATGTTTCTGAGGCGTCTTACTCAAATATGTAGTGATCATCCACATTTCGAAAGTCACTATTCTTCTGGCCGTTCAAATTCAATTCATGACGAAGTGCCTAAAGATTGTTTTCGTATAAGACATTATGCTGGCATTGTATTTTAGTTCCTTTATTTTCAAATGTGAATGAACAAAGAATAATTGACTGTTTCGTCCCATTTATTGATTTATTTTCTTCAAATAATAGGTTACATATAATGTTAGCGGAATGTTGGATAAAAATAACGACTTGTTATCTAGAGATCTAAGTGGGGCTATGTACCAATGTGAACATCCCTTATTGAAAATACTTTTTCCTGAAGGTAAATCGGAAAATTCTTTCATGAATGAAAGTTACCTTTTTTATACTTCTTATCTTGTGAGAAGCAGTTTCATTTTTGTGATTTATATTTAGGTAATCCAAAACGTACCACTTTAAAACGACCTACATCAGCAGCAACTCAGTTCAAGATAGCTGTCAATGCATTATCAAAAAATTTAGAATCAAAAATTCCGAATTATATTCGATGTATAAAGGTAAGATTTTAGGGAAATTATTTTCTTTTGTAACAAAAATTTAATAAGGTAATTTGATTGATCAATTGAAGTCCGTATTACATAGCCTAATGAATTGAAACAGCCTCTCATCTTCGAAATGGCTTTAGTACAACATCAGGTTCAGTATTTAAGGTAAGGTTAGGTGCATGTTCGTGAAAATTGGAATCAGAAATTTTTTTTAAACTAAATGTATCATTATCAATATTTTAAAAGTCTTATTGAGACTGCAAAACTCCACCGACTTGGATTCGCTTTCCATCAACTATACGAACTTTTCCTAGCGAGGTACAAAATGCTCTCATTAAATACTTGGCCAACGTGGAAAGGGTTACCATGTGAGGGCGTGAACCATTTACTCAGGGATTTACCAATTCCACTGTCAGAGTACTCATTCGGGCGTACTCAAATCTTTATTCGAAGTCATGCCACTGTATGTCTTAATTATTATTTGGCCAACGTTAGTCAGAAAGCTATTATTTTCATAACTTACTCAATTGTTATGAACAGGTTTTTGACTTAGAAGAATTTCGACGATTACGTTTAGACGAATTGGCAGCTCTTATACAGAAGACGTACAGAGGTTGGAGACAAAGACGAAGGTTTTTAAAATTAAAAGAGAGTCAAATAATAATTGCTGCTCACTGGAGAGGGTATAAGGTTAGAAACAATATTTTAGAGACACTTGTAAAGCCACTCAATTTTTTATTTTGTTAGTATTTCTGTTGCAGAATAAGTTACATGTTAATTTTAATTTAAAATCACATTTTGTTCAGTTGAGAGCTTCATTGAGATGTCCGAATAAAGTGCATCTCCTGCATGAGGATGTTTCAGAGCCCTTAATTAAGTTTGAGGATGTTAAACCATGCATACAGAGCATAAAAGTTAGTTTTATTTCTTTATGTTGATGCTTTTATTTTGCTTTATTCTTCCTTTGCTAATTGGGCTAATTTAAATGTTAGTCCATTTTTGAATATTACTTTTTAAATATAATGCTTTTCTTAAATAGGATTTCAATTCGTCAATTACTTTAAAGATTGTAGATTTTTCAAATAAAGTTGATGTGTCATATGCAGTTAGAATAATATTTGCAGGTTCGTGACACGCTTCAAGAACTAAAAGATCACTGGAAAGTGGAATGGGCAGCTTTAACAATTCAAAAAGCATACAGGAACTGGAAGGTAGAGTCGACTCTATTTGTGTTAATGCAGGGACTAAAAGTACTACTACGCTCAATTGATATGATGTTATATGTTTTTCCTGATCAGAGAAAAAGATTTGTGTTAAACTTAGCTCGGAATCTTCCATCGACATCTCCGGCCTGTCGTAAATGGCCTTCTTGTCCTCCAGGTCTTCAAGAAGCCAGCAGTACTATATGGCGGTTATTTCATAAATGGAGGGTAGGTGATTTTTTTCGTCATATTAAGTATCTGACTTTCATTAATAATATTTTATTAACTTAGTGCCATAAGTATCGTCAGAAATACGATCAGACGTCTCGTAACCGTATGCGAGAGAAGATGACTGCCAGTATTATATTTCGGGACCGAAAAGCTTCATATTCACGAAGGTGAGTGTCGCTAGATATAAATTAAAGTACCACCTGTAGAAAATAAATACATCATCAATGTTTATCTGCCAATTTTCCACTTTCTGTGCTGTCCACCACGTCATTTTAAAATCTTCAGTCCACTTATTTAGGGGGTCATGTGAAACTATATTTCTTGGCTGCCTTATGATTTTGATAGTTTTTTCTTTTTGCCTAACTGAAACGAGGAACTTTTTCGTTTAACTCCACCCCATGCACTTTACCATCACTTAACAATAACAACAGTGTTTGATTTGCAGCGTTGGGCATCCATTTCGGGGTGACTACATACGCCTTCGGAAGAATGCAAAATGGCAGAAACAATGTCAGGATTCCATTGACCACTTTGTAGTGTTTGCAGATATTATCGCCAAAGTGGCACGTAACAGTGGCAAGGTAGAGTGCACATAGTAACGCCTGCCTAACTGTACAGCTTTCTCCTTCACTGTCGTAATAACAGTGACCGTGTGACTGTCATTACTCTTAAACATACGGAGTATAGCGGAATTAAGTTAATGTATTATTACCTTGGCATGCAGTGATCTGATTCAGAGTCACTCTAGAGTCAGAGTTAATCATCGTTTTCACTCAATTTTTTGATAGTTCACCTGGGCACAATAAATTACGATTTTGTTGTCTTAATAGTGGTAAATTATCGTAGTAGTTAATTTTGCGTGGAAGATGTATGCAAATCAAATTAAAATATATGCGATGAACATCCTCGGAAATATAATAATCCAAAGAATTAGTGTCACCATATCTCAGCACCGTGTTTAGTAGATAATTAGAAAACTTTAAAGGCTTAATTCCTGCTGGACCCTGTATAATATCATTGCACCAATTATTTTTCATTTGGGGGAAATAGGAGGGCGTTCATATAATGTGGATGTCGATTTTCAATACAACCACTATGATGTACAGTATTCTCATGGTTGTTGTATACACACATTTGTATATATTTACCTTCTGCTTCTTGCCATGCTTATCCTTCTTATCTTCATTCAAAATTAATATTAATTTCCTTCGCTCGCCTTGCAACTCCATTTTTCTTATGCACTAATTATTATATGTATTGTGCACCATTCTTGTTGTTGGTTTATTGAAAGAAGTGTTAACTGCAGTCAGTAATAACAGAGCCAATTTTTGTATGGGTTGAACAAAAATAATCCCCCAAATTATTGTCGTTCAAGTACGTGATACATTCAACAACATAGGTTGATGTATGATCTTCAAAACCCTATACACCCCTATCATCCTTATTGTGGGCACTGGTTATTGGTGTCCGACAAGAGTACTTCTTTGGGTGTTCGGTTTGTATAATTTTTTTCTTGGTGGTTCATATCCCCTTCTAGCTCTAGGGACGTTTATATAACAGATTTTTTTAAGGAGTGATTTAATGTTTTGTAGCTGACGTGGTCCCTAAAACATTGTTGTCTTCAAGGGATCTTAGAAGTCCACCATAGGTCCTAGGCATTGCGTGTAAATCTATCCTAGAGTGCGAGCCTCTAGTAGTCTAGTTTGTTACGCCAACGGGTAGGGGATCCGGCCAAGCAGCCATAGCGGGCTGGACCCTGTGTAGGCTGCTCGCGGGTGAGGGTAGAGGAGGATCCAGAGGGGGAACAATGCAGCAATTGCTCCCCCTCAGTGCCTCAATGGGACACATACTTCAACTGATGCATGATTCAACTTTGCAACCATTCCAACAGTTGCAGTCCAATCTGCAGTTGGCTAAACCACCGAACATGGGACATTGTATAATGGGTAGTAGAGGAACTATTGCAATTGCTAACTAGAATTATACAAGGGATTCTGAATGTTTAAAAATATTTGGGGCGCCTGTTTTTTGAAGTGCTCCCCCCTTGATCAGCCTATCAGTCCTATTAGGGGAGGTAGGAGTAGTGAAATTAGCAGTACTCAGTGTGTCTAACGCGAACCGGTGTGTCCAACGCGATTCAGCCGCTTGTATGTTGTTAATTTGATCCGGGGCGATTTTTTGCTACGTCAGGTGATATGAATATGAATATGAATATGTAATCCTTTGTGACGGATACCTTGCTAGCGAGATTTTTCATGCCAGGCCCATATACCTAGATCTCCACCAGCACCCTAGGAGTACCTTTGCCTTTCGCACCCACTCCAGCCGCTCCACACCAGAACCCCTCAACCCCAGAACCTCTTCCAAGGTGGGGGTTCCCCAACTCATCCTGCAGTGGCCCAGCGCTGGACAGGCCAGGATCACATGCCTGACATCCTCCACTCGATCCCCACACAATCCACAGCCCACCTCTCCACCTGTGATCTTTGCCATCCTCTGTTTTGTCTCCAGTGACCCAGCTCTTGCCCGAAACAGAAGTGAGCTCTCCCACGTATTGTCATAGATTATCTCCCTCTCTATGTTAGGCTTGTTCCCATACACCATCAGCGTTTTCTTTGCCGCCCTTCCCTCCATACTCTGCCGCCACTGCCCTAACCCCCATTCCTTAACTTTGTCCTGTACTAGTCTTTGCAATGTTGTTGCCCCCTCCTTGCTCTCCCTGGGTTGCAGTGTTATGCCTATCTTCTTTGACATCTGGTTTACCCTCCTCTCCCAGTTGGTAAATACCTTCATGTTGTTTACCCATGCATTGACCTGCCATACTGGATTCTGGTGGTCTGACCCTCACCCTGGGCATGAACGATGCAAATAAGTGATTCGGGATTAGAGAACAATAAGATTACAGATGATGGTTTCGAGGTGCTGATTAAAATATTCATCGAAGGTATGCAATGTATACTAAACGACTGATGATTTTTTTTTTTGGCTAAAACGTAAAAGTTTAACTGAAAATTGAACTCAACTACTGTTCTAGCGATGGCCCTCATTGGAAATTCTAGATCATCCTAAGTGTGCACTCAACCAAATTGTCAAGAATTTAGATATATATAAAGAGGCATAGTCGTAATGAAACTTCGGTTGAAATCTCATTTGCAATTTGAGGAACAATTGCAGTCCTTACTATGGATAAATCGTACAAGTTGGTCATATAAAATATGCCCTGTTCAAGATAGCCTGTTTATATTATTCCAATTGCTATAGGCAGTTATTAATTTTAGTATTTCAGCATGATTTTTCGGGTTTTTTTGATTAGATTGTACCTTCCCATTCTCTCCATTCAACAGTCTAGTTCGTGATCACGCTCATTTTTCTTGACTTTCCAGTGTATCTCACCCCTTTTTAGGGGATTATGTACGTTTACGGCACAGTCCACAGTGGAAAAAACTCAGCTCAGACACCAACGACCAGTATGTGGTGTTTGCTGACATCGTTAACAAAGTGACGCGCTCAGGGGGCAAGGTAATTCAACCCTTTGAAGTATCCCATTCCCCTCACGAATCTTATATAAGGGTAAAGTTCGTAATTTTCACTATGCTTGCATAAAACGGATATGCATGAACATGTAATTGGGTTCAATGTTATTTGCATGCAGTAGTGGGATGCTTTTTTTGTGATTGTTGTTATTTAAGGGGCTCTTATCAACCTGGAAAGTCAGGATTAATCAATGTGGTCGGAAAGCTATTGAATAAAATAGGGGATATATGTGTACTTACAAGACAAAATACATAATTTTCATTTATTTAAAAATGTTAGACCATACTATTCTTTTTGTGATGTTCATACCAAAAAATTTTGCTCCAGATAAATAACAACAAAGTTTTAATATGGACACTCATAAAACTTTGATAAATCTGTCAGAAAAGTTCATAAAACGAATTTTTATCCTAATTTTGAACAAAACTATACCATTACAAGGAGCCAGTTACTTTCACACAAGTAAGACTTAAACCAGAATGAGCGAAAAAAAATACAATAGGAATTTTACGAACTTTAAATAGACTAAAATTGACCACGTGTGGTAAAAATAAATATGGGTCTGTTTTATACAGAGCCTGTTATTCAGTGGCAGGTCTCTGTCAACATTTCTTTCCCTTAAATTTGGGTGTGTAATGCAAATTCTGATTGTGATGTTATTCATTTCTTTTTAAATTTCGTCAGTGTTCGCCCACCTTATTCGTTTTATCAACTAGTTCCATGTTGGTGATGGATCATCGCACGATGAATATAAAGTACAGAGTTCCTGTAAATGACATTTATCGACTTTCCCTCAGCCCTTACGTTGATGACATAGCAGTTATCCACGTTCGAACAGTACGTTCAAATACCTGACCTTGTTTTTTTGGCTCGTGGACAGATAAGTTTATATAATTTTTTTCTTGTATTTATTTTTTTCATTATAGAGTGAATTAACTAAAAGAAAGGGAGATTTCGTTTTTCAGACCTGTCACGTCATTGAAATAGTGACTAAAGTATTTTTGGTGGTCCAAAACGCTGTTGGGAAGCCACCTGAAGTCAACATTTCATCCCAGTGAGTATCAATTCTGAGGGATTGGGGATCACGTCAATTTGGCGCATGGCAATTTGGCGTACATACACATTCGGCGTATGACAATTTGGCGTACATACCGATCTCTTGAGTGCACACATTTGAGGGGTTGCAACCCCAAAAACCCCATCCTAGATCCGCACATGGTCATAACAGTCATTGCAACGGTCCCGTATAACACAGTTGGGTTTGTTTGTGTTTTAGGGCCCATCGACTTCAAAGGTCATTAGGGCCCTATAACAGTTATGGTAGGCATTCATTGTTCTATTACCCTGCAATGACTGTTGTTATGACCGTTGCAATTTTGAACAAATCTGGGCACCCAAGAGATCGGTATGTACGCCAAATTGCCATGCGCCAAATTGACGTAGACCCCAATTCTGAAAAGCGTTTTCTGTTACCGATAGCTACTTACAAGAGAACAATGCGGTAGCTTTTAAGTGGCGAAATGCCTCTTTGCATTGTTCAGATTGTATGATATTCAGGGTGGGTCATCCAGAGGTTAGATCAGTGTTGGTCAACCAGGGTTTCACGGAACATAAAGGTTCCGTCAGGTCCACCCAAGGGTTCCGCCAATGGCAAGATAAAATATAAAAATAACAATGCTAACACACACCTGTATCAATTAATGTTTTTTTCTGTCACTGTATGGGGTTCCGCGAGAGGTCTAAATGTCCCAAAGGGTTCCATTCCAATAAAAAGGTTGAAAAACACTGGGTTAGATGCTGTACCATGTTGCGTGTACGATGTCATCTACATGGAACAGTGGCGTAAATTGTAGGGGCAATGGGGTCAAACTGCCCTGGGCGCCGGGCAAAGTGCCACTTGGGGGGGGGGGGCCTTGCTGAAAATCAGCCGCCGCAACACAATGTCTGTACGACGACTACGGCAAATAAAAAGGGTCTACATACTGTACGTGTACCATGTCTGCTCAGGACAAGCAACAGGGGAGGAGGGGCGCTTCGAATGCTTCTTACCCTGGGCGCCATAACTGAAGCCGATGTATTGCATAATTAGTTAGTCTCCAATTTTAGAGTTTTTCCTCACTGGTGTTTAAGTAATTGCTAAGACGTCGACGTTCAGCAATTCCTATAAAAATATAATTTCGCGCAATATACTTTGCAGTATATGATGGTGCTAGTACTAGAAATGGTTGTAAATGCATGTGTTGTCTCCACTTACTAATAGCAGGGCCGGCGTGATGGGTGTGCGAACAGGGCCCCGCGCATTCGGATTAATGAACCTAGACCAGATAGAAGGGCCCCGCTTCATGTTTTCACGGGGCCCCGCATAATTAGTTTGCACAGGGCCCCGCAATATATAGTGCCAGCCCTGACTAAAAGCTACTATTTCTAATAAGTATCTTAATAATGAATTCTAGATTTGAAGCTCAATTCGGAAATCAAGTTGTGACGTTCATTTTTAAATGCAGTGGTTTACCAGAAATGCAACCTGGTCAATTGAAAATAATGCGAAAAGGGAATCGTATGGAAGTGGTATTATGAAAGTGGTAGACAGCCTGGCGATGGACCTTCTTTTTTTATCGTTCTTATTTCAACAACCAACTGTGCGTTTCATTTTTGGAAGTTGAACGTTATCTTTTGTGTCTGCCATTTTCTAGACAGTGTCTTTTATCTCATGGGTCACTCTTGAGATGAAAATTCGACTATGAGGAAGGGAAATGAATCACTTATTAAAGATTTGGAGTTTTCATAAGTGGTGTGGTGTCATGGCACTCACTGTAATCCAGTGGACGAGTGGTTAATGCATTGAGATGAATTAAGCAAAAGTATCGAATTTTACATTGTATAAAAGCTAACCTGCTATTTTATGTTATGTCGACGTCATTGTTCTTTCCATCCTGTTCCTAATGAACAACCAGGCAAACCCCAAACCCCTTTAAGATTGTGTTAAATCTTTTATGTTATTGCTAGAGAGGTAGCAATCAAAGATGTGAGAGCTACGCATATTCCTTAGGGAATGTGTAGTGAAGAGTAAAGTGTTTTTTAAAAAAATTAAAAACTGTACGGAGAATTCTTCGATATTTTGTAATGTTATTAGTTTTGGACTCATAAGTAAACTGACTGTACAGCTTGAAACTCACGAAGTTTTACGTGTCAACTTTTGTACAAAAATCTGGTTTTAGATGTTGTATCAAATATTACTCTTTTTTGATGAAAACATCTCGCTCATTCTAGGAAAGTTTAATGCTTAAAAATTTGATATAAGGATACCATACTATGCCATATTGTAGACGTGTAACTTGCAAATATCAATGTTTAATTTTGATTAGAGTAAATTCTAAATTATTTGTCATGTTAAGATTATGATTATATTTGACATTTGATCACATAAAGCAGTGGTTCTCAATCTTTTTGAAGTCGGGGAACACTAAACGGACATTTTACTAGCACGGAACACCTACAACTCAACATAAACTTTAAAGCAGGTTGTACACATTCTACACTTGATATTTACTACATCCTCATCATACCCTTATCCCGCTTGTGGCAGGGTCGGGTCTGCGGGTTCTAGCCCTCCACTCTCGTCCATCTCTCCCTCAGTTCCCCGTTCATCCCACAACCTGTTCCCACATCTACTTTGGTCTCCCCCTGCCCCTGGTGCTACCGACCACCTGCATTCCTGGAATTAACCTAACGAGTTCCTCTTCCCCTCTTCGCATGACGTGTCCATACCACCTCAGCCTATTCTCCCTCACTTTTTCGGCGATGTCCACCACCCCAAGTTACCTCTAATATGCTCATTCCTAATTCTGTCACCTCTCGACACGCCACAGCATTCGCATCTCGGCTACTCGCATTCTAATTACGTAGCTCGTCCTCACTGCCCAGCACTCTGATCCATATAGCATAGCTTGTCTAACCACTGTCCTGTAGAACTTCCCTTTCAACTAGATTGGGATCCTCCTATCACACAGTACTCCGCTTGCCTGTCTCCACTTCAGGGACCTCCTCCCCATTGAAACTGCGGGTCACATCAGAGTATCTCTCCATTGCTTTATTTGGGCATTAAATATTTTGCGGAACACTTGAAGTGGTTTCACGGAACACGCTTTGAGAACCACTGACATAAAGGATGAACATGCTTTCGCAACCATGCAACTTGAGCACAAGGTAATACCAAGGACTACTACAGGCTTAATATTAGAATAGTTACGTCACGTTGCTATGGGACGCGTTCTCTTTTCAACAGCGCCGCTTCGAACGAACGCTAAATACGCGGCGCTACTCAAAACGGTCGTTCCTCAAATTCTCATCAATGTAAAGGCTCCCTCACACCAACGCGAAACATCGCAGTCGCAGCGGATCTTTCGTGGCGAATTATTCGCATCAAAACGCTACTCATGCCGAGCAGTGGTCATGTGTACACCGCAGCGAATGTGTCGCGCCCGCTGTTGCGAAAGTGCAGCGAATTATTTAAATTATTTACAATCGCTGCATGGCACGGCTTCAGACGTCATCGTTGTTCGAATTTTGATAGAACAAGATGGCGTTCACAGAAAAACCAATAGAATTAATAAGAATGTATCCAACTAAACTGACGCGTTGGTGTGCATATCAAGGCGAATCCACCGCATCGCAGCGCGTGCTCCTGTTCGGTGCGTGTTCCTGTGGCAAAAATTCCGCTGCGACTGCGATTGTTTCGCGTTGGTGTGAGGGAGCCTTAAATCTTCAGGATAAATGAGAAGACGGAAGGTTGCCCCCCCCCCCCTTTTGTACTTTTCTAGGCATCTGGTTGTGAGCCTGAAGAGGATTGCTGGAATGTATTCTGACCTAAACTGAGGGAGGAGGTCCTTTGTTTCTACTAGTTAATGTTATGGGTAAATAAGCATAAGTCGAACTTTGAATTCGAGAAAGAGTGTTTTTTTTTCAAACCAACAGTAACCCAATTTGACTTGGAAGAACTGAAGACGATTTCGGGTACCGAGTCAAAAATTTAAAACTAGGAATTCTTTTCTTCAGAGAGTTAAAGGGTTCCGTACAAATCGAATATGAACTAGAGGGCGCAGGTAACGCTGGTATTTTTGGCGGAATTTTTTTAAAATTATTTGAAATGCAGTTTGACAACGTGTTTTTAAAGTTTACAGCTTAATTCGGGATTTATGACTTATTTTAATCATCGAGTAATTGGTAAGATTGTAGTCTGGTCACAGGATACTAATAGATACATCAACAAAATAGCTTATCGTCTGAAAGTGGTGTTATGAGTTTGGCTGACCAACCTGTGCCTCGATAGACTATTAAAGTTCTGCCCTGATTTCAACAAGGAACTACAGTAATTCATTTTTCAAGTTGAATTCTTTGTGATGTTCACCATGATCTTTTTCTCTCCTACGTGTTATATTTATATTTAATTTCTACCTTCGTTTCGCTTGCAACAAAGGAAATTGGACCACCGGTTGAAGGATTCAAAGTTGTGTATTAGCGTTTTCTGTATACTCTTGTCACACTCACAGATTCACTACGGTGGGTATATCGGCGTTTTGTTTTTTTTTTCTATAAAATAGTGGTTTATGATGTGCGTTGTATGCATTCCAGATGTATAATTTTTCATTTTTCTGATTTGTTATATGGGCGTCGTACTAGAGTATATGAAATGCGACTTACGAATATTCAATATTCCGAACAGTATAGGAGCAATGGGTGAAAACGGTTATGGCGAGTTGAATCGAGACTGGCATAATTGTCGAATCGGGGACTCGGACGACAAGGGACCCGGCGGGAAATGAACTGCCGTGGGCGAATAGTAGAGGAGCAAAGGTTGGGTTGATTTCTTTTTATAACCGTGACATGGATATTTTTCATTAGACGATGCTATTTACTGATCAACAGAGCACTATGAAGTACTTCAGTGAGAAAGGCATCTTTTACTGTGCACTGTGTTGCATGCGATCGACATTGTAGCTTGATCCGTGAGAAAACGAACAATAATGTTATTTACGAATGTGAATATCTTTCCACTTCTCGAAATTAAAAAGTCATGGCTTATTGGCTATTGCATCTAGTCCCTTGCCGCCCGACAATTACGGTATGGCGTTTCCCGCAGTGTCCCCGACTCGATAAATATAGCGAAGCAAGAATGTTCTGTAAAGAAATAAATTTCTGGGTTGCGTGGCATGTTTAATTCCAGTATACAGATAACTTGACTTTGATACTTAATTAATCTCTACAGCAGTATATCAGTCATTTGAATTCAAACATTCCGTTATACTAACTGAAAAATTACTCATCTAATCATTTATTTTATAAATGCGTTCTAGATACAGTCAAACTCGGATATAACACACACCGTCGGGACTGCTCGTGTCTGTGTCTTATAACAGAGTGTGTGTTAAAACAGAAACAATGCTAAATGATGCCAAAGCTATGTTAACTGAACAAAAATATGCTAATTTCAAGATAAATTCAACCTAGACTTGTATAATTATACTTCAAGACGCACACACTTGCAGTCAGCTGCAATTTTGCCAGATTCAACACTGCTGAGAATTTTATCCTTTTATCATCATTTCACCCTTCTCCCGCCTGAGGCCTATGGGTTCTAATCCTCCTCTCCCGCCTATCCCCCACCAAGTCCCCTTCCACCCTACATGCCACCATATTCCTTTGCACCACCTGCACTCGCGCCCGTTTTGGTCTTCCTCTACATTTGGTGCCCCCAACTACCTGCAGTCCCACAATGGACGTAATAAACTCCTCCTCATCACATGCCCATACCACCTCAAACGCTTCTCTCTCATCCTTTCCGCAATATCTGCCACCTACACTCGGGTCATGACACCCCACACATGTAGCGTAGCTTTCGTATCTCAGCCGCTTGCATTTGCCTTTCATGGGTCTTCCTAACAGCCCAACACTCTGAGCTATATAGCATAGCGGGCCTAATGACAGTTCTGTAAAATTTGCCCCACTTTGGAAAACTGATCCCAGATAGGAAAACTCTTGCACCATATAGCCTTACTTAAGCTGTGGGGTATGCCATCTAGTTTCATGTTACAGCTGTTTGTTATATCAGAGGTCTCTTACACGTTGAAAGTGCTGTAGGGACCAAACCAGTTGTGTGTTATATGCAATATCCCGAGTGTGTTATAGCCAATCAATTTCTATATACTTATGCATTAGCGCTGGCTGGGACTTTCCCTTGTGTGTGTTATAAGCCAAAAAGTGTTATAACCAGGGTGTGTTATAGCGAAGTTCGACTGTATGTCGTTTAAATAGCCTGTTGTGGACATAGTATTTATTGGACCCAAATTAGTGGCACATTAGATATACAAAACAAAACAATAATTCTTTAAATGAAATGCTTTAAAAGCAGCTCATTGAATGGTTTCTAATATACATAATTGCATTTACAAAGCACTTAGTACCTGAAATCTAAACGAACAATAGAGTAATTTAAAACAAAACTACATGAATATTTTTAACAGCCATATATAATAATTTGTTAAACTTTTAAATGCAACCAAACACATGAACAATAAATACATAGTTAAATGAATGAACCGCGTATATACAACAAGGGTTTAAACCGACATCCAAATAGCTGCCAACAGTCAAATACGCGTTTTTCCCCACTTTGTTAACCATTAAAGATAATTTCTTGAGGATTAACTTAAATTCTTTGATTATTCATTTTATTTCCCCAATAAACGATTTTAAAATTTATATCAGGCACTACTTCTCGTGAAAGCAAACAGCTTTGCTGTAAAACCCAAAAAGTGTTACATAATTCCTTTTCAAGTTGAATTATTATCCCCAGAGCATGTATTTGTGATATTTAATGGCATTGATCATGTTTTCCAACTGAAAAGCAACCGTGTAACTACCCAGATTTTGGGCCCTACAACTATTATGTTTCTAAGGACGTACTATTTGAATAGTGAGGATGCTATGATTTTATAGATACTCCTTAGACCTAGTACTAAAGTGAGATCAATAGGAAGAAATTGAAGTTAGACCCTGCAATGGAGCTGCTTTTATGTTACATGATTATTACATGATGAGTTCGATAGTATAAAGTATTAAGTACTTCATGATAGGAATGATGATGGATATCCCTCTGAGACCTGCTTATAAATTCGGTACCCGGTACGTTGGATTTAATCATCCAACTCATCCATTCGGCACCTTGCAGCCATTTCGACTACTTCAAGACTAGCACAATCTAATTCCTTTATAAGGCATAGCACAGCTGAAAGAATGTTGGAATTCTAGAAAAGTAACAACATATTTCCGTTAACTTTATTTTTTTTTTAAATTAATAATCGTTTTATTAGTAAACTTACTCGATTCTTAGGCCGTGTTGGGTATGGCTTATTTGGAGAGTCCATAATTTTTTCGTATAGCTGTCCATGAGGATGGTGCTTGAGAAGGCTTTGATGTGCAGGGTGTTGCATCACTAAAGGTGGTGGTGGCTGTGGTGGGACTGAATAGCGATATACTTCTTCCCTGAAGCGTGGTTCATGATCCTCTGGTGCGAGTTCTGCATAAACGTCAGAATGCACCATGTGGACGTTTGGATGAGAATGTGTTGAAATGGAATGGGAATGGTGCAGTTCATGAAATTCTCGCTGGTCACGAGAAAGTGGAGGGGGAGGAACCATATTAGAAATTGGTGGCAAAGATTGTTGATGTGGTCTATGATCATGTGTCATTATGGGTGACTGTTGATCAGTTGGTGGAGACATAATTTCTTTTTCAAATGAACTGCCATGTACGAATGTTTCTTGCCTGCTGCGCCTGAAAAATTAAAATAGTGGAGTGTAGGTAATTTTTGTGTGCCGAAGTGGTTATTTTGAATGCCAATATTATATAAATCACTGCTTACCTGTTTATTTTACCTAATGATGAATCATCTGGAGTCAAATGATCTGATGGATGACTGACTTCACGTGGTGCAGGGACTTTATCACCACTGTTAACGTAGGTGGATGTCACATAGGGTATTTTGTCCGCTTGTTGACTGTCAGGGCTTCCAACTGCATACGTAGGAAAGACATTGCCTTCCACATCGAAATCGTTGTCACGTTCCGGGGGTTGTGGAATATGATGACCACCACTATGAGAGGGAGAAGGTGTGGAATTTTGTGCTGAAGGTGAGGAGTTACTTTCGGAAGTTGGGGACTGCACCGCGCATGTAGAATCCTTGTCACCAGGTTGCTCCAAGACTATACCATATTTTATAGCATCACGTAGCTCTTCAGGTTGCACAGCTGAACGAAAATAATGACGTTAGTTAAAAACATAACATACTTTTAAATGCTAGTCAACCGTTCTATCTTACCAATGTTGTCTAACTTCTTAAGCTGAGGAAGATATTTTAAGACTGTCAGTCTGTACCTAAATGAATATTAGGGAAATAGATATAAATATACTAAACAAATGAAAGTAAAAATGATACTGAGATGTTTTCAGAAAACAATTGTTTAGTTCCAAATCTATTGATATATACGATATGTTATCCCAATTAATAGTCTTAGTAGTAGTGATCGACATTGAGGAGTCTCGAATCAACTTCCTGCTGTGGATTTTAGTTTGGTGCTATTTTGGATATTTTAATTTCGGCCGGTCAGGTCTGAAGTGATATCACAAGGAGCCAATTCATTTACTTCGAATTCCATGGGAGGCATCCCTTTAGTCCAAGATTTAACCTGCGCCCCATGAACTAATGAGTGAATTAGTTGTCAGATGAGCTGTTGAGACGGATACTCAGTTGTGGAGAGTAGTATGATGTTGCCATCCACTGATTAACGCCAAAGGACTGCTGGCTCATGTTTTCATGTAAAAATGTATATTACTAACCTGTCTCCCACTGCACATGGGTTGTCTTCCAACCAAAAGCTATGCAGCTTAGGAAGGTCTTTTAGGTATAAAATTTCCGACAAGTCACTAATCTGATTTTTTCTCACGAATAACTCCTGAAGATTAGGACAGTGGGCAAAGTCTGCAAGTGTAGTGATTTTATTAACGCTGAAATAATTGTAAAGCTCAATTAACAGCTGTGTAATTAATTATAATACCATAAATTTCTGTGAATCACATAAGGCAATGACTTGTTACCTTAATGACAACACTTCAACAAATTTCATTGAACGCACCAAGCTCACATCCGATAATTCACTTCCCCTAAAAAAGGCACGAATTATAATATAGTTTCCATACTAAAAAAGAAAGTATGCAATTTCATAATTCATATCTGGGGGGGTTTTCAGTTTAATGTCACAAAGTGTATTCGGGTGTGCAGCTAATTTGGTTGTCATAATGTCACACTTAAGTAGTCCACCACCTACGACATTGTGAAACTAGTTAACCATAACCTTGTACGTACAGTATTTGTAACGTAGGTAAATGAAAAAGGAAACCACTTTTAATAGAGTATAAGTAAAACAATGCAATACAAAACATGTGGGTGTTATAAGATGAAGGACTGGAAATGACAGGTGGGACTTGTGAGGTTCGGGTGTATCGCGACTGACCATGTAAGGAAGCGGTTATTTGTGTTTATAAAATTGCTACGTACAACAACCTACTCTTATCGTTTTCACATTAGCACATTAAATTTATTATTTTTCGTCAAAACTGGTTTGATGTCGTAGTGAGTGATCTTAAGGAAGGAGAAGTATATTTAGCCTTTTAACATATAAATCTTTAATTTGTAGTGATTGAAGTCGGGGGTAAGGGTGGGGGACGACTACGTAATTGTTTGTATATAATATACAAATCAAACAGTCGACACTGGTCCCTTTTTTTCTTTTCAGTCATGAACCTTTTTGTAATTCAAAATTTCATTATAAAGGTGTTTGTTTATCAATGAAATGTTCTGGCGAAGGACATTCATTCCAAGTGCCGGCAGAACATGATTTCAAGAGATAGCAGGTTTATTGATCGCAGACGTACTTAAGATATCCTATTAACCTTTAGAAATGTTAACTTTGATGCATAAATTATTTTGACTGGCACCGGACCTTATCAACCAGTTTTTTTTTCTTTCTCTCTTATTTTTGTTACAAAATAGAACGAGGTATGATGATGACCCAAATCATTTTAGCAAATGGCCTCAACTTAATTCCCAATTAACTAAATGATGTACTGTAGAGAATGAAAAAGATCATTCATTTAACTCCCAGTCTCACTATTTTTAACGTGTTATGGTGCAAATTCAGTCTGATATTTCGTTTGTTTTATATGATATATATATTTAACCAGGCATTAGAATGATGTCCCATATATGATGCATTTAGTAATACATACTTACCAGCAGTTGAGTCTTCTGACGCTAGCTAAGTCAGCGGCCCTAGTTCTTCCTATTACCATTCCTTCCGTTAATTTGGTCATTGTAAATAAAGCGTTATTTTAAGTATCATAAACTTCAACACATGTTAATTTAGAAATATCACATTAGAGGGGGGAGAAAAAAACCTCGCACATTAAGCACATTAACGAACCTAAAGACGACTGGAAGCTTAGGCAGAAGGGCGCCTTTTTGCCTACGCCCATAACTAATTACGTCATGAGTTTGCAGCCAATACGCTTGAAGTAAGTAGGCGCGTGATTACATGACTGTTAAAACCTGTGTTGCTCTTTCGTTTTCTTTGGTGTTCAACTGTGATGTTTTTGTATAATGGATGAGAATTGACATTTTTCAATAATTAATTAAAGTTGCAGGTGAGTTGTGTTGCAAGTAATGCAGGTGGGTATACCATGCAGGTGCTAGTCGCGCTTATTTCGATAAGTTAATCGTTTGGTTATGAAGTGGTGCTGGTTGGTTAGGGCGCTCAGTACAACGTACTATTGCGCGCCAACTTTCAAAAGCCGTATGAGAAATTGAATGTATAGTGTTTGCCATGTCATATCAATCTCGTAGAATTGATGTTTGATAAATTTTTCGTTTTTCCTTTAGTGATTTTCTTTGAATGTTAATAAACCATGGATTCACTTGGACGATCGGAACTGTTACTGACAAAAGTTCAGCAAGGAAACTGGAGTGAAGTGCATGACGAACTTTTGGTATGGACATTGTTTATCAAACAGTAGTCAGCAAAGTTGAATGCGAATCAATGTTATTTAACTTCTAAGCAACGTTTAACGTCTATAATTAGAAGTTTTGACCATGAAATAAATTGGAAACTCTACTTTCGGAGGCATTAACCCGTCGGTTAATTTGTTTGATCAGTTGTGGGCTCCTTATTCAGCCACGGGCAAGAACAAGTTGAGGGAGGTAGAAAAATGCCTGCAAAGATTGTCGTTTGGAATTCCTAATTTTTTTGCAGCTTTGTTAATATCTCCTCTACAATTTTACGAAATTTAATGTAATTGTTGAAGATAAGTGGCATTCACCAACGTTTCTGAAGATCAATTCGCTAGCTAGCTGAGCGTCCTACGTTTTTTTATGTATGAGCCCATACTTAGTGTTACATAATGTGTGTGACCTGTCACTTTTAACTGAATGCCATTCGCCCTCCGTAGGGGCATATTTTGGACCCCATTGTTAAGTGAATTTTATGAATAGAAAATAGAAGGTGATATGTCTAGTTCGAGATCAGTTTGGAATTAAAAACCATAAAAAATGAGATTTGGTTAACTTGGATCCTATGACTAATATAGCGGCTTTTAATCCTGAATTCACTTTTGATAATATATCTATTACTTTCATTTCTATTTATTCGCAGATTCATCTACAATCGTTAATGTCTAAATCATTACGTACCTGTGCTGATTTTGTGCTGAAGTTCTTGCACACAACGGCGAAAAATTTGTCGGAAAATTTAGAAGATGGAAATCAGAAGTTGTTTGATTCCATTTTTACTTGTTGTAAAACTGCAATTACTGCCAAGACAAATATCGCTATAAATGAAGACCTTTTGATCAAGTCGCTTTATTACATTATGGATGGCTACTTAAAAGTGGTATGAAGCAGTAATATTTTCGGACTTGTTGTATTTTATTGTGTCACTTACAATTTACTTCTAGGATTATCAACGTGCCTTGAAACTTTCATCCATGTTGTACAACGAGTTATTTGACTGTAAAGATTGTAAGGAAAGACTTTCAAAAAATATGTCCAAATCATCCGTAGCAGCAGTATATCGAAATTTATACCTGATTTTTTGGAATAAGGCAGCCTCTATCGAGCGTGACTCCTCTCAGAGTAATATCCCTTTGGATTCGTTATTGCTCAGACTTGAAGCCTTAAAATATAACTATTGGATTACGACCGATGTTGTGAAGTTTTTTGATCAAACAAATAAGGCCATCAGAGTATATTGTCAAAAAATTAAACGCGCTCAATGTCCAAATTTAGATACAGTCTGTGATCAACTTTTTGTGTTAATGTGCCATCTGCTTGACGATGACGTATCCAGCGATGCAACGATTAACAATGTTGAAGTTTTCCAAGGAAGTTTTGGTTTTCTTATTTCGTGGGTTAGTCATTTACTAAATATGGATTTGGCGTTGAAGGCCGAAGACGTTGTTAAAAAATTCAAACTGAAAATTTTGAAGTTTTTGAAGACTAAGCTTCCACATAATTCTCGTGGAATGGAATACTGCGTCGACCTAGTATTGCTTGCTGTATTATTCCATCCGTGTGTGCTGGCAGAAGGATGTTCAGATAAAAATTCTCGTAGGGCCACCTTACTTGATCGCTGTTGTAGATTTTCCCAGCTTTCACTCGATATGAATGACTGCTTATCACGCTGCTTTACTATTCTGCTGGAGCAGTTTATTAGACTATCCTCTTGGGTGATGAATGAAAGTAGTAACGTTATGCAACTTCATTTGCTAATTCCAAATTTAAGCAAGCTTTTGGAGCATTTTGTAACTGCAGAAGTTCAAAGATCCAATGAAAAGTCAATTGGATTACCATCTTCTCAGCACGAGTATAAATTCTATAATTACTGTAGTTTTTATACCCATTTATTGACCATCAGTGCAGCTTCATTGGGACGTTATTCTAAACTTGGTAAGTGTTTGTGTCTTTTCTTGTAACTTTATGCTCAAGATGAGAGTTCTGGATGCTGTTATTTTCTCAGACTCGGTTCAGTCAGGCACAGTTTCTATGATATTGTCTGACGCCATGGACGTCTCAAAACGCTATCGTGAATTGCTCAACAAAAGCCAAGATCGTGCGTCATCCCTGAAGTATTACGGTACTTACCAGTAGTTATGTTTTTGGCAATAAAGCCATTCCTTTTATTTTAAGCGTTTGTTTTCTTCGGTAAGTTTCTAGTTTATGGAGTTTAGCTGCAATATGTTATTCAAAGGAGTGGCACACTGAAGTGTACAAAATATTACATCCTTGTGTCGGAATTTGGAAAGAGCTGCTTCAAATGAAAGACCCGTCTTTACAAAAGGACAAGGTATATCCGTGCAATATGTATGTATTTTATGTAGTTTAGTTTTTTTTGCGCTTCTTTTAATACTTACGATTACTTTTCAGCTTAACATGCTTAACAAAATTAAGATATTGGCGCTGAGTTTAACCAAGATTGGTCTACATAATGATGCACTTGAGGTAGTTGCGGAATTTTTACTAATTGAATCTTTAGATTCCAACGAACTGCTAGAAATGTGGGTGAAAGTCAAGCTAGATGCAAATTCATCTGTCGTGAGGTATTGAAAAGTGCGCTTAATATTTCGTTACGATTGAAGTTGGTTGCTGCTCTAACATAGAAATGTTTATCATTAGGAAAATAACAGTTCTGGATGTTTTATCTCGAGATATTCCTGAAACCGAAAATCATAAGTTAGTAAAACTTCTGAAACAAGAATGTGCGATCTGTCGGCGATTTGGGTACGTACGCATGTAAACTACTTACTGAATCATGGTGAATTTAATATGATGAGGCCACACTGTTCTTGTAGTCGAGCTGCCACTGCCGAAATGTGTACAGTATTACGACAGATGTTAGATCTTAAGATGGATGCCGAAGACCGGGGTGAAAGTTTATTAGAATATGCCGAGTTATTGTTATATAAAGAACATGAGTCTGAAAGGTATTATAATCTGTGCTAAACTTGAGAAATTTTTAGTCTTGGGTGGTCTTAGGAAAGGCCGAATTTGATTTATATGATGGAAATGTGATCTTGCTATTATTTAAGTCTGAAACTTTTAATTCCTTGCTTTTTTTTTCAGAACACCTTTGAACAGTTGTCAGGAAGCAATCAAAGTACTAGAAAGTATACATGAAAAGAAACGTAATAAATCTAGTAAAGTCAATTATTTATTGGCCCATGCATATTTTATTTTACACGTATTGGAAACTCAAGCAAATCAAGCTGCATCTACAGTAAGAGATTTTGTATTTGGGCATGGCTTAGAGTAAAATTCTGATTGATTTGCTCAAGATAATTTAGAATTTGATTTAAAGGATTAATGTTAACTTTATCCTCCAAAGCATGTCTTGGAGTCGGACGCCACGAATGTGTTGCAAAAGGATGAGAGTGAAGAAGGTGATGCGAAAGAGAAATGTCAGACCACGCCTACATATAGTCATATCACTTTAGAGATTGAGTACAAGTCCATGCAGTATTTAGATAAAGCACTTAATTTATGGACCACAGTATCTACCAATCTTCGTGATATCAAAGACGCATCTTCTGCCTTAAGTGATTTAAAAGCCATGGCTGACATGTATGCCGTTTCACGAATGGTAGTAGTTATTAGTGCAGATCTTAACTAATTTCGATATAGATCATGTGTAATCTTTGTTTTGATTTGTGATACTGTAGATTTCTCAGGAAATCCGAGCCAGGAAGCTGTGTTTAGAGATAGCGAAATTTTCCGATAATGTTTTAGAGTGGGGTTATAGTGTCACACGACTAGTCCACGTTTTTTGTGTGATTGGTCTGTCAAATGAAGCTTCATTACTTCTTAGTGACTTTAATCAGCATTCAAAATCTGAATCTACATCGTCCATTACCCCTTCAAAGAAAGCTACTTTGGATGTTGCATTATCTTTGGCTGATAGTGAATTGTTACTCATGCAAGGCAAAGTAAGTGCATATTTTTTATTTAGTATGGAGTAATGATGCTTGGATACAAACTAATATGATGTGAAAGTATTAACATAACTGTTTTTTGCTTTCATTAATGCACATAGTGTGGTGTTGTGTAAGACAGGTTTTTGATTTCAACTTTCATTTCCTACTTAATGATTTTAGGTTATTGAAGGCTGGCAATGCCTGCAAGACGCATTTCACAAATTTAATTCTCTTAAAGGAAGGACTTGCATGCTGATGTACATTGAAGCTAAACTCCTTGCAAGCAAGTTCTGCGAACTTCCAGCTACAGTTCTTCCTCGTGATTTGACTGCAGATGTGGAATCTCCTATTACGTTGGCTATTTACAGTTTACAAAGCTGCATGGTTGAAGTGAAATCGGTACTTAATGCATCTGAAAATCAAAGTGAGAAAATTATTTCAAATCCATTTCTTTAGATTTTGGAGAACGAGTAAAATACTTTAAGTATATATGTATATTTTTTGCAGCGCTTGCAATGGATTATAAGTCCAGACTTATGTGCTTGTTATTGGATAGTGCACTGCGAGTTGGGCAGTTGTTTCATGACATTGGCGCTCCTCGCGAAGCTAGATGTTACTTGCAGGAAAAGTTAATTTGGGCTCAGAAACTTGCACTAGCAAACAGGTAATGTAAAATTTTTTTACTGCAAATAATCGGCAAACCTTAGGATATCACTTTAAATAATGGTTTTTGTTCCCCTATGTACTTTGCAGATTATAATCTAGCTGTAGAGAAACTAATTGGGGTACCCCCAATTGTAGACCAGGGACGGGCCAAACGTTTTTATGTAGGCCCAAGAACATCTGTAATGCCTCAAGTGGGCCGCATTTAAAAAAATATGACTCGCATCTTGAACACTAGAAATGGTTTTAAGTACACCAGACTGCATTAATAAATTTAGAGGGCTGCAGTCTGCCCAAGCTTGGTCTAGTAAACCCACAGTGGGTTGCGAATTTTATTAAATACATTGAAACCTATTTATGTTGACCATCTTGGGATAAATTGTTTTGGTCAACATACAGTATAAGACACATTTGGGTTACCATCAACGTGGTCACTCCCCATAGTAAGGTTGGCCAACATAGGAGATGGTCAACTTTATAGGTTTCACTATATGATTCGATCCATGCTAAGCTGTGGGTTAGTTTAGGGGCCTAATGGGTCACTGAGTTATGTGCTTTCTGAGCAGAAAGTATTTAGGATAGAAGGTTGACCTTATTTGAATAATGGCCACAGTGAAGCTTTATCTGTATCAAAATTTTCAATTAATATGCTTTCTATTTCAGGACTGCTGAATTATTGTTAATCTTGGCTAGAGTCGATGTTCTTTGCAATGGACATTCCGAATGTTTAACCAAACTTGCTGGGGTAAAGTATATTATCGAGTCTGCTGGGAAAAAGTTATCCTTGCCTAATTCTGAAAATCTAAAATCTGAAGAATCAAGTGTCTTTAGTGATACTGAGGTCATCCACAGCGATGATGACTGTGTGATGATTACACCCGCTCATTCAGTTAAACCGTTTGCCCATCGGTCATCAAGTAGTCCTCCTATGTCCCCAACATTTTCCTGTAAAGCTTCATTTAATTATTGGCAGAATCATCCTGATAACTGTAGTTGCATAAAATGCAAGCATGTAATGTTTTATCAGCTGCGCCTAGAATTAGCATTTCTTCAGATAGAGTGCGATTATTTGGTGAATAACTCTTGGGAATCTGTTAAAGACTCATTTACAACACTTTTAAAATATGCCAATATGTGGAGGGATGTGGCAGAATCACTCTTTCAAACTAAATTCACTGCAAGGAAAGGGCGACCAAAAACAAGCAGTCGAAAGATAGACCAATCTCTACCACTACTTCATTTTGATGTACTGATATGCAGAATATTTTGCAAAATGGCTTACATGCAGATGCAACAGAATTGTTTGAAAGAAGCTCATGAAACAATCAAAACTGCCTATTTAAAAATCAAAAGTTTGCCATGGATTGGACTTGGTTATAGCCACTATTTAAAATCATTAGTCATCTACTTCTATAGCATGGCTAAACTACTATTGATGATAAAGGCAGAAGGCATGTCTTTTGGTGATTTATTAGATAAAATATGGTCAATGCAAAAGACGTCACATGTGGAACCAGAATGCACAGAAATAGATTTTTTAACAGCAAAGGTTGATAATATTGTAATTAGTGATAAAATGGTTGACAGTTTTAAAACTCCAAAGATAAATAAAGGTAAAGCAGTAAGAGGGAGAACTGGTTCACAGTCTACAAAAGTGTCGAGCAGTGGTGTGTGCGACTCTCAAGCGTCTTCTCTTGACATTCCTACAACTTGTCACGCTCCCGTAAAGAAGTACTCTTCGTTATCTGCCTATGAGACCAAATTTTCGGAATCTGAATTAGTGGAATCTAATATTAATCATTGTCATAAACGAGGAAGAAAAAAGAAAGTTTCAGAAAATGCTATGGATGATTCCATTCAGGTTTTAGATGTGATTTCCAGCGATACTGTCATCAATAATGAAAACCTGCCTCAAAACTGTAAAGTGACCAGAAGGGACCTCCAAGGTGACTCTGTTCTGAAAGAATTGACGTCAAAATGTCAAAATGAAGAGTATAAAAAAAATAATGCTATACAGCCTCCATCTATGAAGTCAAAAAAAACGGGTAGAACAAGTTCAACAAGTAGCAATCGGCAACGAACTACGAGACAAGAGTCCAAAAAAAATGTCGAACTTGCCAGGGCAGATGATAATCCTGAGATGATTTCAGAGACGGACCTTATGTTTTCTTTACAAACTGCAGAGTTTCGTGTTGAAGCTAATGACTTGGTGGAAGACGTGTATGTCAATTCGACTAGAAAGTCAAAAAGAACGCGAACTGGTTTGAAACTTGGAGCTGATACTAAAGAGCTCCACGATTTAAATGAATCAGTTATAGAAATTGAGATGTTCAGGAGTGAAAGTTCTCCAGAGGTCCACTTTTTGGGACAGTCAACCAGAAATAATAATTCTACACGGGGTAACTGTTTTAATAAAGGTATACAGCTTATGATGAAAGGTAATTTTCATTGAATATGTTGCTATAGTATTACAAATTTGTTTCACTTTAGCTATTCCACTCCATAAAATAATCGGACTGTTAGAAAAAGCACTAAGTTTGATTTGCCATCATCCTCACATGCCGCTTTATAGTGACTTGAATGTCTTCCTGGCCTTGTTGAAGGGCGATGGCAACCCCAATGTGATCTGTCATCTCTTCGAATCTGTAGCTGGCACCATTCGACATATAGGGAATATGGTCCTGGAAGGAAAATTGAAGTATGGATTAGCTCTAAATTCATCTTTACTTGAAATTGACATTTATTAATTGACCATCCCTTATTTGCAGGACTTTTAAAAATGATTGTTCATCAGCTGAAGTATTAAAATTGAACGAACGTAAGTCGTTATTGGCATTTAATCATGATCCAAAAAAGATGGAACAGCTTAATAGTTTATCGGATAAAATTCATAAAGGTTTGTCCATCTCTATTCCTAAATGCAATTTACTCAGAAAACAGATTCTCGAGGCTATATCGATTTTCTGATTTTTCAGATTGGACAGTTTGTCAAATTAATACAGTACCTTCATTAGTGAATGAGGATCTGAGCAATAAAAATCCAGATTTAATTGTTACACGATTTCAACCGTTTTGCAAGCCTGTTACGATTAGAATTTCATCTGATGCACCTGCTGTGAGTTAAAAGTGGCTTTATAAAGAATACCTTGTCAATATATTGAGTGTAATAGTATCTCGTTGATCCATTAATGTAGGGCGTTGAGACTTTCATTGACGAATTTAACAACATCCAGACAGAATTACGAACTAATGTTAGAATTACAGTTGCAAATAAATGGTGGGAAATACGGTCAAGTTTGGATAATCGCCTCAAGGCACGTATAAATGCAGAGCTTATACGGTCACTAAAGAAAATTTGAAATAACTTCAAAACTGTTCTCTAACAGAATTTGTTGTCAAGTATTGAAAGCAACTGGTTAAGACATTGGAAAGGCTTATTCTTGGGACGGCCAGTTCATATTGATGATGAGCAAAAGCTCACTCAAGTCACTACTAAAGTTATTGAATATCTTGGTACGTTGGGATTTACTGACGTCGACAAAGATCTTTTAAAGGTTGGTATTTGGATAGCTTCAATTATCTAACTGCAGTTCTACGTTTTGTATAAATGGGAGCTTGAAATATATCTTCTGTACTTTCTCTCCAAAGGCGGTTATAGATTCCATTCCTTGGTTGCAAGCCAGTCATCTTCGAAGAGCTCTTGCAGCCATTCTTCAGCTACCATTTCGAGATCCAAAGCTTGGGGAGATTGCTATGGCAGTTCAATGTCACAGCAAGTACATCTGTAGTGATATGATATCCAGGCATCCTGTCATTTTAATCTTGGATAAAGTAGGGAAGGATTAGTCTTGCTGTTTGATTATGACTTTTAAATTTATGGCTTGTAACTAACTCATTATTAGAAAATCCAGCATCTTCCGTGGGAGAGTATTCCTATCTTGCGCAGCAATCCAGTAACTCGAATGCCATCAATTCACTTCTTACTTGGGCATCTTGTATTATACAGGCGGGAAGACGTTTTATTTGATACGTCACAAGCGTTTTACGTCCTTAACCCTTCCAACAATTTGCCTGACACAGAAAAAGCATTTAAAGACTATTTTAATGGCTTGAAATGGCCTGGTTTAACTGGGAAAATTCCGACTAAGGAAGAGTGGACGCAATCTCTATCGGCCAAAGATTTGTTTGTGCAAGTATTTCATCAAGGAATATTGTTATCCCGTGGCTATGAAAGAACGAAATGTATTTTTAAAATGTTTTTACTTTAATATATAGGTATTGTGGACACGGGACGGGCAATCAGTTTATCAATAGTGATATTGTTCAAAGAAACGAGTGTAGGTCGTGTACGTTATTAATGGGATGTAGCAGTGGAAAACTGAAAATTAGAGGTCACCTACTGGAGCCTGATGGAGTTCCTCTCCAGTATTTAGTAGCTGGCTGGTAAATTACTTTTGGTTTTGTCTCTTAAGTTCTAAGTACTTGACGCCTTATCACGTTTTGGTTTTATCAATTATATAGTCCTAGCTTTGTTGGAAACCTGTGGGATGTAACGGACAAAGATATCGATCGTTATTTAATGGCCTTACTTAAACGTTGGCTTCCTGGACCGTCACATGCAGACCCACATTTGTGCAATAATGTTGCATTTGCTCGAGAAGCCTGCAAATTCACTTTTCTGGTTGGAGCAGCGCCGGTTGTGTATGGATTACCAAGTCAAGCAAAGATTGTAACGAGTAGACGTTAATCAGATATGTACATTTAGCGCGTTTTATCAGCCATTAATGACGTGACTGTTAATTACAGATGAACTTGGTATCAAATAAATGGCTTTAATGTTTTTAATCAGGGATGTAAGGTACTTGACAGTCAAATGCCATTCTGCGCGCCTACGGGTGCCAGATATTATATAAAATATTTAGAGCAATCTGTAATTAAACTAAGTTATGCTGCAATCAGTTGTCACTTGGTTTTTGTCTGTTTCGTGGGTGTTTTAGGGCCCTTCAACTACAAGGTCATTAATCCCGTCAACGGCGTAGTTCTAATGCATTGACTGCTCAGACACTACACTAATGCGACGATTTTTGGGTATTAGCGGTACCCAGTTTTCCCAAGTGGCCTTCTATGTTAGAACTAGTTGGGCTATTACTTATTTCTGCAAGGACTCGGTGATTTATTTTGATACTGCTGAAAAGAATTACTAGACCCGCCTCGGTGGCACAGGAAGTAGTTTACTCGATTACTGTGTCAGTTGTTTCAGGTTCAATACTGGATCGAGCGAGCCTTCCGTCAGACGGGAAGTAAAACCGTGGCCCCGTAAGGTGTACGTAAAAGAATCCCCTCTACTATTCAACCGGTAAATGAGGCAAAATTCCCAAGTGTAGGAACTCACCATGGCGTCGGTGAAGTGCTCCAATGGACAGTAAGCCAACGTTAAATAAGCATAGCGGTTACAGTTTTGGTCAGCAGCCGGCTGGATAAAAATACCGTCCAATAGATTGCCCATGTGTCCATTCAGAGGGACAAAGATGGGTACCGATCCTGCCGTAGACGGGAAAAGGGTTTGTAGTTGCTTAGTTGAAAAGCTTGCAACGACAAACAGCGTGCTGATTGGTGACTGTCATGTGTTCACTTACAAAGTATCAGTTGATGAATTCTAAGTTCATTGCAAAACTATTTCGTAAAGTAACTGCCACAAACATTTCAGAAAATGTTTACATTAATAGTCATTTTTATTAACCCGATTTTTTTTATTGAAACTGACCTTTGGTGTTACTTTTCATTGCATACGTCGAAAATGACTATGCACTGCGTGAGAGTACACTACCGATGCCTAAATCGCATACCACTTCATGATATTGACGGTAAGAATCAAGAATTTGGCCCCGAACCCTCCCTCCCTCCAATACAGTTTATTCTATTACTAAATTGCATTTTCACTTAGTATTTTGTTTTTTCACTTAGTATATTCAGAAATTTAACCAAATTACTATTTGTGATTGACTCTAATGTCATTGCACTACGGTATTGCAGTGAATCATATTTTCATTGGGAAGGACAGGAAAATAATGGTGACGTACTCTCCTGGGGGCGAACTGGTGAAAAAGTTGCAAGAGGTAATGTTCTCAGGATAAACGTTCCAAAGCAATTGGGAGATAGATTCGGATGTGACCCAACGAATCAATGGGGGGGGAGGTTGAAGAGGAGACATGCAAGTGGAGTGCTATATGATAGGAGGATCCCAATTAAGTTTAATGTGAAGTTTTACAGGGCAATAGTTAGGCCGGCTATGCTATATTTAAATTGTCCTTTCCTAAACAATAACGGGTTGGGGAGTAAGCCAAGCAGCCATAGCAGGCCGAACCCTAGGAAGCTGCTCGCAGGTGAGAAGGAGGTAGGTGTAAAGGATGAAGGTGAGGGGAAATTTGCAGCACCCAACGTTCCCTACCAACCACCCATTGTGTGTTCAATGCAACTTGGAACAGAGTGGTGGGCAATGAGGAAGAGGCATGTCAATAGAATGCAAATAGCCGAGATGCGAGACCCGAGTAGCCTGGGAATGGGTGGCATCGCCGAAAAATGAGGGGGAGTATATTGAGGTGGTATGGACACGTAAGGAGTTGAGGAAAGGAGGAGCTCGTTATGTCTGTTACAGCAGGCATGTCAAACTGGGAGTACCCTGAGGGCCGTGCAGTGTTGCCCCTTTTTTTATAATTTGTTTTTAATTAAAAGCACCGTATCGAGTTTTTTGACATGCCAATTGCCGAAATGGTATTTAACAATGCATTTAATCAACATGGAGACGTGCGAGATGGAGAGGGACTTGGTGGGGGATAGGCGGGAGGTGGGTGAGATGATGATTTGTTTGTTTGTTTGTTGGAGTTTAAGGTCCCGTCAACTACGAGGTCATTAGAGACCCGTCCACTGTATAGTTCTAATGCATATACTGCACAGACACTACACTAATGCGACGATTATTGGGTATTAGCAGTACCCAGCTTTCCCGAGCGACCACCCATGTCAGGTGAGATGATGATGAAACAAGTTCAATCATCGTCCTTTACAAACAGCATTAACTTTTCAATAATAATGCGAATATTTTTAGCTTTTCGCAGCACCTACTCTACACTTAAGGCTCCCTCACACCAACGCGAATAAATCGCAGTCGCCGCGGATGTTTCGCAGCGAATTATTCGCATCAAACGCTACCCATGAAGAGCAATGGTCAGGTGTACACCGTAGCGAATGCATCGCGCCCGCGGTCAGCGTTGTTCGAATTCTGATAGAACAAGAAGGCGTTCACCTAAAAAATAATAGAATTAATGAGAACAAGCTGGTCAAAAAAGAACTAAACTGACGCGGTGGATTCCACCGTGTGCAAGCAACGCGTGCTCCTGTTCGGTGCGTGTTCCTGTGGCGAAAATCCCGCTGCGACTGCGATTGTTTCGCGTTGGTGTGAGGGAGCCTTTATGCCGCCCCGGACAAAAAGACAAATTGCCGCCTGGGACAAAAGGACAAATTGCCACCCCTTGAAGCAGCGCCCTGTTCGCGTGCTCTGTTCTCACACAGCGAACATGGCGCCCAGGGCAAATACCCGGGTTGCCGCCCCACCCCCAAGAGCGGGCCCTGCTTTTCGACATAAACAGTAGAAATACGCTATGCATTGGAAATTATTAGTGAACAAAGAAATCGATATGTGAACTTCTCTATTAATTGAGAATTAAACACATCAGTATTTTTCTCACACTAAACGAAAAAGCCTCCCCGGACAAATGGGCCCTGATTACAGGAATGCAAGTGGTTGGAGAGACCGACGCAAACGTGGGAGCAGGTGGTCCGTAAGGATATGGTGGCGTGTAGTATTGTAATTTCCTTAGCCTTGTAGAACATACTGTATACCGCAACTTCTTAAGGATTCATAAAATAATGTTTCTCAACCAACAACTACCAAAACTTCCGTAAGTTTTAATATTTAATTTGTTTATTGAACTGTATATACAGTAAAGTAAAAAAAAAAAACCGTGTTTTTTTAGAACGTCAATCCCGAGCTGAATTTCTATAAGAGCCACTAATACAAAAGAAAGTAGGCTTACAACAGTATGTTGTGTAAATTACTAAAATGTCGATGTTGTAATAAGCCAATATAAAAATCCCAGTTATATTTGTTGACAATTTGTGGTAAAGACAACAATTTTCATCATATTTCAGTGAAATTGCAACACAACAAATAGCGTGACTGGACACTGTCGGTGCGTTCTATGACGCTTTAAAGTCAAAGGGCGACCATCACCACAAGTTTGACGGTTGCAATAAATACAAGTTGAAGGAAAGTTCGCGGTCGTTTTTTTACATTGTTTACTCGGCGTCTGTTCAATAAACATTTCTTTGTTCAGCGGGGAAGTCATGGCGAATATTGGTGAGTTTTTTCATGTATGTCTGAACTTCAAAAGAGCTTCTTGAATTTATAACATGTGTCAAGAAGCGGTTATTTTTAATGAGGGGTTAATTCACGTACAATATTCAACTGCATTCGAAAGATAACCGTCTCATAAAGCTTACTGTTTGTAAAGTTGAGGTTTAATTAAACGTTTCTTAGAGAATTAGTATAATCAAAAGATATTTTCAGTTGATTTGAAAACCTGTACCCACGTTTATGAAAGGCAACAGGTGTTATTGCTGTTGGTGGCAGAGTAGCTGTCTGATGAAGTTTGGGGTAAATGCGCATTTGGGTTATATAACGCCCATCAAAAGTATGATGAAATTAAACAGAAAAGTGAGCGACTCGTATAGCATTAATATTAATTTTACTAAACTGTAAACATTTTGGAGCACTGTAGTTGTTGACAGCGAAAATTGCCTCAAAGGTTCAAGGTCAAATTGTTTCTTTGCTCTTATGACTTAACATTTGCAACTGACCTTCAAGTTTCTCATTCTTGTAAGGTTATCCTATGCAGTCATGTCTTAGTAATAGTAATGAAATGTTTATATCACTTTCTCGACGTATTTCTATAGCATTGTTGAGCGTGTCTGATAAAAATGGACTGATTGAATTTGCCACCAAGATTCAGGCGTTTGGATTACAGCTAGTGGCGTCTGGTGGTACATCGAAACTTTTGAGTGATGCCGGCCTTGATGTCAAGTAAGTTCATGTAATGAGGGCCAGTGAATGTGACACTTAATTGACAATTTCATGAAGGATGGAAAAAAATTGTATTTTGTTTGCGGCCCAATCGTAATCATAGTTATCACAAGTCACTGGCCTTCATCAGCATCATGTTGCACCAGCATCATGGATGTCCAAATTAATTACCATGAATACAGTTCTGTACGAGACCGCTTCAGGCGTTCAGATAATTAAAGTGGATTCGTGCAACTAAGGGAGAAAATGATTACAATTGTGGAAAAGTACTTCCACACTGTAGACACGTTCAAATGGCAACTTTTAACGTAGAATGTGGAGAAAGCATTTTTTTTTCACCAATAGGGAGGGATTTGTACTTGGGACTCTCTCTATTCATAGTCGTGGTAATCTCAAATATTCTTGCCAATGGGCTGTCCTCACCCCCACCCCCCCTTTTTTTTTGTTCCTCTTACCATTTGGCCCGCCGCAGTGGCGTAGTCAGGCCTGGCCGTAGTGGTTAGCACGCTCTGCAACTGCGTCAGTAATTCTAGGTTTGATACTGGACCGAGGTGGGTCTGCTTCTTTCGGGCGAGAGAGAGGCCGCGAGTGTGCCTTCTTTCGGATGAGAATTAAAACAGAGGTCCAGTGTGGGTGTACAAGGTCACTTGCACGTAAAAGAACCCTCTCTACTATCCAACGGGTAGAAGAGGCAAAATTTCCAGGTGTAGGAGCTCGCCCTTGGCATCGGTAGAATTCCCCGACGAACCCCAGACCGACGATAACATAAGCATAGGGGTGCAGGTTTGGCTGGCAACCGGCTGCAGAAAAAAAACTATGACCAATATATCGCGTTGTGTCCATTCAGAGGGACAAGATGGGTACCCGACCCTGCCATAGGCGGGAAAAGGGTTAGGAGTTGCTTTAGTTATTTGCTTACCATTGAAGCTAAAAATCCAGATATTCACATTAATTTTCAATCGTGTACAACCATGAATTAGTCGTCGGTCGTATACAAAGTGAGGTCCTGTTCAATTTAATTTCCAACTTCTGACATCTGCAACTTACCACAAAAAGAAATCCTTTTAGGTATTAGTGATGCTTAATTTTCTTTATTAGGGATGTTGCTTCAGTGACGGGCGCTCCAGAGATGCTGGGTGGCAGAGTTAAAACCCTTCATCCCGCCATTCATGGAGGTGAGTTCCGTTCTTTGGTTACATTTTGATGATTTACAGTAATAGTGTGGTCTTATGATAACTATTATGCAAATCTACCATCTTCAGGCATTTTAGCACGATTTAATGAATCTGATAAAAGTGACATGGACAGACATAATTTTCAGTACATCAGAATGGTTGTTTGCAATTTGTATCCATTTGTGAAGACTATTTCGAATGAAAATGTCACGATTAAAGATGCTGTTGAAAATATTGACATTGGTAAGGCTTTAGTAACTAATAGTAATATGTAAACTTTTCGTTTCACAAGCCTCCATGTGAGCTTCAACTTTCATTTTGATGAACTTTTTCATTCAGGTGGCGTAACGTTATTAAGAGCAGCTGCAAAAAATCATGAACGTGTTACAGTGATATGTGATCCAAATGATTATAATAGGTAGCTCTACTAAAATTTTCACGTAAATATTTGGGACGAATGTTTTGACTGTATGTTAATCTAGTCTTGATGGTAGGGTGCTAGAGGAAATGAATTCTTCTGACATTCATGATACTTCATTAGACACTAGGAAGAAACTGGCTTTAAAAGTAACTAAATCTTTTTTAGTTTTAATCCTTTGCTGAAGTATATGACAAGTGTGCTTTTTATTTATAGGCGTTTGCTCACACAGCGGAATATGATCGTGCAATTTCAGACTACTTTAGGAAGCAATACGGACAGAGTACCTCTCAATTACAATTGAGATATGGGATGAATCCTCATCAGAAGCCTGCACAGCTGTATACCACAGAGGGCGATCTTCCAATTACAGGTATAAATTCCTTATTAATAAAACTACACATGTTGACATTTGCTTACATGTGATGTTAAATTAATCTCAACCAGTACTGAATGGGTCACCTGGCTTCATAAACTTGTGCGACGCGTTAAACGCATGGCAACTTGTGAGAGAATTGAAGACTGCATTAAATCTTCCAGCGGCTACATCATTCAAGCATGTTAGTCCTGCAGGTAAGGCTCTTTAGTTTTTCACATCTTACATCCGATGAACTTTTATTTAAAGATCAAATTCCTTAAAAGGTGCTGCAGTTGGGGTTCCGTTAAGTGCTTCAGAAGCAAGAGTTTGTATGGTGGAGGATCTTCAAGAAGTATTGACACCATTGGCGACAGCATATGCAAGAGCGAGAGGTCGTATAAAACAGTAAGAGATTGTCTGACATTGATCATCAAATGTTCCTAACTGTCTGTGTTTATAGGAGCTGATCGGATGTCTTCATTTGGTGATTTTATTGCTCTTTCTGATGTTTGTGATGTGATCACTGCAAAAATAATATCGCGTGAAGTAAGTAGTTGATGCTGGTGTGGTATGACTCATTACAGGGCAAATATTTTAAACTTTTTTCTTTGACTTATTTAGGTTTCTGACGGAATTATTGCACCTGGCTATTGCGATGAGGCTCTGGAAATTCTAAAGAAAAAGAAAGCCGGCGGCTACTGTGTTATACAGGTATTTGCTGTTATTTCTTTTTCTCATGATTGTTTATTATGAGATGAATATTAGCCATTGTTCTGAATTTCTAGGTTGATCCTAAATACGAGCCTCCTCAACTAGAAAGGCGAACTTTATTTGGATTAACTTTGGAACAAGCACGCAATGATGCAATTATTGACCATAATCTTTTTGTGAATCCAGTCTCTGATAACAAAACTGTACGTAATTCTCCTGGTATAGTCTTATAATAATCAATAATTTCGCTTAACCCAAAGATTTATGTTTCCAGTTACCAGATTCTGCAGTAAGGGATTTAATTGTAGCAACTATTGCACTGAAATACACTCAATCGAATTCGGTTTGCTATGCAAAGGATGGCCAGGTAAATTAGGCTTTGAGCTAAACTTGATAACTTCATTGAAAGTTCGTAAATTACTTCATTTTCGTAAGGTCATTGGAATTGGAGCGGGCCAACAGTCGAGGATTCATTGTACGAGACTTGCTGGGGACAAGGCAAATAATTGGTAGTTACTTTTGTCACCATTTATTTTTATCTGCACAATGTTTGTTATCGCCATAGAATTGTTAACAGAAACTAACAATTAGGTGGCTGCGTCATCATCCGAAAGTACTGGAAATGAAGTTCAAGAAAGGTGTCAAACGCGCCGAGATTTCAAATGCTATTGATGTTTATGTCCTTGGAACAGTTGGCCAGGTAAGTAAGGACCGAAATAAATTTAACATGCTTTTAATAATTTCATGAAAGGACTTGTTGGGTTAGGACATGGAAAAATCGACTTGGGAGGACTTACTTGAAAATCCTCCTGACCAATTTACACCTGAAGAACGTACTGAATGGATTGGCAAACTGTCAGAAGTTGCCTTGAGTTCAGATGCATTTTTTCCTTTTCGAGATAATATCGATAGAGCTTATCAGGTAAGTTGAGTTTCTCCATGATATTAATTTGGTCACATCCGGAACTCCAGAAAATGTCTTTACAGAGTGGCGTAAAATACATTGGAAGCCCAGCTGGTTCCACAAATGATAAGGCTGTGATTACTGCATGCAATGATCATGGGATCACCCTAATGTTCACAAACTTGAGATTGTTTCATCACTGAAACTCACATGCCACTCTCGGCAGCAAAATAATTGATTTGTTCAGAATGGTTTTGTAGTTTACCGAAAATTAAATTGTTATACACTAAATGTCATAATATTGAAATATGGTTGTAAAACGAATTATAACTTTTACATTGAAACAATATAAAAAACAAAACAAAACGCAGTTTCACAAAAAAATGAAGAATCGCATATATATTTAAGTAGTAGAGGTAATGTTTTTCTTGCAAAGGTAAAATGTGATCTTGAAACTCCAATTTATGAAAACGACAACTTTCCATTCTGTCTAATCGCTAATGTCCTGCGCCGATGCCACAACTTGTTCATTGGAGGTTATGTCCAATTGAATTATTTTCCACACAATTGCCGCTACCTTGTTTTATTATGAAACATATGCGGAATACCATTGGCTGAAGTCGTTTGACAGAAGATCCAAACCATCGACTTCGGTGTTCATGTTTTACTACCAGTGAGTAATGTGCATAACGCATAATATCGTGGCTCTACCTTTTCTCTTTATACGGCGGGGGGTGCGCTTACGTCATTGGGAAGCCATCTTTGAGCTTGAGGAAGCGCATTCTAACAGCTGAACTAGAGAAGGCGACTTTTGCTTTATTATTAATTGCAATAACGTGCTATGAAGTCCATACCTTGTAGTTGTCATTCAGATTAGCATTTGTTAACGTTAAATTATGTTTGTTACATTACCATGTCCGGTGAACTTCGAACTATGTGTCGTCAGTGGCCAAGGAACCGGATGATGTAGAAGGAAGTGGTAGTTTTCGTTCTATTGTGCGGACTGGTTGCTGTGCGGTTGATGGCCGTCGATTATTTATAATTTTTCTTTACTAATATTGATTTGCAATCACGAAAAGTCTAAGTATCGTTAAAGTAGAAATGGCTAGTACACGCCAGACGTTAGAAAAGTGTCAACACTAAACTAAATTCCGATAAAATCGACATCGGCTCGTGTTGCGTCATCAATGGCGGGCTTTCGAACGTCGTCGAATAGCACCTTGGTAAGTACCGTTGTAAACAATTTTTAAACTTTATATTAGTTGTCGAAACACACACTAAATGTATGCGTATTTCTTTTGGCACATCTGATTCCGTAAATGGTTCGTCATATGTTTTATCGTTAGGATTGTTACCCTAATCCTAAAAGAACATTTTTAAGTTAGGGGTTTCTATTGGATTTTTCCGTCCGTTGACTAGGTAATTTTTCATTAAAAGTGATCAACAAGTACTGAAACACTATTAGAATTTACACAACTTTGGCCTGCAGCATTCACTTCAGCCAATGTCAGATTTTTCCATTGTGTTGGTTGACCTAAGATACAATTTATGAAAACAAAAAACTTAATCCGTATATTTAATTAAAGTGCAAATTAGTTTCTTGAACTTACCACCAGGTGTATCGCTGGCTTTGAGAGCAAATGACCAACTTTCTGGATTGACTGATGCACAGTGTGGTAAATGTAATTCCACGGGCACTTCAAACTTAAGGCCATGAGGTCCACACATTACCAGTGGACTTAGCAAAGTTTCTCCTAAGTAAGCCATAAAAAGTCATTTAATGAGACAATAAAGACATTAAAAATCAACTATGGTTGATTTATCTTTAACCTTTTTCTTTGTCCAATGGCGGAAGCATGCTGGTATCCTGACAAACTTTGAAGTATATTAATTGCTTTTTGCCTTCAGGAATGGCACCAGGTGGAATGACAAGTCTAACACCAGTTTCATTAGATTCTAAAACTCCTCCAGTATGATCAAATTGTCCTTCAGCGGTTGCCACAACTACATGATTTTCAGCAAGCACATCAAAGGAAGCTACTTCCAGTATGTTGGTATCTTGACAATTAATATCCTCATTATGTTCCAATCTATATATATATACGTTGTGCAGCCAAAAAACAGCCAGAGAAAAGTAAAACAAGACTGAGCAACCAGAATGTCACCCAGTAACAAAAATAGGCCCCATATTATTTACAGACAGTATCATATTGGCATTTCTCAACTCATGCAATTATCCAGATCCATCCACATTCTTCAGCCTTCTCTCTTTAGTAGGGTTCGAGGGTTTGGATATTAAATTAAAAATAAGGGTTTGAAGTCTTTAGGAAAAGTTAATGAGAAGTGATAGAGGATACTGATAATATTTTGTAGAAAGAGAAGACTTTTGAAAATTCAATTTATATGACCCAATAGTAAGGCCTTGTCAAAGGATCTGGTTATTGCAGCCACCATAAATACTGAGCACAAAAAGACACCTACGAACGGGAATTAAGCTAACGCATACAAATGCGACAGATGCTGTGTATTTCTTCCTCTCAACATCATTTTACTGAAAGCGATGCATATATTGATAGGGATATCATTTGAGGTGTAAATTAGGCGAAGGTATAGATAGCTGTGCGAAGTTATAATGGCATCCAGTTTAAGGTGCAAGTGAGAACACTGTGAACGATTCATTTCACGTGTCAAAAAAGAGTTTACGGGCAAGCAATCTCTCACATAGAGCGACATGCAGAGTGAGTGATTTAACATACAACATACACACAAAGAGCGACACACACACAAAACGTAACCAGAATATAACTGCCCTTCATTAACTATTTTTATTTCATTTTGTACAGTTCGTAATGTAGTTGCCATTTTGGAGCACATAAAATAAATAGGCCAATGTGAGACAAAAAAAAAATAATAATGAAAAAACGACATCAAACAGTAGCAAAATGGCCATGATGCGTTTGGGAAGTGGGTAGGGGTTTGCAAATCAAGGAGCAAAAAAAATGAATATGTCATTTAACATCAACAGCGGCAACAAATTACAGTGTGATAAACGCTGCTAACAAAAAACAAATATTGAAACAGTGATGCAAAAAACACATGCTTCAGGGAGAATGGGATGAGAGTTTAAGTCGAAGGTGGGTTGAAGAGGGGAAGGGTTGGATGCGTGTGGGGGTAGATATGCGTGTGTGCTAACAGATTCATCATGCGGATGAGGATGGATGAGTAGTAGTCAATATTCAATACGTTACATTGCCGACTTCAATCACAGTGACTGGTCAAATGAAATTGCTCTACGACTACAGTGGAATTCTTGAATCATTTCAACCTTTAAGATAACCAATTCTCTTCTGGTCATCTTAAAGAGGTCAACGACAGTATCTTGGGGAGCATTGTCTATGAATTCCATTATAATCGTGGTGACTGGCGGAGGTGAAACTAATAGGGGTGCTTGGTAGATGATGGTAAGTCAGTAATACGTGAACAACAGTGAAAATGATGGGTGGGTGAACAATTTTATCAAATTGATGGAGCGTGCAAAAAAGTTTGGGTATAAAGTAGCAAAACCATTATCAAAAAGGGGATCTTCTGCATCCCATCTTCTGCAGATGGGATGCAGTAGAGCGCTAGTAAATAGAGGACGAGGAGAGGGAACTGAACTAGAATGGGGCGCACTTACTTTGTAATGTCTCCACCCAAACTAATGGGTGCGGGGTATCCTTGTGGCGATCTTGATTCTGGTTTCTTGTAAAGCTCGAATGCACTTCCACGATTCTCACGATTCGATAGATCAAGTCCACTTGGTTCCCTGCCGTGATAACTGAGATCTCGTGGGGGCGGCACATTATAATAATAGCCACCGCCACCTCCCACCACTTTCGATGGAGACGTAGGGCTCGTGAAGTTCCTTGTCTCATAATTGCGATCCAGGCTACTACCCTGGCCAGAATCAAATCCTCCATTGTCGTCGTCGTAACGATTCTTATGATTAATATTCTGTTCTGTTAAATTCACGGGCTGTGACGGATCCACTAGAGAATAGGACTTTGCTGTGTAGAAGGACGGAGGTGGAGGGGGCTGCATTCGGAATTCCGAGGATGGAGGTGGTGGCGGACGACTGGGACTTAATTCGGACGTTCTTGATAACGTTCCACCGTCCACCCGTCGAATCCCTCTATTCCCACCGTTGGCTTCCTCTTGACCTCCTCCCCAGTAGTTGTCAGAACCCATTGGCGAGCGGTAATTTTTCGGCTTTGGAGGTGGCACCGGTTTGTAATTAGGAGATTTTGGCGGTGGAACTGGCTTATAATCCGGATTTCTGTCATAGTTAATGGAAAGAAAATATTAAAAGTGAGACTACATTTTAATTAACATTCACTGAGCTTCAAAAGCAATGTCAAATAGCGCTATTCATCGGAATTGGGAAGATGACAAGATATAAATCCCATAAGTCATCGGTCAAGGTTTATATTTAAATTTCTTTGTACATTTTTTGATGAACATTTCGGTAGAATGTTGGACTTCGCTGCAGTTTTTAGGTAAACCTATCTACATGTGATCTACGATAGCGGGTTCGAGTCTGGGTTCAGTGGTCCTAGAGCGGAAGGGGGAGGGGTCCATGACATGCATACATATTTTTTGAACATGGGAAAAATTCAGTGCTAGATATTACTGCATACAAGGATCACCACTTCTTGTTCCGAGGGTTGGGCACCAATGCAATTAACTCACTGGCGCTACACTTCACCTGTATTTTGATGGTGACACATCCGGTGCTTTAGCTCGTTGTTGATCGGCTATGTTCATTGACTTTCCGATGGGTTGGGCAGTGGATCTTGTGAATCTGTAAGGGTCATGAGATGGTCGATTTTGCTGTTGCATTTGTTGACTCAAACGATCTCTAGATTTTGCATCATCTTGAATGTGATTAGGGAATTTCGGATGGGAGTCGCTGCTGTAGGAAGAGCTTTCATAGCCGCCCTAAAAGTTAAAATTCGTTGGTATCAGTAATCATTTTGATAGTATTTCGTTAGATCTTTGCGAAAGTTTGCTTACTTGTCGATCACTTGGCCTGTCCGCAGGATTTGGTTTTGTATTAATATAGTTCGGAATCATAGCACCGTTGGTATCTCCGTTTTCCATGTGTCCTGTAAGAGCAAAGGTCACTTGCATTAAAAAGATGGATGGCTCTTGTTGGTCATATAAGTGCGCTCGTAGTTATTAGGTTAAAATACAACAATACGTCATTTTGATCAATGTTTTTTATTTGTTTTACCAAAAAGTCTCTCTTGTGCTGACCGCAAGCGGGAAGGCTTGCTTGCACGGTCCACCTTTGGCGGAGATTCGGGTTCCGCTGGGGGCCGTGGTTTACCAGGATAGGTATCTGTAGGAAAAATGGGGGAGGGTACACGTTAGAGAAGTTGGATTGTTATTTATTTGATTATTAGTTTACGTTTTGATAAGAAATCACTCAGTTGTTGATTTTATGTTTGTCACGTGAGAAGTGCACAACGCTTCGTTACAAATTATGTTAATAACTTTTTCATAAATTGGGGTAGGGTGGGGTAGCAGGCGTTGAGCAAGCTATGGCAGGAGCGGCGAAAGCGGGGTGGGGAAGCAAAGTATGGCGGATAACCAGAAGAGACCCATCACCTCAAATGTAAACCATGGGCTGCACCGAGACTCCACATTTTTATAATTCGGTGACAAACCCCACATCCTTACTTACCGTAAGCTTCTCCGTTGATTCTGACACCATAGCGATCTCCTGGTTGAATAGATCCGTAAGGATCTACATTGGACCGTCCTTGTGATCCATAATAATCGTTACCATTTTCATCACCATGATGACTGGTAAAATAACGATTATCTGGTATACCTTAAAAGACGGCGTTAACAGTGAAATTAGCAAGCCACACTCCGGATTCTGGAAAGAAATGCAAGTCTTGGAAACTTTTTAAGTCCACTCACCATCTGTAGACCTATGTTTTTGTTGATCCATCATGTAATCGCAGTAAGGTCTTGTATCAAAATCCTACAAAAACGCCCATGGTAAGTCATAAGACGATGCTGCTTGGCTTACTCCCCAACCCATGACATTAATCCAGCAATCCAGCGTATTTACCCATTTGAATCCCCTCCCCCCTTTCCAAGTGCAAGAACCTATTTTTACGAACTAGCACCAATACAAAGCAAAGTCGATGATTGTGATATTTGAATAGTAAGAGACAGTGGCGTCACTAGGGTTGGCGTCACCCGGCGCGGTGAAACCATGGTGTCACCCCCTCTCCCGAAAAAAGCCGCTTCTTCTGCTTTGGTGTCACACCATTTCTCATGGTGCGAGTGGTGTCACCCGGTGCGGCCCGCACCCCCTAGTGACGCCACTGGTAAGAGATGTGTGGTAATGAGACAGAAACTGTGACAGGATGTAGAAATTAGATGAATTGCAATCTGTTATAAAGTAACGAGTGTGTGAACATACCTGTTTGTAAAAATCTCTAAATAATGCTAGCTACATTGGAAATATAAATGGATTACAATTAGTGCAGTTAGTATCAAACCACCAGAAAGATAGGAAAAAAGGGATGAAGATAATAGTGTAGTGTTTCAGCTGAAACGCAATCCTCAAATCCGGTACCAGTACCTTCACCAGTTCAAGCAAGATTAGTGATGTCATTCAATGTATTTTTCAATCCAGTTACCCGGTCTTACATTTCTCAGGCAGTTAGAGATCTGTCATAAAATTCATCACTGATATAGTACCTGTCTCTGATTCATAGCGGCGCTGTAAGGTGGTGGTCCATGATAGCTTGGTAAACCCAGTGCTGCAGCATCTTCTTGTGTGGCTATACTGGGATCGGACGAAGCCTTTACCATCCGTCTGTCCATAATAGGCGAATGACTGTGGCCTGTCCTTGGATGAGTGTCGTTTGTTAAATCCAAGTCACTCTCTGGAGAGGAAGCGTAGCTGAGACGGGATGTCATTGGGAACAAGAAATCGTCGGTGATGGGCTCATCGGGCTGTAAGAGTACAAATTATGATAAATATTAACAGTCCCCACATTTTTGAATTGTATCTTGTGACAAATATAGACCGAGATTTGAGATAGAAACAGAGAAATGGCGGATGGTAAAACTTGCCTTGGTCTCTGACATCCAGATGGGGAGTTGCTGTTGTTTTTCAATGATGTCTTTGATCTTTCGAAAGTAAGTGTCGGCACTGGTAAGGGCAATGGTGGCTGAAATTTAAGCGTCCAGAACGACAATCATTGCAAATTCACGCCGGTTATTGAACAAAAAATTTTTAAGGTTTTTGAAGGAAGAAGTAGCAGCACATGCCTGTGAATATGTGAGACCACATTTTTTCCAATTTCATGCATTGGTCATACAGTTTCTTGGAGCTCTTATGACTGGACTTTGCGAGTCGCCGCCGTAAGTCTTTTATGATGTGTTTATTGTCAGCCCTCATAAAAATGACGATGGGATAAAACTGTGCGTAATTAAGGCGACCTACGGTATTAGGGGCTATGTCCAGTAGAGCGTGTTTTCCCTACAGAGAAACAGTTGCTACTTGTAGTCGTGTATTTAACTCATTTTTATAATATTCCACCTTATTTGGCATGCACTCACTCTTTCAATAATTTCTTTGATTGCGCTCAAACGCACTATTCCTGAAGACTTCTGACTTTTGGGAATATCTCCAAGTTGACTTTGGATTTCTAAAAAGAGAATTAAAGATGTCTTAATACAATACTATATAGGAATGAAGCAAGTTGAATTTTTTGAAAGTGTTTGAATGACTTACGTGGAGAAGCAAATCTGTCAGGAGATTCTCGAATAAGCCTGTCCCGTGCGACGTCAGCCAGAGGACCAAATAAAATGACAGGTCGTGTGAATCCAGCTGAAAGTACGATTCATGAATACGCTTAGTTATATTGGTTATCGGAAATCACCCAAAAAAAAATTGACACAGGAACTTGTGCAGTACGTACGATGCTTTAAAGTGACTCTTTCATATGCAGGGAATTTAGACGCTCCATCTGCTACAAAAATGAGAAGATACTGATGAGCGAGGAATGTAAACTATTTGAGCAAAAGCAGACTTCGCTGAATCCTTCCCTCTCCCCTTACCAAACACTACATCGTCCCAGTGTTCTTTGCTGAGTGACTTTGATCGACGGGCGCTCCGTCTCTTAAAGAAACTTCCGCGAGTTTCAGTGGCCGACTCTTTTTTGGCAGCATTGAACTGCTCCGTTGCCATTTCTTCAGCCCTAATTAACAAATTTATTTGAATTAATTCAAGCGAAACCAATTCGTGCATATTGGTGGATTAAAAATCTTCTCTGGTACAATTACCTAGTTTGATTCGGAATGGCGCCCTTTTGGGTCTCTTGGTTGTTGTGACCTATCCTGTAGACTTGCCAGGTGCCCACAGCCCCACCATACAGTGTGTCTACTACGTGGAACACGTCTCCACTGCGGAAATTCATTTCTCCTTTTGTTGGGTGTTCATAGTTGAAATGCGCTCTATACGACAGAGAAAAAATGTAATGTTACTTAAGTAAAAAAAAGAACGTCATGCACTGACATGGTACTGTGGTCGTTCTGTGGCCTACCTGACATAAAAGGAGTCACCTCGTTGACTCTCAACGATAGAATCGTATTCGTCCCGTCTATATTGCACTATGAGATCAATGCGGTCCTGCAAACTTTGCAGATAAAGGAATGCTTCTTCTCTAGTTACACCTTTCATTTCCCTATCATTGACCTACAGTAGAATAAAAAATAATCATTGAGAATTCACAAACGGCTGTCAGTAAATAGATTCTGGAATTCATTCATACCTTCATTATTTTGTCACCGGGTTGTAAACCTTGTAATGAGGCTGCGCTTCCAGGCTGTACTGCTGTTACGAATATGCCAACTTCGTTTCCACCGGTCAGACGGATGCCAACGCTACCATCCTTAAGGAAAGATACAAACCGAGGATCGGGCCTAAATGGGATTTGAGTTGGTTATTATTTCTTTTGCAGTTCTGCTTTCAATGGAGTTAAAATGTTCCCGGCTCCGTGTTTTGAGCACATGACTTACAGGAAGCCCTGCTTAGATCTTCTTAACAGCGGATCGTCAGCATACATTTCCCGTCTGCTTGTGTAGAAATCTGAAGGGGAGGGAAATTATATTAAAAAAAAATCGTTATTGAATGCATTTCTAACTAACCGGTAATCAGTGGCGGATCCAGGATTTTCGTCGGGGGAGGGGGGGTTGAGCTAAAGCTTGCATATATTATGCGATTATGTTTATATAGGCATAGGGGGGGGCTTGCAACCCCCAAAACCCCACCCTGGATCCGCGCGTGCTGGTAATACTGCCAAGAAGGCGCAAGGAAGGTTTCTTACCATTCGGATGTCTTGATGGACTCGCTGAACGATGACCATTCTCTGTATAATTCGAATTGAGAACAATACATTTTATTTTGACAGCCAAAATGACTATGAAAAGTTTGCTGTTAGAAAAAAAAGGGTGAAATTCCTCACCTTCTAGTCTGGGCAAAGGCGGTCGAGGAGGCGGCTCTTCTTCTTCGATGTGAATGGGAGCCCGACTGTGAGCGTGACCGTGGAGAAGGGGTGTGGCCGGCTGATCCAACTGGCTAAGGGATATGTCCAAGATAGGTCCACGGCTTCGTCCGCTCATTCTAAAAGGCAGAATAGGCCGAATTTGAGATTTACTGTTGGTCAGTAATTCTGAAAAAGGGGTAACTGGTTGGACAGGTAACTTGCCTGGTGAGATTGTTTTTATCTTCTGCGCGGTCCACAGAAGGCGCGTTCCTATAACTATCGGTCCTAGTGGGAGGTTGAACGTAGAGATTTTGGTTGGGATACGGACGAGATTCGGTGATATCTAAGCAGGATAACAACATGTAACAGGTGTCAAATAAAAGATAAAGAGAGTGAGGTAAGATGTGATTTTTACCTTTGTTTAAGGCAGCGTCGTACGTGTTTTGGCTTGAAAATCGTCTAGGATCCACCGTCGTGCCATTTCCTCTGTTAGTTTCTCTTCTGAGCACCAGCTGTAGTTTCTCCTTTGAATTGTCCAAAAGTTTTTTTGCTTCCTTCAGAGTCATGTTATCCGTTGAAGTGTTGTTGATCTGTGGATGGGAGTAAAGAAAATGATGAAGAATGTGATGAAAATCTAGCCAAAGACATGGGGGACCTACGTTGAGTGCCCAAAACTGTGAAGCCCAAATGGTGAGCGTGTGACTTTTGTCAAACCGAGTTGTTTCACGAGAGGATTCCAATGGAATTGTCATTTTTAAAACGGAAACTGCCAATAACGTTTTTGGTGACGATGTCCCTGCAGAAACAAACTCATCCTCCATTATTGGAGACGGTGCTTCTACAGAAAAACAAGCCCGCCAACCACATGTGGGTGACGTGGCACTCAAAGTGTTAATGGGCTCGTAGGACTCAGCGCTGCCCATCTCAACTATCTACATGACTCGTATGGGCACTTGTAAGCGCAATTCAGTACAAAACCTCCATTCCTCCCCGATAACGAACTACCTCTCCACTAGTCTATTCCCAGAAAGTTTTACCGGTTAAATGGCTGGAGGAAAAACCCGGAAGGACTCTCGAGCGGCAAATTGCGTTGGACACACCAGTTCTCGTCTGATCACTGAAGTTAAGCAACGCAACCCCAGTTAGTACTGACATGGGTGGCCGCTGGGGAAAACTGGGTACCGCTGGTATCCAAAAATCGTCGCATTGTGTAGTGTCTGTGTAGTCTCTGCATCCGAATTATGTAGTGGACGGGGCTCTAATGACCTTGTAGATGAAGAGCCCTAAAACACTAACAAAAGCAACAACAAAACCGGAAGGACTCGTATATCTTCTAACTGAGCAGCGAGTTAACGCAAGCGACCCATAGTAGGCCACTTATTTTCGAGACTTGGACTATTACCTTACTAGACGAAATATCTTTGGTCGTCCACCTATGGAGTATTTTACCAACGCTGAACAATTCTTTATTGACCTGTTATTGATACCCAGCAACTTATTACACCCTCTTATTACGGATATATCCTCATATTCCAGAGAACCTTCCTTATAGACGTTTTTAGAAGAAAAGAAGACGCGTTATCGGGAAATTGTGGTAGTGTGGGGATGGAACCCTCGTCATCACGAATGTCAGCCACGTAGTTCTGAATGAAGGACTAAGCCGGCGTTTATTAATTGGATGATCGTTTAAATACTCTTCTAGACTACTATAAATACGTCATGCTTCGTCATTGCATCCTCTCTCTCTCTCTTTTTTTTTAGTTGTCTTGCAGTATCATTTTCTTCTTCCCCGCCTGCGGGCCCATCCTCTATTAGTTGTCTCCATTTCCAATTTGGTTCTTGGTTGGCATCATCGAACTGCTAGCGTTAATGTTTGTTGTCAGCCCAACCATCGTTTACAAGTAGTCATCGAGATCGCCGCCTCATTGTTCAGCAGATTAATGATATGTTTTCATCATCATGTTTCATAAACGTCTACCTATTACAATTGAATTCCAAGTGCCACACACCCTTACGAGTCTGAAAGTGCTCCTAGCATAGTTAATGGAAGAGTTGGGAGATGATGGAGTAGAGACGATGATGATGATGATGAGGAGGAGGAGAAAGAAGAGGATGTTAAGATGAGCAAAGAAGATGGGTCCGGTCTCGATAACTAATTAGCATAATTTAAAGCCGTCAACCAATGAATGAAAACGTCTCAAGACCTTGAAACAATGGAGTGCACTCGATGCTTGTCATGTCAAACAGTTCGAGGTATTCGCCATTAATGTATATTTTGGAGGGGAGTGGGGTGGGTTGGGTTTAATATGGTGCTCCTCACTTCCTCTTCAACGATTCAATTGTTGTACTTTTAAAAGATCAATAGACTTCTCTTGATAATGGCACGCAGCAACATCTGCTGCCTTGACTTCTATGTGACTCGCATATTTTTATTAAAAGCTGGAGGAGTCAATCCTCTATAAAAACAAACTAAACAACCGTCAATTACGAAAAAAAAAGAGGAGAGACTCTTCGGAAATGTATTTAGGAATATGACACTGAGGGGGAAAGGTAAGGTCTTCTAGAGGTGAAGAGACAAGAGAGACAGCAATGGGACGATTAGAGGACGCTAACGATAATGTTGTGAACAGCTGATCAGATTTCCTGTCTTGTATTTGAATCCCAGCCCTGAGGGACTAAGGGAGCGGCAAATTGCGTTGGGCACACCAGTTCTCGTCTGATCACAGAAGTTAAACAACGCAACCCCAGTTAGTACTGACATGGGTGGCTGCTTGGGAAAACTGGGTACAGCTAGTATCCAAAAATCGTCGCATTTGTGTAGTGTCTGTGCAGCCTCTGCATCAGAACTACACAGTGGACGGGGCTCTAATGACCTCGTAGTTGAAGGGCCCTAAAACACCAACAAACAACCTGATGGACTATACTGCCTTATAAATAGAGGGAATGCTTTGTGTTAGCCGCTGAAATATTTGAACCCAATCGTCGTAAATATGTGGGTCCCTCCAACTTCTTCAGGAATTGTTTCTTCACAGGATTTATTCTAAATTTGGTGTATGTGTGTCTGATAGATCCATACGAGATTACTTGGCGTGGGAACTAGCCTTCTGGTATTAGTATTTAGTTGTAGTAACACTAAGTGGTCGACATTAAATAATCAATCAACAACAATCCAAAATTTTTTTTTCTTGTTGGTCATGAATGTAGTCTATTTGCAAATTTGACTTTGGTATTATAAATTTAGATTTCAATTCACAAAGGTTAGAGACACTTGACTGTAAATTTAGTGACATGCTACTTAGGTAAACATAACTTAAAACCAGAGAAGGGATTAGTTGAATTCTTGCATCTGTCTGTAATGGTACATTTGCAAGTTAAATAAATTTTTTTTTTCAATCTTACTTCCAAGATCAGTCACCGGACATTGTCGTTGTCCAGCTTGCAAGTTCGCAGGAGTACCCTGTGAAATGACGGGCTTTCCAGGGTTGGAGGTTTATTTATTATTGATCTAAGAGATGGGAATGGTGAGGATCGTGATCAAGAACGAAAGAACAATGGTTTGGCATGGTTTATTGAGTTTGGGTCCAACCGTCCATCTCCTGTTCCCCTTCCCCCTTCTCTCCCTCCACCCATCAGTTCTCATTAACTGAAAATTCCGATGCAGTGGGAGATTAAAGATTGGGTTGTAGTAGTTGTTGGTACAAGGTCTTTGATGCAATAATTGGGATTATATTGTTGCAGGTGAAAGTAACAAGAAAACCCAATCAGTGTGTTGAAGGATTTCTTGGGATGTTTGTCTCCAAGATGGCCATCCGTAAAGATTAGTTAGACTTCTGAAAGGTTTTACCTTTGAACAATTTTCATTTCGACCGAAAGGCATTAGGAGGAGGAGGGAGAGGAGAAGAACTTCCCTCTCTTATGTCTCTCTCTCTTTTCGTTCTTTCTTAATTCGGACCACAAAAATGACGGGATGAAATGCCTCCTTCCCCACTTTGCCGCCGAGTGCACTGAGCAGCTAAGCACCTATACGATTTCATTAGGATTTTATGCTCTTAGAAGCGAATTAAAGAGAAAAGAAACGATACGATGTGTACCACACTGGGAAAGAAATTAGCCGTTGCCCACTCAAGACTTGGACAATTATAAGAAATAATTGTGATTGACTCTCAGCATAATGGATTCCCAACCATGACATCATCTTTTTTGGCCTTTTTTTTTTTACATTTTATTTCGTAAGGATGGATGGTGTGCCCGGGGTAGGATTGATACACGGCACTTTCCCCCAGTGCACGTCGTAAAAGGCCACTAAACGGGGCAGATCCAGGGATGGCCAACCTGAACCATCATAATTGGCTCTGGCCGATGTAGGCTCCTCTAAGAGGTGACCGTAAGAAAACGCCTAACCACATGTTTGCCGTGCGCGGAGACCTAATCCCCGGGGAAGGTGGATCGTGACGGTTGAGAGGGCTCATCCCCTGCGACGTCTCTGGGCGGCCTTGCTCTGACAGTACGACTCCCTCACGTCTTGGGGGATCGCGACCCTAAGCCCCCAACACGCCACTTTAGCTACTGCCTCCAGTGGAAAGCGGGCTGTCAGACGGATGCTCGGTCTAATCATTCGGCTGGCGTTTTCGCCCCTTAGGGTTACTTTCGGAGATGTCATGTTCAGCCCCGATGCCTGTTGGTCCTGGTACTCGGGGGTCATGGCTCTGACGGTTACGTGTCCCCTTGTTGGGCTCCATGGTGGGTGGGGACTGCGGAAAGGGAATTAAAAATACCAAAACATATGGTAATTATTTCTGAAAACTCCAACCCTACGGTGCATGGGATCAAAACCCCAGTGTAGGCAGCTGTCAGGGGAGTGCAGACCTCGGCTCCCATGGCAAATAATGCATCGAGTGTCTTCTGTGGGTAGAGCGGCATCCCCTCACAGACGACCCACCCAATATCCCTGCGGGTTCCAGACCCCTGGCTGGGGTTTTCCCAGTCAGAGCAGTTTCATCAAGAATAGGGGTTAATCTTAGATTAGGAACGTGGAATGTGGGGACCGTTACAGGCAAAAACATTGGAATTAGTATCCTAAAGCGTAGGCGGATTAGTGTAGCTTTGCTGGGCTCTCCCCAGCGAAAAACTTCAAAAGGAATGTGGCCATAGGTTACTTATGTTAGAAATCAGTGAAAACCGAAGTCAGTGCACATTCATGAAAAGGCGAGCAGGTTATTAGGTGGTGGAAATTGCCCACCAAAATAGGAATTTTAACAGGGAGTACACAGGCAGATAGATTAGGATTGGGAAGCGACAGCTGATGCCATGTGGGACAAAGCAGACGTGGGAGCAGGTTGTCCGTAAGGAAATGGTAGTGTGTGGGGTGGGCGGGGACTTGGTGGGAGTGGTGGACTAGAATCTGCAGACCCGACCCTGCCACAGGCGGGATAAGGGTATGATGATGATGGACGGTGGTAGTTTTTGTGAGCAAGGAAATGACCTCATACCTCCCTCCTTACTTCGCTTTTGATGTAAGGAAAAACCTTCTGACCTTCATCATCACTCAAAACTGAGTACATACTGTGAATTGTTTATCTTTGATGTACCTTCTCAAATCTAATTTATTATCCACAATTTCTGGAGGAGATAAACGAATTGCTAGATTGATCTAGGCAATACTACCCTGGTTGTAAATTGCGTGGATGACAAAATGTCATGTTTGACTGAGTGTGGCTGCAGGTTCGACCCTGACCGATGGGCGACTTCTTTCAGAAGATAGGGAGGGGTGCGCAAGTGAGCGTTCCGTTTCCGAATGAAAAGTAAAGCAGTGGCCCCGTGTGTCTAGATCAGCGATTCTCAACCTTTTTTTTCGCCACGGTACACTTTTACTAATTTCAAAATTTGGCGGCACACTAACAAGGACACATTTCGGGGCACACAAACGCCAAAGAAAATACAGTATATAAGTTGTAACCTAACCCTATGCAAAAACTTGCCTCGGTGGCACTCGGTAACTGTGTCAGTAGTTTTTGGTTCAATACTGGACCGAGGTGGGTTGGCTTTTTTTCGGGCGAGAGAGAACGCCTGAGTGCACCTGTTTTCGGGTGAGAAGTAAAACCGAGGTCCTGTGTGGTGTACGATGGCATCTGCACGTGGAAGAACCCTCTCTATTATGGAACGGGTAGAGGACCAAAATTTCCAGGTGCAGGAGCTCGCCCCCTGTCTTCGGTGGAATGTCCCAACGAACAGTAGAAAGACGATAAATAGCATAGGAGTTGCAGCTTTGGTTGGCAACCGGCTGTGGGAAAACACTGCCCAATATATCGTCCTTGTGTCCAGTCAGAGGGACAAGATGGGTACCCGACCTCGCGGTACACTCTCGTGAATCTCACGGCACACTAAAGTGCCGCGGCACAGTGGTTGAGAATCGCTGGTCTAGATACTCTCACTAATACATCTTCCCGCCTATGGAAGGGTTGGGTCACGCTGTCCATGAGGATAAATGAGCGACCAGTTGTACGATATTTTTACGAAGCCTACCTATATTTCTTCATTGAGTCGCTTCACCGCCACGGGGTGACATTTTACACCTAGTAATTTTGCGAAACCACACGTACCTTTGATGTGCTGATGACGTCGTACACATCTCATGGGGCCACGGCTTTAGAGCACTGGGAGCCTTTCTCTCGCCCAAAAGAAGCTAACCTGGAACCACTCGTTCAGTACGCCACAGTTAAAAGTACCCTTTCTGTCGGAAGTATAATGAAATATATTTGTGGAAATAGGCAAGATTCTCGGGCTTAGGACCTCATCCACGGACGTCGGTAAATTACTTTCGGTAATGGTACTGTTTTTTTTCTGCCCGTAGAACACATTGTGGTTTGAAATATTGATTTAAACCTCAGCACTAATGGTAATTCTCTCAATAATTCAATTCTCTTGTTCCTATTACTAGTCCGAATAATGTAACGATTTTCCAGTTCAGTGTATTTGTTGGGAAATTCTAGCGTATGGTTGGTTATTTTTAGAGGGCACAATAGCAGTGAAGCGGTTTCGCCAGACTTTCTTTTGTTGTTTAGTCGCGAGCACCAAGAGGACGATGAGAAATGTCGGTTCGTTATCTCTTTCAAACAGGAAATACTAAAAATGTGAATTTCAATCTCGTGCTGGTTTTTCTGGAAGCAGAGACTTTTCGACGTATTTCCGCATCGTTCACATTCTGGCTTTCCGGAAAAGAATCAAAAAGGCTAGGAACACCGCCGCCACCGCCACCTTCATTTTCCTAACAAAAGTGTCTTGGGTGAACTTCATCGAGTTTCTCAGCATCTTGAAATCAGATTATCACCAGGTCTTCTTTCATTCTCGATAGAGAGAGAGATGGGAAGTGACACGCGGTGCTCGCTCATTTTTTGACTGAACAACGACGACATCCGTTTATTACTCAACACCATTTATGGTACCTCCCACTCTCGGAAAAAGATAACTAGTTCCGTATGTGTGGAGACGGATATGAGGAGAACAAGGTCATGGTCGTAGGAAAACTGCTCCTTCCAATCCTTTATGTCCTTCTCACATGCACTATATCAGGGGTGGCCAACTTTTGTGTACATAAGATCTACTTTTTATCTTACAAACGTTTCGCGATCGACATTTTATCCTAAAAACAGTGTCACAATCGACTTGTTGTCATAGGCGTAGTCGAATTGCGGAGGGGGAGGTTCGATACTGGACCCACCTCGGTCCAGTATCGAACCTAGAATCACTGACGCAGACCTAGAAACACTGAGCCACTACGACACCGAGGCGGGTGTTAAGTCAACACATCGCGAGTGATCGACCAAAATTGGCTACGCGATCGACTTGTTGGCCACCCCTGCACTATATGATTTCCTTCTCCGGTAATATACCGTTATGTATCCACCTAAAACCCTTAAATGGAAAACTAAAAGTTTTTTCGACATTCTGATAATCTATGTTTCGGGCATTTTTAAATACATATTTTAAATTACTTGATCAATTATTTTATTATTTTTGAATTCCTCATGGAGTTGGATTAGAAATTTGCATGTCCTTTTTTTGTCCATCAATTTTAATTGTATTTTTTAAACATTACCTGATATTACATTTGCAGTATCATCCTATACTTTCATTAATTTTTAACTTGATATAAATCATCTACTAAATATTATTGTAGTTTAATTTGTTTTCATAGTTTTGCTGTTAGGTTAGGATATGTAACTTCAGAATTACGATGGTTTATAAGATTGTGACGTTAAATCCAAGATTCGCTTTGCAGGTATCTATGTTTGAATATTTTTTTTATTTTGATTTTCATCGTTGTTGTTGGGTGGATACATAATGATAGGTTACCTCTTCCTTATCATCATCACATTTTCTTAACATCTACAGCTCATATTGATCGTCCCAGACCACAATTTGCATGGACCGTGGTTGACATTAGGATATAACGACAATCGGTACGCTTCTTTTTTTCAAAAAGCACTCCAGGCACTAGGGGTTTTACTTACTTGCCTGCTACCAGGAACCAGTCTTGTAACGCAGAAGAATGTTATCACGAATATGCTATTTCAGCATTTTGTTGTTGACTTGCGAAGGTCGGCCAAAATAATCTAATCAGTTTTCTGCCTGTAGCAAGGCGAGACTTGTGACTTCAATATGCTCTCCATTGTCTCCAATTTCCGACCAGGGTACTTAAAACCAAATCTACTCCACACTACCGTTGTCAATTTTAGTATTGGTACTTTTCAGTTATCTTTGGTTAGCTCAGTCCCACAGGGGGAGGGAGTGCAACCGCACTTCGCGACCTTTTAGGGAGTCGCCAAAGAAATACAAGGAATCGCAACGTACAGTGAAATCCGTTTAACACGAAAACGCTTAACACGAAATAACGGTTAACACGAAACAACACTGCGGTCCGGACAAAATACTCTGTAATTCCATACATTTTTTTTTTTTAACACGAAACAAAAATCGCAAATTATTTTCCTTCTCAGCTAACAAAATACTGGATATATATATATATATAACATATACCGGAGTTTTCGTTAAACTAAACAATGGTTGCCACTGTTGCTAGATTACAGCCTGGGTTCGGGATGGTATAGGCATGCCATTGACAAACCTTTCAAACTATGGGGAGGAGGGGGGGCCTTTTTATTGACAATTTATGCTCAAAAAGACACTGAAAAACAAATCACATTTTATCCCAAAAACTAATTATTTTAGGCCTTTTTTTTTAAATTATGCATCTGTAACCTACATCATTATTTAAATTGAAAATATTGAATCTAATATGATGCCCACAAGTGTAACTTTTAGTAAACATCATTACACCCTCATCCCACCTGCAGCATGGTGGGATCTGTGGGCCCACTGAACATGCCCTGGGGGAGCGGCAAGTTGCGTTGGACACACCAGTTCTCGTCTGATCACTGAAGTTAAGCAACGCACGCCCAGTTAGTACTGACATGGGTGGTCGCTCGGGAAAGCTGGGTACTGCTAATACCCAATAATCGTCGCATTAGTGTAGTGTCTGTGCAGTATATGCATTAGAACTATACAGTGGACGGGTCTCTAATGACCTCGTAGTTGACGGGACCTTAAACTCCAACAAACAACAACAACATGCCCTGGACTGGGGGCACCCCAGCCAGGCATCTGGAACCCACAGGAATATTGACCGGGTTGTCTGTGGGGGATGCTGGCTTACCCCACTTGTTCCAACATTGCATTATACAACCAAAATACTGCAGAAACGTTGGGAGGTAAATTGATGCTTTGTTGGTTATATTACTAAAAATTACAAGTGTAACTTTTAGCAATAAATCCAATTTATAAAATATGACGACATACTAAACAATGATGGATTTTCTGCATGAATCGCTTAGCACGAAATTCTTTTAACACGAAAAAATATTTTGGTCCCGTCAGTTTCGTGTTAAACGAGTTTCACTGTAATTAATTTTCAACCCATGTCTATCACAGGATCTTTGATGAACACAAGAATGCAACTCGTATGTAACAAATGGAATAGAGGTTGCCTGAATTGGGAGCAAGTTATACGGCGAGATGGACTTGGCAGTAGGCTTGGGCAGGGAGCCTATTTGGGGAGCAAAAACCAGTGAGGACGAAAATTATGAGTAAGTTTGGACTTGGGCTTCGAATATTGCGAAGCGCTATTCACCCTATCGAGTCATATCCCCCTCCTTCAGAAAATCCTGGCTACGCCACTGATCACAATACCCCTCTGCACTAGAGGGTGAATTGTAGGGCTTAACTAGACCTCCAACTAACGTGTTATCTATCCAAGAAGTACAGTATATGTGAACTTTGAACAAAATATACAAGGTTACGAGATTATCAAAATAATAGCTATAATTTCGTTTTGTCTCCCCTCAGTATCCTAATTTTCGTGTCCCTTAATTTTTTTGTCCTGTTCGTCCATTAAAGTCTTCTAAGTTTTAACGACCAACGACCCTCACTTTTCGCCTGTTGTGTAGATAGTGTCGTGATGTAGACTTTTGGGGAGTTATGTTATAGAAAAATGTCATAAAAGTCTGTGGAGAAACGTTCCGCATACGCCATATACATACACTGTATATTCCTTCAGAGATTAATGATTGTTGTTGGTGGTGGTGCTGGATAAATTAAGAGGCGACCAGTCGCCCTTTCGTCTTCACCGCACTGATCCGAGAGCAGTTAACAACAGTTCCATTAATGCCCTTTTAATGCCTGGCGCCTGCACTATTAACCTCTGACTTGATGTAGTGGCTGGCACTATAGTGGACAAACCACTTAGCTGACCAATAGTTAGAACGCATAAATAGCAGTCAAATCCCAGCTCAGAAACGTAAACCTTATGCCATATACACAACTATATACTCTCCTTCTACCTCTCATACTTATTCCCCAGTTAGGTGAAGCAACTAAGAAAGAGGGAGCAAAGGCGACTTGAGGGGGGG
>JAAFCE010004209.1:15051732-15075746 GCA_013389805.1 Trigoniulus corallinus
ATATATATATATATAACATATACCGGAGTTTTCGTTAAACTAAACAATGGTTGCCACTGTTGCTAGATTACAGCCTGGGTTCGGGATGGTATAGGCATGCCATTGACAAACCTTTCAAACTATGGGGAGGAGGGGGGGCCTTTTTATTGACAATTTATGCTCAAAAAGACACTGAAAAACAAATCACATTTTATCCCAAAAACTAATTATTTTAGGCCTTTTTTTTAAATTATGCATCTGTAACCTACATCATTATTTAAATTGAAAATATTGAATCTAATATGATGCCCACAAGTGTAACTTTTAGTAAACATCATTACACCCTCATCCCACCTGCAGCATGGTGGGATCTGTGGGCCCACTGAACATGCCCTGGGGGAGCGGCAAGTTGCGTTGGACACACCAGTTCTCGTCTGATCACTGAAGTTAAGCAACGCACGCCCAGTTAGTACTGACATGGGTGGTCGCTCGGGAAAGCTGGGTACTGCTAATACCCAATAATCGTCGCATTAGTGTAGTGTCTGTGCAGTATATGCATTAGAACTATACAGTGGACGGGTCTCTAATGACCTCGTAGTTGACGGGACCTTAAACTCCAACAAACAACAACAACATGCCCTGGACTGGGGGCACCCCAGCCAGGCATCTGGAACCCACAGGAATATTGACCGGGTTGTCTGTGGGGGATGCTGGCTTACCCCACTTGTTCCAACATTGCATTATACAACCAAAATACTGCAGAAACGTTGGGAGGTAAATTGATGCTTTGTTGGTTATATTACTAAAAATTACAAGTGTAACTTTTAGCAATAAATCCAATTTATAAAATATGACGACATACTAAACAATGATGGATTTTCTGCATGAATCGCTTAGCACGAAATTCTTTTAACACGAAAAAATATTTTGTCCCGTCAGTTTCGTGTTAAACGAGTTTCACTGTAATTAATTTTCAACCCATGTCTATCACAGGATCTTTGATGAACACAAGAATGCAACTCGTATGTAACAAATGGAATAGAGGTTGCCTGAATTGGGAGCAAGTTATACGGCGAGATGGACTTGGCAGTAGGCGTGGGCAGGGAGCCTATTTGGGGAGCAAAAACCAGTGAGGACGAAAATTATGAGTAAGTTTGGACTTGGGCCTCAAATATTGCGAAGCGCTATACACCCTATCGAGTCATATCACCCTCCTTCAGAAAATCCTGGCTACGCCACTGATCACAATACCCCTCTGCACTAGAGGGTGAATTGTAGGGCTTAACTAGACCTCCAACTAACGTGTTATCTATCCAAGAAGTACAGTATATGTGAACTTTGAACAAAATATACAAGGTTACGAGATTATCAAAATAATAGCTATAATTTCGTTTTGTCTCCCCTCAGTATCCTAATTTTCGTGTCCCTTAATTTTTTTGTCCTGTTCGTCCATTAAAGTCTTCTAAGTTTTAACGACCAACGACCCTCACTTTTCGCCTGTTGTGTAGATAGTGTCGTGATGTAGACTTTTGGGGAGTTATGTTATAGAAAAATGTCATAAAAGTCTGTGGAGAAACGTTCCGCATACGCCATATACATACACTGTATATTCCTTCAGAGATTAATGATTGTTGTTGGTGGTGGTGCTGGATAAATTAAGAGGCGACCAGTCGCCCTTTCGTCTTCACCGCACTGATCCGAGAGCAGTTAACGACAGTTCCATTAATGCCCTTTTAATGCCTGGCGCCTGCACTATTAACCTCTGACTTGATGTAGTGGCTGGCACTATAGTGGACAAACCACTTAGCTGACCAATAGTTAGAACGCATAAATAGCAGTCAAATCCCAGCTCAGAAACGTAAACCTTATGCCATATACACAACTATATACTCTCCTTCTACCTCTCATACTTATTCCCCAGTTAGGTGAAGCAACTAAGAAAGAGGGAGCAAAGGCGACTTGAGGGGGGGGAGGGGGAGAATGACATTATTAAGAAATGACAACACCCCAAAAAATAACATGTGACTAAAGACTCAACGGCTTGACCGGTCTTTTTTTTTTTTACCTTTGTAAGAATATCGCCTTCTTGAATTCCAGCTTCTTTTTCTACCAAGTTTTTGTTGGTGATTTCTTTGACGTAAATGCGACATCCCAGGAGGATGCCGAAATCTACAAATATTAGAAGCAAAATAAGAAACTGCATACCACAAACCAAAGGAATAAATAAGAAATTTCCCTTAATGCAAAGTGGCATTCCCTCCCCTTTCCGCCCTCCGTCCACCTCGACTACTCACCATCCTTTTTCTTGTTTCTTGTCAGTGTCACTTTTAAAATTTGTGGTTCCGAGGCACTTCCAGCGACCACGACTCTACGTTTTATCACCTGAAAGAAAATATTAAAAAAAAAAGGAGGATATGAAAGAATATATATATAAATATAAAATAGCAAGCTTGACTGTTACATTTATCCCACTTCCATCACCAAATAACGGATTTTCAAAAATGAGATATATATATATTATGTGTGTGAGTGTTTTGGAATTGAGATGTATGAAAATGGTCAACGAAAGGTCCCTTTTCGTATGCATATTAAAACGTATTTTACGTGCAAGCCGTGTACAGTAACTACAAAAAGGCCACTTACGAGATTGACGGCGGCTACACTGTCTCGCAGGACTTGCACCGCTGTAGCGTAATCCACATTTTCTAGAGAGATTCCGTTGGCACTGATCACACGGTCATTGATCCTAAAAATAGAGATGAAAACAACAAGAAAAATCAATGTTACCCAGTCTGTTCTGTCGCGGGCCGTTCAGTCCCTAACACACACTCCACTCCTTTCTTTCTTCTTCCACCTTTCATTTAGCCAGTCAGTCAAATATCTGAAATGTTTGCAACTCAGCAGCTCTGCAAATTCGTGCTGTTACTACTACTACCCATGTGTGCAACAATGCAATAACTACAGTAAACACTTTAAAATGGTGTTATTTTCTCAGGAAACTATAAGAGACATCTGTCGTTTAACAATCTGTTTCGATGACAAATGTAGAGAAGAATACAACACATACACTTGCAAACCTGCTGCCTTTATATTTTCACCATACAACAGGATGTCATGGACACAGCTTTCAAAACAAAACATATTTTTCTTGTGTTGTTCTTCTCCCTTCACTCACTTTTTTTCCATAATAAATGGACCATAGTGTTAATGTGGTCCCTTTACAGAGTAGACGATTGACCCAACACCACCAAATGAGGAGGGGGCGGCGAATTGCGTTGGACACATCAGTTCTCGTCTTATCACTGAAGTTAAGCAGCGCAACCCCGGCTAGTACTAATATGGGTGGCCGCTTGGGAAAACTGGGTACTGCTAATACCCAAAAATCGTCCATAAGTGTAGTGTCTGTGCAGTCACTGCATCAGAACTGTGCTGTGGACGGGGCTCTAATGACCTTGTAGTTGAAGAGCCCTAAAACAACAACCTAATGAGAGAAATAACAATCGATTTCCTTTTTTTCGGATCCTTGGTTTACTCTATAGTTACTCTGGGGTTACACGCTCAGTCTGGCATCAGTTCAGTCCATGACTGTGGTCAGAATGACGCCAGACTGATTGTATAACATGATGATTGACAGGCTGATGGAATGGATTGACGGATTTTTAAATTTTTTGGTAATTTTCGTCAGTCTGTGCGTGACTGACGTCAGATTGATCGTGTGAGCGCCTTTCATCAGTCTGGTGTCAGTCACTGCTTGGACAGGCACATGCAATGGAGACACATGCGTTTTAACCCCTCCCCAGTCTCTGGGACTAAGTGCTGGATTTACCACTATGCTCAGTAGGCTGAAGCCTATGGTCTCACCATTTAGCAGGCTTCAAAACTTAAGAAACAGGCTTGAAAAAGGCCTGAAAATTGAAATAGCCTAGGGCCTCTCAATATCTAAATCCGGCACTGCCCACAACAATGCCTGTACAACTGTTGGAACCAGAGAAAGACCTATACGAGTATGTAAAGCAATATGTAAAGCAATTTTATGTAAAGCAATATGTGGGAGGGCTCCCTTCTGTTTTGGGCAAAAGCTGGGTCACTGGAGAAGAAACAGAGGATGGCAAAGATCACAGGTGGAGAGGAGGGCTGTGGGAATCAAGTGGAGGACGTCAGGCATGTGATACTGGCATGTCCAGTGCTGGATCACTGCAGGGGAGGGTTGTGGAACCACCACATTGGAAGAGGTTCAGGGGTGGTGGGTGTTGGGGTGGGGTAGCTGGAATGGGTGAAAAAGGCAAAGATGTTGCCTGGGTGCTGGTGGAGATCTAGGCTTAGGGGTCTAGCATGAAAAATCTCACTAGCAAGGTATCTTCTTCATGCATGTATCTTGCTTTGTCAAAAATGGCTTCACCCCAGTTGGGGCATTGAGGGTGGAGTAATTGCTGCATTGCTCCCCATATGGATCCGCCCCTGGTCCAACGTTGCCTTTTACCACTTGTTGCTAAGCCTATTATAATTCAGATACAAGCTTTTTCCTTATTGCAATCCATCGTTACTTTTGCGCAATCAGGGGTTTTGAGGAGACTGATGGTGTAATGTCATCCATCAATCCATCAGTTTGGCATCAGTCTATTCTTGAACAAGATCATGGACTGAACTGATGCCAGACTGAGCGTGTAACACCCGCTTATAAGGGGGCTAAAATTTGTGAGCGGACATCGCAAACTCACATTCGGGTCCACAACTTTTACTTCTTATATGACGAAAGGTACGGCTTAATTGCGCTGGACACACCAGTTCTCGTCAGATCACTGAAGTTAAGCAGCGCAACCCAAGGTAGTACTGACATGAGTGGTGGGTTGGGAACATTTCCCCTCTCCTACATCCCTACTCCTACCTCCCCTCAGCCGCGAGCAGCCTTCACAGGGTCCGGCCCATTATGGCTGCTTGGCCGACTCCCCAACCTGCTGGCATAACATACTAACAAGTTCCCACTTTGCTTTATCAGAGACAAACCATCGAACCTGCATATTTAGAGTTAAGGAAGCAACATAGCATGATACTGTAGTCTAACTAACACTGTTTACTGGACGAACTATTGCCAAATCGCGCATTGACCGTAGAGTAATGGTCAATAAAAGTTCTACAAGGACCCCCCCCTCCCCTTTTTTTGTAGAGGACATTGTAATAAATCAGAGCATGGCCAACACGGGACACTCAGTCTTAACTGCACTATTTCCTGTCATCATCACCTTGTCCCACCTATGGCAGGTTCGGGTAACTTCCCAGTTTCAGTGTATTCATTTTCAGCTGGAAGGGTTGAACTGCGTTTTTGGGTGGCGTTTGTACGACCGACCGTAGTTTTATCTGTGATCGCCCCACCCTTGGATAGAATGTTGTACCTAACCAGAAGTTGGAATGCTTATGTGACTAACTAGGTGCCGTGACAATTTTAAGGCTCGGCCACACAGAACGCGATCTGTCGCAGCGGGCAGAAATCGCGCGACGGTCTGCGATATGAAAACGCCACATAGGGCGCGATATCTTCATCAGCGATCCGTTGAAAAGTGCCCATTTCAATTTTCTCATCTCATTTTTTGTCAAACTGACAATTGGATCGCATGATAAAATTGTAATGTTGTGCATTCGGATCGCTGCCCGCTGCGATGCAAAATAGATCGCCTGTGTGACTGTCCTAATACAATTTATTGCATTGCAAATAGATCGCTGCCCGCCGCGACAGATCGCGTTCTGTGTGGCCAAGCCTTAAATGCTGTCTCACGTTCTACTTTTCGGGCTCTGCTCCATTAACAAATTTTTGGGTTTGTCTTTTTTTTTTGATCATCACACATTAGAAATGTGAAATATTTAATGGCTTTCAGACGTGACCTCAATAAATTCAAACCGTGGAAACGCTGATGAGATCAGAACATTAATAATAATAATAAAGATGGATATAGGGAATTTTCTTTTTCTCTCAGTGCCCTAAAGTGTTTAGGAGTGGAGAAATAGTCCTAACCCAGTGTCAACAGGGCTATTACTTCACTTGATTATGAGAATTGTAAATTATTCATCTGACAAAAGTGGGTACCATCTCTTCAAATGCCTTTCCTTTATTATTACGTTTGCTCGACTGTCTCACATTTTTGACGTCATGTCAACATTTTGTTTATGTATGCGATGCCTGATGCCAAAGCACATACTATTATGGGTCCCCAGAGGCAAGGGGTTACTGACAGGGAGTGGGCTGAGGTGGAAATTCTACGAAGTTGAATATGAAAAAAAAATTTGAAATGAAATTTTGGGATGTGGAGTGGGAGGGGGATTGAGCAAAGGCCAGAACCATGATTGGTGCACAAAAAGGACGATGCGTGTGGTGGGGGAGGAGGAGTACAAGTCCCAAAGAGTAGAAGATGCCTCTGAGGCGACATTTTGGGTGGAGACCTTTTTTTTCGGCAAAGAGATGAGAGTGGGAATCATAAACTTTGCTTGGAACGATATCAAGAAATGTACACAGGTACACACCCTGGGTACTCAAGGGAATATCTTATTATATGCATTAAAATACGACATGAAATTATTGTGGTGGCAGACGACATTACGTCATAGGCGAACGTCCGCAATTCATCTTCTTCCGCCTTTAAACCCAGATCTAAACCATGCGACATTTGATTTGAGGTCATGTAGGGCCGGCTAATATTTACTTAGGAAAATAGCCTGATGGATTAACAACATTTCATTAGCTATCAAAGATGACGACGAATTCTTTTCATTTACTTGAAAGTCAATTGTCGCAAATGACTCGTGAGCACATGACTACAGGATCGATTCTGACTAAGAGCACAATGCTTTTTCTCAGATCAGACAGAAACTACGAACGGTTCGATTCGGAAAGTTATTGCTACCCCTGGCTTGTGTGGTACCTACGTCATCTTTTAATGCTCGTGCAGCATGGGTAGAGGTTATCCCATTTCACTTCACTACTTAAGGCTTTACGGGCTCTAGGCCGAAAGGATTAAAAGGGGCTCCTATAGAAAGGTAGAGGCCATAAGGGCCGAAATCGTAACTTTTATGCAGCAGAGAACCTTAAGATGGTATGATGAATGATAATGCAGTTTATGGGTCTGCCCCGAAGACCGTTTCCGATCCTGGAAACAGATCCCTTTGAAGCGTTAGGTCCAGGCTTGTTTGTAGCCTAGATCGGGGGTGTCAAACTGGCGGCCCCTAGAAGCCTAGAGTTGCGGCCCTCACAATCGATATCATGTTAGTATACATATGCAGTCTGCTACTCAGAGGCGTAACGAGAGGGGCACAGTTGCCCCCAGCATAGTTGGAATGGGGTGCCTTGTGCCATATTTTGATTAAAACTATTGTTAAGTACCATTTCGACAACTGCCATGCCCTCATTGTTTTTGTTGTTTGTTGGAGTTTAAGGTCCCGTCAACTACAAGGTCATTAGAGACCCGTCCACTGTATAGTTCTAATGCATATGCTGCACAGACACTATACTAATGTGACGATTATTGGGTATTAGCAGTACCCAGCTTTCCCAAGCGACCACCCATGTCAGTACTAGCTGGGCTTGCGTTGCTTAACTTCAGTGATCAGACGAGAACTGGTGTGTCCAACGCAACTCGCGCCATGCCCTCATGACAACGCACATGTTACCGATGTGGCCCTCAGGATACCCCCGGTTTTGACATGCCTAGATGTAAATCCAGCACTGTCCATCGCAATATACAGTAGTGTCGCGGTTGAAAAAGAAAAAGCAAATGGTCAGTGCGGGATTTACCACTAGGCTAAGCAGGCTGAAGCCTCAACATTTAGCGGGCTTGAAAACTTAGGAAAAGGGCCTCAAAAAGGCTTGAAAGGGGCCTCAAAATTGAAATAGCCTAGGGCCTCTCAATATCTAAATCCGGCACTGCAGATGGTAGGGTGTGACAGTATCTAATAGCCCAATTTTATTTCCCCGGAACCCCAGAATTCTGTTATTTACAATTTTTCTCATTCCGAGTAGCGGGGGAAATGGTGGCATGACTGCTGGTTTCAAGCGTGATCTTTACACAGTAAGCATTTTTAAACTGCTGTTTCTTACTTGAAATGTAATTTTACTCAAACGGTATGGAATCGTAAAATAAGTTTTGATATTTGCGAGCTTCTGTAAATTTCTTAAATGTGCTTATCGAGGTTTTTCTTTCTGTCTGTCTGTCTCTCAAGTGACAACTACATTAGAGAACAGAGAGGGAACCGACACCCAACAGGGAATGAAGAATTAAGTTATCTCGTAGAAAAATATATGATTTACCCTTTCGGCTAAAATAAAAACTCTGATCTGTGATCAAGTGATGTACTTTTTTCTTTCGTGATTCTAAGGGGTAATTAAAGAAGGTGGAGAAGAGAAAGAAAGTGAGAGTAATAGTAGTAGGTGTAAAACACGGGAATATCTAAGGCTGAAGAGGTCCTTAATAAGCAGAAAAGTGTATCATAAATTCAAGCAATGAAGAGGAAAAGGAAGGGCCAGGTTGGAGAGAAAGTTTCAGGGGATGGGAGAAAAGTAATGGTTTCCAATATTGTTCCAAAATGGGTCCCATGCTGTCATTAACACCAATAGATGATCGTAAAAGGAAATGTATTCCCATAAATTATTAATATTATGTATTGCATGCAAACATATTACACTGATTATGCATAAAACGTGAATATAAATGGGGTTTGGCACGTATTATACATACTAGGACTTCATGTTGGAGAAAAGAGAGAGAGGGAGAGGAGAAGAGGGTAGGAGAGAGACCCCAAACTCAGACCAAGAAAAAAAATTTGGCTGAATGAGAGAGCGACTGGGGTTAGTAGTGACAGGAAATTACGATGTTGACCACCCACGATAATATAGCGGAATAAACGATTGATTAATTAAGATATCGGAATTGTAACTTGAAAGCACACTCTATGGCAATATATAAATACTGCTAAAACAACGGAGTTGTGTATTTATTTTGACAGAGGAGGGGTGTGCCTCTCTCTACCCCTGTGTAACTTATTCCGTATTGTGTCATTCACAGTATTCTGCCCTACAAAGGTAGAGTGCTGGGCTACTGCGTTAATGGTTCCACATTCGATCCTGGACAGAGGCGAGAGGGAAGCGGGTCCCCAGTTTAAAATAAAGCTGTGGCTATATGACCCCATGTGGTGTCACCCAGCATGTAAAAGAGCTCTTACTAAGTGGAGTGAAATAGAGATGTGGTCCGGCCAAATTTCCAGGTATAGCAGCTTGCCCTCCCCCCCTTCTGGCGTCGGCGGAGGAAGTTCCCTAATGAAGAAAAACAGGTGGACGACAAATAAGCATAGATTGGTCGTGTCCCGACAGGGCAACAAAAAAATGGGCACCCGACCCTGTCGTCATAGGGTAGTGTTGTATAGGTATGTAGTTATACCGTATATTGTCGGGGTTTAACCCCTCCTCCCCCCAATTGTTTGTTTGTTTGAGTTTAAGGTCCCGTCAACTACAAGGTCATTAGAGACCCGTCCACTGCATAGTTCTAATGCATAGACTGCTCAGACACTACACTAATGCGACAATTATTGGGTATTAGCAGTACCCAGCTTTCCCGAGCGACCACCCATGTCAGTACTAACTGGGCTTGCGTTGCTTAACTTCAGTGATCAGACGAGAACTGGTGTGTCCAACGCTCCTCCCCCCAAATGACACTGAAGACTGTCTGTAGGTGTTCCAAAACACTGAGCCTGTTTGCATGCGGAATGTCTTGGGTATCAGGCGGGTTAAATGTGGGCCTAAGATACAACTGCGTTTTGCGGAGGAATGCAGGGTAAGAACATGAAGATCTGACCCTACCATGGTGAGATACACCATTGGCCATCGGCTATCGTAAGGATAACCATGAAGACAGGGTGTGGGGAGTTTCTGGATGTTTTACACATAGCATTGTGTCACTTGTCCCTTAGCACTTCTATCCTCCACCTTTTAATAGCATTATTGTAAAATCTTATTTAGCTCGAAATATGTTAATGTTTTTTTCCTGGGGTGCTGGTGGATCCCCTTCTCTCCCTCCTCCAATATAAGTTATGTGTAGTTGGCGCATTTCACGCACACTCGGTGCAGATCCACTTAAAACTGCAAGCAAAACTTCTATTACATTTTGCGGTTTTGTCGTCACTGCTCTGCTCCTATTTCACCCCCCTCCCTACTACCCACTCCAGTCTTCATTTTTTTATTCAGACGATAAAAAGGGAGATTTATTTTTAATCTAAAATGACACTCTCAGGCTGTGCTGACATATTTCTTAACATTTTTTTTACTGTGGAAGATTGGGTGTATATAATATATAGGTGTATGTCTGTGTCAAATTCTCGTTCTCATCTGAAATGTACGATAGGGCATAATGAACACTGAAGGCTTAGGAATTGAAGTGGTTTAGGGAGAAAAAGTGAAACCCCTTCCTCCTCTTTCCCCCCCACCAATGTCCATAGTATCTCTGAGTTAGGGGGAGGAGGAGTAGTAGGTTATATCTACTTATTACTTCTTCCACCTTCTTGGTTTAACAACTTATGGCACCTCGTTTGTGTCATGGATATATATTTTTCAAAGATCAATGAAATATTACTTTCATGTCACCACAATAGATTGTAGGATATTTATTCAAAGAAGTCCTTTTAATAAAGCTCTCCTCGCCCTCCCCCTTTCCGAAAATTGAATGCGCCAAGATAGGTATGTATTATTATTATTAATAACATTATGCCGCTGACATGGTTAGACGAGACTGTGACGTCATCGTATAAGAAAGACATCTTTAGTAATCTTGAATTAAGTGACACGTGATTGACAGAGAGAAGTATCTTGTCAAATGTTGTTTATTGGGTGAGTTGACATCGGTTGGTTAGCGTTGTAGTGGCTATCGTCTGTGTCGAAAGATGTGAGGCCCATTCCACGTTGTTGCACTAACGGTGCCCCATTAATCTGCCTGCCCTTTTGATGACAGCATGCATCATTCGTACCCGTTCTCGGTGGCTTGATGGTCAGCTATGAAGATAATTTAAGGACGTCGAATGGGGTGAGGGAAATCCCGCCTCGGTAGCGCAGTGGGCGCACTGCATCAGTGCTCTGCTCTAGGTTCGATACTAGACCGAGGTAAGTTGGCTTCTATCGGGCTAGAGAGAGGCCCCGAGTGCACTTTCTTTCGGATGAGAAGTAAAACCGAGGTTCTGTGTGATGTGCGATGGCATTTGCACGTAAAAGAACCCTCTCCACTATGCAACGGTTAGATGAGGCAAAATTTCCAGGTGTAGGAGCTCGCCCCCTTGTGTCGGTAGCATTCCCCAACGAACACTTGACCGACGATAAGTAAGCGTAGGGGGTCCAATATATCACCTTTGTGTTCATTGGAAGGGACAAGATGGGTGCCTGACCCTGACATAGGCGGAAAAAAGGGTTATGAGTTGAATGGGGGAGAGGGAAAGCGAACTCCTATTTCTATAAAAAATTTCTCGATTCGCATGTTGCGCATTTCCGCGAGGAAAGGGTTATATTGGTTGACCACTTTACCACTGTCCTACAGATCTTAACCTTTTACTCTTATTAGATTATCATACACTTATTCCGCCTATGACAGTGTTTGGATCTGAGAGTTAATGACTTCAACCCCTCCTTTCGCTTACCCATTATTTTATTCCCTCACACCCTTCGTTAATATCTAATATACTCCTGGGGACGTTTCTGCACAGCCGTTGTGTCCCGCCTTTTTGCTGGGAGCGGCGAATTGCGTTGGACACACCAGTTCTCGTCTAATCACTGAACTTAAGCAGCGCAACCCCAGCTAGTACTGACATGGGTGGCCGCTTGGGAAAACTGGGTACTGCTAATACCCAAAAATCGTCGCATCAGTGTAGTGTCTGTGCAGTTTCTGCATAAGAACTACACTGTGGACGGGGCTCTAATGACCTTGTAGTTGAAGGGCCCTAAAACACCAACAAAAAACAACAACAACGCCTTTTTGCTGTTTCTGTAAATGTTTTCAACACTGTCTACCCTTTCCTTTCAAACCCTTCCGTCACCCCCTTCTTACTAAAGATTGAAAGTCGGATAGTACGTATATTTCAGCGGTTGATAATTAGAAAGGGTGAAGGGGTAGTGGCAGGTGGTACTTTCTAAACCTAGCCTGTGAAATACGCGAAAGAAACAACAAAACTGATACTGTATAACCAAGTTCACCGATTCCATTTCGAGAATCAGAGTATCCAAAAAATAACTAATAAATAAATAAAACTCTGAAAAAGCAATTGAGACTACGCACATTTTGTGATAGTATTCTGCTGAATACGTAATGAAGACAGGGCCCTAGTGCTCACCAAATGACAGATTCGGGTTTATTTTTTAAAACGACGTTGGCTAATGAAATAAAATTAAAAAACACCCCCCCCCCCCCGCCCCACCAACTACCTCCTTTGCTTTTGCCTTGCCACGAAGGAGAAAGGAGAGAGGGGGCAGGTAGACGGAGAGGAAGAAAAATATGCAGAAGCTATTATTCACATAGTTCCTCTCCCCGTATCCATGTCTCGCAGAGGATCCGTATCCGACTTAAAAGATAAAAGAAACTCCACGAAAAGCCTCACGTATCCATGTAATAACCCCCCCTTCCCTTTTCCCCGTCCCTCCATTTACCCACTACGTCGTCTCTTTCTTATTTCTAATATATCCATTAATTTGTTTTCTTAATATTTTTCAAGAAAATGGCAGTCACTTTTGCTCCGGTCTCCATCACCCCCCCCTCCTCTTCTACCTTGTTCGCTGTTATATTTTTAACCCCTCTCCTCGTAAGACATCCCCGAGGAACTTTCATATTAATATTTGACTCGCATTTCTCTAATTACTTGCTGCTACAGAGATGAACACGAGTCAGATTTTTGAATAGCGTTGTGTTGTCGTTCCTCTTAATATTTTTCATATGTGCGAGGCTGGCAGATCGAGAGGGTGACGGGACGAAGGAGTCTAGCTAGAGATTGAGGGAGGAGGTACCCCCTCAAGTTGGCTATGTGTGTGTGTATGTATATGTCTTTTCAACTTTAATTACTTTATGATTAGATTATTATATTTTGTACGTAGCAAAGCAGAAAAAAATAACCAGAAAATGTTAAAGAAAAGCAATGGCAGACTAAACAGCCAAGCTTTTACGGAATCACGTTAATTATGCGTGAACTGGAAGCTGCTTAACAACTCGGAAGGAATTTCAAAGTTTCTCAAAATGATACCTTTTTTTATTAGTAGGGGGGACGATATAAAATGATCGGGGATGAGGGTGATGGCGGCGAGAGGGAGGCAGGCAGGATGGCAAGGAAGGGGAATGACAGGAAATCAAGAAGGGGTGATATCCCCCAACTACTTATAATTCAGTTCAATTTCTTTTTAATCGATTACAATGTCCGAATCAATGAAATTTGTGAATCCTAGGGTGAGCCCTACCCTAAGGTCAGTGAGAAACTCGCTATCGTTTTTTCTACAGGTAACCTATCAAGATTTTCTTGCTTTTCTCAACCTATCAGGCCTAATGTCGGCCTACCAACTCAGGCCAAGTGGGGCCGGGCCTAAAGCCTTGAATAGATCGAAAGTTAGGTCCCTTTTTTTCTGAGGGCTCATTCTATTCTTTTGGCTCAGTGCTCATAAAAACAATGACTATGTCAAACGGTCCCAGGTTCCTTTCGAGTTGATGCCTTGCTGAACGATTCTAAAGGAGCTATCGAGCGGCTGTATTACATTGGACACGCCTGTTCTCCTCTGATCACTGAAGTTAAGCAACGCAACCCCAGCTAGTATTAACATGGATGGCCGCATGGGAACCCTGGCTACTGCTAATATCCATAATCGTCGTAACAGCATAGTATCTGTGCAGACCCTGCATTAGAACTAGGCATTGGACGGGGTTCTAATAACCGTTGCAGTTGAAGGGTCCCTGAAACACTAACGAAGCAAGAAACGAATTGAATCTATCGAGTGTCTCTCTGGATCAGGTCTTTTGCCAACCACGCAGGTGACGGTTCAAAGTTCAAAGAAACCACCAAAGATGACCAACACTGATGAGATTGCTTTTCTGTGACAAAATTAAATATAGCTGTAACCATGACTACTCACTGAAGCTTTCCTTCCGCCGGACCAGCTTTGAGGACGTCGGAAATGGCAATAGCGGGATCGCCGTTGCTGAAATGAGGGTTGTCTCGTCCTCCGCTAACGGCGATGCCAAATCCATACCCAGGAACTCTTTGGAGAGCCACATTGTGATACTCCCACACCACTCTTTCGCCACCCTGCAAAAAAAGATACAAACGTTGCAGATTAATAATCACGCCATAGCTTAGTCATGCACAAAGTGCACAAACACAACAGCCCTCCTATTGCATGTTGAAAAACAAAAATTTGGGAAGGGGAGGAAGCGCTCTTTTCTTGTATCACTTTTTCGTCGTTTGTCGTCTTCGTCGTCTTCAGCGCCCAATTTCTTAAGATGGTGCTGATCGATGCTGCCCCACTTACCCTTAAATATATTATAATGAGACATTAAAGCAATGAGTATTATTTGCCAGAAGAAAGGTCTTACGATATAAACATACGCGTATATATAGTTAGTTTTTTGTGGGAATGTAAGCTTGGGGTGGGTGGGGAGATAGATACCCGGGTGTGTGTGTGTGTGTGTGTGTATGTGTGCTAATTTTGGAAGATGAAGAAACGGAGGAGAGGAGGTAGAGGTGGAAGGGAATGTCCCATTTATGAAAGTAGCGTAGCATTGGTGCACAGGTGCGCATAAACGAGTGCCAATTATGAAAATGTGCCTTTCGCTGACATTAAGGGCGCCGTTATGGCTTTGAACACATGCTCAAAATGACGGCTGTTTGCATTTTGCATAAAGGCCGAACGTAGGTCGTCCCAGTATTTTAATTGGAAGGGGAGGCCCATCAATTTCTTGACGATCGATGGTGGTGGTGGTGGTAGCGGCGATGAGAATTGCAATGGGGCCATATTATTATGTATATTATTTAAGAAGCAACTTAGGACATTAGTCATAAAGATAGCGGCCCAGCTGTTGTAAATAGACAAACAAAAGTCGGAGTGAGGGAGAGAGGGTTATTGGCTGACAGGGACGAGGTGGTAGATATAGGAAACGGATCCCATAGCCAACTGGAATATGCAATCCATTTCTTTAAATAACTAGTAAAGAGGTTTTCGAAAGTACCTACTCCTAAGCCTGAATTTCATAGTTGAAAATTAAAAAGCAGCAAACCGGAAATAGAGTAACCTCTCCTCTCTCCCCTCTGCCAAACAGCATTACAATATTATTATGTCTGAATGTTTGTTAACGACACGAAAATACCAACAAATCGATACTATTTATTGAATTCTAAATGTGAAGTGTCCACCACTTGGTGTTGGCCATTACAATAATGGATCCGTAAAAATGCTAATGTTAAATAATTCTACATTTGAGGTAATGGAGGAGCTGCTGTTGTTATTGCCTCCTTGTAGCCATTTTTACTAATTCAACGTTTCCACTACATTTCTATTTCTTGGCACAGTGTTACTGTATATTGTAGCCTTCATTTAGTGTTCTAGGGTGATTTGCTGAGGGGCCTGCAACCTCCTCGACCTCGCCTTGGTGGCTCAGTTGTTGGCTAGCCAGTAGTCTCTTTGTAACCTCCAACTTCTGCCAGCTGAATAACTCGGCGATAACGAGCTTGATGGTTGATCTCATGATTACCTGCGGTTCGATCCTAGGCGACACAAGAGGAATAAAAAAATCCCTCCTCTCTACAGCGGAAAAATGTGTAAATCGGTAAATTCCTAGATGTGAAGACTCTATGAGTCCCCCCCTTTACCGTGGGTAATAGGATTGTGCTGCTTCATAATGCACTGCCGGCTTTTACCTCTTCAATCCTTCAACTCGCTTCGGTAGCTCAATGGTCGTATGCTTGACTCGAGATTTCTTGGTTGCAGGTATGATCCTGGCCGAGGCGAGAGTAGGCGTTTTTCGAGTAATAGAAACCCAAGGTCCTCGCTTTGAGTAGTAAAGAAATGGTCCTGGGTGGGATTTAGTCGTAGGGGTTAGTTCGGCTTTCCTAGAGTAGGAAGGGTTCATTCCCTGTCGTCGATAAGACAGTAGGTGGACGTATTCTAACTTAAACAAATTCGGCCATTTTACGCCTTAGCAAGTGCAGTACTCCTTGAGCCCTCCTTGGTGCCGCAGATGCAGCATGCTCGACTACTGCGTCAGTGGTTCCAGTTTCGATACTGGATCGATTGAGGTGGGTCGAGATGGGGAGTAAAGCCGTGGCCCCGTATGGTGTACGATCTCATTTGTGCATAAAAGAACCTTCTCTACTGGGCAGGAGCTCGCCTCCTGGCGTCGCGTCGGTGGAGTACCCCAACGAACAGTGAGCCGACGATGAATAGGCATCGGATCGGGGTTGCAGCTTTGGTCCACTGCCGGCTGCGGCAAAATACCGTCCAACAGGTCGATCATGTGTCCATTCAAGAAGGACAAAATGAGTACCAGACCCTGTCGTAGGGGGGGGGGGAGGGTTAGTAATGTTGCAAGTGATACTCTTGCCATCGTATCGAAAGAGGGCTACGGATGACATGCGAATTACTTGGTGGGTTCGACGTTACCCCTTCTCTTTTCAGAATTGGAGTAAAAGATGATAACTTATCATCAACAACACGTTAGAGTATAAAATAAATGGGGTCGAGTTATAAACTATCTATATTCAATTTTTTTTGTATTACATAGAGCTTTTTCAGTCAAAATTTATTAAGCTGTTAAATTCTTTCAACACAAACAATAAAAATAAGGATATTATACGTTTTCCTCGAAAATCGTTATAAAACTAATATAACAAGAAGGAGGAGAAAAAAAGGTCCTATTACAATTGATAAATGCTCATTGCACACCACATTTTTGCATGGAGCAATTTATAACTTTCCATTTATTTGGTGTAATAATAGCGCCCCCTATCGTTGTTAACAAGCATGGTGTAGCGGGAAGTGAGCAACTAGGAACGCTCTGTCAAATACTGTCATGAATGGTTATCGAGGAGTATGCGTTCAATCCGTCATTGACGTCACATCATCCCTCCCGCTCAATGTTAATGACATCACTTCATCTTTCCTTTTCCATTGGCAAGACACGTGAACGAGTGGGAAAGGGCAGGAGCAGGAGGAGGTCTAACTCACGCACAACACTATATTTATGGCACCTTACAACCTGGCGCACTCAATCTTTTAAATTATAATTTTCATCTTTATAAAGTAGATAAAATTGCTTTTCTTATGTTACCCTTTTTTTCCTATTCTATACTTTTGACGTTCATCTTTGTGTGTGCGTGTGTGTGAAAAATATCTGATCTTTTCAGCGGCTGAGTTGCGTTGGATACACCAGTTTTCGTCAGATCACTGAAGTTAAGCAACTCAAACCCAAGTTAGTACTAACATGGGTGGTTGGTAGTGAACGGTGGGTGCGAGCAGCCTCCTTAGGGCCTGTTATGGTTGCTTGGCTTACTCCCCAACCCCCTCAATGTGACATTATAGACATTATGACATCACAGACTATTGATTGATTACTTGGTGTTTTAGGGCCGCTCTTCAACTACAGTGGTCATTAGAGCTCCGTCCACTGCATAGTTCTATTGCAGAGTTTGCACAGACACTACGCTGTTACGACGATGTGGGTATTAGCAGCACCCAGTGTTCCCAAGCGTCCACCCATGCTAGCACTAGCTGGGGTTGCGTTGCTTAACCTTCAGTGATCAGCCGAGAACTGGTGTGTCCAACGCTGAACGCTGCCACATAGGACATAGCCTTAGGAGATCATTTACCGACGCCAGGGAGCGGCTATATAACACACCAATTCTCGTCTGATCACTGAAGTTAAGCAACGTAACCCCAGCTAACACATGCAGTGATGACCGCCTGGGAACACTGGCTACTGCTAATAATTCCCAAAAATCGTCGTAACAGCGTAGTGTCTGTGCAGACTCTGCATCACAACTACTCAGTGGACGGGGCTCTAATGACCGCAGTAGATGAAGGGCCCTAAAACACCAGTGAAGCAAAACTCGACAGGGAGAATTATACTGCTACATGGATTATGGTGGGTACCAGGTTCTCTGCAGATCAACGTTAGTCTAGATTTTGTGGCTGGGTTGAATTTGGACCTGCACGGTGAAGGAAAAGTTGGAGGAAAAGATGAAGGAAGGCACGGTGAAGGACAGATCGTTCATTTGTCCCAATGGAACATGAAAGAGCGCCCAACCCTGCCATAGGCTGGAATAGGGTTAATAATGATGATTGGTGTACAGACAGTTAAATTTGTGCTCCGTCTGATCGCCCTTACTGCCCTCTTGACTCCTTCACAGGCATGCCATTGAAATTGATATTATTATTATTAAGGACTGCCGTAAGTCTAATTTACCACTTCATCGTATCGAAAATGAGGAACATGAACTCAATAAAGCCTGGATTTTAATTGGTCCTATGGGAGAGAGCCTTAATTTTTGACGCTGGCTGCTGCCTAATTGGAGCGCTTCTTCGCATTCCGAGCCTCGGTGGAGGTGTAAGCGGAAGTGGAGAGAAAGAGAGTGTGGTGGAGATGGGGAGAGAGGAAAGGAAATTAATCTCAATGTATAGTTTCATCATTTAAATTATTCAGAATACCACATTAACTTTTCCAAAAATTTTAAGTATGCTTTTATCCATTTATGGTCTCGATCACTGAACAGTCTGCTGATTGTGCACCTTAACTCTTGACAGGACTGCAGCTTATCCGTTCACAAAATGGAGCGAGCCACGTCTCGAATTACGACTCGGTTGAATTGTCAATAGGATGTAAGGGGGTGTTAAGGGAACTTGTTTTACGTGGTATAACCTGTGTCAGGACAAAAAAAAAATTTTTTTTCGTGTGTCCTATTATCTCATCCTTTGTTTTTTTTTTAATACACATCTACCTCTACTTATCGCGCACGCCCTTTCCCTCGCCAATCTTTACCATATCGATTCGTAGGCAATGGCAATCTGTAAATCACAACCTATGGGTCCCGAGTGAATTTGGCGGCGCCGATACAAAAATCTGACTCCAGTACTTGTATCACTCCCTCTCTCCCTCCTCCTCTTACATACACCTGATATTGATTATTTGATGAGAATGTATCTCTTAATTTTATGCAGCGACACTTCCATCTTCGAGAGGAATATTTATAGGTCCAAAGCCTCGACCTCTTTGTCATGATGTCAGGAGCTCCCCTTTTCCTGTCCCCTCTCCTCTCTCTTCCCACGTCATGCTATTTCCAATCAAAATGACCTGAACTTCAGTGTAACAGCCGATCCCTCTAATCAAGCTGGGTAACGAACTCAGTCCAGAAAAAGGATGAGGAGGACAATATGGTAAAAGGCCTGATACTATGCTTATGTTGATGAAGGAGTTGGAGCTTATAGATGTGTGTGTTTGCGTGCCCCTTAGTGCTAAAATGCCACCAGAGATATGACCGACTCCATTGCACTCATCATTTGCACATTAACATTGGGAATGGTTTGCTTTCTTCACTCATTAAAATAAATCATCAGGGGAGAGAGGCGGAATGAGGAAGGGGTAATGACTAGGGGGTGCTAAAGAAGAGTCCACTTTTCCCAATTATTATTATTATTATTCTGCAATAATGTCTTGCCAGGCAGAGTGAGTGTGTGTGGGTTTACTCCCTGTGCAGACAAGTTGTTGCTGATTTTCTACGAATATCGAATTATTTTGGGTGGTGTATCAGGGTGTGGAAAGTGACGACGATGATAAATGACACAGACTCACTCATAATGACTGATGACAGATTTCAATGATAGTTTAATTAAGGCTCAATAAAAAGGACATCATCACATGTCACTGAAGAGGGCAGAGACCGCTTGCTTTTTCTCCTCTTCCTCTTCATCGTGTTACCACACAACATCAACTTGGCAATGAAAATGATTGGTTTTTTTGGTAACGAATAATCACTCATATCATCATCCTACCTTGATCCCGCTTGTGGCAGGGTCGGGTCTGGCGGTTCCGGCCCTCCATTTCCGCCTATCACCCACCAGGTTCCCATAGCCCCACACACACCATCATATCCCTTCGTACAATCTGCTTTCACGTCTGCTTAGGTCTTCCTCTGCTCCGGGTGTTTCCAATAACCTGCATCCCTGTAAAGGATCTAACCATGCTCCTTCTCCTATCTTCTCATCACATGCGCATACCACCTCAATCTATTCTCATCTTTTCCGCTATGTTCCCGACAACCCCCCCCCCCCAAACTACCCCTAATACACTCATTCCTAATTCTGTCTGTTCCCGACACTCCACCCATGTACCGTAGCAGTCACGCATCCAATAACGTCGAGGGAAAATAAAAGACATGACGGAAGTCGTATTAGTTTCTTTTGCCCGAAATTATATTTTTCCTTCAGCTATAAATTATTAGAAACATTACTAAAGACGAGTGAACGGATCCGCGAGGATGTATATCATTATTTTTTAAGCTGGAAAACAAGAAAATGGTCCTTGAATTCATCATCACTCTACTTGTTGCTAGGGCACTGTGAACGTTGTATTGCACAAAACGAAATCATTAATATCGGGGGGGGGGGGGGGGTGATGCCAACATCAGTTGACCTACAAGGAACAAGTGTATCACTTTACCTGCAGAGGTAAAAGTGAGAGTTGTTTGAAGTCATGAGAGACAGGGAATTACATATAGTTACTGCACGGGTCGGGTACCCATTTGCCTTACTGGAACCAGGAGCACATAGGAGTGAAGTGTTAGACGGTATTTTTACGTAGCTGGCTGCCGATCTAATGCTCTAAATCCTCGCTCATTTAACGGCGGAGGTTAACCTTTTAACCTGGAAATCTAGCCCCTCTATACTCCAGGGATGATCCAGCTTTAATTCCTGATTCCGCACTACCAGGGGCACTTTGGGTTTCCTTCTCAGCCGAAAGAAGCCATCTATCTCGCCCAGGATTGATCCTGCAACCATGGACTCGCCGAAAGAAGCCATCTATCTGGACTCACGAAGTGAAACAACTAGCCACTGACCCAGCGAGACAGACCTTTAGCCCTTGCATACTACACTCAGATAAATGAATGCGGTCTTCAGAAATGAAAAGGTTCCCCACCCCTAATGAAGAAAAAACCCGTAGTACTACCCTTCCCCCCTCCAACCTTTGATTCTTGATCTCATAGTAAAAAGGTTCAACTCTGAGGGAAGCAGTTTTGGTTTGATTGGGAATTAAAGAAAATTCTGTGGTCCCACCCGTGTGGTGAGCAGGAAAAGCCCTTTCAACAGGGATTCCCTGTTGATCACTGAAGTTAAGCAACACAATCCCAGCTAGTACTAGCATGGGTGACCGCTTGGGAACACTGGGTACTGTTAATGGCCAAAAATCGTCGTAATAGCGTAGTGTCTGTGCAGACTCTGCATTAGAACCACGCAGTGGACGGGTCTCTAATGACCTTTGTAGTTGAAGAGCCCTAAGACATCAACGAAACCCTTGCAACACGGAATAATGTGTAGATCGGCATAGAAACTGTGGAAGAAATGAGGAAGAAAGTAGTTCAGTGCTGTGAGGGAGATTACTTTCCTAAGTGCGTGAGACCAGGACAATTAGGAGGGGTGACGTTTAACTAATGAACAATACTGAGTGAAATTATGTCACTGTACCAATGTATTAGACCTGATGATTTGAGGCTCTGATACGAGTACCACCGAAATTACGCACCGTGACAAGAAAAACGACTGTGAGGTCAGCGAGAAAGAAAAAGTGGACAGACGTCTTCTTGAAGTTTGTTAAATTCCTGTTCATTTTTCGCTAGTCACTTCTCGTTATGTTTGTTTTATTCATTTGGTCGCAAATTATGATAAAAAAATCATTCTTGGTCATGAATTTGTCAATTTGACATCCAAGTCATGCTCTTGTCACGGCCACGGCACTATAATAAGTGAAGAGGGGTGATATTTAACTCCAAATACTGTTTCTCTTCCCCCCCTTTTTTTTTGTTGTTGCTGTTTAGGGCTTATTTGGGAATCAAATTTCCCGTGACTTGTCGCTTTTACACTTTAACTGTTATCCCGAAAAATCCTGCAACGTTAAAAAAAAGATAAAAAAAAGGGGATAAAGTGTGAAAATGGTGTAGATATTTCGGGAATATTAAAGGAGGAGGGGGTTTACTACTATGTAAAATAATGGCTACTGTTTTCATAACAAATAAAACAAGAAAAGAAACATAAATATGTGAAGAAGGGGGGAAAGGGGTAAGAGTAATAAGAAACTAAATCTTGTTAAATTGCAAAAGAGAGAGAGAGAGAGAGAGCGCTGGGGAGGGGGAAGGAAGAAGGGGGACTAGGGGAGGGGAGAGATGAAGTCGTGTGTTGGCTCTTAAATGATAGATTTATCATATGCACATTTTGGACCTACTACACTCATTTACAAGAATCCTAAAATGCAACTTTCTTCTCCTTTGGTCTCTAATATGTTTCTTTCAATGGCATCCTAAATTCCACTTTATCGCCAATTATTCGTTCCGGTCGCGTGATTATTCACAATTTCTTACTGGAAAACTCAGTCTTCGTTTAAACTCCCAAATGCCCTCTCCTCCGCCGAAAATCAAAAAACCGCGAATAAGTAGTAAACCTTCCTCTTCCTCTAAAAATCTCTTTCATTTATATGTGACTTAGTATGTTTGTATCGGTTGGGATGAATGGACCAGCAGGTGGTGGAGGAGGAGGAGAAGAAGTGAGGAGAGGATCGATCCTCATTTTGGATGTTTGAGGCTCCATGTCTGTTAGACCCCCCTTTATTAAAATGCTGCAGAAAGCATATATTCACACTCAATATAATCTTATATGACCAAGTTAAAGTTCATTTTATTTCCTACATCGTCAAATTCAGTGCCTGTCCCGCGTCTCATCTCCTCCTCCTTTCTTAGTCATTTACCTCGTTTTCCACACTTAGCAGTCAGGGAAGGATAGCGAGCCCTTTCATCGCCAAAATCACCTCTCCTCCCCCCCTCCTACTCTACACTTTCTTAATTTACAGGTCGCTTCCACCGCCACTACCAACCAAACTTCACAAGTTTACTACGGAGATAAGGCCCATAAAAATGGCATCCTCTCATCTTGACGCCGCGCCGTAACCCCGCTGCTATTAAAATATATGCAATTTTCGTATCAACTCCCTCTGTGCTCCACTTTTATCCTCTGCCTCACATTGCAGTTTTTTTCATACGGCCATGGATACACTGAAGCTAACATCTTTTCATATCTCAAAAACAACCGTTACCCACACTATCAAATGTGGACTTAAAACTAAATAGTACACAGATGACCCCCCCCTTCCTCCTTCTTCCCTGCTGCTGCCAATTCAGAAACAAAGCACAACTGTCTGACTGCTAATAATAACCACTGACACCCGTCTTGAGATTATTTCACCAAAGTGCTGCAGCGGCGGAGGGGGGGGGCAACAAGAGTTTTGAAGCGAGCAAGGACGAAAGGGCGCAATATGCGTCGTACGCCCCTTTTCAATTCCAAATGTCGATCATCAAAACCCGACGGGAAATAAGTTGCTGTTACGTAGTACATCATCATAAATGATACATGGGCTGATATGGGCCAAAAGATGAGTAAGGAGAGAGAAGATTAGGACCTATTTAGTGAAGTCAGTCTACTGTTACAGACTGGTGAAAATGGGGGAAAAGGGGAAGTGGTGAGAAGGCAGAAGGAAAAGATAGGAAGATGGATATGGTAAAGATGAAGTAAGTAGAGGAACCGATGACCTCCACAACATTGGTCGGTCTCAGCTGACCCATTGCACTGCGAGATGATTGGTATCCCGATCCGAGGTAGTTTGGTTTTCTATGAGACGAGAGAAAGAAGCCCCTAGTATGACTTCCATCGGATGGGAAGGAAAGCCGGTGTCACACTGTGTGGATGTCACTACTGCACTGTAATAGAACCCTTACTACAAAAGCAAAAAAAG
>JAAFCE010004209.1:15075846-15099225 GCA_013389805.1 Trigoniulus corallinus
TCGTACACCCACACGGGACCTCGGTTTTACTTCTCATCCGAAAGAAGGCACACTCGCGGCTTCTCTCTCGCTCGAAAGAAGCCGACCCTCCACGGTCCAGTATCGAACCTAGAACTACTGGCGTAGTTGCCGAGCGTGCTAGCCACTACGCCACCGCGGCGGGTAATAGAGCCCTTACTACATGGAATAAAATATACGAGGTACTTTCCCCTAGATTTTCAGATGTAGGGGCTCGCCACCTGGCTGAGAGAATAGACTGAGGTGGTATGGGCATGTGATGAAGAAAATGGGGAGTTCGTGAGGTCCATTACAGGGATTCAGGTTATTTTAAGCACCCGGGGCAGGGGAAAAATCAAAGCAAACGTGGGGGTAGGTTGTGCATAATGGTATGGTAATGTGTGGGGTGGACGGGGACATAGTGGGAGACAGGCCAGAGTGGAGGGCTAGAATCCGCAGACCCGACCCAGCCACAGGTGGGGGTACGGGTATAATGATGATGATGCGGTCCGCCGCTGTTGTTAAATGAAGGTGGAATAGAATGAACACACAGACTAAGATCAGTTTGTTTCGTTGGTGTTTTAGGGCCCTTGACGATCTCGCCACCTGGCGAACAACAGGCCGGTGATAACATAAGCAGGGTGGTTGCAGCGTGAGGTTGGCAGCCAGCTGTATAGAATACCGTCTAAGACAAGGCGCAAAATGAGACGCAGGTGACGCAGGGTGTAGCAGCCCTGCGAAATTCTGCTAGCAGGCAATCACCGCAAATTGAATCGCAGTTTGTCCACCATACTTGCATCAAATAACAAGAGAACGTCTCTGATTCGCACCTCTTTTTGTTATTGTCACACCAACTTCACGCAGGAAACTGCGGCATTGGCACTGCGCTCCGCAGGGTTACGTGGCGCAGGCACTGAGTCACGTCACCCTGCGACTTAACATGCGCAACTACATACTATCATGTGAGCCACAGAAATTTACCTGCGTCACCTGCGGAGACTGCGTCTCATTTTGCGCTGGGCCTAACAGATCGCTCATGAGTCGCAGTGGGACAGAAATGGACACCCGACTCAACCATAGGCGGGAAAAGGGGTTAGTGATCGTGAGGATGATAATGCAGGCGTTGTTAGTGAGTAAACAAAAAGTTAATAAACCAGACTTTTTTGTGTGTCTGAAGTATAAACACCGGCAAAATATTTGCATGTATAGGGGCTGGTGTCTGTTTGCTGGAATCGGATGACAGCCTAGAGGCTCTTAGTAGGCAATAAGAAATCAAAGGCAAATAAATCTGAAGAGTGGATGGACACGCCCGTCGCCCGCATGGCAACCTCCATTTCGTCTTTAGTTTAAAACCCTCATCTTTTTTCGTTCTAAACAGGCGCAAAAAAGACAATGCTATTCCCAACTGAGACTGCAGGCCAACAATGCAAAACGGGACTAAGGGTTCGTGTGAATTGGTCCTTAAATTCTTAACGGTGGTGGGGCCCAAATTGCTAAATGTTAAAATATCTATAGTGTATACTGTAGTTGACCGTAAATAAATAATACCGGAAAGAGAGAAACTTCAACAGCAGCTCGCCGGCCGCATTGATTCTTTCCTTCCAGACAGTAAACTACTGAAAAATGATAGCCCTTATAAATTCCAGTAGAGGCATTCAACAACAGCAACAACTGGAGATATTCAAATATTAACAGCAGCAGAATATAAATATTTGTTAGCATTCTAGTAGTCTCTGTCAGACGTACACATGTTGCGCCCAACTGTTTACAGTCATTATAGTCAGTGCTGTTTCATACTACCGCGCCATCATAAAGTTCCAGAACGGTCAATAAGGTCGAAAACCATACGTTCGAATATCATCATCACATCCTTATCCCGGGTGTGGCAGGGTCGGGTCTGCGGGTTCTAGCCCTCCACTCCCGCCTATCCCCCACCAGGTCTCCGTCAACCCCACACACTACCATATTCTTATGGACAACCTGCTTCCACGTCTGCCTTGGCTTCCCCTTGTCCCGGGTGCTTCCAACCACTTGCGCTTCCTGCAGTGGGCCTAACGAGCTCCTCCTCCCGTCGCATTACGTGTCCATACCACCTCAATCTACTCTCCCTCCCCCAGGCTACCTCTAACATACTCATTCCTAATTATATCAGCTCTTGACACCCTACTCATGTACCGCAACATTCGCATCTCGGCTACTTGCATTCTATTGACGTGGTTCTTCCTCACTGCCCTGCAAAACTTCCCTTTCAACTTGATTGGGACCCTCCCATCACACAGGACTCCACTTGCCTGTCTACACTTCAATCATCCCCATTGATTCTATTGGTTACATCCGAATCTATCTCCCCATTGCTTTGGAATACGTTCGAATACGCTTCGCAAAATATATAGCTACGTCAGTGGTTCGAGGTTTGATACAGGACCGAGGTGGGTTGGCTTCTTTCGGGCGAGAGAGAGGCCCCGAGTGCGCTTTTTTTTCGGATGAGAAGTAAAACCCAGGTCCCGTGTGGTGTACGATGGCATTTGCACGTAAAAGAACCCTCTCTATTACTTTGGTCGACAACCAGCTACGGAAAAGCACTGCCCAATAGATCACCCGTGTGCCCATTCAGAGGGACAAGATGGGTACCCGACTCTGCCATAGGTGGGAAAGGGGTTAGGTGTTGCTATATGATCGCGCAGTGTATGACCTTCGTCGAAGAGCACTCACGTGACAACTGTCCATCTGTATATTTTTTCAAAACTGGGTTTTCTACTTAAATCTCAAAATGTATCTAGTTTTAAAATAATCGTCAAAAAAAGGAGGAAAAACACTTGATACACTTCACCATTCCCCCTTCTCTCAATTGTAAAGAAACTCGAAAAAGAACCGAGTCTAGACGGACAATGGTGGACATTGATAAAAGGATAATTATCATTTATCTTTTAAGTGCGGGTGTGACATTCGAGCGCTCACGTCGACACCCACACACTATGTGCCACAGTTTCTTGAGTTCATTGTTTGCAGGTTTGATTCTGGGTCTCGGCCTTTCAAGCAATAGCCACACTGAAACCCCAACGTGTGCACCTTCTGTCTGACGACAAAGACATTGAAAATGGACGAGAGCAAAAGCATAGCAAAACGTGGGTCTTATTTATCGTCGGCCTACTGTTCGTTGGGACACTCCATCGACTCCAGGAGGCGAGCTCCTACACCTGGGAAATTTGCTTCATCTACCCGTTGTATAGTAAAAAAGGGTTCTTTAGCGTGCAAATGACATCGTACACCACTATGGACCCAGGGCTTTATTTCCCATCCGACGGAAGGCACACTCGGGACCTCACTTTCGCCCGAAAGTCAACCCACCTCGACCTAGTATCGAACCTGGAACCGCTGGCGCAGTAGTCAAGCGCCCTCCCTTCTGCACTGCCGATGCAGGCTACATGGCTAAGAGAACAAGACAGGAAAAAGAAAGTGATTAACGGGTATTAGTGCACGAATAAAAACTGGTCGGACATTGGCTTTCTTGCGTAACAGGCTCAACCAACTAGATGTCCCAATCCTTTCACTGGTCTTTTACGGCCTCGTAGAGACTCAGTAGCCCTGATTTTCTTACCAGGAGAGATTCCTCCCCTCAATACTGGCATGAAAGGACATCGTGACGGATGGTTGTGTGACGATACCATAGAATAGATGGTCAACAGAAATGAACAAATTTAATACTTACAATATATGGGACCCACCAAATTTACGACCAAAAAAAATCATAAAACCCCACACTGAATCACGACGACGGAACTGACCAAGTGAGATCCTAATGCTTTAAAAATAATCGCAAGTGCAACGAAGAGGGTTGGGGCAGGAGAAAGCAAAAGAAATGTCAGCAGGAGACTGGGAAGGGGAGGGTCAGTTAACGACTGTCATTTAGTACGGAAAAAAAGAGAGAAGTTGGATGAAGTGGAGAAATGGGCAAGAAAGAGGACGGGGAAGGAAAGGCGGAGGCAGGCGGACAAAGGGGCATGGCAGGGCAATGAAATAGGTGCAGGAGGAAGCGGAAGGAGAGAAAACTCAACAAATTGCTGTCATGTAACTCATTTGGTCCAGAGTGCGATTGAAGTTTCAATCATTTAGGAATGGACCTCTCCCTCTCTCAAATCATGTGTAAAGATAGGTCCAAGGACTGCTCCCTCGAATCGTTGCTCCTCGTCATATTACCCATTATTGCTTTTATTTCTTCGTGTCAATAAAAACGCCCAGAGTGTCCTTCATCATCCTGAAGTCATTGCCCAGTTTTCAATTACACTCTCAAGAAATAAAAATGAGGGGGAGAGGTGGAGATGGAGACAGGACCACTACTATTAAATTACGTCATTATAAACACGACGTGGACAGGAACCCTTTCTCCCACCTGTCTTCTCGGTCACTTTTTATCATCTTTCAAAAATAGGGTGGGGAGACAGAGGGAGAGTTGTGACTGACAAATGAATACGGCATTTTTTAACCCCAGCCAGCCACATTGATTAAGGTACCATGTGTCCAAACTCGTGTCCTACCCTCAGCTACTCACTACTGATATTTAGGGAGCTTCACGAGAAATGTTTCGTGAAACCTTGGGAAGGATCGGTGAAGGGGTTCCACCAAACTTAGTTGAGCCCAAAGAGGAGAATGGGGATTGCATTCACGCAAGAAAATCTTGGATTAAAACCGTTGGAAAGCTGTAGATCGTTATTCAGTAGTTCCGGGTTCGATCCTGACCGAGGTGGTTTGGGGCTTCTTCCGGACGAGAAAGCCATGGTCCCGTGTGAAGTGAACGATGCTATCTGCACGTAAACAAATCCTTACTATGGTGGAGTAAAATATACATGAAGATCAGTCTAAATTATCCAGGTGTAGGAGCTCACTCCCTAGTGTCGGTTGAAGAAAAAGTGCTTCAACGAATCAAAAGAGGTGTTTTAAGCCCCTTCAACTCCAATGGTCATTACAGCCCCGTCCACTGCATAGTTTTGATGCAGAGTCCGGATAGACACTAAGCTGTTAGTGCGATTTTTGGGTATTAGCAGTACCAAGTGTTCCTAAGCGGTCACTCGTGCCAGTACTAGCTGGGGTTGCGTTGCTTACCGTAATACCGTTCAACAGAATCGTTCGCATGTGCCAATGGAACGAAATGGGCACCCGATTCTGCCAGCGGCGGGAAAGGAAGGAAGAGACAGGAGAAGACGGGTTTGCCAAAAGAACTACCAGTATAAGGGTTATATAATGGGGAACTTAGCTCCCCCTATTTCTCTTCCAGTTTTCAGTAATGATTTTTAAAACAATTACGATGGCAGAGTTATATTGTGAGCGCCGATGACATCATATCAGCAATTGGATCTTCGACTTACTAAATCCAATCAACACGACGAAAAGATGAAATCCATCTCTTAAAAAAAAAGTAGTACACCCTCAACTCGTCATGTGGGCCTATTTAACAAATTACTGAGAATGAAACGTTTGGGAAGTTCAGAGACCTCATAACAAACTATAATAAGGGAAATATTTATCTCCTTTTATCCCTCCATTCACTCACTTTTGCTTCATTCCTTTAAAAGTAGCAGTTTACAGATTTCTTAAAGTCTTTACTCCTCTGTGTACAGATTCTCCATCATCAACATTAATTGTTGTTGCTATTATTAGACTTTTGAACGCCCCTACCCCCGCCCTGTCCCCCTTCCTCCCTCTCTTGTCCTTCTTCCCCGATGGCGAGCTCCGCATTCGACCTTTAAACACTGGGTAATGGTCAACATATTTGCTGTGGCAACTCTCCCTCTCTCTTTCCCATGTCTCGAATCGACACCGGATCGATGAGCCGCCTGAGAAACGATTACTTTCCAGAAACCAATTCGAAAAATGCACTGAAAGCAGATTATGATCACTACAGTCTTCATAATTGGATGGATAGATGGATGGACCGAAGTAGCCGGAGCATCGCGACAAAGGGGCATTAGACGGTAACCCATTTTCAGCGACTACTGATATTTGACCACCATTGTCATCGTCCTCCCACCTTTATCGCGCTATTATCAGCCTCTTCCTCCTCTCTCCCCCTACCAAGACATACTTGGACATACCAGTTCCTTCGCCTTCTCTTCAAAATCACTGACCACTTCTAGAAGATGTCCTGCTTTGACCATCATTCGCCTAATATAAGTTTTGATGTGTCAGCTCATTACATTCTTTCTTGTTTGGGGGGAAAAAACCTGAGATTATGTAAAGGAGAGGGCTTTCGCCAAAATGTCCTTTCATTTTTCCCAAAATTAGTGCATGCTCAATTTATGCTCCATCGTGTCGTGCTGCCAGACTTGGCTTTATTTACGGCCATTTAACGGCCGTTGTCCCGTCTGAAGATCAGAGAAGCAGTGAAAAATATAAGAGGTGAAGATGTCCTTGAAGGAAGACACTCAATTAGCATGAAATGCCAGTTGATCCCATTGTCCAGCAAACCTATTTCCTCCTCCTAGGATAGCCTCGCGCACCCATTGCCTAACTTACGTTCTGAAGGACGGACCTGACAGAAACAGTGGTGGGGAAAATACTAAGATAAGATCGATAGACGCGTGACTAGCTGCTGACCAAATATCCTGTCTGCCAAACCTGCCCGGGGTAGTGGTGCTGTTTGGTGGGGAGCGGCTGTATTGCGTTGGACACGCCAGTTCTCGTCTGATCACTGAAGTTAAGCAACGCAACCCCAGTTAATACTAACATGGGTGCCTGGTTGGGAAAACTGGGTACCGCTAATACCCCAAAATCGTCGCGGTAGCGTAGTGTCTGTGCAGTCTCTGCATTAGAACTACGTAGTGGACAGGGCTCTAATGATCTTGTAGTTGAAGGGCCCTAAAACACCAACGAAACAAAAGCTGTTTGGTGACCTACGACATTGTTTAGGAAGTTTTAGTGCCTCACTCCACTAGGTCCACCATCAATGTCCATCAGCAATGTCCCCCCTCCTCATTCAATGTCACCTTAACCCTTCTGTGGTTACTTTCAGGTTCTTTGGGGTTACTTCTGGTTTCCCTGGCGCTTTTCTTTCGTCACCTAAATGTCCTCTTATCTCTTCTCCCCTGTTCTTACCTCTTGAGTCACAAGTTTACCACATTATCTGCCAGAAGTATGCAGCATCTACGTTCTCAACAACTAATCCGCGAAAGCACAAAAGGAATGGGTCGAGTGCTGATCTCTAGTGTCACCCTTATTAGATCCCCCCTCACCCTCGAAATGCACGTCTTGAACCAAGAACCGGACATGCAAAAGAGAAAGTACAGAACTGCTGCTCTTTATCCTCTCATCCGCGTTAGTTGAAGAGATGTCTAGTCCACACATGCATGTGGTGAGTGTCTGCTGCAGTAGCTGTTATTTCCGTCCAAAGAGTCTGCTGCCTAATTCAATCAAAAATCCACTCGTTTAGAATTAAAATGTGTGTCTTAATTGGTTTCTTAAAACATGCAAATTTTTAGCTGATGTTCGCAGTCGGAATGTTAAGAAGGGAATCTGTGACAAGCTCATCTGCTCTCCTCCCTTCCTAAATCCTATTGTTGTTGTTGCTGTAGTAAAATACAAGGAGGACTAATGACTTGGTCCTATCCTTCCCCCCTCGCTACTAATCACTTTGACACATGCAACAGAGTAGTTCAAATCTGGCCTCCCTATGAACTGAAATATGTAACGAACGGATACGTCCTCAACGACGACAGCGACATCACAACCGCACTGTTACTGCTAGGGGGAGGGAGGGCCACGTATTTTACGTATGTAGTAGAGTAGTGGTAGTAGCAGCATCATCAATTTTACAGATAAACGTTTGAAATCATTTCTGGAAAAAAAAACGACGCTCCAATCCTTTCAAATTGCGTTTCGACAAATTCTCAAGAGGTTGACAGAGTAAATTGCTTTGGTCCGAAGTGCGGGATGAGGGAGGGAGAGAGAGACACACGCAGACAGGGAGAGAGAGGAACGAAAGAGACCGAAAAGGGATTATACTATCCGTCAAAAAACATCGAGACAGGTCCTCTCCAGAATACGTAAGTAATACCATCCCGCTGTTATTTGGGGTAGTAGCCTGTCGTACTCCAAAATGATTTCATTAGACAGGTAACGGAGATTTGGTGATGCGAAGAGGGGAAAATGATGATGGAAGGAGGGGGGGGAACAGAGGAAACGATGAAGGGGGAGAGGATCCGAGTCGAAAAGACAGTCGTGAAAAGAGTCCAAAGCCTTGAAAGTAGAGAGGGAGTGGGATGGCTAGGGAGCAAAGCACGACTAGGGAAGAATTTATTTTCTGCTCGCAGTTGTGGTTCCCACTAATGTCATTCCGGTGGAAAGTGGGAAGAAACGAATACGAAAGTGTCCCAGGTGGGATTATTTCGGCAAACCGTTGAAGGCCCTACATTAAAGCTGAAGAACAATTAGAAGATATACGACACTAGTCATGTGGTAAAAAGGACATTTTTGGTACCAAGTTTGGTGATCGCCAAAACATTACGGAGTTAAAATATATGCGAATCACTCCCCCCCCACTCCATCCCACTGCTTCTCCCCCCTGCATTCGGTAGAGGTGGCGACTAAAAGGGTCGTGGCATTATTTTAGTCAACGTATATCTGTCGTCCAACTAGGTCCCACTGTGTCGAGTTCGTTCTCCATTACTCCTGCCCCTTTCTGGTCCTGGTAGAGTGGCCCTCTCGAATTCTATCATCACAAAAAGGGTTTCTAAATGATGACTGATAGTGATTTTGGTAGTTTGTTCCAAATTAAGAGTGTTTAATTTTTATTCATTAAACTCATTATTTTTCCCGGAACCTCACAGAGTTGGTGGCACCTATGGGGGACAGCTTTGGGACAGAAGGGTGTCCAATTCGTGTGTAGGAAAATCAATGAACCGCGCATCACTTTACTGAAAAATAATGATAAATAGTGTCTGTTACAGCCAATTATAAAATGACGATTAATGGAATGTCTAGATGGCGCTAGGAATAGGGTGACAGGCGAAGAAGTGAAAACTGATTGATGCCTCTATTTAATGAAAAACGGACGCCATTAACGGTTTTTTGTTTTTTTGGGAGGGGGGATCAAAAATTCACCTTTTACATATTGATTCACAAATGACAAAGGAAGGGCGACGACAATTTTGACTCCATGGAAGAAAAATGGCGGTGTGAATTGAAAAGACAAGCATGGGCAACCCATTTTACGCACCGTCATTGATCTCAATAAAGATGAGGAGGAGAGGTGTTCTGTCCCGTCAACGGATTAATTCTCGCTCACGAACAAACAAAAGCGAATATCGAGGAGTTTTCTAGGGAACAATGCTGAAACAAATACCACTTACAAGCAAAAGATCGGGGGAAAAATTTGGCCATCAGAGAAATTCTTTGCGAAGATTACCAAAAATGATTCGAGTGGGATACAAGGAGGACCTTGTCAGTCATTATCATCATGATTCCTTGCCATATTCACTATCACCCAATAGTAACCCTTTTCTCGCCTGTGGTTGGGACGGGTGCAATTGGGACTAATAATGCGGTATTTTTAAGCCAACCTAATGCTGCAACTTCCATGCTTTTCATTCGTTAGGACACTTTTCCTACACGGGCGCCAAATTGAGGGCGAGCTGCTACACATGAAAATGTTGCGAACTGCACGGAATTTTATACTCCGTGTAGTAAGGTTTCTTTTGGGGACATGGTCCACACCACGCGGTGATACGGCTGTATTTCCAATCTGACGGAAGGCGAAGTGGTGGCCGTACCTGAAACCACTGACACTGTATTCCAACACGCTAGCTTTGCGCCATTGTGGCGGGGATTACCATCATCATGATCATCTTAAATGGTGCATAACACATCCAGCTTGCCGTCATGGAAAGTTCCATACTGGCCCACCAGTAGTATGGAACTTTCTCTGATTGGGGCTGCCATCGTCTGAGAGTCAATGGCGTTAAATGGAGATAAAAGTGATATCCAGGAAATAAATTTGCTGCAAAGAAACGGCAACGGACGAATGATTGAAGTTGTTGAAAGATAAATCTGAGAACGCAGTTGTTACCTAAGCCCGGAACTTGACTTTCTTTTGGTAGGTTCAAAGGGAAGGTCGAAAGTTGACTGAAGAAATTAGGCAATTTCTAACATGTTCACACCCAGTGCTGGATTTACCATTAGGCTAATTAGGCTGAAGCCTAGGGCCTCAACATTTAGCGGGCTTCTAAACTTCAGAAAAGGGCATCGAAATGGCCTCGAAATTGAAATAGCCTAGGGTCCCTTAATATCTAAATCCGGCACTGTTCACACCATATCTCTTTCTTCCCCCTCTCCTTTGCATAATTTAGTGACCACTAGAGGAGTTTCTTGGAACTCGAGACCCTAAACTTGCGGTTTTTTCCGCATGTAGTGGGATATCAGAACTGTCTGTAAGGACTCGTATTCAATTATTATGTGGGAAGGGAAGCAGCCGGCACCCTTTCTTAGTTTTGCGCCATCAGAACTAATTAAAGTGTTGGCAGCTACTTTTGATTACGATTATTTAGAGGCAAGAAAGGAGTAAAGCAGTGCCTCTATGCGTATAATTTCAATGAATAAACATGGTGTGCTGCAAATATTTAATACCGGGAAGGCAAGAGGGGAAAAGAGAAATTTTAATGAATACTATGTGGATACATTTTTTGTTTCCTCTTTTTTTTAAAGAAAAAAAATAATGAAGAAATAAAAAAGAAAGTGACTTGGAAAAATTAGCTACTGCACAACCCGCACAATTAAGAGGCTCTGCATAACGCGCTAATTCACATTTGGACTAGTGAATCGAGTATAAAAAAAATTTGGTGGCAATATACACTACCATTTTTTTTTAAAAAAAATCAGAAGGATTAATGTGTCTTTTTTGTGTGTCGTAATTATAAGAAACCGGATTACATTTTCAACATCAAGGGCCGCTTTCAACGTATCTCAGAAATGCACGAGAGAAGGAGAGAACCTTGTTAATATTTTAGCTTATTTCATAGTGGTAGTACAGTAATTATTTAGCATTTCTTAACTGTCAATAATACAACTCCCGTTATGAAAGTGTCATAGTGACAAAAATAACCTTTTTTTTTTTTGCAAAAATAAATCGAATTACAACGAATTAAGCTTTTTATGCTCAAAAAAGTTATACTCCTCTTTCCCCCTTCTCTATGTACACATACAAACCCATTCCCTGCACCCCTGACCCTCTCCCCCAAACGTTTTATTATCTTAAAAATTGGATACTGGCTTAAAATAAACATTATGCACAAGGAGCGCTGTATGTACCTTACAAAGACTAATGTGGGTCATTATTGTAGCCAAATTTTCATTAAGTCTTTAAAATTTCACTTGGTTTATTTGGTTAGTTATCATCGGATGGGTTGTTTAACTCTGTGAAGACCATTCCCCACTCGTCAGGGGGGCTGTGGAGAGAAGGAGAAATGACCTTCTCTGAGGTTTCGCCTCCTGGTGTCGATAAATTACCCCCACAAGTACACAGGCCGACGGTAAATAATCAAATTTCCCTACACCTAAAACTGAGACAGTCAACATATTACCGAGTAGGAATAGATCTTTTAATCAGAGATATCATGCACACACCCGGCCTCAGTAGCCCGGAGGTAACAGGCCTGCTCGACATGCATGGTTCGATCCTGACTGAGGAGTCGACTTTTTAACCAGAAGGAAGAGCTCTTCTGTCCCGGATGGGAAATGAAGTCGTAGTCCCCGCGTTTTTTCTTTGGTGTTTAAGGAATGCTGCAGGAGAGGATGAGAACTCCTCCACCTATTCTGCATCGGCAGGGGCGGTGGACTGTGTAACAGAGGAGGAAGTAGAATGGGTACTCAGGAAGACGAAAGGCCAAAAACTGTAGGCCCAGATGGAATCCCCATTGCAGTGTGGCATAACCTAGGGGGGGGGGGGAACAGGAACCAAATGGCTAGGGAAACTCTTCAGTAGGATAGCTAGTGGAGATAGAATGCCATTTGAAGGGCGTGAGAGTTGGATAGTACCATTCTTTAAGGGCAATGGGGACGTCCAAGATTGTGGTAACTATAGAGGTATAAAGCTAATGAGCCACTCCATGAAGCTCTGAGAGAGAGTAATGGAATGTTGCCTCAGGGATAGTACCAGTGTCCATGGAAATCAGTTTGGGTTTATGCCAGGTAGGTCCACAATGGAGCCAATCTTCATCCTAAGGGAGATGATAGAGAAGTAAGGAGTCTTCTTGTAAGGAAGACTTGTTTCACTGTAAGGAGTCTTCTTGTTTTATAATCTTATTTTCCACCTAGGGTAGGGTCAAGGACCAAACATAGAATGTTTGAAGATTTGATTGTAAGCAACTGGCCCTTAGCACTTTTAAGAGAATGGTTGGGGGAGGACTTCAGTCCAATGATGTTGAATCTCGAGTATGAAATGTGTTTATTTTCATTTCCGCGGTGGGCCCAAGTTACTCAGTAGTTAAAATTTTCATTAGATATAACTAGCTTGTATTTCCTGCTTCACCCTTTCTTAGCTCAGTTACAGTCTTCTCGCGATAATTGAAATGACGACTAAGATCTTTATTAAAATTAAGCAGTGCGCAAAAATGCTGTAAAATGTGTGCCGATGTACTTCAACATTATAAGTAGGAAGAAAAAAACAACGAAGCATGCGTGATGCAAACTGGAAATAGTATCAAGGGACAACAAAATGAAGAGGTGTAGTGAATAAGATGTACGGTCCCCTAAGAATTTTGTCAGAAAAAAGCCAAGTAATTTAACCAAAAATGATGATAATGATGAAAAGAAAACAACACAATTGAGTATAAGAGACCGCAAATATAGTTTCCGTAGCAAAAATGCAGCTTTTTTAAACGAATTGTCGCCTTTCCACTCTTAACAACCCATCAACTCGTGGAAATTCATCTGCTGTTTCAAGGACAAACTTTGCTTTTGAATGCAGTACTTCTCTAAACTCCGTTATCATTCCTAAGCCCTTATCGCCTATAGCAGGGTTGGGTCACCAGTTGTTCCCGTTGGTACCGGATTGACTGTACTTCGTTGGACACACCAGTTCTCGTCTGATCACTGAGGTTAAGCAACGCATCCCCAGCTAGTACTAGCATGGGTGACCGCTTGGGAATTCTGGGTGCTGCTAATACCCAAAAATTATCCCAACAAGCGCAGTGTTTGTGCAGACTGTGCATTAGAATTACGCAGTGGACGGAGCTCTAATGACATTGTAATTGAAAGGCCCTAAGACACCAACGAAACAAAACCCGTTGGTACCAGGACACGCGGTACGGCATTACTGAACCGTATGCTTACGTTATTTTTACCAAAACAGCGGAGCTCCCTTCATATCTAAGAAGATATATTTTACCCACCTCGGTGGCGCAGTGGTTCCGATCCGAAACCAAGGCAGGGGGCTTCTTTCGGGCCAACGAAACCAACGTCGGATGGGAATTAAAGCCGCACCCTCGTGTGGGCTTATGATGTCATCCGACTACACGTACATGAGCCCTTGCTATAGAGCAACTCCTAACCCTTGTCCCGCCTATGACAGGGTCGGGTACCCATCTTGTCCCTCAGTGTCCCTAATGTGTCCAAATGAGATAAAAATGAGCACCCGACCCTGTCATAGACGGGAAAAGGGTTCGTGGTGATGTGGAATGCGATCTTTTAGGCTCACTAGGGACATTGTAAACACCTCATGGGACTAAATCTTGACTTCCCATCTGACGAATGGGAGCATTTAGGACTTCCCCTCCAGTAACCCGTGCGCTTGTGCGAGAATCGAACCTGCTACCGCGGACTTTATATAATCATGTCGTGGACATGATTCACGCGTATGATTGACGTGCAGTCTTCATAATGTGTAAGGGGCCTATTTACGACCCTCGTCTTTTTTTAGAGACCCAATGTATGTACATGTGAAGATTAGGGCGATTAGAAGAACATTTACAAGGCCCTTATCATTAGTGAAGGGTCATTCTTGGCCTTGGGGGAAGCAGCTGCAGTTCGGTCAGTGAACCTGTCAATTTCGGTCTTCACTCACCATCAATTCATCAGAGACTTAGTTAACCTCAGCTTATCAAGGAGATGACCAACTGGACCTTGCTTGAATGACCTTATACGAGATGTTGTCGGATTTGCGTAGCATTGGGATGTTTTCGAAAAACCTGGCAGGCGGCATCACGTGAAACGGGGGTCTAATTTGTAACCCAAGGCTGCATCTGACGATTATCATTGATGGAAGAAGATAATTTCAATTAACTGACACTTAAAAAGGCCCCACAGAGAAAATGGTTATCTGCTTAGGTATTCATGGCAGCAGGAACTAGTAAATAAAGTTCACCGCAATAACCAGCGAGGTACTGCATAAAGGTGGAGGAGGAACAGAGAGGGGGGTAAAAATGTCAAAACACGAATTTCCTTTTAATAGTGCTCATTAGGTAAACATGAATCTCAATTTCTCAATCAGGTCTTCTTAAGTGATGGCCCATGCCTTAGCAAATTTCTTGAATGTGCCTAATTAACCGTCCTATTAAATTATTAGGGCACTGGCATTCATTCATATTCTCAGTGGATGGTAATGACGCCAATGGGTACCACTCTGTGCATTTTAGGGGGTCTGAAAAGAGGGGGGAATGAAAGAAATGTAAACATCAAACACACCCCATCCTAGCTAACGTGGCTCTTTTATACCCAACCTGCAATAAACACGGATATTTCAAGTGGCCCCACAGACTACAGTTGGTGTAGTATACGTAATAGATAGTCCCGCAGGAGGAAGGTAAAGGAGGGGTCGTGAACACCAATCGATTTTTGGGGATTGCTGAGGAGGAGGAGGGGGGGTTAAATTAAATTCACGTTGAAGATAAAAGTCAGGTGCTGTGGTTTGTTGAGGGGTTGTGTGTGTGCTTGGATTCTCATAAATATCATCATCATCATATCCTTAGAAATCCTGTAGTCGGGCTAGATCGGCGAATTCTGCCTCTCTACTCCCACCAGGCCCCCGTCCACCCCACAGTGTCATGTTCCGCCGTACAACCTGCTCCCATCTTTACATCGTCTACGTCTAGCCTGTATGCCTGCGGGGAGCGGCAAATTGCGTTTGACACACCAGTTCTCGTCTGATCACTGAAGTTAAGCAACGCAACCCCAGCTAGTGCTGACATGGGTGGCCGCTAGGGAAAACTGAGTGCCGCTAGTATCCAAAAATCGTCGCATTAGTGTAGTGTCTGTGCAGTCTCTGTATCAGAACTACACTGGATGGGGCTCTAATGACCTAGTAGTTGAAGGGCCCTAAAACACCGACAAACAAATGCATCCCTGCGCTGGGCCCTAACTGGCACCTCTTCTTATTACAGGCCCGTACAACCTCAGTATCTCCTTTTTTTCCATAGCGTCCCCTCCCCCAATTTCAAAATACCTGTCCTGACACCCCCACACAAGTGGCGAAGCATGCGCATTTCTGCTGTTGTCATTATAAGTTCAGTTCTTCCACATACTGCCTATCATTCCGATCCTCATACATCTTAGCTGGTCTAACCACTGACTACCGACCATTGTCAACCCTCTACATACAGGGTCGGCTGGCGATGTTGCATGACCTCAGGTCAAAGTTAAGCTTCAGATCATTTAGACGGGGGTTAAGATGAGCACCACGATAAGATTAATCAAAAACACAATATTGTCGATTGTCATGACACCAACTGACAGCACCGCCTGTTAAATGTAATTCTTTATCGTATTATATGACTTGCCCTTCTCTACTTTCTAAGAGGACCTCACTTGTTTGTTTAAGGTCCCATCAACTACAAGGTCATTAGAGACCCGTCCACTGCATAGATTGCACAGACACTACACTAATGCGACGATTATTGGGTATTAGCAGTACCCAGTTTTCCCGAGCGACCAACCATGTCAGTACTAGCTGGGCTTGCGTTGTTTAACTTCAGTGATCAGACAAGAACTGGTGTGTCCAACGTAATTCGCCGCTCCCCCAGAGGACCTCACGAATTGACGGCTACAGTATTACTACCTAGTTACATTTACACCCCACTCCCTCCCCTATCCTGAAATGCTCATAAGCCAACGTTATTAGTGGGGCTTCCAACTAGTTGCAAAAAAAAGAATTTTTACCGAAAAATATGGAGCCCCCCTTTGAATGCGGGGCCTCGACCTGAGTCCTGGAAAATCGACTTCTAAGCCGACCCCTGCCTACATATAATTGTAAAATCGCGAGAAATTGTCAACCCCCGGTTTGGTATATCAGAGTTCCTAAGACACATTAGGAGAACTGTAACCGTGGCACCCAGGTGGAGGAATTTTTTTTCAGCACATTCACATAATAAATGTCTTTTCCAAGAAATTTGAAGGATTGTTAGTTCTTTCATATATCAGTAGCGCACTTCTCGGAAGTACGGGGGAGAGGAAAGATAGGGGCATTGTCAAAATCAAAAGGACTAGCAGTCAGAAAAAAAATATAAAATCACTAAACGAAAGAAAGGGCCCAGATGTTTTATAAACGGACAATATTCCTTGATGCCCTATTTTAATCGTCGAAATGTGATGAGTGAAATTCAATATTCAAATGTGAATTCGTCGCCGCTTTTCAAGCCCCATTTGTATGGTGTAAGAAATGACGCTGGCGAAAAGGATGATGATGATGATGATGATAATGTAATTTAAAAATATAGTTGAATTGATATGAATTAGATTTGATTACAGCTGATTTTTCAACATCGATCATCTGTGCGTGCCGCCAAGACGCTATAAAGTAGGGCATCATTGTCAACCCCCTCAGGATGTTTCGCAATTTGAAAGACGGAATACCCCATAATGGTTGGCGGAGTAAGGTGTAAGCCCCATTCATCTCCTCAATTGGATGAAATCCCCAGATAGTCCCTACGATGTCACCACTCTAATCTTTCTACATCGAAATGCGATGGGCATCGGCAAACCAATTTCTGCTTAGGCATAGGCATTGGGGAATTACCTTCAAAACAGATGGACTGGACTTCATATAACCAAGTATCACCATCAGTTCACCGCTAGCCCTTTCCCCCGCCTAATGCAGGGTCGGATGTCTATTTTGGACCCATTGGGACAAATGAACGATCAGTTGTAGACTGCTGGGCTGTATTTTTAAGCATTGGCTGCCAACCTAATATTGCAATCCCTATGCTTATTTACCATCGGCCTGTTTTGATTCGTTGCGGCATTTTTCCTGCATCCGGTGCCACGGGGCGAGTTCCTAGACTTCGAATTATTACCGATCTACACGTTCCATGATCCCACCTTGGTGGTGCAGTGGAGCGGCGAATTGTGTTGGACACACCAGTTCTCGTCTGATCACTGAAGTTAAGCAACACAACTCCAGCTAGTACTGACATGGGTAGCCGCTTGGGAAAACTGGGTACTGCTAATACTCAAAAATCGTAGCATTTGCGTAGTGTCTGTGCAGTCTCTACATAAGAACTACACTGTGGACGGGGCTCTAATGACCTTGTAGTTGAAGGACCCTAAAACAGTGGGTAGCGTGCTTGGTAACTGCGACAGTGTTCCTAGGTTCGATACTGGACCGAGGTGGGTTAGCTTCTTTTGGGCATAAGAGAGAGATGCCCCGAGTGCGCCATCTATCGAATGAGAAGTAAAATCGAAGTCCCGTGTGGTGTACGACACCATTTGCACATCAGAGAACCCTCTCTGCTATGCAATGGGTAGATGAGGCAAAATGTCCAGGTTTAGAAGCTCGCTCCCCCTGGCGTAGGTAGAATTTCCCAACGAACAGTAGACCGATGATAAATAAGCATAGGGGTTGCAGCTTTGGTCGGTAACCGGCAGCGGAAAAACACAGTTCAATTGTGTTTATTCAGGACAAGATGGGTACCCGACCCTGCTATAGGTGGGGAAAAGGGGTTAGGAGTTGCGTTGCTATACGTTGCATGTAGAAAGGGTTCCATCCGACGAAAAGCGTATTGGAGGCCCCTTTCTAGCCCGAAAGAAGTCGAAACTACCCCAAACCTCGAGCCTCGAAGGAATCTGGAACTACTGACGCAGTAGGCTAATTCCGATTTTGCAGATGTTATGCAAATGTAAACTTTTTGCATTGTTATCTAGCATATTAAGGTATTTTTTAAGAAATCGGTTGCTTATTTTACCTTCTAAACTGCATTATAATGATCAGAAATCAGACACCAACCGACATACTAATAATTACTATTTACTAACATTTGCAGCGTATATATTTAACCTGTATTGTATTGATTTTCTTTTGCCTTGTTGTTGTTGTTGCTTGGAGCAGAAAAAAACTGCACAAGCTTGAGAGCAGGGCCCTTTCAAGAAGAAAATCACCTTTAAGGGAGAGGGGGGGGGCAAGGATAAAAAGTAGAGGAGGGGAAAAATCATTCACGTAGAAGTGAATAACGAGTTGCAATTAACTGTTGAAGGAAATGTTGGTAACGATATTTCTTTAATATACAAAATTATGACGCGCGCACATGATGTGGACGTCGTAGGTGTACAATGATGCCAAAAGTTTCACTTTACCGACTAATTTAGCCACCCGTTTTAGTACTTCTTGATTCGAGAGTTTAAAAAGAAATATTTATATATTAAAAATTATTTTTAATAAGTGTCAGAAACAGGTAAAGTTTTTATTTGGAGCGATGCAGTTTAGCAGTTGTCAGTCTTCCCTCCCTCCTTAGATTGTCAACGGGAATTGTGATGGGCCCTCCTGTTCACTTCAAAATTACGCTGGAAATCGTGTGTAAATGCAAACATTTGTAAGACGATAACACCTGGCACCTCCACGAACCTTACACCCTGAGAGAGAAATCAAAGGCCCAAAATTGGATTTGGAGTCTGACTTCAGGAAACTTATCATCCTAATATGTCTGTCTCTCAGCTCTCATTAGTTAGTTTCAATATCGTTGTGAAAAGTTCATCCTGTGTTTAGAATTGTCAAGTTTCCGGCCAGCTACACCCTCTATCCCCCCATACTGCCATTTTGATACTAAATTTATGGTTTTTAAATGTAAATATAAGTAATTTTCAATGAAATATCCTGATGAAATGTATCATTGACACCCTACATCGCATGTTTCGAGGTTAAAAAAACAAATGCACCTACATAAATCATGACATTGTGTCAAGTTCGCTCCTGGTAATGGAGCCTCTACCATCCTGCCACTCTTAGGGACTCAATTCAGTGATAAAGTGCTTGACTCGTGAGTCAATGGTCATAAGTTTGAGCCTGATCGAGTGGATGACGTAATATGGGCGCGCGGAGAGTTCTTGTGCGTGCGATGCCACCTGCAAGTACAATAACTTTTCCTACACATGTGTAGATCGGTAACATTCCCTGGGCGTGAAAGTTTCTTCTGCCCTGTAGTGGGAGGCAGGCTGTCTGGAGTGGCCTTGGGGCCATCCTAGAACAAAATTAGAACCGTACAATCGACAACAACATAGGCGTTATTGCGCCATCTATTTTAGTTGTTAGAGTACCCTTTACAATTTGCGTTTCTAAAATTTTAAACCGTGGATGTTCCCCATTCGCTCTTTGCCCACCCCGCCCTCTCTACATTCTAAACTTTCTCATTTTGAACAATTGGCCCAATTTCGGCGAAAGTCCTAGGCTCACTATACTGTAATCGTAACTGCATTTCTCACATCGAATACAAATCAAAGTAACTATGATGAAAGAGAAAGCGGAGACGTCTTTCGTTCTCCCTCCACCACACTCACCCGTTATCCAACTCTGTCTTTTCCCCCCTCGAATAGTTGTTGTTATTCCAGACGTTTGCAAATAACCCAAAATGAACACAAGATTATTTTATGTCATTCTCCTCAGAAGACGACTACTGAGTACGCTGCACCAATAAGATTCTTCCTGTTTTCATGAATGCCGTACAAACATATCCCCATCCCCCTTCCATCCCCGGCACAAATTCAATGCTGATAGAGAAGCAGACCAAGGGGTTTAGACAGGCATCCAATCAGAAAAAAATAGGACCAACTTGAAAAATTGTTATTCTCTCACATGCGGTTTGGATACGCAAATAAGCCAATAGCGAGAATGGGTACTCTATAAGGTCCCCAAAACATTAAACATGTGTGTGCAAAGGTCAGACACCATGCAATATGATAACCAATGCCAAAGTTTTTATTTTGGTTGTATAATGCGGTGTTGGAACAAGTGGGGTAGGCCGGCATCCCCCTCACAGACAACCCAGCCAATATTCCTGCGGGTTTCAGATGCCTGTCTGGGGTGCTCCCAGTCACAGCATGCTCAGTAGACCCGCAGACCCGACCCTGCCACAGGCGGGATAAGGGTATGATAATGATAATGATGATGAATGGCTACATTTTCATTCCTAGATGAAAGCGAGTGGCTTCTCTCGGACAAGAGAGATAGGCCGCCCAGCCTTCTGTCACGCTGGCAGTCAATCCGGTGCCCTTCAGTGTGATGTGAACGATATCACCATTGCTTGGGAATAATATAGACAACTCATTCCTTTTTTCCGCCTATGGCAAGGTCGGCAACCCATCTTGTCCCTCTGAATGGATACACGGATGACATATTGGGCGGTATTTTACCGTTGTTTGTTGGTGATTAAGGACCCGTCAACTACACGGTCACTAGAGACCCGTCCACTGTGTAGTTCTAATGCATAGACTGCACGGACACTACACTAATGCGACGATGATTGGGTATTAGCAGTACCCAGTTTTCCCGAGCGACCACCCATGTCAGTACTAGCTGGGCTTGCGTTGCTTAACTTCAGTGATCAGACGAGAATTTGGTGTGTCCAACGCAATTCGCCGCTCGGTATTTTACCGTAGCTGGCTACCGACCAAAGCTGCAAACTCTATGCTGTTCGTTGGGGCACTACATCGATGCCAGGGGGCAGCTCCTACACCTGACAATTTTGCCTCGTCTACCCGTTGCATAGTAGAGAGGGTTCTTTTACGTGCAAATGCCATCTTACACCACACGGGACCTCAGTTTTATCTTTCATCCGAAGGAAGACAAACTCGGGGCCTCCCTGTCGCCCGAAAGAAGCCAACCCACCTCGATCCGGTATTGAACTTGGAACCACTGACGCAGTTACCGGTAAAAAATTTCCTGGTATAGGTACTTGCCTCCGGGAGGGTCAGTGGATGAAGTCCGTGCAAGCACCGGACTTTGTCACAGGCGTGGAAAGGCATAGTAATAATGCTATGTGGGGTTCACGGGTCTTTTCTCTTCAAGCCCATGTCCTTTGGGGCAAAAAACACAAGGTTTGTCTAGTACCGACGTGTACCAACGCACATGTGTGGTTGACCTGATACATAAGTCAGGTCCCCCTTCCCTTCCGGATCCGTCACTTGGTGCAAAAGGGGGAGCTATTTTCTCTCCCGTAAGTAATTCATACTGTTTGCCTGTGGTCTACATAATCACGAACGGGGATTTGCAGCAAGACCACCATCACCAACACTCCAGCCAGAATGATGCTAGTTACATTTTTTTTTAACGTCTTTTATCTTTTCTTCGCTTTTGTATATATCCGAACATTCCCGAAGCAGACAAATTGCAACCACAAAATAAATTTCCAGTATTTCATACTATGAACTAGCAATTACTTATTCATAGAATGAAAGTAATAGTTTTAAACCATCTCAACGTCTCTTCTTCTTCATCGCCAACACACAATCCCTTCTTTTTCAATTCAACTCTTTCAACAAAGAGTTTTAATGCATTTCACTTTTCATATATACTGTGTATGTAAAAATATATATGTTTTCGAAAAAGCGGGAGTTACATTTTTCATGAATCCAAAATCCTTAGATGTTCCCCCGGAGGCCAAACAAAACTACACCGTTGCCAATACATGAAAATACATTTTTTGGATGAGAAGAGGTTGTCGTCATACATTTACGGAGATGGTAAAAATCTAGTAGTAGTAGTTTGCTGAATAAAAGACAATAAACCATGATGGTAGTGACGTAATTTAGAAAAGACGGAAGTCAACTCAAGTTACCTGTGTCACATGTGAATAATAATAATAATATCATTTACAGAAATTAATTAATATAGGATGTAGTAAGCAATTGTAAGAGTCTAGAAAATCAACGCGGATATCGAAACGTGATAGAAATTACTTTAAATAGAGCTTAAGATGATGATGACTTAGGAAAAAAAATGACGATATGAAGAACAAGAGAGGAATGAAAATTATAGAGTGGCTCATATATTTGAGGCCCATTTCTGTCGTCGCATTCATCTAAAGTTCCTAAAGCCAAAAGTAGGTCCTCCTTCCTCCATAACCCCCCGAGATCAATCGATTGTTTTCTACATCGTGTTAACTGCACATGATGTGCATCTTACACAACTTTTACGACGATGATTCTGACAAAAGAAAAAAAAATAGAGGAAATTAAACTGAGGCATCCACTCTTATATCTTAGCAGAGATATGAAAAATTATTCTCATCTTAGCACAGAGAAGGCAAGTAACACCCCTACAAAAGGTGAGGGTAGCAACTAATATCATCATCATCATCATCACCTCATCTTAGGATTCGAAAGAATATTACATTAAGACTATCTATCCCATAACAGGAAATGCCCTAACTCTATCTTTTGCATTACACTGCTTGTAATTGGCCAAAATTAGCGCATAAAACAAGGACAGGCAAGTCAACTCCGAATTTTTTGCTGTCCCTCCGCCCTCTGTATCATCCCCACTACATAATTATCCATGTAGAATTTATAGATCATGTGTTGGATCTATGTCTAGGTGAGCTTAACAGTACACCACGTCATCACAAACTTATTCCGCATATGACAGGATCGGATGCCCATTTTTTGCCCCACTAGGCTCTAATGCTGAAGCCTCCATCCTCGTTTGGTCATTTTTCTCCATCAACGCCAGGGAACGAACTCCCAAACCTGGAAATTTTGTACCAAACTACACACAAGTATATTGTACTCTCCATGCAGTAAGGGTTCTTTTACGTGCAGGTGACATCGTACACACTCCTACACGATAGGGCACCGGCTTTATTTCTCATTCAACTGAGACATTTCAATCAGTTCTCGTCTGATCACTGAAGTTAAGCAACGCAACCCCTGCTAGTACTGGCATGGGTGGGTGACCTCTTGGCCCTGGGAACACTGGGTACTGCTAATACCCCCAAATCGTCGAAATAGCGTAGTGTCTGTGCAGACTGCACTAGAACTATGCAGTGGACGGGGCTGTAATGACCATTGTAGTAGAAGGGCTCTACTCTAATGGCCATTGTAGTAGAAGAGCTCTACTCTGATGACCATTGTAGTAGAAGGGCTCTACTCTAAGGACCACTGTAGTAGAAGGGCTCTACTCTAATGACCACTGTAGTAGAA